>CM029639.1:23914764-24514764 GCA_017311315.1 Dendrocalamus latiflorus | reverse complement strand
CGACGGCCCGTACCCCTTCACTTTCCCTCTCTCTCACTGACGCATGGACCCCACATGTCATATGTTTCTTCTACCTCTTCTTCCTCCTCCTCTAGCACTCTCTCTCTCCTCCATTGTTGCCGAAAATAAAAGCTTTAATGCCGGCCGTTTCTTCCACTTAAACTCCAATCTAAAGCGTGCAATTGATTGCCCTAATCATTCTCCACTGTGACCGGCCGTCTCCCCTCATTATCCCTCTCTAAAACCGTTGTCGTTTTACCTTCTCTTTCTCCACCTATAAATGCTTCTCACCGCCGCCCTCCTCTTCCCTTTCAGCCTCTCCTCTCACCGCCGCCCTTCCCCTCCTCTTCGGCCGCCGCCCCGCCGCCGTTTGCCGCCATCCCGGCCATCTCCCGCCGCCGCCCCACTTTTTTCCGCCGCCGCCACCTCCTCCCGCCGCCGTCGGTAGGTGCGCTGCCGCCCCTCATCTCCCCGCCGCCGCTCGCCACCCCCGCCTCCGGCCGCCGGGCGTGAGCCTCCCGAGCCGCCCGTGCGCGCCGCCTGCATGGCCTCCACGTCGCGTCGCGTGGTGCCATGTCATTGGGAGCGCCACCTCGGCCGTTGCCGCCTCCCGTGGACTCGGTCCACGGTAGATCGGGCCCGCGCGTCATAAAATTTCGAAATTCAAATTTCCGCTGATGTCATAAATCATCTTTTTCAATATAAAAGTAAATCCGCAAAATTAGTCTTTTTCTTTTTCTCTTATTTAATCTTTTGGAAGCCATAACTTTCTCATTTTAACTCCGATTTGAGCCATTCAAATTTCTAAATTTTTCTAAATTCATAAACTATTAAAATCCTTTTGAATTTTTGAATTTTATTTGAATTTTGTCTGTATTTATTTGTTTTATTTGCTTTGTCTTTTCGCGCGTAGATTCCGCCGTTGCCGAAGATTTCTCCGGTCCGCATCAAGAAGACCCTGAGAGCGTGCAAGAAGGCAAGTTTCCTTTGAACATTTTGAACCTATGTTTGAGAAATGCTTTTACTTAATTTAAATATACTTGCATTGCTATTTGCATAGAACACTAGTTTCGGTATTGAGGTATTAGTTAGTCCAACCTTGTTATGTCCTCAATTGAAGTTGAATGCCATATACCTTTGTAACCTTTGGATTTTCTTTGTCTCAATAATGAGATTATTATAAATCTTTGACAAATATTAGAACGGTAGTATAACTCTTAGTCATGCTATTTAATTCTTTTGAAATCTTGAAGTGGGGAAATTATGTTTCATTGCAATAATCTCTGTATTAAGAAATTTAGTGGCAATTGATGTTGCCAATGTTATTCTAAAATAAACTAAAAATGTAAAAGTTGTTTTAGACCGGGGCGGATGGTTGGTTTGGATTGGTGCGGTAAGCACGAGATCTTGTAAAGTGTATGTTCCGCCCTAGTCAATTAAAGACCGACGCTTGTGATTGTCCAGATTGAGCACTACCGTACAACCACAAGTCTATATGGGTACGACCTAGCTGACTAACTTATGATAGTCTAGTTTAGGTGCCACTAGTGGAAAGTGGGTGCCAGGGATTTACTGGTTTACTCACAGTGAGGGACAGGGATTTACTGTACTCATATGGCGCAAGAGGGGGCTTCTGATTGTGGTGGATTTAACCCTTCAGCGGTGAGACCTCAACGGGTGGTGTCTAGCTAGATTAGAGTAAGGTAAAAGCTTTGTGATATGTTGTCTGGGTCTCATGCCAAAGGAAGCGTGCTGACTATTAAGATGACTTATCTCTTGTGGGTAAAGTTGTACAACATCTGCAGAGTGTCAAACTATTCGAATAGCCGTGCCCACGGTCAAGGACGAGCAAGGAATGCATTCACATGGTAGATCTTTGGTTTTCGTTTTAAAAACAAAGTTTTGGTATCCCGAGAGTGGAGGGAACTCTCGGAAGGTTGTCCTGGCGGTTGGAGCCAGAGTGGGTGGATGTAACCCGTTGATTTAAACTTCATCGGTTAGAGCTGATTATGTAGTGTTGGTGGATAGAACCCTCACTATAAATTGTTTACTAGTTTCAGCTAAAATAATTACTTTGTTCAAACTAATGTTTTCGAAAATATTTATTGTTATTTGAAATAAAATATTGCTTTGTGCAAAAGAACCATATAGCCTTCCTTTGTTAAGCCTTGCATCTACTGCATTATTTCCCAAGACTTACGAAGTACTTTATGTACTCACATGCTGCACTAAAAATCAATTCAGAAGAATATGAAGCTCAAGAAGGAGACTACGACTACTTCGTGTGTGGATTCGACGAAAGATTTCTGGAGTTCTAGGTTGCGCTTCCCCAGTCAATTGCCTGTGGCGTATTGATGGGTCTTCGATGGATTTATCTTTTGCTTCCGCTGTGTTTTGTGTGTGTGGGGTCTTGAAACTTATTTGTAATAAAAGAGACCTTTCGGTCTGTACTCTCTATTATTGTAATAAAGCGTTGTTGGTTATGAAATCATTTCTGTTTGACTGTGTGCACTAGTTTTGATCTGGAACTAGTGCTGTAATACACAGAGGGTCCGGGTTTAGAAATCCGGGGTCCCGACATGGATCAACAATTATTGTTGCCAAGAACGGCAAGCTAAACTCGATGGACATGCCAGATGCTCGAAGCATGGCCTAAGTGATTGATACACGGGTGCTTAAGGCCTTCCATGATGGAAGTGCCACCAGGGAAATGTTTGGGTTGTCATGACATCTTTATGTTGCATGCGCCACTAGCCTTCCTGTCCCGAAGCGTGGCCTATGAGACAAGCGATGCGACAGAATGAAGCTAGTGGAGGTGAAGTAGCAGACACAGGTAGCCCCCCACCAAGTTATGGCCTACGAGATGGATGGCATGCCAGAGCAAAGCCTGTTGAGGCGAAGTCGTGGACATGGGGCCATCCCACCGAGGCGCTGCCTTTGAGGTGGTAGAACGTCAGAGAAAAGCCTATTGAGGTGAAGTAGTGGACGCGAGGATGCTCTACTGAAGCACAGCCTCTGAGGTGGGTGGCGCATTGGCATGAGCAGATGTAGGCCACCCCACTAAGGCATAGCCTTTGAGGCAGGTGGCGTGTCAAAGTGAAGCCTATTGAGGCGAAGTATTAGACACAGGTCCACTCCGCTGAGGCACAGCCTTCGAGGTGGGCGACACGTTAGAGTGAAGCCTGTTAAGGCGAAGTAGAGGATGTGGGGCTACTCTACTGAGGTACAACCTTTGAGGTAGGTGACACGTCGGTACGAAGCCTATTGAGGAGAAGTGCAAACGCAAGTCGCCCCACCGAGGCATAGCCTTCGAGGCGAGTGGCACATCATAGCGAAACCTATTGAAGCGAAGTAGTAGATGCGGGGCCGCTTTGTGAGGCATAGCCTTCAAGGCAGGCGGCACATCGGAGTGAAGCGTATTGAGGTGAAGTGGTGGACACGGGGTCGCTCTATCGAGGCACAGCCTTCGAGGCAGGTGGCGCATTAGCACGAAGCCTCTTGAGGCGAAGTAGTAGACGCGGGGTCATTCCGCCGAGGCACAAGTTTATGGTAGGTGGTGTATCAACATGAAGGCTGTTGAGGCAAAGTAGAAGATGTAGGTCACCCCACCGAGACATAGCCTTCGAGGTAGATTGTCCGTCGGCACAAAGCTTGTTGAGTCAAAGTAGTGGACACGGGGCTGCCCCACTAAGGCATAGCCTTTGAGTTAGACGGCGCATTGGCATGAAACCTATGGAGGCTAAGTAGCAAACGCAGGTCACCCCACTGAGGCATAGCCTTTGAGGCAGGCAGCACATCGGAGCGAAGCCGGTGGGCGATGAGAGACTAAAGGCTATAGAGAAGAAGCTAAGAGACACCAAAGATAAGTTGCAAGCCATCGAAAAGAAATTAAGAGTCACTACGGAAAAGCTGAAGGCTTCCGAAGAGAAGGCATGGATCATCCACTAAGTAAACATGAGCTTTGGAGATGTTGTGGGACAATGATCAACACTCGAGCTCGAAACATTGCAGGGATAGGTAGATAATGTGAGCTTGGAATGTGAGAAAGAAAATAATCAACACTCACTTCTTGTAGCAAGATAAAATTCATCTGACATGATAGATGATTGAAGTCATTGTTGTGGGACAAACAGAGTCCCATTATTTTAGATACTGAGATCTCCGAGGTGATAACCTTATGTAGGCATGATAACCCTTGATTGATGTTCGAGCCGGGGTGATGGTAGATAATTTGAGTTGCCTGGAAGAGGTGTACGCATGTTGTTGAAGAGCAACACAAAGCTATTAGGGGTTGCATTTTTCGATAGGTTTGAGAGTGCCCATGAGATTAAATCACAAGGCACCTTAGAGGTGCACCCATGAGACTAAGTCATGGACATATCAGAGATGTACCTAGGAGACTAAGTCATGAGGTACCTTGGAGGTGTGCTGATGAGACTGAGTTGTAGGCACAGTAGAGGGGTGCCCATGAGACTAAGTCATGGGGCACCGAATGGGCACTTGGGGTGGTTACCCCTTAGTGGACTTGAGGTGCCCATGAGGCTAACTCACAAACACCTTGAGGTGTGCCCACAAGGCTAAGTCATAGGGCACTGAATAATCACTTGGGATGGTATCCCCTCAGTGGATTTGGAGGCACCCATAAGGTTTACTCACGAGCACCTTAGAGGTGTGCTCACGAGGCTAGGTCATGAGGCACCGAATGGCCACTAGGGGTGGTAGCCCCTAGTGGATTTAGAGGCAATCATGAGGGTAACTCACGGGCACCTTAGAGGTATACCCAGACACCAAGTCACGAGCATACTAGAGGGGTGTCCATGAGGCTAAGTCGTGGGGCACGAAATGACCACTAGGGGTCGTGGCCCCTCGGTGGACTTAGAGGTGCCTACGAGGTTAATTCACGAACACTTGGAGGTGTGCCTACAACACTAAGTCAAGTGCACACCACAGAGGTGCCCATGAGTCTAAGTCATGGGTAAGGGTGGAAACGAGCTGAGCCGAGCCGGCTCAAGCCAGGCTTGGCCGAGCTCGATTGGAGCTATGGCTCGGCTCAGCTCATTCAAAAAATGAGCTAGAAGCCTAGCTCGGCTTGGTTCATTTCCTGGCTCGAGCCAACTCGAACAGGCTCGTGAGCCGCAGGAAGTTTTTCAGCCAAGTGAAGGTGTCTAGGACAACAGTGGAGGCCTTTATCTGGTAGCAGAGGGAGAAAACAGTGTGGAGGTAGACCATAGAGGTGGGCGGGTAGTGGACACAGTGCACGACAGCGGTGAGGAGGAGCGTGTAGGTCTCGATGTCGGGGCAGCAGGCGGCGGAGGCTGGGAAGGAGCGCATCTTGTTGAATATGTTGAAGGCGAGGGGGGAAGAGGTAGTGGCGGGCGCAGTAGAAGTAGAGGCATGATTTAAGGAGCGGGAGGTCGGGGCCATAGGCCCCGCAAGCATGTCTTGTACGAGGTTCTCAGTGGCACCCGGGCGGCGGTGAGGTAGGAGGTGGGGGTATGGCGGAAGCCCGAGCAGAGCGTGGCCCAGTGGAAGAGCGCGAGGGCAAGGTCGGGGTCCATCTCGGAGGAGATGGCTGTGGCTAGGTCATCACCGTGAAGCCCAGAGGGAGCACACAACGGGGGGAGGGGAGCACACAGCGCAAGGGGGAGGGGAGCACACGACGCGCGGGTTGGGGAAGCACACGGCATGCAGGGGGGAGAGCACACGGTGGGGGGTGGAGAACACATGTCAGCAGGGGGAGGGGAGCACATGGCGTGAGGGTGGGAGGAGCACACGGCGGCGGGGCTGAGGGGAGCACACGATGGGGTAGGGCCCAGTTGGGAGTAGCACATGGTAGGGTAAAGCATGGGGCCAGGGGAGCACACGGAGGCGCGGTGGGCAACGAGAGCGGCACGGCGGGTGGGGTGGGAGCGACACAGCGGATGGGGCAAGAGCGGCGCGGTGGACGGGGCAGGAGTGGTGAAGGCAGAGAGGATGGGGTAGGAGTGTTGGACGGTGGATGGGGAATTGGAGATTCACAAGAGACAAAGACTGCGGAGAAGACTGTAGACATGAGTCAAAATAGGCTCGCGAGCTAGCTCACGAGCAGCTCGAGTTCAGCTTGATTTTTTTGCGAGTCGCGAAGGAGGCTCGGCTCAGCTCGAAATTTTGTGAGCTCAAGCCAGCTCGTGAGCCTCGAGCTATTTTTCCACCCCTAGTCGTGGGTCATTGAATGGCCACTAGGGGTGGTAGCCTCCAATGGATTTTGAGGGGCCCACGAGGCTAACTCACGTGCACCTTGGAGGTGTGCCATCGACACTATGTCACAGTCACATAGGAGGGATACCCACAAGACTAAGTTGTGAGACACCGAATGACCACTTGGAGTGGTAGCCTCCCAGTAGATTGGAGGTGCCCATGAGGCTAACTCACTGTGACACATTGGAGGTGTGCCCACGACACTAAGTCATGGGCACACTGGAGGGGTGCCCATGAGACTAAGTCGTAGGGCACCGAAGTATGAGAGCTGTGGAGCTTTTTTACCTCGTAGGTAGGGGTTTTTCTTGGTAATCGAGAATACATCAGAATGGTTAACCGTTACCAAGCAACGGAGCGAGGCGTGTTGTGACCTGGAGGTCATTCAATGTGTGGCCTAGAGTCCAAAATGGACAAGTCCTTAGCACATCCATCAGCTTGGGCACTAGGCCTAAGTTGTCACCCATGCCCTAGGTCCAATAGGATAAGAGCCGCCGTGGTGGAGGCGATAGGCACTCAAGCCACCTTGGACTTTTGCTAGGGGAGACCACGGAGGTCGTACGTCCTATACACCACAAGAATGAAATCTCATGCAGGGAAAGTGTCTCGAGAGCCCAAATGAGAGCAATAAGATTTATAGGTCAGGATTGTCCCCTAATAGTAGAGCGTTAGGGGGTAGTTCTCACAACTGGCCTTCATTACCTTATAGTTTGTGACGTCATGTATCCCGGGGGGTGATGGTTAGCCCCAGAACCCTTAGCTCTCTGGCTGTGAGGGCACCTTGAGCTTCCTGCCCTTGGCTAGACCTTGCATCGGCCAACGCAAGAGAGGAGGATGTGCTTGGGAGCCCTAGGGCACGTGGGACACTGTCCATCCCAGGGTGAATGGGCCTGATCTCTAACGTGGGTGCAAACCTAGGGCTCCTACAAAGAGCAGACAGGTCGTCCATGAGCTCATTGCACTCCGAAACCGAAGGAGGCTTCGTAGACTTAGAATATTTATTGGTAGGAGCCATAGCCTTTTGTGGATTAGATATGTGTCCATATGGTCAGTACCAATGTTGTAGATGTGAAATCAAACACAAGTGAGGGGTGGAATTGGCTGTCTAATGGACCATCATCCACGAGAGTGAATTGACACGGGAATTTATATAGTTTCGGGGATTCGAAAAGACCACTCTACTCCTATCAGTGAGCCAACGGGGGTTTACCTCTGGGGGGAGCCCCTGAGGGCTCACAGTTAAATATGCTTCTTTATTGCTCAAGAGAACTCTCTCTACAAAGGAGAGATACATAGGGTATTTATAGACTCCCTAGCCTGTACAAATGATACGAACACACCTCAGTGAGATAACTAGACTATGACTACAAGTGAGGGGTATAGTTGTCATTTATAAGCATCAATGCAATTCTTGATCTGTATATAAGTGTTTTTGTAGAGCGGGCCCCGTTAGTGGAGGGATAATTATTCCTCCAACAATTATCCATGGAGATATAACGGTATTTTTTTATTTTTTTCTATTTTTATTAATTTTTTAATTGAATTTGTTAGAAAAAATTAACATCCGCTATAATGTCATTTTAGCAAAAAGCCACAGCTCTTTTGAATAGGGCCTTAATGGTAACACATTATTCATCTACAATATTCAATGTAAAATTGGATACTCATGTACTTTACGTTGTTATTAATATAAATTAGATGTTTTTTCTCAAAAAAAATGATAAACTGCAAATCGCCATTGCATTTGATCCACAATGATACGAGATTGTCTATTTATTACTCAATTAATATTTTTAGAGGAACCAGTTCAATAATGTTGAACTGTTGGGTCTGGAACTCTGGATGGACGTCCCGGATCTTTAATAGCGGTTTGCCTTTCTTTTTACTCTACAAATTAAGCTAGCTAGCTGGAGTGGAAAACACACTTGCCATCAGTTGGCGTGCGCGGCTCGCTGACACTGATCAGTCCTCGTTTAATTTGTTTGTTTCCGACCTTATTGTACAGTACTACTAGCTAGTTTCACCTTTATTGTGTGCAGACGAAAAAAAAAAGTACCGGCGCGCGCATGATCGCTTCTCGCCGTGCCTCGTTATATGTATGTGCGGTGCGGTGCATGCGGTGCGACTCTTCCATGGGACACGCATTCGTGCGCGGGCGCGGCTGCAGTAGCGATGCGTCCGCGCCTTGGCGCTGCCAGTGCCAGCTTTTACCTGCCTGCCGGGGCCTTCACAGCACAGCACTTTGCCTCGTCTACCGAACTGTTGACACATCTGATAGTGTTTCTCCCCTAAATTTAATCGATAGGTAATTAGGTAGGCAATTAATTAGTGTTAATTAATCATGATTAGCATTAATTAAGCATCATGTTGTACTATTAGCACTACTTAATCCTAATTGACATTAATTAAAGCACTGTGTGGCTATCGATGTCCATTCAAGCTTAAAAGAAGAGACTAGATTTGTAAAATAGATTGTACAAAACTAAATTTAAAAAAAGGGTTTTGTTAAGGGATCAACTATTGCACAGTCGCCTGAAAAAAGCTTAAATTTTAGTCGATTTTTGGACCTTCTGATGACCATCCAATGTTTGTCCTGTTTGTTCGTTTTTATGTGCTGCGTTGTTTACTTTAGGTGGTTATCGGGCCTCAATTTTCAGTAGTTAACCTGTTAAGGCACGCCTCATATGCTGCTCAAGATTTGTTTCTTAATGGGCACAAGTTTCAGCTGTCGATTCGTTATGATCCTAGTTTCTCACGGGCCATCCATTCAGCACCAGATATCGTTATCTTATACAAGGCTCAAAGTATACATGTGATGGGCTCTGTTGGGTTGTTTTTGTTGACTACCTGCTAACAAGCCTACCATATCAAAAAAATTTAACCAGTCCATGTTGGCCGGCTTGTTAATGGAGAAAGAATTTATAGAGTAAAAAATTGCATATTAAATCAACATAACTTGCACGAAAACATAACTCTGCAAAATTAATATCAATTTGGTGTAACTTTACCAAAACATAGGCATCTTCCATAATCCTTTTCTTACCAAGCCTCATAACCTATTTGAACGAATCAACAGCTACTCTAATGTGCACCCTTTTCTTACCAAAACCTCATAACCTATTTGAACAGATCAGCAGCTACTCCAATGTGCAGCCTTTTCTTACCAAAACCTCATAGAACCTACAGTTGCACTAGTCTAAAAATGCACAGCCCTTCACAAAAATAACTAAGTTAAAAAATAATTGTTTTCCTGTTGTTTGCTTTGCTTCTTGTACAACACAACCTAATTACTTTTCTTTCTTTCCCCCATAATGTGAAACAATTCCATTTCGGTAAAGATCTATGGCACTGCAAGAAAAGAAAACTGAGAGTTTCAACAAACAAAATAAGAAATCATACTGCATGCTTCCATGAAAAGATTATGCTCCTAAAACCTGATACTTACACACTTTATTGCATCCACTACCTTGCATCTACCAAGTGATTAGATCTGAAAAAAGATAGGGATTTGATATGAACATTACGGATTTAATTCAAGACAAACATAAAACTCTGAAGTACACCCTAGGGGATTCAACATGAAATCTATACAAAACTCTCAGCAAATGTGACTTTGACTAAGATAAATAATCTGAACTCTGAAAAAACTAGATACACAACTTAGATACAACCATTCCTGTACAACTATACTTACTATGCCATTAAATTAAAATAAAAGACACCTAGCTGTATACTTAGGAGATAAAAAATCTATGTGAGGCAATGCACTAAATGACATTCCAGTACATAAAAGACTAAAAATGACCTAAAAAAATAATTCTAGCCTAAACAAAATTATTCTAACCTTGGTGAAGCTCAACAGATAAAAAAACAAAAAAATATTCGAAGCTAGACAAATTTCAGTAAGCTTGGTGAACCCCTACAAATGACAAAAACAAGATACTATTCTAACAAAAGATAAAAACAACTAACAAATATTTTCCTAAGGAGGGAAAAATATTTCTAACCATGTGAACCCGCAAAGAAAACATAAACCAAGTCAAAAGGGCCAAATACTTATTTTAAGGACAGAAAATTCCAAACCTAAGTAAACCCACACAGAAAACAAAATCAAACCCCAAAAAAACTGTGACCTAGAAGAGTTAGTTACTACTTCATGTGATCCACATATCAATGAAACACACGCAGAGAATTAAACTACTGGAAAGCACTAGTGCTAGGTTTAAAAGGGACATTGTCAAATAAAGGCTGAATGGAATTTGCACTGAATAAGAACTAAAATTGCACATTGCAAGGGCCTTAAAGTTTAGTCCAAATAGAACACATATTTTAATCAGACATGACTTATTCATAGGTTATCTAATTAGCATTTTTCGTATATTAATTCCATGGTCAAATTACAATGAACTAGGTGAAAATAGGTGAGAAAATTCAAATGACCAACGGGCAGTAATACTATGAACTAGGTAATCTAGTTACTACTTCATATCATGAAGATAACAATAAAACATAATTAGATTTAACAACTATTAGAAATGACTAGAACAAAGTTTTAAAGTAGCCACTTTAAGAATTCATTTTATGATTTTCACTGCTAATGAATTGAAATTGCATATTGCATTGAACATAAAGTGTAATTAAAATGTTATGCAACTTTTCTGACAAGTTTTGTTGATAGAACCATAACAGAGTACTTTGCTGCTTACAAACAATCCTTACTAGGTTAACCAGAAAAGATTAAGCCAAAACATAGATATTTCATAAAAGAATGATAGGTCATTCCTGACATAAGACAAACTGATACTTGCACTGAAAAGGTACTAAAATTGCACATTGCATGAAATTGAAAGTTCAAATGAAATAGACTTATAAATGAAAACTATTTATATGAATACAATTTATTATACATCATGCAATCACAAAATTACAGAAACTTGTGTTGTTTTCTAACATTACCTAAATTGCGAACTTCGTAAATACAGAACTCCATCATGGTTGTGGAACCTACCAAACCAGCCCACCTTGGAAGTCGGAAGAGAAGAAAGCATGAATGTAAGTAGCACATCAGAGCAACATATTAGCATTGTACAAATGTAGATTCAAAACCAAGTAAATTCTAACCACTTAATATATTATAGAAGTTGCACTGCATATACTATAAAATAGCACATGAATTATAACTGTAATATTAAGGTATGTGGCCTGCAATTTTCTATCTTAACACATTATTAAAAAAATGCAGATCTCCACCTATCCAGGTGTATTAGAGAGCATTATTAGAAAGAGGTCACACAAATGGAGCAATAAAGAATAGACATATTATCATAGATGGAAACAAACTATATAATACTTTATAACAAGAAGGTCGATTTAAATCAATTGTTACAGCTCACAGAAAGTCGATCATATCAAAAATAGAAACTATAGGAAAGGTCTTCTAAAATTGCACATTAACCACCACTAAAATTTTAAATAAGGTACTATTGATTTTGTATCTGGCAGCTATTTCTTTAGGATATAGCAGAACCAAGGAAAAGGCATGGTGGAAAACAAGACAAAGAAGAATGAAAAATGTGAAAATTGAACTTAAAATCAAATCCAATTGCCATTGTAACATGTAAATATATTTCAATGTACAAACATCTACAGTGGGCTCAGAATCCATATACAAAATTTTATAGCTCACGAGTATTTATTCCTTATGTAAGTGTCAAATTTATAGCTCACAAAAAACAAATCCATATAGAAAAAGATAAAAACACATAAAATGTCTTCTAAAATTGCACATTATGCACATTGCAACTTTAACTAAAATATTGTGCAATTTTTTATCTGATGTGTATTTCTAAAGGGTGTAGCAGAACCAATTCAAAAAATGTAAGACGAAGAACATGGAATAAGAAAAGTGGGTATGAAAATATCAACTTAGCATCAGATTGCCTTCATTTTAACCTCACTATTTCTATAGTATCTAACATCAAACATAGGCAAAATAGATTTGATAAACAAATTACTTTCTAGTTGAACCCTAACAGAAGTATGCAACAAACTAATATTTCAGTAAACACATTTGTGCCAACAGTACTGCCAAGTAGTCTCTAGAGAAATGTTCAATAATTAGATTTGCTAAGAGAAATCTGTGCCAGGCAAATATTATGAAAGTAACTGTTACTTAAGACTTTCATGTGCAAGTTGGGGGAGATGCATACAAGGATTAAGAGACAAAGGAATAATTTGGTGTTTGCTAACAATAGTATGAGCTTACAAAGCATACAGATTACAGAAAAGAGTGAAAGCCACACACAGATCATGTTCCCAAAATTATTTTTAGATTTTCTAAGGTCTGCATAGGAAAATTGATTCTTCTGGTTAAATCTAACACATGTTCCTGGCCAGCACCATAACAGAAGAGCTCTTCTGTGTTTTCCCAATCATCTCCAAGTGCCATGTTTCGTAATGCTTTTACTAACATTTTAACTACAAACTCACATGCATAAATAGCTCATTCAATCATCTAAGAACTTACTCAGAAATCAGAACATGTAAACATATTTCAATGTACAAACATCTACAGTGGGCTCAGAATCCATATACAAAATTTTATAGCTCAAGTATTTATTCCTTAGGTAAGTGTCAAAAATTTTATAGCTCACAAAAAACAAATCAATATAGAAAAGGTAAAAATTAACCTAAAAGGTTTTCTAAAATTGCACATTATCTACATTGCAACTTTTACTAAAATATTGTGCAATTTTTTATCTAACATATATTTATAAAGGGTGTATCAGAACCAATTCAAAAAATGCAAGACGAAGAACATGAAATAAGAAAAGTGGATACAAAAATGTCAACTTAGCATCAAATTGCCTTCATTTAACCTCACTATTTCTGTAGTATCTAACATCAAACATAGGGAAAAAATAGATTTGACAAATAAATCTATTTCATTACCTTTTACTAGAAGCACGAGGCATACTTCTAAATAAGACATGCTTGCAAACTAACATGCTATCACATTAGAAAAGCATATCGAAGTAGGTCAACCTAGAAATTAACTAATCTCATTTAAAATCCATACTACTAACCAAAGCAAGCATAAAAATTAAGAGCTGTAATGAGTCACTGCAACCATAATCATGATTAGGCTACTAACATAGTACGACATCAGAAAAGCAGATCATGCAAAGTGATTGTCATTATGCACTTGCAGTAGTTATAGCATTGTGAAGAGCAACATAATCAAATCCAACTTGGCACAAAAACTAAAATAAGATAATGTTATATACAATCAAAGTGTCAGAACAATGCAAACTTACTGTCAGCCTGAAACTAGATAATATGATAGCAATCAAAATCTAAATACAATATAAACTAGTACGCTGCCTGCCTAAATCACAAAACTAGACGTCACACTGTATAAAAGTATGATCAACAATGCAGCCTTCCAAAAACAGAAGCAGTCAACAAATAATCCACTCAAAAATTGAAACAACTTCATAATAAATATTAAAAAATGCAATAAAGATTTTATAATATTACACATTATAACACACTGCAATTTTAACTCACTGTGCAATTTTCGATGTGACAGATAATTTCGAAGGATGGAGAATAGAGTATACATGACTGCATCAGCATATAATATAGCACCTAGAGTTACTACTAAATTAATATGCAAGTTTTAGTTTGGCATGTACTTGCATAGTAGTGTTCCCGTATGAAATTAATTGACTAAAACCAGAAACTAAGATATAAATTATCTAAATAGTATGATCAATGATGTTAAAAACAAAAATCCTACCTTTCTAATGGAAAAAATTTAGAAAATTCTTTTTTGGTCCCACAACTAAGCACTATTAGATATAACAAAAACAAAAACATTGAGAATGAAGAAGTATTGGGGCCACAGTTTCTTACCTGTTAGCGAATATTTCAGGCATATCTAATCTCAAAGAACTACCTGCCGCAGTACCTATGAACAAGTAGTCAAACATTAAAAAGGTTAACACATTGTGGTGAACACATAGAACAGAAATAATGGCGAACAGCATTGCGTAGCCAAACTTCTAGGGACATTGATAGCTCAAGAAAAGACCTATGTTTTGTAAAATAAATAAATGCAACAAGAAAAAAAAGGTAAGATTGTAGTATAATTTTTGAAGCAAATCAAATGTGTGGATGAAAGCACAGAAACGCTAGATTAAATTAATCAAAGAAGATCCTTCCATTTCATATGTATTTCCTATAGCATAAAATGCTAATTCAAGTGAAATGAATAGGTCTTACAAGGGCACATATATACACAGACCGAAAGAAAGTGGTAGAAAGTATAGACCATGTGTGCTGTCAATTGTCAAGAACAGAATTACATGCATGGACTCAAAATGCACGGACAAAATAGAAGAACAAAAAGAAAGTTGCAGCAAAGTTTTCTGTAGTTTCTAGCATAAATGACCTGCAATTTTTTTTATTAAGCAAATATTTAGCATGACTGGTGCAATACACATGCATCATAGAAATACCCTAGATACAAAATGGCAGAAAAAACCAACCTCAATAATCCAAGTGAATCAAAGAAAGATAGTTAACTCCTTACTACTAATACCTACTCCTATCTAATAGTGTATTATCCAGACAACACAATGAACACACAGAAAAAAACAACTCCACATAAACCAATAACAATGAACCAGATTGAGTGACCGAGCACTACAGCATTACATAAATCTCAAATCCCTATAGCACAGAAAGATATCACGGACCAGCATATATAACAAGCACTGAAGGCTTGTAGTGAAATACTGTTTGGTAGATTGGCAAATCAGACAGAAAGTATGCCTAAAAAGTTTACCTCATAAGGTGAGTTTTTAACGTTTTATTCCACTAGTCATGCATTCATTTTGTAGGAGTTGAGACCAGCCTATGTTTGTATGCAAAGCACATTTCAAATTCTACAGATCTAGGGGATGTCACTAGTCTACCTTTTCTGCCGACTATGATCCACTGGAGGCTCCACAACCACTGGTGGAATAGGGGACGAGGTTCGCAACACCGTGTTGGTTTTGAACGGTGGCACCACTATGCTGGTCGGCCATGACACAATGGTAGGCCTCTCGGCCAATGTTGAGCAGACGGTAGGAGGTGGCTCTTACGACCTAACTAATGCAAATATGAGAAGATCAAATTAGCATAAGATCACAGGAAAACCGGTAAGCAAATTGAACAAAACGAGGCACTAATAAAAAAATCCAATTCCAATGCACTCATCACTTCTCTCAATTCAAAAGGCAACATTAGTAAAGAAAAACCTAGCATTAGCAAATGGGAACTAGCTTCGTTTGCAAATTAATCAACTTGAGCATGCTTTCAAACCCGATTTTACCAATTAGGACTAATTTGCTGATAGCAGCAGCCCAAAATAGCCGATTCCGCAGAACAGAAGTAGTCTCAAGCGAGATTACCAAGATATCCAGAAGCAAAATACCACAGGGGAGGGAGATCTCGAGGGGTGGCCAAGCAAGCAGGCATGCAACCTACTGCCACATAGAAACCCGACTGAATCCCAAACAAGCACCTACAAAATGAATCCCAGGCAACCTACAAGATCCCCGCAAGCCACCGTGTGATCCCGCCTGCCGCGGTACCATCGGCACGGAAAGATCCGTAGATTTGCTACACCAGGAGCACCCCCACCAACTGCTCGACCTAATGCCGAGGAGTGTGTGCATGAGAGCGTATGGTTGGAAGCTAACCTTCCAAGCCAAGGTGGAGCCAGAGGCAGAAGCAGAAGGAGGTGGAACTCTTTGGGTCTCTGAGACAGAAGGAAGCGGAAGCTAGCTAAAAAGGCGAGAGATCGACCAAACGCCGGTGAATCGCCAATCAATTCGCCGCCGAGCTCTCGAACCCTCCGCCTGGACACAAATGAACCGAAGAGATAAGGAGAGGCGCGTGGATCGAGAAATACAAAAATAATTCATAACGGGTAAAAAAACTGATGAGTGGATCCGAAAAGGGGCTACGGGCCCGTTTCATACCATCAAAGTCAATCAAAAGGTCAACATCTCAAACAACATCCAACGGACACCAAAATCGACTGAAGCAACAAAAAATTTCAGGCGACTTTGTAATAGCAAACTCGTTTTGTTAAACATCATTCGGATGTTTATTTCTAACTATCATTTAGATTTAGAACTGTTGGATTAGAGATCCAATAGTCATGAATTCTCTCTTCTCCCCTTAAATTCTGTCCTCTCTTCCTTAAAAAAAATGGCGTGTAACAGTTCTCGTCTGCCCGGCGGCAGGTAGAGGGCTCAACGTGGCGCCTCGTATCGCCCGTCGTACTACGTACCGCCGGCAGCTGCTGGGGCCGGCCGTCACATGCAGCCAGGTACCTCGTCTCAGTCTGCATGCCGGCCCCCCTCTTCTCAGGTCGAGATTGAAGTGAATCGTGCCCGTGCGTAGAAAAGACAAGGCTTTCTCGCCTGCGCACGTCTGCCTGCCTGCTACGGCCACGGGCAGCCACCGGTCGAGCACAGTGCTCCAGCTTTCCCGGGGACAATCCTGTTCGCTTCTGTACGCATGCATATGCCGCTGCCGCCTACCGCTACGGACCGAGCGCAGCAGCTCCGCACACCTGTCCCGGCCGCCGTACGCTCGTTCCAGCGGTGCATGTATGCCGACGCCGGTGCGACGCCGCGCACCGGCCGGTTAGCTTTAGCTAGCTCCATCGATCGATGGATTCGATCTCATGCTCGATCTCCATGTACGTAGCGCGTGGCTTGCGCAGAGACGCTCGCGGTCAGTTAGGTTCGCAGCTTGTTCTGTACCGGACGCCGGCCGGCTCAACCGTCCGAGCCAACCGCCGGTGTCGTCGCGTGCATCACTGTACGCGCGCGGCTAGATATATATAGCCAGTGGAGCGAAATGCTGGTGCCGTCACATGCAAGGGCGTGACGGCCGCGCGCGCAACCATGCATGCATTTTTGTACATGTGTGTATATGTAACTATGCATGAACAAACAAAACACGCTGTGAACTGGCTGAATGATCGATCATTATATTCCAAATTTATTATTGAAACTGCATGGATCAAATGGAACAAAGGAACTAAACGACGGACTGATCGACTCGATTACACATGCAAAGCTGCTGCGTGCAGAGATCGAGCTGCAGGCAGAGCCACCCCTCTCTCACTCTGAATTATTTGATCTCTCATGTTCACATGGCAGGCATGCACTCGGTCAGCCTAGCTGTGGTCTCTGCATGCATGCAGATCATCAGCTAGCTAGACAAGACGGCCATGTCACGCACCCAAGCGTGCAGTCGATACATCTGGCCGGCCACGCCATAAGGCGTAGTAGCACTGCAGCCTGCGCTGTGCACCACCATCTGGTGAGATCGAATTACTACTTCGCATGAGAATTACTACTGGTACTGAACTAAGCTAAACTACAGTTCGACAACAATGGCCATGTCAGGCTTGATCAGCTGCTCCGGCCTGAGCATGGTGTGATCGTCACCGACCCCATTAACGTCCGCGTCTGTACGCTTCATCGCTTCTTTGTCAATCGTCACTTGCTCGTGTGCCGCGGCCGCCGCCGGCAGGACGTCGATGGGGTGCACCTCCGCGCCGCAGCTGATCATTCCCTCGGCCTTGGTGCCGGCCACCTCCTTGACGTGCTCCGGCAGCTTGATCTCCGCCGCTGCCCCCGCGGGCTTCTTGTTCCGGTACGCCATGTACAGCGCCATCTGCGCCACGCCGAACACGAAGCCCAGCACGTTGGGCACCGCCACGAACACGTCCTTCTTGAGCAGGCCGTACGCGAACCAGATGACCGCGCTGATCACCAGGAAGAAGGACAGCGAGAAGGGCATGAACTCCACGCTCTTGGTCCGGATCACAAGCCTCTGCAAGATCCAATCAGATTCATTATTTACACATGTCTATCGACGGATTAACCACCATCGGAATTCGGAATGCTAGCTCCGGAGAACTGATGAACTCACGATGATGCTCAACGGGGCGGCGAAGACGCTGAGCGAGACGGCGACGCAGACCCAGCCGAGGACGTGGATCCGGAGGCTGCCCTTCGATAGCAGCAGCGTGACGAGGGCGATGAGGCCGAAGAGGCCGACGTTGAGGCACAGGAGCAGCTTCGCCGCGAGGAGCCTCGCGCTCTTGGGTGCGTAGGCGAGGTACATGGCGATGTAGACGGTCTCGATGACGCAGCCGACGGCGTTAATGGTGACGAGGAGCTCTGCGCCGGACTTGAGGAAGGCGTAGTACATCCACAGCATGCAGCTGAAGAGCGTCACCACGTACGGCGTCGACTGGAACCCCTCCGTCGACTTCTTCTGGTACACGCGGTAGAACGTCGGCCTGCACGTACGCGTGCACACGGTTAATTGGTTATACTGGTTAATCAAGATCGACGAAGCACAAGACACCAAGAACTATCTAATTAATGATAGAGAGCAATATTATTTACTTTGAGTTTCATTCATGTGATTGAAGTTAAACTCATACTCGATCTGTGTCGTCAATAATAGTACTAGATCTACCTAACAGTGACATTCACAATTACTCCACTAAAAGTGACATGATGCAAGATTTTCCCCATGCCTGATTAATTAATTAATGTGGGAATTAATAATTGATCTTCAGTGCTATGGTGTCTTCAGGTATAAGCAAAATTCTAGAATAGTATAGATGATGGCGACCGTGCCCGGCCTTCATGTGTTCATTGACATGTGTTGTATTTTTATTTTTGTACGGAATGAATATATGTTTTCTGAGACTGAATAGAATAATGTAAAAAAATAAGATGCACGCATGATACACATATATATTGTTAAGCATGCATATATTTGATAGCTGTAGCGTAGAAGAGTAAGTTGAGGTGCTTACAGTGGTGAAAGGAATACCATTAGTGAGATTATGTTACCTGCAAAATCAAGCAAAGAAAGGACGATATGATCAGTAATATATGTCAACCAATGCAAAAATTGAACGTCCCCAAAAAAAATGCAAGAAGAGAAGGAAAGAAAAGGAAGTCGACGTTGCCTGGTGAAAAAAAGAAAGAAAATCAGGTGTGTACCTTCCTCGTCAACGTACATGTAACATGCATGATGGTTCGTTTTCTTTGTTTGGAGTAAAGATCTCATTAGAGCCTGAAAGCTTCGTTTTGGCAGTTCCATTTATTTGGGACAGAAACGCTAGCTTTCAAAGGGACTGAAGAAGGCACACTAATATATGGCCAAAGCAACTAAGCCAGGACGATGATGAAACTAAATAGACTTAATTCACAATGGGTGATTGCTTCCATTCTCAAGGACAATTAAGTGCTAATATGTTAAGTAGGAAGATGCTGTCATGTAGTATATATGGATCTCCAACAACATGGGAGAAAATTAATTAAATAATTGAAGCAAAATGACTAAATAATCAGATGAATGCAGCATTCTTGGATGTATGCATCCAGGTACCTAAGATACCAAAGGTGAAGGCCCAAGTGTGTTGTTCCATGGACAAGAAAGCCATCTCTCTCTTTGATCTCTCTCCTCCTCGGACAACTAGAAGAGACTGAAGACACGAGCTAATTAAGCCAGAGATCCTAGCTAGCTTCCCTTCTCCTCTTGCTCTATGGAGAGAGCACACTGAGCAGTCAATGGAGAAAGGTGCTGATGCCGGAGGAGGATTTATGGGCTAGCTATCTAAGCTGCCTTGGGCTCTTGGAGAAGCCCGAAGAGAGCAGAGCCTCCTATTTATAGGGGGGAGAGAGCTAGCAATGGAAGGACGTGTGGGCCCCCGATCGATCATTGCACACTGACTTGTCGCGCAAAGCTTTCTCCGCTCTTTTCGGTTTTTCACCATTTTTTTTTGGCTCTAATCACTTCGAAAACCAAAACAAATAAGATGATATATTTATGACTTATTAAGTATAAAACTATATGTGTCGTTTGTGTTATCCACCGAATTACCCACTGACTTTTTAAAAAGTAAATGCAGTAAAAAAACACGGTAGGAATGACGTAGACTGCGGCACCCACCCTGTATAGTGTATACGCATTCACGCGCTTGCTACTAGTAGTAATGTGCGCCCGGCCTAGCTGAGGTACTTGAATTAATCGTAACGCCATGTGAGACGTCAAAACACCAAACCTGAGGCGTCCGGCTTAAGCCTCCGTTTTCTTTCCCAATATTCCTGGCCGTTTGTTTTGCAGAGAGAGAGAGAGAGAGAGAGAGAGGGAGAGATTGCGCCACTACGCGCGCGGCCGCTACTACCGCCCCCAGCTGTTTGACATGCAGAGCTCTCCGGCGTCACGCCAGTTGCCTACTTGTCCTCCCTTTTTCGTAACGGCCGGCTCATCACACTCTGTTCTGCACAAAAGCAGCCACCACCACACCGGCTCCTACGGCCAGAGAGAGAGAGAGAAGTAGGAAAGGAACGCGTTGCGTGCATTGCGCTGTGAGTTTGTGTGAGCCAGCAGTAGCGAATGCAAACGCAAACGCTGGCCGAACGACGTCTAGATTCTAGAAAGAACGTGTCCAAGATCCTTGCTGAAGAGAAGAGGATGGTGACGAGGAAGAAAGCCAATAACAGGCTGTTAAGAATGATAACACGTATGAGATTTATTGCGAACGATCATTATCGAGAAGCGTCCAGCTGCACGCCGCCGATCGATTCGATCCATCGATGATACGAGGAGGAGACGGCCGCGCGCGCGCGTCTGGTGTGTCTTTGGTTGCAACGAAGAGCGCATGAGCGTAACGCGGTGCATATGCCACGGCGCGCGCGCAACGCGGTCATGTGACTGATGCACGCAGGCGCAGCTGCGAGGCAAGGCCGGTTTCGCGTCCACATCGCCGCGCGTTCTGCACCCGCGCGCGAGCATGCAGCCAGCAGGTAGCTTGATTGCGCGCGCCGGGCACCGCACGCCGAGCCGTTGGTTAGCCTTAAACGAGCTGCCTTGCCGCAGATGCGCCTGCCTTTCGGGGATTAGGTGACCCCAGCCGCACTAAACCGAGTAAAAAAACACCTAGGCCCTCTCTATGCTCCTTCCATCTTTCCGATACACGCATACAATACATCAGTTTCTATTTTCTAGCTGCAGAGGCTTCTGCATGCGTTGCGTCTAACCTCTGTAATCCCCTCGCGAATCAACATGTGTCAACCAGTACGTACCGAACAAGTTTGGCCTAATTTCAGCGTCAGCATATGTATATACGAGGTAAAGGTAGTACAAAAATGGTGACGAGTTTTCTTAGTATAGGATTGTGTATGCGAGTCAGAGGGATGAATGACTCTTTTAAGAATTTTCTCCGAATATCGATAGCAACACATAGCTAAAATATAAACTCTCAAGCACACAAAAGCCGTGAGAAAAAATGACGAACTCATAGCAAAGTTTCTGTCAAACCAGTCTTACCACCGGCTTGACTCCAATCTGACCGCCTGGCGGTTGGACCGCATGTCGCACAGGTTTGATTGCTGGGGGCGTTGATCTAATCGCACGCTGATCGGATCACTCGATTTCTTGCAGTCTGACCATTTGCCGAGGGAAATGCAGGACAACACTTGCACATGATCTAAGAAAAAAAACCCAACCCTCAAACCACTGATCCAAATGTAGTGAAACTCGACATAAACCCTCCCTAGAATGTCAGAAATCTATTCCAATCATGAATGGTGAAGACCGATGCTAGAGTTCCGACCTTTATCCAAAACAAAAAGAGTTGCTTCAAAACTGGGCAAAAGAGAGAAATCTTGATCTACTCTTACTCGTGAATCCTAGATAGTCTAAATGACCCTAGATACGTTTTCACTTATCATAACAAACTAGATCATAGTACGAACTCAAGCAAATCATCCACAAGAGTAAAACCTCAAAATCACTTCTCGAGGAAAACCGGGTAAACTCAAGAACTTCCCCTAGAAGGTGTCTAGATGAATGGAATATGATCTCTCAGAGACATTTCCATCTCTTACAGTAAACCCTAACACTAGCAACACTTCGGAGAAATTCGGTAAATCATACATAAATGGGTTTTACATTTCACACACTTGCACGCTTTTCAAAGTATGACTTACACAAGGCTACACAAACCTGATAAGACACTTCATCTACAAACACATGACATAAACCACTTAGACCAATGCTGCCATGATTTTGCAAACTGACACTCCATCCAGTATCGAACAATTTCCTCAATTTCCACCTACCAATATTCACGAAGATGTGATGCCCAACGCCTCGTCGCTAAGATTGTATGCCTGCACCAAGGCCGTCACCACTTGAAATGTATGAATCCTATGGCACACCACATCACACCATAGTCTGTAATACCCATTTACTTACCGCCAAGATCGTACATTTGCTCCGAGAACCGTTACTACTTGAAACGCATAAGTCCAATTGGCACACCATACATATACATTTGCATCCTCATAATTTTTATTTTTTTCTCCCGTGCTTCTTGGCTGAGGTGATGCTCTGTCTGGACTTAAGAGACATGCCATAGCCACTAAGCCTTGGTCTTACCATTGGCCGCAACAATTATCAAACTGTAGGACCGAAGATGGCAACAGAGGGGATGAATGGTGCCTTAAAAATTTCCCTCAAGTATTCATTTATCCTTTACTCCAATAGCTACAAAGTTATGAAGATTCAGATAGGAACCCTACACAAAATTTGGAGAAACACAGCGCTATACCGTTGTTGAATAGCAGTAGGTGTGGTACTACCGCTATTGGTACTACGGTACTACCGTGACTAGTCAAAAGACAAAGTGATCGGATACAACTTGAATGATTATCGACCAATAAGTGATCAAAACCAATGTGGTCTTGGTCGTAAACCAACGTGGTCGACAGCCAACGTGATCGGAATTCGACTCGAGTGGTCAATGACTAGAGAATGGTCAAAAACTAACGTAGTTGAAAACTAACATGCATGGTTGAAACCAACGTGGTCTGAATTTGACTTGAGTGGTCAATGACCAAAGAGTGGTCGAAAACCAACGCAATCGATGACAAGAGAGCAGTCAAAAGACCAGCGCAGTCGAGGACCATTGAGTGGTCGAAACCTACATGGTCGATCACCAGTGAGTGGTCGAAAGACTAGTGTGGTCGAGGATCAATGAGTGGTCGAAAATCTAAGCGGTTGAATACCAGTGAGCGGTCAAAAGACTAGCGTGGTCGAGAAGCAATGAGTAGATGAAAACTAGTGTAGTTATAGACCAATGTGGTCAGAAAATAGGAGTTGCGGTACTACCATTGCACAGCCTACGGTACTACTGTTTCTCCTAGATGAATAGGGGTTTCAGCCTGACTGCAAGATCCCAAATCCACATAACTTTCGATTGGAAGAACCAAAAGGTATGAAACTTTGTACGCATGTTTCTTGAGGTCTCAGGAAGATATTCCATTCCTGGATCGAAAAATTCATGACAAATTTGAGTGACATTTTTGAAATTTAAAGCAGCGTACATCAATTGAGAACTAAAATCCAAATCGATGATCAGATCTTACTTGTGGGTAGAAGATAGTCAAGATGGCTTTGAGCACGTTCCCACATGTCACAGCAAACAAAATCACCGAAGGAATCAATCTAAAACTCTCGGATCAAGAAATCACCTGATTAGGCCAGGAATGAGCAAAAACAGAGTTTCTTGAAAATCTTGCTATTGAAGTGCCTAGATGATTGGAGGTCGATCTCAAGAGATTATCTCCATCTTGTTCATGTGATTGGCACATCATGATCAAGAGAAGGGCAAAAAATAAATCAAACCAACCAAAACAAGAGCAACTTAATCAACCAGATGAATTTAAGAAGGGGTTAGGAGAAGAGAAGAAAAACCAACTCAAAACCAGAGCAAAATCAATCATACAAAAAGATGCACAAAAGTTAGATCAAAGATTGATGTATTACTCATTTGAGATGATTGGTTTTACAGTCACTCTACTCAGGAGGACATACCTCTAAAGCTAGAGCATACACACACCCTCTCTCTCAACCTATTTCCCATGGGAGAGAGGAAGAGCTAGCGACCAAAAGGCTTAGACAACCTTCTAAAACCCTAGCTCTTGCCTCTCCTCCCCTTATATATGCTCACAACCTAAACCAAAACCTAATGGATCAACTCATTAGGCTAAACAGGGGATAATCCCTTAACCCCACCTACCACCGGATTTTGCTCTCTCTCACGCACGTTTCTCAAAGTGGTTTATAACCATTAACCCATTAGTGAATCAACACTTGATCCACTTCACATTTTTAGCACATACAAGATCTAAACCACTTAGACCAACATGACGGTTTTGCACACCGCCACTTTTCCGTTATTGGCAATTTACCAAAATGCCCCTCTACCGCTTTCGACGAAGCTTCCCGCTTCCTTTTCTACGAAGCATAGCCCATGCTTTGCTATCTTCCACGTGGCCCCAATGACTTACCGTCAAGCCTCTTACGCGTCCGGATACCACCAAATCGTTCTCGCTTGCACATGACCTAAGTCACTTGGCTCACCATATGTTTCTTCTCGCACATGACAGCACCTAGCTTCCTTGACTATCTAGACCTCAACTTCTCCCTGAGCCTAGTCCTAGTCCACCTTGTCATTGCCCGTCATGTCCACCATGGTAGCTCTCGCTTCAGTTTCTTGTTGTCCTAGCTTGCAATCACCTCGCAACGCTCGGTCATCTTCAGCGTCTCCCTGACTGTTCTGGATCTCAGCACCACCCAATACCTAGTCATGGTCCTCGTACGCCTTCCCATGACCTAGCTCCGAAGTCCTGCAACCAACACAAACAAGCAAACCATCACGTAGCACCGCACAATAACAAAGACATCAATTTGCGCAATTCATCCATACAATGCACAATGCAAAATGTATGCACCCAAATTACTAATCCTAAACTTAGGACCAAACAATAAACCTAGCAACAACACCCAGGTCAAACCATGACCAAAACCCCAAGAATTCCATAGAACAACCTCAGACTACCAAGAGAAGCTAGTATGACTACCAAGCATAGGCCAGTTAGACCACTGGCTGGTCTGATACAAGTACTCGGGTGTTAAAGAAATGAGGCACTCGAAGCCAACGAGTACCTACCCCTAAAGCCTACGACCATCACAACAGATCGCTACGACCATCACAAAGGCTTACGACTACCGATCGCAAAGGCTTACGACTACCAAACACCGATCAGGCAGTAAGCTACGACCATCGAGTATTGAGACCTCTCGACTACTGAGTACCTTCGGACTAGCTCTTTAGACTACTCAGCAAAAGGCTGTTCGGACCACCCGACTACAAAGTTGTAAACTTCAAATATTCCAGTATTCGCAGTCTAGACGAACTCGTAAACCACGAACTCATCAAACAAAAGGTGATATTTTGCAAAAATTCTTAAAAATCAAACTCAAACTCCACAAAAACTCTAATTCAAAAGTCAATTACTCATCACAACCATGGGGTAACCTCTACATGATCTCACACAAGCACTTGCACATCAAAGACCAAGCAATCGATCTGAGCACAAATGACATGCACTTGACTATCAATTAGCAAAGCACATGCATAGACTTACGCTATGACTCACACTTGTATGAAAACCCCATGACTAAGACTTACATAGATACACCATAACTAACATAACAAAACAACTTAAGAACAACTCAACACAACCTACATCTCTGCATAGGGGTCAGTCAGACCGCAAGCTGGTTACACCTCCGGCCGGTCTAACCGCCAGTCACAGGGCGGTCAGACCACCACCACTCTCATATTAAAATCCAGAGAATTCAAAACACAAAATCAAACTCAACCAAATGACAGCACATCAAGAGTAAAGTCAAATACTAATCACCACCATAAGGCTGCCATCACATAGTTTTACACTTGGACTTTCTAATTAAGTCGGACGCGCATATACCCAAAGGGAACTGCGACTGGCTTGACGCAACCTTTTCATGCTTTTAAGTTAAAACCGCATGTAAGTCGATCAAATCATTGGATAAAACAATTGGCCAGTGTTCCGGTCGATCGATCGAACAAGCAACCAACCAAAGCTCCCAAACTAATATTGGTTTTGGCTTTCCATTATTTCCCTTGGGTTGTTTCCAAACTGAACTGAACTTTGTCATTGCGAGCCAGCTCTAGCTAGCTTTCCTCGAACGGAAGCAGAACTGGTCGAATTGGTGTGTTTGTGTGTGCGCGCGCATGCGTGCGTGGATGTCATGGGTGGCACCTCAGCCACGGCCGTTCCCAAATCATGAAGAAACTAATCATGGCTCGCCTAGGTGCCTATGAGATATGCATGGGCATCACCCAGCCCAACCATCGTATCATTGCAGCCAGAATTATTGTGGCGCTAATTAATGGCCTCGTATCCAATTCATCAGCTGCTTAGCAAGAAGAAATGCATGATGATTCGCAACGATCGACTCCCATGATTAGTGTCCCTGGAACTTACTAGAGTTATGTGGAAGCCACTGCATGTGTACCTCGTGACACACAGAAGGGTTAACTTGCGTGGTGAGAATTACCGTTTTGGAATTGTGAATACTGGATTTAACAATTTGGTCAGTTTTTGTTAGGGAGAAATGCTATATGTTCAGTCGATCGTATAACAATAGCAGCCACTATGGTGTCTTCCCATGTTCATATACAAGACATTTCAAATGACAGGTTTTGGGCATGTTCTTTTTAGTTGCGGCTTGTGGATTTTAGCTGCAATTTGTGGCTTTTGGGCTGTTCGTGCGAGAGATTGCAGAGTAACAGAAACTCACGTGTGATTTTTGCCAATATAACTGAAGTCAGTACAGTATGTACTACAATTAACTAGTAGGCCTTATATTGAAGATACTTCATTTAAAAGCTAGTTACTGTAAAAAACCAAAAAATAATTTTTAGGAGCTGAAAAGAACAGGACCTTAAATCATAGCTCAGCAGCATAGAGGGGAGGGGAGGGGTTTTCTTCAGTTGGTTTGTTGTAACCTGCATGGGGTGGCATGGGCAAGTCGGAGGCTACCTGACTGCTCGCTCCCATCGTATCAGTCAGCGAAGCCGTGACTCACGAGACGGGCGGACGCGCGGCGTCCTCTAGCGCGGCGCCATGAACGGTTTGCCCGTCGCCGTGCTGTTACAAAAGGAGCGGCGGCCAGCCAGGGGCGACAAAACCTTACGTGCACAGTGCTGCTCCGTCGTCCTTTCCCCATCGCCTAGCTCTCTCCCTCTAGTCTCGTGCTGTCTCGAGCGGGCAGATCGGCCGCCCGGCGCTGAACATGCAGTTTAATTACGCTTGGATATCTTGCTCTGACTTGCTGCAAAAGTGCAGAAGCTGCACACACTGCCCCCTCGCTAGATGCAGATCTCCCATGTGAACTTTTTTTTTTGTGTACTTGGCCATTGTTATCTTCTCATGTGATGATGTGAAAGTGAAGACCTATTGCATTACTGTTTTGCTACCTATTTTGATCGGCGAGAACATAGCAAAACTTTCACGTTTCAAGCAGGGCTTACCGAGTTTGCGAAGGAAAGCGTTCTTTTCTATTTATTTATTTTTGGCGGTTTTATACATGAGAGGTACAAAGGGATAAACTGAGAAACAGACTTCCAGATTTTTTTTATAGTACTACGGGTGTAGATGACTAATGATTTGCTAGTTCTTTTCAAAATTATTCTCATTTGCGGCAATGTCCATATTCATGACAACTGTTCGGTGGTTGCGGTGAAAAGAGCACGAGGATTGGGGTGGGAAAATTTTGACAACACGGCTAGCTGGCCAGATGGGATGGTACATGCATGAATACTTCGTATATTATAGCCGGGGAAACTCTGGCTAGCCAGGCGTGTCACGTCGATTTTGGTTTCCCTTCGGTTGACACGTGTGCGCGTGTTGCAAATGCAGAGCGTTCCTAACCAGCGGTTGATGGCGCGCGATCTCGGCTACTGTAGCACAGTGCAGCACCACTGTGCGGTGCTGTTCTCCATTAATTAGCGCAATTACTTAGCGCTCTCACCATTAATTAGCGCAATTACTTAGCACTAAGGACAGTACTTAGCGTTGAATTCTAATCGCATTTAATTAGCACTAACCATCTAGCGCTAATTAAGCAGCACACTCATGGCTTTAGCGAAAAGACCCCTATATTTTCCAAAAATACGTAAAGGTCTTTCGTTCTCGCAAAAAGATCCCTGTCAGGTTTTTTTTTCGAAAAGCACCCTTCACTTCACCAAAAATGTGTATCCTTTGCAGGATAGCACCCCGCGGTTTTCCAAAATGACGTATGTGTCTTCGTTTAGTTACGTACAGATCCTCGGTTTTTTGCGAAAAAGGTTTTCCATTTTCTTGAAATTATGCACGTGTTCTCAATTTTTTAAAAAAGACTTCACGAATTGCCGTCTGTTTTACTTCGGTCCACACAGTAGCTAGTGCGGCGTGGCGCCGCACTTATGTTGCTAGTTTTCTTTGCAAGCCGACGAAGGCGGCGACCAAAACAAAAACTCAACTAGGGCTTTCTAGTTACATACATAATTCGATATGTTCTTCAGATAAGTAGTAGTTTCTTGAATGTGTTTTTTTATAGAGATTTCACTGTGCACAATCTGTACCTGTTCAAAGGTACGTCAATTTAACACTCTTTCATGGACATATGGTGTATGTGAACGGTCCACTTCGACCCTTCCACGGTGAGGAGAAAATCCGGCCAACTCTAGGCGCCAGTACTAGCTGGCCGCTCACTGTGTGTCTGTGATTTCTAGTACTACTATTTGTGTTGTAGGGACCAATCACACCATTATTAATAGACAATCACTTTCCTACTAATGATGCAGCGACCGATCGCCACGCGCGGCCCTCTGATTTACCCTCCGAAAGAGGAGTTGTTTGATTCGTTGAAACTCTCGCTTGCCCGTACTCTGATAGCTTTTTGGTACAAATCTTTTGTGAACTTATTTACACCCATAATTAAAGAACGTGAAAATAACACCAAAGGTTCTCAAACCTAGTGACGATGGAGCCAGCAATTTTGTCATATAGGATTCAAATATAAAAATGAGATAGTCTGATATGGGGGTGCAAATTTTACATATAAATTTGTACATCAGGATATACATACATACATATGTATGTATTTATGTATGTATGTATGTATAAAACATTAGCACAAAAATAGCTTGTTGGCAAACAGATTTGATGGTCAAGTGAATCCCCCACATAGACCACAAGAATGTCCTTCCCCAAGCTTATCAGATTGTGATACCAAGGTCCTTCTGGAAACTGCATATCTTGTATTAATTAAGTCCTTCTAGTTTCAGCTCCAGCTTCTGACTTTTGACTTTTAATTCATTATTATTTTATTTTATTTTTTTTTCTGGTTTTTCTTTTTTTCCAGTATTTATTCGTATTATCTGTGATAGACTAACCTTTTTATTTTTATTTTTTAAATTTAATTACGTCAAATAAGCCACTGTTAGCTACAGTAAAAAATGAATCAACTACAATAAAAAAATATTATAAGCCATCGCTAAACTAAGCACCATCTAAAGTGACCAGGTGTGGAGTTTAAGATTTACGAAAAGTGTAAAACCTAAAAATCAGATGTAGCGCAACCAGAAATGCTAGAGAACGTCTGGTGCAATTGGCTTCAAGAAAACCTTAGTTATCTCTGCACCACCTCCTCTAATTTATCATTGGGTGATCATTCAGGGGCAAGTAGGGCCGGCCAAATCGTCCGCAGCTAACCTAAACTACTTGTGTCTCAGTTCTGTAGTAATCTAACAATTTCTAGGCTGCTAGCGATGGCATGCAGTCATTGCAAGTTTGCAACCTCTAGCGTAAATTAACGTCAGGTAGTTATTTGCGACAATTAGCCTAGCTCCTTCACCCTTCATAAGTTGATATTTGTAACAAAAATGTTTCACTTAACTCCAGACTCTCCAGGTATTTTGCAAAGTGATTGCTCAGCAATCTGCGCGTTTACGTTGACGAGGGATGCCACAGCCCACAGCATGTGATCCCCTCTCTCCCTCATCTACGTGTGCGATGATGAGACGCCCACTTCTGCAGATGCCAGGGTTTGAGTGGAACATTTTGGCACAGATATATACCAGGTTAAATGGCAATTTTACAAGCACCCAGAGTTCTTTCAATGTTCACTTATGGGTTTCTGTAGTTTACTCCAAACTTAAATTCAACAAACCCTCAGTGGAAACTATAATTAGCTTTATATTCCCGTAGACTATATATAGCTAAAACTAAATAGTAGTAGTTAAAAGAAGTGACTTTTAGAAGAAAAGAGTAAGTTATAGGAAAAATAAGGAAGAGATACATATGTGATATGCAAATGAGAGAAAAATAAAAAAGTTCGTTTTAAAAAACTGATTATTTATATTGGCTTATACCACATTCACGTAAAAGGCGTACCAGCCAGAGATGGAACCAATCAAATGGCTTGGAGCATTGCTGCTGCTACACGCCAGATCCATCGATCGATCTAGCCAGCACCAGCCGGCCGGCCAAGCTATCATAGTTTTGTCCAATCGAATTAAATCAGCTACCTTAATTCGAGGGTACACACTGACACACACCTTTAGAGTTTAGACTCTTAATTAGGCATGCAGTGTCCTGCCCTCCCAAGTCCTTTAGATAGGTTAAGCGTGGATACGTGTCCGGTCCATAATATGCACGGGCAGTTGTACGTCCCATCTCACGGCGGCACGACATGAATGCATGGGCATGGCCAGCTCGCGCGATGAGTTCACTTGATTCGGAGGAGAAGAAAAAGGGAAAAAAAAAATAGGCAAGCTCTCGTCAACGTCCGAATTACACCATCGGCATCAAGACCTAATTAACACGCGTCCCCTATCTAGTCCAAATATGCATGATCGAGCAGGTTCAATCAATCGGTCAGACAATAGGGGATTAAAACAAAAATGATACAAAGATCTTATACTCTATATATATATACTTATCGATGTATCTATTAATAATATAGTTAATAGTAATACAATCTAAATGTTATATCTTTAGGCTCGGTATACTCAATCCAATTGACATACTGATTAGAGCATACAGGGTCAAATCTTCTTTTTTCCTTCCTAAATATATTATATGGAAAATCATATGTGCGAAATTGACAATGCCCATTATTCAAGTACTTTTTACCATATCTTTCTGATTAGAGAGATAGTTATCTATTCTTTTCTTTTTTACTGGATCAAATTGAATCTCCTCTTCCTAATTGATTTATGGACTTTCTATATTTATAGCATTTGAACTTGATCCTAGTGTCTTTCTTTTCAGAAATAGCTCTATGACTACAGACTACCTGCCATTAGGAGATGATAATTATTGAAAGTTAAAACACATTTAATTAAATATCGAAACACATTGAAAAATTCTCTAATTATATTATTGCAAAAATCGAAATAGGGTATATATTAAAGCCCTGACTCACAAATACTTTAAAGATCGTAGAATTGAAACACTAAAATCTAAAAAACAAAATTTAGTACGCATTTTAGTCGGCTAATCGTTACTTCGTTAGCTATGAAGATTATTGAACATTGAAAATAAGGAGCGAGGACGAGATGATGAGTAGACAACTACACCTATTGCCGTGATCGTCGGCCATACTGCATAAAACATACATACACTGAGATTTACTCCATTTGCATGTACGCATAATGAGATTAACACAACGAAAACTCTAACCATACCATCCGACGCACGCAGGTGCAGGTGAGAAGCAACCGACGTGCTCTTGGACGACGACAGCTCCGGTATCAGGCCCATCATCTCTATAGATGAAAGGTTGTGTGTGTCGCGTGTCGCGTGGGGAATAGGGGAAGGTAGGTTAAGCGTCATCTAGACCTGGCTTTGGCTACTTGGTTGGCTTGAAGCTGGTACTGGCTTAGGCCTTGGGCTGGCATTGGCTTGAGGTTGGACCGGCTGGTAGCCCACGCTCAATCAGTTCAAGTAGCTCCTGTTATTTTATTCTCTTTTCACGGTCGGTTAATATGCTGTATCATACTAACTTCAACTTACACTTATTTTTTTAGGAGTGTCGTGCTTTTGTCAACGTCCTGCGTATTTTTCTTTTCTTTTCTCTTCCTGTTTGTCAACATGTTTAAACCTTCTTTCTTTTAGATAGATGTAGTTCTTAACATATGGGGGCACTAGATTTTAGCATGTAAGAGCACATACTATGTAAACTTGGACTCTAAGAAATATAAATTAAAATTGGACTAGGGGCTTGCGCCCCCACTGCCTAATGTGCATCCGCCCCTGTGGCTAGATATGGTCGACCAAATACATTGATCTAGGGTGAAAAGTGGATATGAATTATCTGTATTATCTGGTTACCGTATTCGATAGGATGCGAATATGGTATAGATTTTTCATCCGATTAACAAGTTCTATCATATTCATATTCGAATTCACATAAAAATATGGATGTGAATATGGTATGGACTTTCACCATCCAAAATGTTATTTTATCCGGACTATCTGTATTCGTATTTGATGAAGCAACATGCATATTTTGTTACAATACGACTAATTAGTTGGACAAGTTTTTTAATTGAACATGAATTTGTGTTTCTTTAGGTGAAGTAAATGAATTAGACTGATTAAGCATGATTGTACATGGATAAAATATTATTAATGTCTTCATACTACATAAGTTATGAGGATATTCAAATACGATCGAATTGAGTAGATATTCGATTCGAATTTATATTCGTTACAATATTCGATTCGTATCTGTATTTGAGCATATTTGGATTCATATTCATATTCCAATATAAATATGAATACAAATATGATTTAGGCACTATTCAATTCATATTCGATCCATTTTCACCTCTACATTAATCGATCGGATTCGTCCTGTATTTGTTGTGATCGTTCAAGTAATCATCCATAGGGCAGACATGTAGGAGCTAGATGTATATGTGATCCATGTACGTAGGTCATGGATATGTTTTCTTTTTCGAACATGACATTTTTCGAAGCTACGTACATTGCGCTAGACAGGAACATCTATGTATTATATTATATCTATCTATTATTATCTCTATAAATACAAACAATGGGTAAGATTCAAAGTATATTCTTAATTTTGGGGACAAGGAAATCCTACAATAATTCTAAAAAAGAAAAAAAATCAAAGAAATTCTCATTAATCGAGAGAAAAGAAAAATGATCTACACTGCTTTCTTTGGTGGGATCGGATTATAATGATACAAATTAATCATATATAGATACAATTGTATTTTTATTTCAATCATTATCATTAGATTTGTACAACAAAGACAACTGTATTGTAGTACCTAGCCGTGCAATTGCGTGGTAATTTTGCTTCTTTGGAGCGATTTTGCTGCCACTTGCACATGGCTTCACTACATCCCTATTGAAGGTCCAACGAAGCTCCAATCACTTAATCTGCTTTACTAACAAGTCACAAGTACGAGTGAAGTGTAAGAGTTCTTGGTTAAATTGTGATCAGAGCATGTGTCTAGTTTCGCGATAACAGACAATTGTAAGAAAAAAAGAGAAATAGCTATAAATTCTTATAAAAAAGCAAAACACTCGGTTCTTACTCCGGGACCCTAATTAAAGATGAACTATACAAACCTTTGAATTTTATTAAAAGGAGAGGGAAGATAATCCTTAATTTGAAAGAAAGGGAAAAACGTATGTAATGCAAAAAAAAAAAAACAAAAAAAACAACAACAACACATTGCACGGTACGTACGTGTCTCGCGAAAGAAAAGCAAAAAACAGTGTAACATCGGGCCTTAATCCTGTGGATCTTAATTAAAGATGAACTATACAAGCCATTAGATTTTATGTAAAGAGAGAAGGCAATCTTAATTTAAAAGAAAAAGGGGGAAAACTTATGAGGATGAATATCCATTAAATACGGCTTTAATATGCAATTAAAACCCTAAACTATTATGATCGTAGACCACTTAAAGCAATACTGCCCACGTAACATTAGTCAGAAGATTATTACTCGACTAGCCATTACTTGGAGATCTTATGATCCGATAACTAGACTTAACTCCAAGCAGTTTCTCGTGTGGTGAATAGGGCACGTGCGTCCTTAACTCCAGTAACCGCGCGACGATTCGGCCCTACGCCTCCAACAAATGGTTGTTGCTACGATCATCTTCTACTAACAAGTAACTAGTTAATAGTTATTTGTCATATCTCTCTTGCTAATAGCAACCACCTGCTCGGTCAGGCGTGAGGAATTGACAAGGCACCTACTTCATGAAGACAACCGATACCACTTCGGCGTTATTTAAAGCCTTATGGGAGAAGATGAAGAGAGATTGAATGACAGAGACACACAATATCAAGTGCTAGATAATGGAGGCAAGAAATAGCAAAGTTACGGCTAGCAATATCCCTTTTGTTATCACTCTAGGAGAGCACGATGTCATGCTAGCATAGTAATAAAGATAGTTCCCTTTCACCTTTACAAACCCTTCTATGAGACTCAGCTTTTCCCTACAATTCGTAAGATCGATAATTTGATCATCGACAGCTAGCGCCATCTGTGGGGAGATAGCACTAAGTCCCTCAAGGTTCTCATCAACATCATCACTTTCCCCTATCTTTGTCGACATCGCCTATGTGATCATGGCATGAACATGGGATGAGGAGAATTGGTTCAATTTAGCATATTGCGCTGACCTCGACATAGACACATTTATTCGTGCAATGAAATACGATGTCTCCTTGTCATCATCCTCTATCCCAGGATCACCAGTTATTGCATCCAGTGAGGTTAACTGGATGAAAAAAGACACACCACCCCAGTCATCAACACTTCCTAGGGAGTCAAGCATCCCAACCTTGTCGAAGTTTCTAGGCACCATGACAAGTCTGGCACACTTGATCGAAAAACACGGCTAAAAGAGCATGATGTCATGATATGAGAGTTAGAATACTCTCAATTAGTACTCAAATTTAGTCATGGGCAATCACTATTTTCCAACAACTCCTACACATTATGGGAGCCAATCGACACCTAGTCACAGTGTCGATGAAATTACCCCTAGCAAAAAGCTAGGTGAAGGCAATAACACTCACCATCCAATTTGCAGCTCACCAAATTAGGTTGAGTCTACCACATAGTCCCCCATAAACTATGGTCTGTAATTGTTCACCATCTTTTAAGCTCCTTGCCGATGCGATGGAAGGCTCTCCTTTAGTTTTAATGGGAGTTTCTCAGAAGATTCCTGCTAAAAGCACAAGGTTAACACAATCAGTGATACCACTGCAAATGTCGTGCATGGCTCTCCATGATAGGTCCCACCATGACCCATTGGTTGAGATTGTACGAACTCTCTGGCATCACCCAGAGGAGCTAAAAATGATGGAATTGATCGACATCGACAACCTAATCCGCCTGTTTCTACCCCTCTGCGTTTGCTCAGTCACATGGAGCGAGCAGACAACTTGGGGTGAAACTGGGTCATTGTACTCCTTTCGCCAATAGGAACGCTCCAAGACCTTCGATAACTATTCAAAATCTACAACATGTCCCTTATATTCTCATCAACTCAGACCCTGCTCTGGCAGAAACCTGAGATATGCCCAAGTTGTAGGTCAGGTATTAGAGATCCTCCAATGGACTATGTAGTGAATAGAGATGTATCGAGAGCAGAGGCAGCCGCAGAGAAAAACATTAACTTCCTCTTTGCATTCCTCACATGGTAGAAGCAAATGGGAGTCAAACTGACAATAATCCATCAGTAGGTACAAGACCCGCTTAAAGGTTCTGACAAGGAAGCCATGAGGAAAGAAGGCTCTTCAATAATGAAGCAACCCCTTTCCCTCATCACGAGGGATGAAACAAAGGACATGGTTTGGGTGATCTACGACATCATTTGAACTAAAGATTTGGTTGGAGACACTATTTGAGTGTTCATAACTAGATTGGGGCACCAACTCCCCACTATAACTATCAGAGGAACAGATCTCTGACATACTACAATCCAGATCTTTTTCAGAGAAGGCTCCATGACCTAATCACAGGTTGTCACTACTACAAAAAAGGTCATCACAGACGGTTCGGAACTGTCATCACAGACGATTTTCTGAACCACCTGTATTTATGTGTCAGTGATAATCAGAGGTTATCACAGACGGTTTATGAGCCGTCTGTGATAAAGACAACACAGACGGTTTGTAATTAGAACCATCTGTAAAGAAAACTATTACAGACGGTTCGAACCAAAAATCGTCTGTGATACTCACACATCACAGACGGTTCTAGTTGCCAACCGTCTGTGATTGGCGAGTATCACAGACAGTTGGTATATAGAACCGTCTGTGATAGTCCTTCATAGACGATTTATAGTACAAATCGTCTGTGATAGTTCATTCTATACCTAAATTTTTTTTTCTGTTTTTTGGCTAGCCTTAAGAAATAATGTTACTTATGCCCTTTGAAAACAAGTAAATACAGTGGCAAACACAACATCACATTCTATTTCCATTAAGATTAGAATCCACCATCACATCATAACAAGATAACAAATCCAACTCTTTAACATGGCGAGAATATATAAGAAGCAGAGATCCTAACAGATAGTAGAAGCTGGATGCATCGGTTGGCGGTCGGATATCACTGGCAATGGACAGGCGGCGGTAGCGCCACCTTTGTGGCACGATGGTGAGACTATACAAGACACTCTTACGACACTTATGACAAGAGTATGTTGTGCAGTAGACCATGGTGTCACAATGGAGGCGCTAGCTCATAGCGGTAGTCGGCGTCATCGAGGAACAAGCTGGATGTAGCGCACGATGTCCTTGACACCTGCCATTAAGGAAGAGAAGGGAGGGCATCGGATGGCGGCCGGATATCACCGGCAATGGGGAGGCGGCGCTAGCACCACTTTTGTGGCACAACGGTGGGAGTGCGAAAGACACTCTTACGACACTTATGATAAGAATGTGTTGTGCAGTCGACCGTGGTGTCACAACGGAGGCGCTAGCTCACGGTGGTAGTCGGCATCGTCGAAGGGAGGAAGCTATATAGTGGATGAACTCACGCTTGACTGCCGGTGGAAAGGTAGATGGGGAGTAATTAATAAGGGCTGAGCGGTGGGAAGAACCTGTGCCTGCCATTCGATGTGGATAGAATGGATGGGTGAGATCGAAATCCTGGGGGATACGCCACGGATCAGTGACGTGTCATTATCAGAGACGGTTTGTTATACGAACTGTCTGTGATAAGGCACATATCAGAGATGGTTTGTTATACGAACCATCTATGATAAGGCACATACCAGAGATGGTTTGTTATATGAACCATCTATGATATTGATATCAAAGACGATTTGGTATACGAATCGTCTATGATAACGCTTAAATATGCTCGCCCTAATTGCGCTGTTCTAAACTGTCCTCTTTCTCATCTTCTTCACCAGATTTCTCAATAATGGCATCTAATATTCTTTTGATCTCCTTCCTCTCATCTATCCATCATGAGTTGTTCGGCCACAACCTTACATAAGCGGCCAACAATTTATGTATAGAGCAGCTCCTCTGCTCATGCCCTGCTCTCCTTCCTCGACTCGTTTCTATCCATTAGCTGGACCTCATTATCTGCCATCGACGGAGGTGTCTTGTTGCCGCTCAGGAAAGGCAAACCACCCTCAGCCTCGTTCTTCTCTGCAATGTGCACAAAGTAGAAGAATCTCTTGCGGCAGTGGAGAGACACATAGATAACATTGCCGATCAAGCAGAAGCGACTGATTCTGAGGAAGCTTATCATGGCATCCTCTTTGAGATCATGGGCCATGCTAATGATTTGCTCAAGCTAGAGGAGGAAGTGGAGAGGGCAATTACAATCTTCACGGCATTCGAGAACTCAGCGGCTGATCCTCAAACTCCAAAAGTCGAAGAAGAAGCATATGAAGCCTAGAAGACTAAGATATGTGAATCTCATTTTTTTGGGACTTTTGTAATAATTTGCCTTGAATTGTCTCTCGTCTCAGTAGCTTTTGTAGTTCATACAACAAAGGACAAAACACAGACGGTTGTAAATAAAAACCATCTGTGATAGTTTCATAGACGGTTTTAATTAAAATCGTATGTGATAATGCGTATATCACAGACGACTTTTAAACCTAACCGTCTATGATAGTTTTAGAGACGGTTTTAGCCATGAACCATCTGTAATAATCAAAGCACAGACGGCTCCATATAAATCGTCTGTAGTGAGGCGTCTAGTATAGCTTGTTTTGTAGTAGTGTGTTGAGCTTTCTCAATAGACCTTCAGGTAGTACGTTGGCCAGATCTCAGCATTCACATAGTATGGAAAGAGTTCTACACGATACCAAATCTCTGATCATTCATGATAACAAAAACCATTAGGAAAATAAGACATACTGTCAGAATAATTTCTCAACAGCCACCCATCAAGCAATAATCCTCAGGCGTAGAGCTCTTTTGTCTGTAAAATTTATGCTCATCATGAAACATTGGGTTTCTAGTAGCGACATCACTTAGGGCATGTACAACCCACAGACGGGGGGTCGTCTGTAAGAGCCTCGAATCTGGTATACAGACAGCTAAAAAGACAGATCATACAATGGACTGTCTGTTTCACTGTCTGCAAGCTATTTAATGTGTTACATGTAGCCAAGATCAATCATGAATATCATTTTGTATACTATTGTGTTGCTATTTGATAGGAACAAAACCATATGAAAGCAATAGCTCACCACTGGATTTCTTCCCATAGGATATGAATACCTGAAGAGTATAAATAGAAACGGACAGGGGTTAAGAGGTAATATATGCATGAAAAAGCTGATGACCCTTGGACTTAACCCATACAGAACATGATCAGGACAAATTCAAATTTTATTCCATGTAGCCCACCTGAAGTCAAGTATGTGATGTCTGTACAAATGAAAATGGATAAAATGAATGGAGTGCAGAGCTTTAGTGGACAAGGCCTGAATATCAAGACTCAAGAAGACTCGGATCTTAAAATACCAGCCTCTTGACCACTACGCTAAATGAAAGAGTAATAAGATTTCAGCTAACCATATTCTCAAGGTTGAGCTAAAATTCCCAATTCTGAAACATCAAATGAATATGCTGAATGGGCTTTTGAAAACTTGCACTAGTACTGATGTAGTTATCATCATTACCTATAGATTAAAAGTTACTGATTGCCTCTTGATAATTAATTTGGCAGGAAGAAAACTGAGAATGGATCTAAAGCACAAATGCAAACTGTTACCTGCTCACCTGGTTGATATGAACGGTCTGTAGTGAAAACTATTCCTTGCGATGACTTATCATAATCCAAGAATGTTTCCACCTGGAAAATTATTTTGCTAATAAGTAAAATTCTACAGCACTATGAAAGTCAGAAGACTTGCGAAATAATGATAAAAAGTAAAACAATGGGACCCAAGTAATGATAAAAAGTAAAACAATGGGACCTGTGATTCTTAAGGACTTCTGTGCATTGTTGATAATGATTCATTGTAAAAAAAATACAAAATGTAATACCTCAGGGCTATGGTTAAGCATATCTGCCCAAGGAACTAGTGCAACCCTTCCATCCATTGATGGCAAACGAACCTGCAAAATAGTCCAGTGCACATTCTTATTTAGCAGAAAATGGTAGCAACAGCAAGCAAAAGCTGTCACATTCGTAATCAAAGGGCTATTACATAAGAAGAATTAGAAGTAAAAACAAGGTTTGCATCAGATTTACTCTTAAGAACTGACTGATCTATGCACCTACTCACCTAACAGCACAACATCTTTCCATTTCATTTGCATTACTGAAACACTTTGGCAGGGGACCATGCCTGAATAGCAAGAACATATTTCACTCATCAGAATGCTCTCATGTCTAGTGCAGCAAAATATAATATATCGCACTGGCAGCTGCTTTCAAGATAAAAGAGAAGGGACCCAGCATTCTCAAAGTTAATCATGTGCTTCATGCCATCGACCAATACTACAAAAACTACAGTCTACAGACACCACGACTGTGCTAAATAAAAAATATTTAACCTTGAAATGTGCATGAAGGGAAGCTGGATCCAGGTTCTCTTATACACCTAGTCAGTAGTCTGCAATTTCCAAGTACTACAATATTATGTAAAAAAAACTTTTCTTTTAGAACAAGCTGATTATATAGTATTATCCTGAGCATTCACCATCTTAAACACAAAAAAAGGTAAAGAGGGGAATACGCTCACAAAGATGTAGAACTCCGCACTCAGTTATTCACATCATGATCCCAGAATCTTCAGCTAGTAGCTAGAACTAGGAAAAGAACAGCTAGACCCCTTCTATTGAGCTTTTTGTTTCTTGATTGTTTGAAGCTATAGAACAAATTTTGTCCTGTTTTCTTTTTCATGGACCTATTCAGAAAGCCTTGCCTTGCTGTAATCAGAAAGCAATTGCGCCGTGACTTGGCAGTTATCTCGACAACATCCAGGATTGCAGGAAATGTAGGAATAGTGTAATGCTGAGAAAGATCCTTACAGGAAGATCGCACACAGAGAGGAACCGGTTCAAGTAGTTCGCTGACAAGACTGCCGTCAAAGGCCCAAACTTGTAATGCCCATGGACCTATTCATCACAAACAACAGACTCAATCAATCACCAATACGAATGTCATACAATGCAGGATCCGTAAATCAACAAGAACCAAATCAAGAACAAAAGAACACGAATAAAGCAATAAAGGAGGCATTTTTACCAAAATTTCTCACACAACATCTCATCAGAAATACCAAGAAGGGACGAAATAAGAAAGAAAAACTCACCTCCCAAATCCAGTCAATGGCATCGCTCCTGATGGCCACCAAATCGAGCCCCTCGGGCTGCTGCAGCAGCCGCTGGGAGTAGCCCTCCATGGGCAGGTGCTCCTCCTCCCTCTCCATGAGCACCTCAATGCAGTCCTCAGATTGCAGTGGGAAGCCCATTAACAAGGTCGCGACAGAAGCATCGGCGTGGTGGGGCGGCCCAAGAACCCACGAAATCTCCTCACTCTCCTCATCAAGGGCAAGAATGGCGCCCTGCAGGTGTCGTGCACGAGGCGGCTGCGCGACTCCTCCGCGAGGTCATCTTCTCGGGTAACTTCTTCGCCGGCGGAGACGGTGGCGAGTTCCCCGGCTGGGGCCGAGGAGGTTGTGATTCAGAGGCGGCAGGGCTGGAGGAGCAATGGGTTCTTTGGGGGGGGGGGGGGGGGTCCGGCCGGCGAGGGGAGCTCGGGCGGCCGCCCGGGCTCGCCCGAAGGGCAGGTCCGCCCCTGCGAGGTGGCTGCGGTACACCGACCCAGGAGGCGGTGCCGGCTGCGCGGGGCGCCCACGCCGCCGGAGCGCGGCCACCGTCACGCCTGCGCGGCCGCCGCGCGGGAAGATATGGAGCTGGGGATGGATTTGGCGCGTAGAGAAACCAGAGTACGCGCGCGCCGCGCGGGATCCGAGTGCGGGTCAAGTCGCGGAGACGAGGGCCGTACAACGCTGCCGCGCTCGTCGGTTCGGCCTCGGTCCACGGGCCCTCGTCGTCGCTTCGCGAGGCGACGGGGCGATCGTCTGTGAGCCCAGCCGAGGGTTTTTTTAGAAAAAAGCCGTCTCCGAGACGGGATAAAGACGGGCGTTGTACATGCCCTTAGTAATACATTTGGTAGTATGTGCCATATATTAGTAATATTAGATCGAGATAAGTTTGTATTATGCTAGGCAATAACGATAGGAAATTGACCAGACATGTCTGTGTCTACAATATAGTAGCCACTACATACAAGTGTATGACAACTATAACTAAATGTTTATTCATAGCTATTAAATTCGTATACAAATTACAATTGTATTTCCATCATAACATCTAACTATATAATTACGCGGGCATTTTGAGGGTAGAATGCATGGGTGGCTGGATTCCAATGCCGATTGAAGTGAGGCATTTGTGAGAGCTTGTCACAAATTGTTCTCGGTTTCATTTTTTTTCCTATTGTCAAATTCCCGAAACCTCTTCATATAATATTGACAGGTCTTTTTAGAGTTACAAACAAAAAAGAGAAATATGATATAAATTGTCACAAAAAAAAATCAAAATAAATAGTCCTTAACATTGTGGACACTAACTAAATTGAACTATAAAAGCCATTGGATGTTATCATTTAAAGAAAAAAAATCTAACCATCCATCTAGCGGACCCAAGTTATAACAGTTTAGATTAAAAGAAAGAGTCCATGCAAAGAACGATAAAAGAGAAAAAAATTCAAAATAAAAATAAAAGGAAATTAGCAATTTTATTTTCATACGAACTCCAAATTAAAACACGTACATAGTTGAAATTCAAAATAAAAATTAGAAGAAAATTAGTAGTTGGATTTTTATACAAATCCTAACAAAAAATTGAGATTTTAAATTAAATAAAAATTAATAGAAAATTGAAATGAAAAATAAAAGGATTTAGCAATGTGATTTTCATATAAACTACAAATTTGAACCCCTAAGTAGCTGAAATTTGGAATAACAATTAGATGTAAATTAGGGGTTAGATTTCTAAATAAATTCTAACCTGAAAAGGAAATTAAAATCAAAAAATAATGAGGGAAAATAACAAAAATTTGGAATGAAAAATAAGGGGAAATTGGCAATTTGCTTTTCATATGAACTCTATATTAAAACCCATACTGACCGGAGACCAGAAAATGTTCACCACATTTGAGTGTAGAGAAAATGAGAAAAATCATATTTGGGTATAATAGCAAAGGAAAGTTAATTAGATTCGGTAAAATTGCTATCTGAAATGACTTTTCCATTTCAAATGTATCTCTAGTTGGGATATTAAATTTTGATCTGCTATCTGTTGCTCAATTATGTGATCTTGGTCTTACTTGTGCATTTTCCTGTGATGGTATTGTGATTTCAAAAGAAAAAGATGGTGATTTAGTGTTTAAAGGCATTTGTTTTTGGCAATCTCTATTTGGTTTATTTCTTTTGTAGTAATTCATGTTTGAAAATGTGTTTAATTGTAGAAACCTCTTTGGGTCGGCTTTGACATAAGCTGCTAACTCATGTGGGGATGATTTAACTTAAAAAGCTTTTCAAATATGATTTAGTTGTGGGCTTGAAAGACATAGAGTTTGAGAAAAACAAGCTTGTAGTGCTTATCAAGTTAGAAAGCAGGTGGCTAATTCTTATCTTTCCAAAAGTATTATGTCCACTTCCAAGTCATTGGGGCTTTTATATATGGATTTGTTTGGGCCAATAAGCTATAAGGGCTTTGGGGGCAATAGTTATTGTTTAGTCATTGTGGATAATTACTCGAAGTATACTTGGGTTTTCTTTTTACATGACAAAGCTGAAGCCTTTGGTATTTTCAAAAGTTTTGTTAAAAGGGTCTAAAATGAATTTGATTTCAAAATAAAGAAAATCCGTAGTGATAATAGCTCCAAGTTCAAGAACACTAAAACTAATGTTTTTGTGATGAACTTAGAATAAAGTACGAACTTTCCACAACCGATACTCTGGAGCAAAATAGAGTTATAGAAAGGAAAAATTGAACACTAATTAAAATGGTAAGGACAATGCTTGGTAAATATAATACTTCTGATAATTTTTGGGTGGAAGCAATCAATACCGCTTGTTATGTCACAAACCACCTTTATTTGCATCGCGTTTTGAAAAAAATATTTCCTATGAGCTTCTCACTGGAAGAAAACCGAATATCTTCTACTTTTGTATTTTTGCCTGCAAGTGTTACATTTTACAGAAAGGTGTTCATCTTTTAAAACTCCAAAGTCGTTATGATGTTAGATTTCTTATCAGTTATTCATCTAATAGTGAAACTTACCGTGTCTTCAACAAAATCTCCAGTTTAGTTGAGGAGAAATGTGATGTATAGTTTGCTGAAATTAATGGCTCTCAAGAAGAGTAAGAAAATTTGAATGATGTAGGTGATGAAGGATTGAGGCAAATAATAAAGAACATGCAAATTAGAGATATCATGCCTAAAGAAGACTACAACGAACCACCTTTATCTGCTCAAGTCAAGCCGCTTTCCTCCACTACACCAAGTCAAGATGAAATTGAAGAAGTGGAGGAAAAAGAAGAAAACCAACTATCGAACATTCCTTAAAAATTCACAATTCTATTGTAAATGATCATCCAATAGATCAAATATTGGGTGATGTTAGTAAAGGTGTTCAAACTTGATATCGTGTTGCTTCTTCTTGTGAATATTACTTGTTTGTTTTTTTTCCTTTGAGCCTAAACATGTAGATAAAGCACTCGAAGATCCAGATTGGGTGAACTCTATGCATGAAGAACTTAACAACTTTGCTTGAAATGATGTTTAGACGTTGGTGAAAAGACCCAAGAAACATAACATCATTGGCACAAAATAGGTTTTTCCAAAACAAGCAAGATGAGAGTGGTGTTATAGAAAGAAACAAGTTTAGGTTGGTAGCTTAAGGATTCATACAAGTCGAAGGTTTGGAGTTTGGTGAAACCTTTGCACCTGTAGCTAGACTTAAATCTATTCGCATATTACTTGCTTTTGTATCATATTTTGATATTTAGTTATTTCAAATGGACGTTAAAAGTACATTTATAAATGGTGGAATAGCCGAATTAGTATTTGTTGAACAACTGGTTGGTTTTGAGTATCTAAATAAGACAAACTATGTGTATAAATTCTCCAAGGTGTTATATGATCTCAAACAAGCTCCTAGAGCATGGTATGGACGTTTTTTGAGATTTTCTACTCTCAAAAGTATTCAAAATTGGAAAAGTTGACACAACGTTGTTTACTAAAGTAATATATGATGATTTATTTGTTTGTCAAATTTATATTGACGATATTATCTTTGGGTCTACTAACCAAGATTTTTGCAAGGAATTTGGTGATATGATATTTAGAAAATTTGATATGTCTATGATCAAAGAGATTAGCTACTTCTTTGGACTCCAAATCAAGCAACTGAAGGATGTAATGTTCGTGAGGCAAACAAAATACGTGAAGCATCTACTGAAAAAATTTGGCATGGAGGATGCCAAGCCCACCAAGACTCTCATGGCTACCAACAGTCATCTCGACCTTAATGAGGGAGGTAAACCAGTAGATTTAAAGCTTTATAGATTTACAATTGGTAGTTTGATCTATTTTACCGCACATAGGCTAGACATTATGTTTAATGTGTGTATATGTGCAAGATTTCAAGCATCACCAAAAGAGTGCCAACTGTTAGGGAGATTTAAATCATTCCTCTAGCATTGGCTTGTGGTATCTTAAAGGTGCCAAATTTAATTTAACTATGCATTCAGATTTTGATTATGTGGGTTGTAAATTAAATAGAAAAAGCACCTCGGTTTGTTGCCAACTGTTAGGGAGATTTTTAGTTTCATGATAATCTAACAAACAAAACTCCGTAGCCCTATCCACAGCCGAAGTTGAATATATTTTCGCGGGTAGTTCTTGTGCTCAATTGTCATGGATGAGGCAAATATTGATGGATTATGAATTGAATTTTAAAGTATGTCTCTTTTGTGTGACAATGATAGTGCCGTGAAGATAGCCAATAATTTGGTATAACACTAAAGAACCAAGCATATAGATATTCACCACTATTTCTTGAGAGATCATATGAGTAAAGGTAATATTATCAGTAGTCACATACGGACCGAAGAGAGCCGATTTTGCTAGTTGAGGAATGAGTTAAGTGTCACAGATTATTCTGGTGGTGCTTGAACTTATGCCTCATAGTATTTGCTCTTATTTGGAGTTCTCGAAGTTATTGTGGAAACCTATTTTAAAATCTTTTCTCAAAAACTCTAATTTGATAAAACAAATTTATGTTATTTGGGGCTTTTACTATCTATCTTATGCATAATGATCCTAAAAAGTATTTATTTGAATGTTGTATTTAAGGATCATTTGCATTCCTGGTCAGCCTCTGAATCTTCAGGAAAAATGGTACTACCGCGGTTCACCGCCAATAATACCGCCCTTCAATACTGCTGTGCCTGAAGTGAGGTACTACTGCTCCTAACTAGTGGTCCCAGTATTGGTTGTGACCAACTCCTCATCCTTTGGTCTCCTTGTTCACTACGGTCTAACCAGCCATTCACTCCAGAACTGCCAAGTCTCTACTCTCTTCTATCTTCTTCTCAAAATGTCCAACGTCAAATCTTCAAGGGAACCAAGGGATTCTTCAATGTCCTTCCATTCTCAAGTGCTTGGTAGCTTTTCATTTCCCTTCCCCTAGGTAATTCTTGTTGGAATCCTCTCTTTTCTCTTGTTTGGCACCTTTGTCCATTCTAGGGCTAAAAGTAAAATGTGCATGATTTAGCCAATTTCTTTTAGGCTAAACAATTGGAATTGGTATTTGGTGACATATTATGTCTATTCCATGAATTTTCTCATGCCAAATACCTGCTAGATGCAAGTTTGCTAAATTCCCTAATAACTCCCTGCGGGTGCGGTACTACCGCCCAAGGCAGCACGATACTGCCACCCTCCAGTAGTACCGGTGTGCCAACTGTGGTACTACCACTCCAATAGAGAAAAGTTGAAATTATCATGCTTCTTTACTCCAGTCCTAGCCTACCATGTCCTAATCTACTTTTCTTTAATTCAGTAATTATGGAAAGGATCAAAAGCTTAGTGTGCAAGAATGCAACATCCGAGGGAGAACTAGAATATCGCTATGTGCCTCAAGCGACTCCAACGACTCCATCTTCCCCTTGTCGTAAGGTAGTATCATGGAAGTTAGCTTCAAGGGTAGCCCCTGTTGCAAGAGAAGATCGTGATTCAGAAATAGATTCGTTCTTTCAAGCCATGAGGGCAAGAGATCAAGATGAGTCTTCAAAGCAAGCTCAAGAACATGAAGAAGGAGAGAGTGACGTTGAGGAAGAGGATGAGGACTATTCTCAAGAACATGATGATGATGACGACGATGAAGACATGGAGGAGGCTGAAGAGCCAATGATAAATCTTATGCAAATCACAAGCAACAACTATGCACTTCTTCACTACCCAAATCAATTTGAGAAATCGGTGAGTTCAACGAATCCGAGATTCCACACACAGTTTTAGCAAGACGTGTATGCCCAACTCTACAATCACCATCGATAATTTGTGGACCACAAGTATGTGGATTGGGCGTACTTAAACTCTCTTGACTACTTTGTCGGTGCATACCAACTCTTCTATGCCACGAGTTTGCAAGACATTGTGGCAGTCAAGTGCGACTACCAAGGGGACATTATAAGACAGTTCAATGCTACAGTTTATATCTCCCTAAGCTTTGATTATTTGGTGTGGATGATGGAAACTCAAAGGGTGGAAGCATAAAAGGCTGATTTTGAGCAAGCCATTCAGTGCTACTCAAGCTCATATGAAAATGTGCATTCTAGAGGAGCACAACAAACCTTGATACGGTATACCTTTTACGATGAGAATGTAAGATATACACATGAGAGACCATGTGGATGTGCTCCCATGTTTGTGATGAGTATTTGACACGTGTTCTGGATAGGTTGAGTTTGGTGTGTGTGGTTCATGCCCGATTGTCACGTGGTACAGTCGGTTTCAGTCGGACCTCGTCGAACTCGGTCGGAGTGTTTAGGCACTTATTCTTCGTTTCGACCAGTTTGGGCTATTTTCATGCTTAAGTATGATTCACTGATGCTAATCATGATTACATGTTTCGAGCGGTGCTATGTGATTTGTTTCTTGTCTATGATGGCTGCAGGACATCGAGGCGGAGTCGTGGCGAGGCATGGGATGACCGGACTAGGCGCAGGTGGTGCTGAGGTCGGAGCGGTCGGGATGTGTCGAAGACGGCGAGGACTCGAAGTGGCTGCGAGGCTTAGACGGCAAGAAATGAGGAAGCTTCCCGGAAGGTGCAGGAGGGGCGTTTTGGTAAAAGCGCAGGGCTGCACAAAAGGAAGCGGATTCGGTTTCGAGTTAATGGATAAAGTTAGGAGTAGTTGGTGTAATTGGGTAAAGTGTCATGCAAACCCGGTAGTGGGAGGCTATAAAGGGAGAGGGGTAGGCATGAGAGATTTTGAGAGTTTTAGTGCATTGGCTCTCCATGTGTGTGTTTTAGAGAGATGACTTGAGAGAGTGTAGGTGTGAGTTTGTCTCCTGTGTGTGTGTGCTTTGAGCTCTTGTTTTTCAAGCATGTATGGGGACTTAGTTAGTGTGAGATTGAGAGAGATATGTGCTGAGATCAACTCTTTGTAATCATGTATCTCTCCGTATCAATTTAAATATGAGAGACTTTGCTTGAGTTGCTCTAGTGCTCTGTTTACTTTTTTGTTTTTGATTCCATATTGTTTCCTCTCAGCGGAAATTCTTTTTGGTTGTTTCTTGTTGTTCCTGGAGTCTATTTCTTTTTGGCTGAAGACTTCTTGCCGATCTTTCCGAGATTTGCAATTGGTCTATTTCTAGTCTCAGCTGTTTTCTCCAAGTATATGTTCTAGCTTCTGTTGGTAGGCTCTCTCTCTCTAGTGAACATCTTTGTGAAGGAGTTCAATCACAGCACGCTGCAGATTTCTGGTTCTATTTACTTTCTTTTGCAAATTTCTTTCTTCCTCAGTTTCGGTTTGGTCCAGAGCTGCTTTCTTTCTTCTTTGTCTTTTTGCTTTTTCTTTTTGTTCTCAGTTGCAGCTCTTTTCAGTTTATTTTGGGCAGCCTCTTTTATTTCCTTTAGTTTCTTTTTAGTCTACCTTTCGGTTATGCTTGCAGTGTGTGCGCAGTTCGGCACATCCATTTGATCTTTGTCTCTCGGATGCTAAAAACTGCAGTTTACTCTAGTTATCTTTTATTTCTTGGGCAGCAAGCAGCTGATCTTTGTTTTCCCCTTTCAGAGCTTGTTGTTTAGCATAGTGTTTATTGTTTTCTTTATGTCTGGTCAGCTGCATGTGTGTGTTTTCAGCCCATTAAATGATTGAGTCTAGTGAGATATCCTCTATGCTAGTGTTTCCTGTCACCAATTCTCAGCTGCATGTGTATATTTTTGTTTTTCGGTCTATCTCTTCTTTAGTCAATAGAGCAGCAGTTTTTGCAAGACAAATGCTATTTCCTTTCTTTTGTTAGCTATGATTTTTAGTGTTAATTTCTCAGGCCAGTTTTTCTCTTTCTTCCTGTGAGCTTTGAAGCTTGTCTTTTCATTCCCCTTTTTAGTCAAGTTTGGTTCATCTCTTTCATAGCCTTTTTGTGAGCGCAAACAATTCCTCCTTCTCCTTAGCTTTTTGTGGCTTTCAAAAAATTGAGTATACTTTGGGGACGAATTTTAAACGGCACCATTCACCCCCCCTCTGTTGCCGATTTCGATCCAACAACACACGAGAAACTTGCGGGTCTCCTCCCTTAGCTGAGCTTGATCAAGCATGTCATCAACCACACCTTCTTCCCAAAGAGTGGGAAGTTTGATGCTATGCGCAGGCATGCATGGAATATAATCGATTACATCATGCAAGGACACAAATTTGATGTGGTCGATTTGATAATAAGAGAGATAGCATCATCGAAGAATGATAGGGTCAAACGTATTTACTACGCTCCCTATACTATAGGTCTTATCATAAGACACACTTTCATGGAGTACGGCCGATGTTTCATAAGCCTTACAAGCCAAGGGAAGGGCCTCCAGTGCCAACCGTAGCCCCTCCTCGAGCTTAAGAGCAAGAACATGAGCATGTGCAAGAGCGTTCTCCCTATCAAGCCCAAGGGCATGTTCAAGCTTCAGATCCCATGCTTCAAGAATTAAATTCTATCAACTTTATGCTGATGGAGATTCGAGACGCTTAGTTCGAGGCAAACAACCAGCTAGCAGCCTTGACTCAGTGCATGAGTGTGCTCTAGCATCCATCCTCCTCCATGACTTCGTAACCGGTGTAGCCTTCATCGCTACTCCACTATAGCCACAGTCGCCATCGTGATCCATCCCCCAACTAGTAAATTAGTTTTAGTACTTGATGCCAAAGGGGAAGAGATCAAGGGGGAGCAAGATGAATGAAGCCTCAACTCTTATGCTATCTTATTATATTATCCATATGTGTGTTTTGGATCTTTGGGTTGTATGTATTGTGATGAACTTGTAATAGTTAAAGCTATGCATGCATATTGAACTTGTAAACTTGATGCTATGGTGTTGTGCTAAAATGTTACCTTTGCTACTATTATCATGATTATGATATTATCATGTTTATCTTGTCCATCAAATGATTATGGTTGACTCATCTTGCTCAAACATGTTCCCTCAAATTCAATAAATAGAGGAAACTCCGCCAATTTTTCTAAAAATCCACACATGTGCATAAAAATCACTTCATGAACCCCTAACTTGTTTATTGATATGTTTAAAAGGTTTAGCCCCAGAGTTCAATGATGTCATAGAAAAGGCATGCAAAAGTGATCAAAAGTTGACGTGGATCAAGATTGAGCTTAAGACAAAGGTATATTGTTGTATATGGACCTCTTTATAGTATTTTACCTGTCTCGATGATTGGATAAAAAGACCGGGTTTTTAGAATAGTCTTTTACCGGTCTCAATGATTGGGTAAAAAGACCAGGTTTGGTCTCAAATCTTTGGGTGCTCTTGCTTATTGTGATATGTGAAAACCTATCTAGAGCCATCTTGGCCATATCGAACTCAAGCAAGTCAAATCTCACGTTGTTAAGTTTTGTCCGATTTTGGTACAACCTTATTTGTTTTAAGGAAAGGTTGAAACTTTAGCCAAAATCCATGCGATTCTTAGATGGAATAGGTTCCTAAAATTCTTGGCAAGGTGTGTGCAAAGTCTCAAGTTATTTAGACTTGTATTTCAAGGATTGTGCCATTTTGGGTTTTGGCTCAGGCTAATTTCCATGTCTATGTCAGGGGTGCAGACAGACCGTTCCATACCAGCGGTCACACCGGTTCCCTAGGCAGTTAGACTGCTAGCATCAGGCCGGCCAAACTGCTCTATCCATAGTGGTTTGATTGGACCTGAGTAGTTGAACTCCGTTTTGCTTCCACGCTTTGGTGAGTTCTTTGTTGGTAGTCTAATATGATCTTCCTAGCTTCCAGTAACTAGTGGAATGAAAGTTTTGGAATACCATTTAGGGAGATTGAATTTAAAGGCATTATTCACCCCCTCCCTCTGATTGTTATATCGGGTCCTACACTATATGACATGCATTACAAGCATGTAGCATGGACTAACATTGTAATAATGAAAAAAGAGATGCTTATTATATAAATAGAAAATGTTATGTTATAATATGTTTACTATTTTGCTATGCAAATATTTGCGGAAGAAAATTTTAGTCACATGTTACAAGTATTGAGAAATAGAGTGAGTATTTTCTTTCTTATAATATATAATATATAATATTAAAAATATCATAAATGGAGTTCTACAAAAAGAAAAATCACATGTTTATTGTTAAGTCATTCGAACATACTTTGAGGATGATGCCCATGCACTTGCGCGGGCCACCTTATTAGTTATATTAATTAAAGCAAAGGTAAAAGAAGCCACAATGCTCACTCTCAAGAACTAGAAATTCCCACGTTAATTGGAGAAAAGGTAGAAAAGATCTAGCTGTCCATATGGTTGACCCAAGTTATAATGACTAATATTGAAAGAAAGAATCCATGTCAAGTACAATAAAAAGTAATTGAAATTTGGAACAAAAATTTGCAATGTGATTTCCATATGAACTTCAAAGTAAAAAAAATAAAAAAAATTAGTGGTAGATTTGTATACAAATTCAAACCTAAAAAAATTTGGAGTAAAAATAAAATAAAATCAGTAAGTGGATTTATGTTAAAAGAAATACACCATATCAAGTACAACAAAAATAGCTGAAACTTAGTGGTTGGATTTGTATACAACTTCTAGCCTAAAAAAGAAATTCAGAGTAAAAATAAAATTATTAACTAGATTTAGATTAAAAGAAATACACCATGTCAAGTACAATAAAAAATAGCTAAAATTTGTAGTAAAAAAATAAAATTAAATTAGCAATTATATTTCCATACAAACTGCAAAGTAAAAATAACATTCAAAATAAAATAAAATTAAAATTGCTAGTTGGATTTGTAAATGTACTTCAACCTAAAACGAAAATTTAGAATAAAAATAAAATAAAATAAGCAATTTCATGTAGATTAAAAGAAATAATCCATGTCAACTACAATAAAAAATATCTAAAATTTTGAATAAAATGTAAAAAAAATTAACAATTCGATTTACATACAAAGCTTAAAGGAAAATTGAAATTCAGAAAAAATAAATAGTTGGATTTATATGCAAATTGCAACCAAAAATTAAAATTTAGAATAAAAATAAATAATTTTCCATGCGAACTCCAAAGTAAAATCCCTAGATTGTTTGCATTGGTGGGGACGGTGTATCCGACGGCATTGTGTGCATGGATGTTGAGTATGTCTCCTCAAGATTGAATGCTGTTGCATTGGCCTCCTTAGTTCTACCATCCGAAGATGGATCGAAATGTTCTTTCGGCGAAGACACTCTGGTGGATGGGCGACGCTTCCCCAATAAGGGTGCCACATAGCAAGCCATTGCAAGATATGCCGTCCATGTAAGCCGCACATATCAGGTGCATAGGTCGAACCCCGACATGCATGTGGTGAAGTGTGTGGATGGTTCTTGTCCTGGGAAGGTCCGTGCACAGAGATTCAGAGGCGGTGCAACAGACTTCCAGATAACGATGGTGAAGTATCACATTTGTGAGCTTGTGGAGCCGTTGCACAGGCACCGAAAATGTGACCTCATCAATCATCGCCAGCTTGATCAATCACCTCATAGTTGCGGATGTCATAGTTTTGATGAGGTTGTTGATGGCCGATGCTGTGAACCTAGTTAGTTTTCCAGTGAGTTACAGTAAGGTGTGGCAAGTAAGGAGGAAGGTCATATATGGAATATACGACATGTACAAGGAGGTCTACGACTTCGTGCCAATAATGCTACATCAGATTGCCAAAGCCAATCCTGGGACATATACAAATAAGATGGAGAGGATGCACCATTTGAAGGGGCCCAATTGTTTCATTCTTGACTAAGTATTTGGGTGTTTTGGCAGGTGATCGATGGGTTCAAGTGCTATAGTCCAGTGCACACGACGGATGGCACGTTTCTCTTCGGTAGGTACAGGGGCACAGTGTTGATGGCGGTGGCTGTCAATGCAAATAACTAGCTGCTCCCAATGGTCTTTGCAATTGTGGATAATGAGAACACTGATAGCTGGCTATGGTTTCTGGCAAATATGAAGCAAGCAGTAATCCAAGATCGGTCCAACATCTGCCTTATCATGGACCGCAATACTAGGCTGCTATCGACACTGAGCACTATATAACAAGGGACTCAACACCCCTTCCAGTAGAATAATGTGAGGACCCATTGGTGCATGAGGCATCTGGTATCAAACTTCCACACTCGTTTCCACAGCAAGGAGTTGATGAAAAAGTTCAAGCAGCTATATATATAGAACCAAAGATGCAAGTCCAATGCAATATGGAGAGAACTTGATGAGGAGACCTTAAGATATGTGAGGGAGTCACAAGGAGTGGAATTAGTTGTAGCTCAGGCTACTCTCGCAGCAATGGGTGAGATTCACCCAATGGGTCAACTTGCATACCCCCGACATGAAGAAATGGTCCTTGCTTTACTACAACTAGTGGCAGAGTCAAGGCTCTGCCTGGGCTCACCAACAAGCATCCCTTGACACCTTAGTGATTCCCAGGACAGCCAGCAACATGCGGCAAGCCCAACCAACAGCGATTCCTAGGCTGGCCAGCCAGCTGCCCGGGCTCCCAAGATGGGTTTGCTCTGCCCTTGACAACACAAATGGTACAAGGTACAAGATAATGATAACCAATATGTCTAAGGTGTAAAATGGTGTGCTGAAGGGTGTACACTCCCTTCCGCTCACTACAATTGTTAACAAGAGTTGGAACTGCACCATCGGTTACTTTGTTAGCAGATCCATGATTGTGAAGAAGCACCTAAATGTATGGAAGCAACTCTCAGAAGTGATGCACACGTACGTGGAGTAGAAAATGGCGAAGCCTCATTTGCACATCGCTCGGACCATGTACAGGGTGAGGAAGAATTTTGAGATCCGTTTGAGGGTGAAGTACATCATGGTCCACACCAAATATGATCGCAAGTATGCATACACCATCGGTGAAGTTGTGACCAGCATGTGCAATAAGCCAAAGCTCCTTCACAACCTTGCTTGCATGTCTACGTCATGTGCGTTTCATGGCGGTAGTCCTTCGTGTGGTTTTTTTGAGAGTATTACGACATCCATCATTTGTGCGGGAACTAGAGCACCGAGTTCAACTCTTATGAGGTGGACATGCATTACAGAGACCTTTGATCAGGGAAGTGAAGTGGGTGTCAAACGACACACTAAAGCAGCCCGGGCACAGAAGACGTCAGTCCCATCGCATCCTCAATGACATAGAGGATAGTCAATGTGGCCAACGGGCCAGATCATAGAAGTGCAAGCTATGCAAGACAATGAGGCACTCCATGAGGAATTTCCCAAATAGGCCCACTTGGTCGGCCACCCCATACACATGGCAATTTGTAGCACCTACATCTGTGCACTCATCAATAATTTGTAAGACTAACATGTCATGTAATGTAGCTCTCAACGAAGTTATGTTCTGTAATGTAAATTTTCGTGCGTTTTAAATTAAGTTCAGTCGTAATGTTGCCACGTTCTTTTCCATAACTTTTAATGTAAATTTTGTACAGACATTTGATATATTCTTTTAATGTAAATTTTATACGTACACTCATATATCGTTTCCTGTATTGTAGGAAATCGCACTCCGACAAGCGAAGTATGGTGGATAGGTCTAGAAGCTTAAGATGTGTGAGGGGACGACAGACACGGGCTGATTTTTGAGGCCGTGATTCTTACCTCAATGACATGAGCATCGACGGTCTCCTAGACCCTGACCCCCTGAGCTCTGATCTATCGCTCAAAACCTTGGAGTCGACACCCCTGGAAATCCCTCTCCGTCCTAACCCCCTTGCACCTCTCTAAACAATTTTCTAACAAAAATAGATGATTTTGTTTATCTATAGTAAAGCATGAACATTCAGTTAGTTATTACAGTTAGTTATTACAAAAACAAATAGACTAAACGGGGCAAGCGGCGTCCGAGGGCCAGCACGTACCGAGCCAGGGCAGTTTGGCAGGAGCTACCAAGCAAGGGGGAGTTCAGCAGCCTTGTGGGCCTCGCCGGCTCCCGCACCCTGTTATCGCTTGCTGTGGTCGGCCCGCTTGCCACTGTCGCTATCTCCTGCCACTGCTATAGACAGCCCTATCACAGACGGTTCGGAACCGTCATCACGGACGGTTCCTGAACCGTCAGTGTTTAGGTGTCAGTGATAGTTGGTGGTTATCACAGACGGTTCCCGAGCCGTCTGTTATAAAAACATTACAGACGGTCTTGATTACTAACCGTCTGTGATAGGCGAGTATCACAGACGATTTTTTATAAACAACCGTCGGTGATACTCGCCTATCACAGACGGTTAGTAATCAAGACCGTCTGTGATATACAGAATATCACAGACGGTTTGTATTACAAACCGTCTGTGATATTGTGTATATCACAGACGGTCTTGATTACTAACCGTCTGTGATAGGCGAGTATCACCGACGGTTGTTTATAAAAACCGTCTGTGATACTCGCCTATCACAGACGGTTAGTAATCAAGACCGTCTGTGATATACACAATATCACAGACGGTTTGTAATACAAACCGTCTGTGATATTGTGTATATCACAGACGGTCAGTAGTAAAGCCGTCTGTGATAGCAGTCACACCACATACGGTACTCTTTGAAACCGTCTGTGATATGGTATCACAGACGGTTTTTAACAATGAACCGTCTGTGATACCAAGTGCATCATCCATTTTATATGCTGTTTCTTGGCTAGCCTCAGGATATGCTAGCCATGCCCTCTGAAAGCAAGCAGATTACAGATACATGACAGATATAAGTTAATTGCAACTCATTACTAATTACAACAAAATTCAATACACAGATGAATGTAACAATATCACATATATAGAATGAAAATTGTTACACAAAATCTGACAAATGTATTCAATTGAAGGAATTGTTTGATTTGTACAGTTGAATCCAATGTTTCAACATCTAATTATCATCATCGCCGGCGTGGAACTCTCCCCTCTTATTTATGACCTCTGCTATCAAGAATTGGGAGATGATTGCACGAATATCGACGAGATTGTCAAGATCATATGCACTTCCGTCGAAGTTCACCCGCTGTCGCTAGGAGCAATGTTAAGTCATTAATTAGCATGTGTGTGTAATATAATCAGAAAATAATAATTATTGGAAGGACCTGACAAACCTCTGGATCATTGATCTTAGTACCCATGATTTCCATCATATGGCGGCAAACGTAGAATCCACATACGTTGCCCTGTAGCTGCTGGTGGCACTGCAAAAATAGAATTACATACATCGGTATTGTCAATTATAGAGGCATTATTACAAAGTATGATATAGGATTATTGTGTTGTAGCGAGTACCGGAAATCGCGTGTTGTGTCGTAGCGTGTCACTGGATTTGTCGTGTGTTCCTCCTTGGGCAACATATTCGGCAAACGCCCTACGTGATTCAAAAAACTTAGCCTCGGCCGTGGCAAACAAAAGAAATATTACAATAGAGTTATGTATGGAGGAAATGAGTTTACCTGTTAAGTACTTCTTGCACACGACTGAAGTCGTGGTTGCTCCTAAGGAGGGAATCAAGGTATATTACCTTGCTCCACTTTGGTACAATCACAATCAAAATCCAGTGATTCCTAGTCATATGTGTCGCCACAGTGATTAATCCTAAGTTCATGCTGCATGTAAAGTACAAATGAAACATATGTGTGGCAACTAGTGAAGCACTTACCCTTGGTTGAAGGGTACCATGACGTACTCCTTGACGGTGTGAGCAATCAATCCCCTCGTTATGTAACATTCCACGAAGGATGCATCTGCGTTGATAGATTGCTCGGAGACCAAGTGAGGGTCGAGGAAACCCACCGGTCGTCGCGATTTCCGGGCTTGTTGGATCATGTATCTATACATAAAGAAAGAGTAATGACATTTATCTGTATAACGTGAATGTAGAACTTCATTGTACAGTACACTTACAGTGTCCAGCATCGTAGAAGTGAGGCGTCGAGTTCGTCGAGATTGAATAGTAAGAATAAATCTTCGAATGACACGACGATGTAGCCCAAGTCATGGAGGAAATGCGTCTCGTTATATTTCACAGTGAATGCACTCTGCCGGTTTGGCTTCATGTTGGACTTCTCCATGTACCAGGCATACAATGTATTGCAAATCATACCAAGTTGGCGTAATTGTGAATCGGGCACCAACGACACTCCTAGAATAAACTTCCATGGCACGGGACCCGGCTTAATTTTCTTCGCATGAGCCTTGGAGGCCTTGGAGCCTCGCTTATGATATGTTCTCGGTGGCGTCTCGGCGGGAGCCGATGCAACAGACTTTACTGGATTTGGAGGTGGAGGTGGAGCCACCGGAGCCGATGTGCCAGGTCCAGGGCGACGTCCCTCTTGGGCCACTGGATGTGAAGATTGTGGCATGGACATGTCGAGGACGATGTCCCTCTTGGGCCACTGAATGAATGTGTGGACGACATCCCCTAATGTCTTAATCTCTTTGTTTGGTGGCTTCTCAAGAGGGACGGACTTAAAAATATCATTAATCATGTCCACCTGGACCTTTATGAAACCGGTGTGTACTTGTACACCGTGCACCAGCGTCCCTGGCAGCAATGGATACACCATGCCGCGCCCAGCGTCAACGGGAATAGAGCCAACAAGCCTGACTCTGAGGCTGCAAGGGATGGGCTCCTACATAACGATACAAGAGCTGAGTTAAGGCGTCCACCAGAGAGATCTATGTACCATTCTAAAGAGGTACATTACCTGAATGTCATCAATACGTAAGTGGTCGTCGCTATGTTCAGAAATTGGTGTGGACGCGCAGCTACTGCGACGTTGAGGGGGACTGGGTACCGCAGTACTAGGAGTGGGTTGCGAATGGTTGCGGACTTGTCTCAGTTCTTCCCGCAACGAATCTATCTCTCCTCGAAGTGAGGCAGTCTGCTCTTGAAGTGAGGCAGATAGTTGTTCCACAAGTTGAGCACGAAGCTCCTGTTTTATTTGTTCGCTGCGGTACGCCTTGGATCTCTTCCTACTCCTATATGTCTCGGAGTAATCTGGAAATCCTTGCCTCCAAGGTACATAAACCCCCATGCCTCGTGTGCGACCTGGGTGCTCCTTGTTTCCCAAGGCCTGTGATAGTAAATCTATCTCCCTATATTCTTCAAAGGAGCCACGAGAAGATTCGGTAGTCAATGATTGCTGCAAGAGGCAATTAATCATGTTATTTTTGAACCCATGAAGTTCAAGAGGTGTTAACAACTATGTTGTTTAACATATTTTACCATGCGTTGGGACACTTCCTCATCTGCGGGGTTTTTGAAAGAGACACCCGAAGATGTGGTTGATGACCTCGCTCTTAACCAGTTTCGAGCGCGCTCGTTTGCGATCCCGGCAAATGGCGGAGAGGCCTCCGATCGGATTGCGACCTCATCCTGCATCCTCCATTGCGGGATTTTACCCGCGTACCCAGCAGTGCCGAGTCTGTGAGGGTGCGTGTTTTGTGACTGGAGATCCTTGTGCGCCGCACTTTGTTGTACAAATTCAGGCGTCGTCTTCATCTGCACAAAGGCCTCCCATGTTTTCGGCGACACGAAAGGATACTTCGTGAAGGGCGTGACATCCTCGGCCACGTACTTCATCACAAGAATGCTCTTAAAATTCTTCCATGCTTTTCCCATCGCGAGGAGCGCCTGCTGTTGCACGAGTCCCTGTGCTTCTGCTGGGAACTCGAAGGAATTTGTAAGTTCCTCCCATAGCTGATTTTTGTGATCCTTTGTCAAATCTTTCCAGCTTGCTATGGTGATGGGGACCCGTTGCCTTCCAATTATCCCGCAGGTAGTCCAAAATGATGACGCTGCTTTCGACGGTTCTAGAGGAGTCCCATTCGGAGAGACCACCGTGATGGTCATTCGGCCCTCTGGCCTTTTCGATACTCCACGGCCACGTTTACTTTTCGCAATCTTGGGAGCGTGAGACCCAGATGACGACGACGAAGACTGTGTGGACGCCATCTCTCTTCTAAGAAAAAACTAACTGCAGTGAGCTATGGACCCAGCTTGTCAAAGTTCTATGAATCAAGTGACACAAACCAGTGCATCAAGTTCATTGAACAAGATACACTGGAGTGTGTCACTTGCTTTATGCTCTTTGACAAAGTTCTAACGATTAACTAATTGCAGTGAGCTATGGGCCTTCTAAATAGACCTTGCAGCTAACAAGTGCAGCATATATTATTGTTACAAGGTTCTATGAAGTGCCTACAGTGAGCTAAACACCTGCAGCATATATTATATGCTACATAAAATACATGTGAAGCATATATCATAAAGCTAACATGTTGAGCATATAACATGTGAAGCATATAACATAAAATTCATATGAAGCATATAACATAAAATTCATGTGAAGCATATAACATAAAATTCATGTGAAGCATATAACATGTGAAGCATATAACATAAAATTCATGTGGAGCATATAACATAAAATTCATGTGAAGCATATAACATGTGAAGCATATAACATAAAATTCATGTGAAGCATATAACATAAAATAAGCGGCGTCGGGAGTGACCGGCGGCGTCGGGAGGGAGCGGCGTCGGGAGGGATCGGCGGCGTCGGGAGGGAGCGGCGTCGGGAGGGACCGGCGGCGTCGGGAGGGAGCGGCGTCGGGAGGGACCGGCGTCGGGAGGGATCGGCGGCGTCGGGAGGGACCGGCGTCGGGAGGGAGCGGCGTCGGGAGGGAGCGGCGGCGTCGGGAGGGAGCGGCGTCGGGAGGGACTGGCGGCGTCGGGAGGGAGCGGCGGCGTCGGGAAGGACCGGCGGCGTCGGGAGGGAGCGGCGGCGTCGGGAAGGACCGGCGGCGTCGGGAGGGAGCAAAACCTAGCTAGCAGGGGCGCTGCAGGGTGGAGACAAGAGACTGCGCCAGAGCGGACTCCGCAGACCTAGCTGCGGGTATTTAAAGATGAGCTATCACAGACGGTTCTATCAATATAACCGCCTGTGATATGCACTTATCACAGACGGTTCTATCAATATAACCGTCTGTGATATCAATATTATCACAGACGGTTCTATATATATAACCGTCTGTGATATTTATATTATCACAGACGGTTATATCTATAGAACCGTCTGTGATGTTTTATCACAGACGGTTTCTTTTGATAAACCGCCTGTGATATTTCACTATAAATACCGGTAGCTAGCTAGGTTCCTATGTCATTTTACAATTACAATGGAACATAGATACATTTATGAAAAACGCAAGCATAACCATAGATATAACTATTTCTTAGTTCCTTAGTCATTTTACAATTACAATGGAACATACATACATTTATGAAAAACACAAGCATAACCAATATCATTTATTACACTTTGGCTATATCATTTTAAATAAAGCCCTTCATGATGATCGACACGCATATAGCTTGGTTCATTGCCTTGTTCTTCCTCGAGCCTGATGCCTTGTCCGAATGGAGGCAAATCATCAAATTGATTGTACTCTTCCTCATCCACAACATTCTCAACCCCGACAATCCTTCTTTTTCCCTGAAGAACTACATGGCGCTTCTTATTTGCTGGGTCGGTTACATAAAATACTTGAACAACTTGCCTCGCGAGTACGAATGGTTCATCTTTGTATCCTACACATTCGAGGTCCACGGTAGTGACGCCGTACTTGTCAACCTTTACACCCCGTGGAAGTTGGACCCAACGGCACCGAAATAGAGGAATTTTGAAAATTACGTAGTCAAGCTCCCAAATCTCCTCTACAAGCCCGTAGTACGAGCTTGGGCCAGCGGTACTGCCGTGCGCATCATAGGCATCTATGCGGACACCTGAGTTCTGCACTGTGCTCTTTCTGTCTTGATCTGTTGTATAAAATGTGTAGCCATTAATGTCGTATGCTTGCCATGTCACAATTGTAAATTTTGGCCCTTTTGCCAACCATTGTAGTGTTTCACTTGACGACCTCCTAGTCAATTGCGCCTTGAACCATTCGTTGAACTGACGGTTGTGTTGTCTCGTGGTCCAAACTTCTGACTGGCCTGCATTCTCCTGACGTAGCATGTCCTTGTGCTCTTCAATATATGGGGTCACTTCAGTCATGTGTTGTAAAACCATGAAATGGGCTTGAGTATACGTATTTTTCTCTACGTGCATGACATCGATGCAATTGCCCGGGAACAAAGGTTTCTCCGAGTCCTCCATCAAGCCCTCGAATTTACCAAACTCTCTCTCACTATAGTTCCCTTCTGCATCACGTAACATCTGATCCAGATTATCATCCTGCGACCTATCCTCATGATCCAGATTGTCATCCTGCGACCTTTCCTCATGATCGAAAGAACAGTCCACAACTGGCATATCGTTGCCTCCCTCGACTATGTCATAACTACCTTCTTGTGTACTCTTCTCTTCACCGTGACTGGTCCAACATTTGTACCCTTTTCTGAAACCCCTTCGAATCAAGTGAGCTTCAATCTGCGCTGAGTTGCTAAACATCTTGAGATTATCACAATCAATACATGGACAATACATATATTTCATCCCCTTCTTCAACATATCCAGCTCGGCCGCCCTTCTAAAGGCAGACACGCCAGTAATTAATGTACTCTTCACTCACACGGTTCTCAATATACATCCAGCTTCGGTCCATCTACGCTACAAAGTGAAAAATGGGTGTCAAAAATGATTATTACCTCTACTACTAACCTCTGATCAGATCACTAAGAATGTTAAGTAATTGAATACTAATCTCTGATCAGATCACTAAGAATGTTAAGTAATTGAGTATGCTAACCTCTGATCAGATCAATAAGAAGACGGGATATTTTTTCACTCCCAACTCCCTAAAGCCGGCCGCCTTGCTCCACCAATGCAGCGCAATGAAGACAGATCGGTGTCGACATCCTTCAAGCAAGTACGCCAAGTAATTAATACTACGCAGAATATCACAGACGGTTCCAACTACAAACGGTCTGTGATTTCTGCCTATCATAGACGGTTCGCATCAATAACCGTCTGTGATAGTCTCATTATCACAGACGGTTCGTGTTTACGAACCGTCTGTGATGTACATAATATCACAGACGGTTCTAAATATCAACCGTCTGTGATTTATGCGTATCACAGACGGTTCGTGTATAGAACCGTCTGTGATAGTCCTTCACAGACGGTTTACATTACAAACCGTCTGTGATAGTTACACGGGGATGAACTGTTTCGTCAGGGCATGACTGCCAACTCGAAGCATATATAGCATAGCATTCGAGGCACATCCGAGGCCTGCTGCTGTGTCTTGAGGAATGCCAAGAGCTGGTCTTCAGATGTGGCTGCCACATCTGAAGACCAGTGTGGCTGCCACATCTGAAGACCAGCTCTTGGCATTCTTCAAGACACAGCTGCAGGCCTCGGATGTGCCTCGAATGCTATGCTATATATGCTTCGAGTTGGCAGTCATGCCCTGACGAAACAGTTCATCTTTCCCGACAAAATTCAAGGCAATTTTATTACAATAGTGCAAAGAAAAGACATTTCAAGATTCTTGGTTGAGCTGGTCGAGGAACATGCAAATACAGAGGCAAGCACAAAAACTCAACAACACATTCAGATCGATCTATTACAGGATAACAAGCTAACAAACCCTTTGTGGCACGACGGTTCACACTAAACAAGACACACTTACGGCAAGAGTGTGTTGTTTAGTATGAACCGGACGTGCCGCGATGGAGGTGCTAGCTCACAGCGGAGGGGAGATGCATGCAGGAAGCTAGCTAGTGGATGAACTCACGCGTGACTAGTACCGGTGGAAAGGTTGATGGGGAGTTATTAATAAGGGCCTGGCCGTGGGAGGAACTGGTGCCAGCCATTCGATGTGGAGAGAATAGACGGGTGAGATCGAAATCCTGTGTATACGCCAATTATTGGTGACATGTGATTATTACACACCAATTATCAGTGACATGGGATTATTACAGACGGTTCTTAATAGGAACCGTCTGTGTTATCTCTTTTCACAGACGGTTCTTAACAGGACCCGTCTGTGTTATCTCGATTGGTATAGACGGTTCGTATTAAGAACCGTCTGTGAAAGTTAATATCACAGACGGTTGCCAGTAAAACCGTCTGTCATAACGCTTCGCGCGTGTTTCTATTGCCAGAACGCTTCGCGCGTGTTTCGATTGCCAGAACGCTTCGTGTTTCGATTGCCAGAACGCTTCGGGTTTCGATCATCTAATTAACGTCTCTCGATCGTTATACGAAGCATCTATATCATTAATGTTTGGGTATACGAACCGTCTGTGCTAAAGGTTAAATATGCGCGCCTAATCCAGGTCTCTTCTACGTACGTACAATATGGCGCCTTCTACTATTCTTGTGATCATCTCCTTTCTCTCATCTGTTCATCACGAATTGTTCGGCCGGAACCTTACACAGGCGGCCAGCAATTTGCATTTGGAGCAGCTTCTCCGCACCCGCCCTGCTCTCCTTCCCCGACTTTCTTGCATCCGTCAGCTTGACCTGATCCTCCGCCGTCGACGGAGGCGTCTCGCTGCCGCTCAAGAAAGGGAAACAGCTCTCACCCTGGTTCTTCTCCACAATGTGCGCAATGCGGAAGAAGCTCTACTCGCATTGCACAGACTGATGGATAGCCTTGCCGCTCATGCAGAAACGGCAGATTGTGAGGAATGTTTTAATGCTATCCTGTACGACATGATGGATGCTGCTGATCATTTGCCCAGGCTGCACGAGGAAGTGCAGAGGACAAGGGCAATCTTAACAGCGTTCGAGAATTCAGCGGCTGATCCTCCAAGTCCCAAAGTCGAAGAAGAAGCGTACGAAGCCCAAAAGATTACAATCTGGAAAACTCTTTACCTGTGCGACTTATGTAATGAATTTCCCTCTAATTGAAATTAATAAATTTGCCTTTAATTTGTGACCTCTTGTCTCAGTAGTTCTGTAGTTAAGTTATTAGAAGCAATGTGTACTTATATATTAACCTCTGATCTAGAATTAATATGACAGACAAAGGGACATCACAGCCGGTTCTTGTGAAAAACCGTCTGTGAACATTCCCAGACGGTTCTTAACAACAACCGGCTGTGATAGTCGACACAACACAGACGGTTTTTAATACAAAACCGTCTGTGATAATCCCAAATTATCACAGACGGTTTTTAATAAAAACCGTCTGTGATAGTCCAGTATCACAGACGGTTCAGCAATAAGAACCGTCTGTGATACTCCTTTTTCCCGCCACAAATACCACAGACGGCCTTCAAATTAAAACCGTCTGTAATAGTTTACATTACAGACGGTTTCACAAAACCGTCTGTGATTTGCCGTCTACTATTAGCCTTTCTGTAGTAGTGTGCCGAACTCTAATGGCATGGTAGGAAACTCGTGTCGCTTGATGCGCCTGTTGAGACTGGGAATAGAGCTAGATTTGTAAAAGTAAATGTCTATAAACTTAATTTGAAAAAAACTATGCTACAATACTAAATATATAAACAGTTCACTCGCAAGCGAGGATGAAGAACTCTAGCTAGCTAGCTGGAGATTCCAAGCCGGAAAAGAACCTGTCCTCGGCACCTTCTGTTTTTGGCGTCTCTCAACCCTTTTTTTTTTCTTTTCGAGAATTGAAATAGCCTGTAATAATGGATGGATCGTCCCCAACTACTAGTGATCGATTGTACGAAGATGGCTTTGGCTCTTCAGCATGGCAACGTGTCCGATGCTGTATCGTGCAGGCTAGCTCTAGTTAATAGTACTATTACTACTAGAAGCTAGCACAGTACACTGTACCACGTAGTCCACGTACGTAGTAGCATATGTACGTAGTAGATGGTGGTCCTCTCCCAGTTTGTCGGACAGGACGGGCGAGCCAACCCGAACCAACGGTACGGTGGAGCTCTCCGCCTCTCGCTCGATGCACATGATCCCAAATGCCCCCACCAATTAACTCCCCCATGCATTTCGACTTGAGCTTCAGATTCTAACTTATTTTTTACTATTTATAAATTTTGTCTTTTTTCTAAACACTTAGCTTGTTTTAAGCTTTTTTGCCGGTTCTTTTTTCCGTATTCATTTGCGTTGTCCGTGATGAGCTAACATATTTTTTTTATTTTTAAATTTTTTTAAATTTAATTACGTCAAATAAGTCACCTTCAGTTACAATGTAATTTTAGTCAGTTACAGTGCAATTTCAGTCATAAACCACTATTTTTCAGGCCAACCGAACGGGCCAAAACCCTACTTACAGACTAATACTACTCCACTGACAGTCCTCTCACAAAATATGCTCGTCTCCCTTAGACGCACCCGTCGACGACCAGAGTACCCAAGATGCGACCTTCTGGCGCCGTGGAAAAGCACCCTGTTTCGGCAATCACCGCGTTCAGACTGAACAAATCGAACGGCTGTTCGTTGCTGTATCCTATCAGTAAAAAACACAACAAGCGGGGCACGGACGTCGAGGATTGAATCGGAGGTGAGCACGAATGGAAGTGGTTTTCGCTATTTCTTCGTCGGTACGGGGCCACGATGTAAATGGATTGGGGCCGATGGGCAATATGGGTGTGTGTGTGTGTGTGCCGGGCCACAACCTTTGGAAACCCAGCGAGGGAAGAAAAGCCTGGATGGCCAGCAAAGTTGCTCACGAGGCCTCGGGGAACAGGCCTTCTGGCCTGCGGAACCACCTGTACTTTGTTAAGGGGTCTCTTATTTTCAGCCTGTAAACATTGCTTTTCATTTTTTATAATAACTAGGATTCAAATATAGCGTCTTTTTAAAACGAGGTCTATAAATTAATTATAATACATACTATAGTAATTTCATTTATATTGATTAAAACCACACACAAGTTATTTGTGTCTCCATACCCTCTCTCATGAATAGTTAAAAACCATAAGCCGCTGCCATAAGCTATATGGCCTATTTGATGTGGCTGAGCTTTATGGTTGAAATTTTTGAATTTTATCATTTGTGTGAGAGAATACGAAGAGAGATAGTCATATGTTGTTTTGGCCGATATAAATGAAGTCACTACAATATATACTACAATAAACTATCAGACTCCGTCTTGAAAAGACGCTCCGTTTGAAAACTAGTTACTATAATAAAACCAAAACCATAAGCTGAAGCTACAGAAGCTATTTTGCTAAACAGGCCTATAAGCTAAAGTAAAAAAAAGGCACCTTAAACACACTACGCGAAATAAGGCCTCTGAAAACTTGGCTTATCAGTATCAGACAATTAGTGCCCCCCGGTCTAACAGTGGCCCACATTGGGGTGTGTAAACTGTAGGAAGGAGTCTATATGACCCTCCGAATTATATTGATGCGACCACTTAACTATGAACTAAATAAACCATCTATTTAACTAAATAAACCAGCTATTTAACAACATAACGTTGCAAAACCAAATTACTTAACCCCAATGACTTCAGGGTGCACCCCTGCTGGGCCATGTTGAGCGGCGATCTGTGGTAGGCCCTCGTCTCCTTGTTCGCGAATTGCGAGGATTGTATTGTAGAGTACCTCTGTGGGCTTTGGCGAGCATTCAACTTTCATTTAATCCTGATTGTCTAAGAGCAGTTAAACATAATTCTAAGCTTACGCAAATCACTTTCCTAATCCAACCATGTCAAGGAAACCAGATACATCTCTTTTGTTATGTAGGAATGGCAAATTTCATCTAAACCACTCATATTCCTCTACATATTTTATAACTACACAAGTATACTAATAGTGTTTGGCAACCCTGTCGAGAACCATTACACATGTAGAAATCATGGCTATCTCAGGTATAAGGATTTCAGGTAAACATTGTATCAGAATTTGACGTCTCAAAAAGTTTCTAAAATTTGCATGAAAATTTTTGCCAAAATCTTTAAGTTTGTCTCTGAGTTTTCGTCGTTCTTTTGCCGGAAATACTTCCTCTCAAATCCCAAGAAATATCAAAATCCCAGATATCTCCCTCCCTATCCTAGGCTCAATCTAGCCCCTTTCTTTCTCTCTTCCTTCCAGCTTAGCCATTTTCGCCAGCCCATGCCCTCCTCCTTTCCTTCAGCCTAGCCCTCCAGCCAGGCCAGCCGAGCTAGCCCGCCGTGTCGACCTGTCCCCGCCTGATCGCCCTGATCCCCATGGCCGCCTCCAGCTTCTCCCCGACGCCAATGCCCAGCCACACGCCACCACTCCAGCTCGCCTCCCCTACATTGTCTTCATGCATGATTGCCACATCACCAACCCACCAGCTCATGCCGTGCGTGTCTAGTGGAGAGGAGAGAGCTCAAGCCAAGTAACCTCGACATTGTCCATCTCTCTCCACCATAGCCTTCTCCCTCAAAACCAACAATAGTGACCACAACTAGCTCCTTTCTTTCCCTCCGCTACATCCCTGAACCTCGTCACCACCTCAGCCAATGCAAACATCGTCCCTAAGTTTAGCGAGACCTCACCTCAACCCTCGACCTCTCTAAGTAAGATACCCAAATTCTCTCTCATCCTTCTTCTCCCCAAACTGATCATGCCACTGAGTTCCTGATTTCCTCATGTTTCTATCTATAACATCCCAAAATTTTGCTTTCTTTAAAAGCTATTTTCAAACTAATTATTTTAAAGTATTTGGATTTCATTTGGATTTTGTCTAGTTTTATGAGAGATTCCAATATTCAAATTTTAATTCCAGCAAAATCCTTTCAAATATCAAATCAAAATTCAATTGAACCTCTCCAAGTCAAATTCCAATTTTAAATCTCAATTTGAATTTTTCTGCAATCATTCTTTGGGCCGAGGCCAACTTCTTTCCTTTCTTGGGCCGAATTCTATTTTCTTCCCCTTTTCTCTCTCGGCTGAGCCCAACCTCGGCCCAACTCCGGCCCAACCATCTCCCTTTCTTTCTCTCCTCTCCACCTTACCCTGCTTCTACTCACTCGAGCACCAAGTGCCGACTGCGTTGCCCTCGCCTGTGCCATCCAGTTGAGTAATATGCATTTCGTTTGGAAACACTCGCACCAACCTACCAACTTCGTGCATAATTATTCCATTGTTGTTTCCTTTTCACCTTCATTGCGCCATCAAGCACGAGTCAAAACTTACGCTGATAATTCTCGTCAAGGCTGCGACGATTCCCTTTCTGTTAGGCCTATAGAATGGACTCCCTGCACCATGGTCAGTCCCTTCATGCAACCCTCAAACCCTACCGTCGCTCACGCCCTCATCGCCGCCGTGCGCATCATCTTCCTCGAAGCTGACACCCACTCTGCCACCCCGCCTCATTGTTCCGCCCTCTCCTGTGACGTTCTCTCTAATTCTATCATGTCATATTGTATTCCCGAGCTCTATGAAACTTTCCTCTCAATCAATATTGTTCATCCCGTAGCACATCATCGGATTTTGCTGTCTTCCCTGTCACCAGCCAAAACTGCCTCTCGCTGTTGATTCGTCACCTTTGGTGAGTCTTTTCCCAATTTCTTCCACCCGTAGCACCTCCTCATTCCCTCTACGTTTTCCCCACTTCAATTCAGTAGTTGCGCCACTGTGGAATGCCACCACTGGTGCCACCTCCTTCCCCGTCATCGACCGCCGCCATCCCATCTACGGCTATCCCCGAGCCCATCGACTGCACTGAAGTACTTCCCTCGTCATCACCATGCTCATGTGCATGGAAAAGTTTGGAGGGCATCATTGGACCACTGTTGCCACCATCCGCCCGAGCCCGATCACCTACGATGCCGCTACCTTTCGCTTCCACATGAACCCATTGATCCACATGAATCTTTATACTTGTGACTATCCAAACTAAACACTATCATACATGGGTATGGCCTAGTTGATTAATTTGTAATACCCTAGCTTTGATTTCACTAGTTGGAGGAATGTGGGTGTTAGATAGAGACAGTTTATTCCCACACAGCACAAGAGGGGCTTCTGACTAGGCAACTAGAACCCTTCAGTGGTGAAACCTTAGCAGGCGTAGTCGAGTTGGGTTGGCACATTGTAAAGACTTGTGATAATCACTTAGTCGCATGCCTAAAAAATGTGTGTTAGCCAATAACATAAGTTGATTATCTCTTATGAGTAAACATGTACAACCTCTGTAGAGTGTAAAACTATTTGAATAGTCATGCCCACAGTCAAGTGCGAGCAAGATACGTTTTCACATGGTAGTTTTATGGTTTTATTTTCAAATGAGTTTTTGGGAATCTGAGAGTGATTAGAGATTCAGGTGTTCATTTTAGCAATTAGAGCCAGTCAGGTAGGTAGAACTTGATGCATTGAACTTTGGCAGATAGAGCCTTAATACTAGTATGGTTAGCAAGAACCTTCGTAGAAAATATCTAGTTTCAATTATTTTAATTATTTTGTCAAATGAGTGCTTTGAAAAAATATAAAAATTTATGAACTGTTGTTTTATACAAAAGAACAATAATAAGCCTATTTTGTGAACCTTGCATCTAAATAACTGCATTTTCTTAAGACATGTGGAGTACTCTATATACTCACATGCTACACACACAAATATCAGATGATTATGAAGACACAGAAGGAGATTACGACTACCACGCTTGTGCCTTCGATGAAGAATGTCCAGAGTACTAGGTTCCTCTTCCCTAATTAATTTCTTATGGCGCATTGATGGGTCAACTTCGGAGTTTATTTGTTTTGCTTTGGTTGTGTTTTGTAAGTTTGAGAAGCCTTGAACCTCAATTGTAATAAGTGGCCATAAGGCTGGTACTCTTTATTATTATAATAAAGCATTGCTTGGTTATGTAATCATCACTGTTCAACTGTGTGTACTAGCTTTAATTTAGGACTAGTGCGGTAATACACAGAGGGTTCAGATCTAGGTAATCTAATACTGACACTATCAGTGTCCTCGTTGCACTAGGAGATCATCGGAATCATCATCGCCATCTGTCACACTACTGGCCTCGTCACAGCAGCCAGGGAACTGCCGCCTTCATTGTGTAAGTTCAAGCTCCATTAAGTTGGTTTTAGTGATAATGACAAATACAATTGTGAGACTAATATGTTTATTGATTATGATATTGCTTAGTATCATTTCGATGAAAAGGTGAAAAACATAAGAGGTATGTATTCAATATCACATTCTTATCTCATTGCATTCCTCGGATCCAAAATATATAATGAACTTCACCAAATAAGTCAAACTTGAATATGTGCATACACTTTCACAATACATTCTTGTATGCATAGATTCAGGGGGAGTTCACTCTATGTTTTGTGGTTTCATTAGTATTGATCCATGTTCCGTTTTCACATATTAAAGATCTTTACATTGAAATATATCTCTTGAGTATATATAACTTGTGTAGTTCATATATACTCATAATCAGGTTGCCATCTAGTTCTTCCATTATGCGTTAATGGTGGGATGATTAATGATAACCAGATAAGTAAAGTTTGCTTTAAAAGCTTATCTTAGAGTATACAAGTATTGTGCACATGATGTATACTCGCAAATGAATTTTTATTTCACTATTTTTTGAGATTGTCATGAATTACCAAAAAGGGAAGATTGTAAAAGTCCCTTCATTATGAGTTAATGGTGAAGTTTGGCAATTGATGATAATTGTTTTGTGGACTAATATTTTCCATGAGTTGGATGAATATGTTAGGTTCCATAAATGAGAAAAACTTGAGATGACTTCATATGTTGAAGATTATTAAGTTTAGTGGTAGATGCATCATGAGTTGATGCATGTCTAAAAGAATATGATCATGTGTTGATCATCAAATCAAGTGAAGACCCATCATGTGTTGATAGATGTTAAGTAAATGGATGCATCATGTGTTAATGTATGTAAAGATGGTGACCCAGACTTGAAGTGTAGATGTGAGTCATCAAGCTTCAAGGGGATGCTCACGGCAAAGGTATGGCTAGCTAGGGCTAAGGATGTGTTCATAGTCTTTTACCATCTTGGTGTTTAGTTGGAAGGCCGGTGATGAGACAATGGGGTCTCGATCTTTCAATAGGATGATAACATCGATTTGGTGGAGAACGACATTGACGATGCAGGCTTCTAACCGGCCATGACCAGAACACCAAGCAATCGCTAAACCACACTCTAAGTCGTTATTAACCGTGCCAAGAACGCGGTTGACCTGACCACGAAGGTCTATTCTTGCATGCAACTGAAGAACACACAAGAAAAAGATAACAAGCAATCTGAATTGCAAATATATAAATTGAGTTCAAAAATGTGGGATTCCGTAGAGATTTTTTACGGTTGGTCTAGTCGACACAAGCGAAGAACAAAAGTTTTCACAATGGAAAAACTAAGCAAACGAAATCTAAGAAAACTAGAAGGGTGTAGCCTCCTTAAATAGGGGAGGGAAAGCCACGCAACACCAAGAAATAAGGGGTGGTGCTATTCCCCTTGGGCCCAAGCATTACAAGACCCAATTTGGCCCAAATAGATGACGTAGCACCTTATTTTAATGATTATGGTGTACATAGAAGGAATTTGGAGGTGAGGCTAGATCTTTTGAAAAGAGGACAAGAAAATCTTTCCAACAAGTACTCGTGGACCTCAAACAGACTTCGTATGTGAAAGTTATAGATATTTGAATTTGGGTCTGTCAGGCTGAATCTGAATTGATCTGGATGCCGAATTGGATTCCAAAACGTATCCAACTTGATCTTGCTTTACTTGGACCAAAAGTGATGTGGTGACCTTGAGGAAGAGTTGGGAAAGACGTCGACTTGGTCTTGATATGCTAGTTGGCTTTCCTTTAGGTGGACCCTAACCACGAGCTCGTAATGTTGATGCAATCCTCCTTGCATAGCTTTAGTTCAATCTTAATATTGGATGCTATGGTCATATGTGTTTGTGGCATAGTCACATCATCCTCCCTTTCTTGATCAAAAACCATCCTCGGTTTTAACAGATGTGTAGCCTCACGTCTTGCATGATCTTGATAATAAATGTTGGTACATGACAACAAACGCAATGGACTCTCATTATGTAATGTTCTTTATCAAACAAAGTAAAACCTCTTTGAAACGAGCTCATCTGATAATTTAAGTGATGCGTAGGTGCTCTTGTAATTGGAATAACAAGCATAGCAAATATGGTTGTATCCATAGGGGTCATGTCCTCATCAACCTCCCCTTCTTGAAAACAAGGCCATCCTCGGCTTTTGTTAAGTTGAAAATATGGTAACAAAGGAGCCAAGGTGTATACATGGTATATGTATATGTCATCTGTTTTAACAGTTCCTCATAGTTGCACAATTAATGTTATAAAATAGCAGCGATCATAAAAACTATTGTATTATTAACCTGTAGGATCGGAAATGGCAATAGAGAGGGGGGGGGGGGTGAATGGTGCCTTTAAAAAATTTGCCCCCTAAAGTATCCACACAACATCTCCTCTCCGATTAGCTACAGGAGCTGTGAAGAGCGAGAGTTCATGCTCACTGACAACATAGAAAGATCGGCAACTAAAAAGATACAGAAATGAAGCTGGCAGCAAATGAGCTCAGAGGAAACAGCCAGGCCAGTCAGACCGCATGAGCTCGGCTGGTCAGACCGCAGGTTCAAGACCAGTCTGACCGCCAACTCTATGCCGATCTGACCGCGCGGGGTATGGCCAGGCGGACTGCCATCAAAGGGCCGGTCAGACCGGTGTTACTGGGCTGGTCTAACCGCCTAGTAGCCGCCGGTCTGACCGCCTCACACTCTCCGGTCTGACCGCAAGTCAGGGACCGGTCTGACCGGCCGAAACCCTAGAGGTCAGATCGACCCCCTGAAAAACAGAGCTGTCAACTGAAGCTTTGCACAGTTTGTACTGAACAAGCAGTGCACAGGGAAATTTAGTGTTTGCTTCTGATCTTCTCAGCCCAAAACAACAAGACAACAACCTTAAAAGCAAAGAAGGCCTAGGGAACCAAGGTATGCAACCAAAGAGGCAAGGAATCAACTTTTGAGCAAAAATCTGAAGATTGAATTGAGAATGAAACTGATTTCCAAATTACTCATTATTCTCATTTCTTTTGCTCATGAACCTTTGCATTTAGCTAAGCAATGACCTCAGGGCTTGAAAACACAAATCATTAACTACCATTTCACTGAGAGAATCAAAGAGCCAAGCATCCCCTGCCTTCAAACCCTAGAAGTGCTAAAGCAGAGGAAGTGAAACGAAAAGAGGGATTCGTTGATCCAACCACTTGGCTCTTGGGAACTAACTGACCAAATGGTCTTGATGCATATTCCCATCACAGAGCAATCCATTTGGCAACTAAACAATCAAGAATCCAACTCTAAATCACAAGAACTGAGGAAAACAATGAAACACAAGCAAAACACAGACAGGAAGATAGGAAGCCAAATCATCTCAATCACAACATTTCTCATATCGATTAGGAGAGATGAATGATTACATAAGGTTTACAACCACTCACTACGTCCCCATACGCAATTGAGAAGAAATACCACTCATCTCACTACATGCTTGAGATGAACACACGCATACTCACTCCCTCAGCTCACACAGCTAGAACACCACACAGAGGCTCACTCCCTTTCGCTGAGCTACATCCTACTGCCCCCACCTCTCCTCTTATGAAGGCAAGAGCTCACACTCAAAGTGGCAAATCAAGAAGTGGCATACACTCTCCACTCCATGCCTCTCATCCAAGCAAGGAAAAGAGTCAACGTGCCAACTCAACAACCAGATGGAGGGAAAACAGCCTCTCCACTCCAAACTTGAGTCAATTCTCCAAATTGCCCTCAAGCACCTTCCCGGAAGCTTCCCGCAATCGGTACCTTGACCGTCTAGACCTCGACTCCTCCCTAAGTCTAGTCCTGGTCTGCCTCGCTGCACACGACCGCACCCGGCATCCAGACCGTCTGGACCTCTGACTCCACCTGAGCCTAGTCCTGGTCCACCTCGCTGCTGCCCGTCGTGTCCACCTGACTCCGACCGAGACCTCCGACTCCACCTGAGTCTAGTCCTGGTCTGTTCCGTCGCACACGACCGCAACCGACATCCAACCGTCTGGACCTTTGACTCCTCCCTGAGCCTAGTCCCAGTCCACTCGTCATTGCCCGTCGTGTCCATCACCGGTAGCTCCAGCTCCGGTTCCTCGTCTCCCGACTCGCAACCACCTCAGCAGCCTCGATCATCTTCGGCATCTCTGACCGTCTAGACCTCAACACCTCCTGTGCCTAGTCCTGGTCCTCCTCGCCTCACCATGACCTAGCTCCAAAGTCCTGTAGTCACACAGACAAGCAAACCGTCACATAGCACCGCACGAAATAGCATAATCAACAATAGCATTAAGGAAAGGTACTCAACTCTAGAATACCCAAAATAAACTCAAATTCTGTAACGCAACCGTCAATTACTCATCACAAATATGGGAACACCTCCACATGGTCTCTCATATCCCAAGAGTAATCATATATGTTAATGAGCAAATCAAAATTTCTCACACAGCAATTATTGTAACTAGTTTTGCAAATGTAAGTGAAGCATTTATGCAATTCAAATATTTGAAATTGTAAACTTGCAGTGGTGGCACATATGGGCAAAACTACAACTTTTGGAATTAAACAAAGCTCATCCATATAATCAGATTTCAATCGAGCAATAGCAAATTCATCTAGCAAGGGTGAAGAGATTTGTAAGTTCTTCCATAATTTATCATCTTTATTCAGATCGTCCATACTTGATGGTGCAAAAAAGGGATGAACACATAGGCATTGGATGAGTACTAAAATTTTCTTTCCTCTCATATTGAGCAAGATTCAGCACACAAGAATTGTTGTCCAAAATAGCAAACTTCAATTTATCCAAGTGATCACAAGTTATGCATATTGGATATACAAGAAATTAATTTTCTACACCATTATCTCCAATCAAATTAAACTTATACCCAGGGGTGTAGGCACTAAACAAAGATTTTGAACATGCGAGTTCAGAAACTTTCTACATAGCATGTGACAATTTCATAGATAGATCCAATATGATGTAACACAACGAATTAGCAGAATAAATTCTAGTCAAAGCTTCTTTATATCTAACCAAAGCCACATGATCATTATATGTGATAAATTCATCACATGAATCACTCAAACCAGCATGCAATTTATTTATTTTATGACATGGTGCACTCAAGTCAATGCAGTTTGAATTCTCTACTTGAAGCATGTGCATGTCAAAATCGTTTTCCACTAAGTTTTGCTCTAAAATATTATGAATAGTGGATAATTGTAGTTTTTCACAGACATACTCACCGTGAGTGGAGATAGCACCATGTTCTTCAACTTTTTGGCTCCACTCAAATGATGTAGGTGCATCCATCTCCTCATCTTCATTCTCAAACAATGGAGTCAATGGTTCAATCGGCTCATGCTCCTTTTCGACATGGTTCTCAACTACCTGCAAGTTGTTAGTAACAGAAAAAGGCACAAACACATGTTTGTTATCATATTTCTTATCATCAAGCACTCTCAATTTTTCCTCAATCTGACTTTCAACCTTACAAGCAAGTATAAATAAATGGGGGAGAGAATTATAATCTTCGTGAATTAGAAGGTCCTGAATTTCTTTATTAAGCCCACGTAAGAATCTATTCTCTGTAGCTTCAGCATGTTCCTCTATGCCACAACACAATAAACGAGTTTTTTTATTCATGATGATATTCCCTTACAGTTCTACTCCATTGTTTTAAACGTTGCAATCTAGCTAGCAAATAATCAGCATGGTTTTTAGGAACGAATTCATCTCTCATAAGTTTTTTTGATGCATTCCAAGTTTGAGGCACTTGACCATATCTACCAAAATACTTCCACCAAAGTATTGCATCATCAATAATCTTTTGCCTATCAGACCAATCATAATATTCAAATTCTTTATCTAGTGCTATCTCCCAGTCAATATAGGTATCAGGATCAAATTTACCAGTAATGGATGACAAAATGATTTTAGTTCTGCCGGACGTACTGTCACGATTATATACCTCCCATTCAATGTCTCGAAAAAGACATGGATCTATCGTGTAATCATCCCATGAACCTGTCATAGTTAGTAGAAAACAAGAAAACAAATTACAAGTACATGTTCCTATCAACAACTAGGATCTGGAGGCTCAAAGTCGCTTACACTCAAGCTCTTACCAAGCCCTGGCAAGCTCTTACCAATGCAAACAGGTGGTGCAACCGATGGCTAGTTCGTGATAAACTTGACTCAAATGATGAGTAAAGCGATTGCAAGGAACGGTTCGACGTAATCTGCTCGGTTAGTATAAGGTGTAGCTTGGAAGGCTCGATATTTAGCATTAGAGAACAATCAGTTAATTTCAGAAATTGCACATAATTGCATTATAGTGCGTATCTAGCTCTTAGCCTATGTTGCTGATCTACCAAGGATGGAAGAAGGCTAAAATAAGTGCATAGCAATGTATAGGAGTGGTAAACACAAGATAATTCAACTGAATGCAATCTGGAATTGAAGAACACAAGGATTGACCCAAAACTATAAACTGAAGATTTCTGTCCACTGGACAGCACATCGGTATTTTGGTCGTAACTTCTTTTCAGCTGCCTTTTTTCAATGATTCATTTTTCTCCTTTCTTGATGGCTTTTTCTACAACTTTTGTTTTGCTGTGAAGTTCTAGAAACCGACTAAAAAATTGCACAAAAATCACAAGTGCCGACTGTTGCAGGTTCAATTCAGAAATTTGGGTCAAATTTCACCACAAATATCTTTTAACTGTCTTGCGGTAATGAAGCAAAATTTTATAGACAGATGGATAAGGAAGTTATCTATCTAACGGCACCTGTTTCACTTAGAAAGGATCTCGGAATCAAAAGTTATAACACTTTTGGTGGTGGCTGCAGAGAAAGAAATAAATCAGCCGAATTGAAATTGGGGTTTGGGGTAGGGGAATTTTGTTTTGTTTGGATTTTTATAGGAACAAATATATGACCAACAACTAGATAATGCTAAAACGGACGCAAATTCAATTTAGCAAACCAAAACCAACAGATTGAAAGGCACAACGGAGTTTGGATAGCGGAAATAACTCTTTTTGTGAGCAATTTTTTTGGACTATAGAAAATAAAAACCAATCTACTAACTAGGGATACAAGAAATTCCTACCGATCAACCTAAAGCTCTAATACCACCTGATGATTTAAGTAATGCGTAGGAGCTCTTGTAATTGGAACAACAAGCATAGCAAATATGGTTATATCCATAGAGGTCGTGTCCTCAACAACCGGGTTGCTAGCATAGGTTGTCGTACTATTAAGACGTCATGTCTAGTAACTTGATTCTCGTCATGTGTTCATAGCTCAACCTCACCTCTTCTAACTCTCCTTAACATGAGGCTTGTATTTGCGAATATATTTTGCAAATAGTTGAAGCTCATGTGTTGAATCCTTGTAACATAAGACTATACAATGCAAATGTGTTTTGCAAGTGTTTGAAATCCATGTTTCCATTCTTTGTAGTATCATGCTTATATTTGCAAATGGTTGAAGCTCACATATATAATCCTTGTGTCATGATTCTAAAAGTGTGCAAATGTGTTTTGCAACTTATTGGGAATCATGGATAATTCTTGTGTGCATAATACTGTGCTTTGCAAATGTGTTTTGCAAAATCTGTTGAAGTATCTACAATTTTTAGGACAATCGGAACTACCGCAGTGTGGTCTGTGGTACTACCGCTAGTCGGAACTATCGGCGCTATAATCATGGAACTACCATGACATGGTTGAAAATCGATATGGTTGACGTGGTTGAGACCTGAGTTGTTGAAACTAATGTGGTCGGAGACCAGCGTAGTCAGAGGCCTGTGTGGCCGAAGCCCAGCGTGGTCGAACACCAGCGTAGTCAGAGACCTGTGTGGTCGAGCCAGATAACGTGGTCGGAGATCAACGTGGTCGAAGACCTGAGTGGCCAAACCATCCGACGTGGTCAGGGACCAATGTAGTCGGCGATCGATATTTTTGATCAGCTCTGTGTGAGCAATCTGATCGGCTTTGAGTAAGAGATCCGATCAGTGAGTGGTACTACCGGCTCTGTGTGAGCGGCCTTTCGATTTGTGAAACGACCGACTTGTGTAGCGGCACATTTTCCAGAGAGACACCTATGTGGAGTCTTCTCATCTTCGAGGAAATCGATAGTTCTGCGATACTTTCGATGATCGGTAGTACTGGACATTGCACGTCAGAACTACCAGATTTGTCTGCAACGACTAGTTTTCTGACCGTTGCTAAGGGGAGTAGAAGTATCAATCATTTACCTGCGATACTTTCAAAAATCTTGTTTTTGTATCCCAACAGTTAGTTTCGAGGAATGGGATATATACCCTCCTTGTGGCCGATCAGAGATAGGATTGCTTTACTCTATTTCACTCTCCTGACTATTGTGAGCAAGAAGAAAGGCTCTAGATTGCATGTGCATGTGTTGCACCTTGTGAGCAAGAAGAAAGGCTCTAGATTGCATGTGTTGCATCTAGAAGTGGATTGTGTATCCACTTGAGCTTGTGCATTTGTTGCATGTGGTGAGAGTCAAGCAAGGGATTTGACTTATTACTCTTTGAGTTTGCTGACTCCAAGACGGCGTTGGAGATCTCGTGCATGGTGACCTTCTCAAAGAAGGTTGTGGGAAGACTCAACAAAGTTGTGAAGGTTGGAGGTCACCTATCCAGAGTGGGAAAGAGTTACCACTAGTGGATTGAGATGTTTCGGCTTAATTCATGGAGCCAGTCCAATTTGTTTGGACTAACCTCAATGTGGACTAGGGAGACTGGCAAGCAATTTACATTCATAGAATTAAATTGATTGATTTCCGTCCTAGGATTGCTAACTTTGACATAGGTTTATCTTGTTGGTGCACTTAGGTGAATCCGGTTGTTTTAGGCGTTATTTGTGTTAAACTATTTTAAGTTAAGCTTCTGCGTTATTTATTTGGTTTATTCAAATAGAAATTGATAATTAATTAGAGAAGATTTTTTGACCGACTATTCACTCCCTCTAGTCGGCCTCCTTGATCTAACTAGTGGTATTAGAGTTTGATCTCTCATTTATTAGGTTTCACCGCCTAGAGAGTAAAAGGATGGTGACTAGAGGTATAGTGCACCTAGATAAAGCATCTCTATTTGATGGCACCAATTATGACAATTGGAAAATCTGCATGATTTGTTATTTTAAGGTCATGAGCCTGAAAATATGGCAGATTGTAGATATGGGCTTTTCTCCTTCATTGGATCCTCTTGCTCCAATAATTGAGGAAGAGAAATACTCACATCTCGATGTTCAAGCAATTAACGCTTTATTTGGTGCTTTGAGTGTAGATGTATTTAATACCATATGCAATCTTGAGAGTGCTAATGAAACGTGGATGAAAATTCAAGACAATTATGAGACTAATCTTATAGAGGAAAATAATGAGCTCAAGGTCCAAATCACAAAATTAAAGAATGACTTGGAAAAGCGCTATAAAGGAAAGGCATATCTTGATACACTCTTGAGCAATCAAAGAATTTCAAATGACAAGAGAGGTATCGGCTTTATCTCCAAGAAGAAGGAGAATAGTAAGACAAGGGCATAATACAAGATACACGAAGGAGTATGTCAAGTGCCATAGATGCAACAAGTAGGGCCACTTCGCCTCAATGTGCCCTAACAAGTTGGATGACAAGACAAAGTCATAAAAAATTAGGCAAACTGGCATTGAGTAAGACAAGAAGACAAGAAAGGGTAGCTATTGCCAAACTTGCTACAATTACCTAGAGAAGGGACACTTTAGTAAGGATTGTCCTAAAGGTATCATTCCTAAGCTATCTCTATTTAATGAACGTTATTGCTTAATAAGGATAGAAATGGTAATGTGTTTGCTAGAGATGTTTGTTTACATAAAACTAATGTTAGGACCATTTGGGTGCTCAAATATATTGTGACTAACATTGGTGGACCCAACCAAGTTTTAGGTATCAAAATGCGCTTAAATGCTTAATAGGTACTTGGAGAGGCGTTGGAAGCTTGGCTTATTCATGAAAAGGTAAATCCCACCATATGAAAAATTGGAGCTAAGCTTGAGGATGATCAAGCCACATCATGAACCAATGCCATCTCGGTAACAACTATCTACATTTGGTATATTTAGCCTCTAGACTTGCGTAGGTTGTATTGCATGAATATCGTTTAAAAGGGGTGCTCTTGCTCTTGCTCTTGTTCTAAAAGTTCATTATTGTAATCATGAGCAAGATGAGAGTGGCACATTAAGGGGGAGTGCTAAATTATATTCATATATATCTCATCTCTAACTGTGCCCAAATAAAACACTAATAGCTTCTAAGAATTAACATATTCCAAGATAACAATAATAGCTTCTAAAAAGACGAGGGAAAACAAGGAATGAAACTTGAATTGATTTTTCTAGAGCGTACAGAGAGGACACACACCAAACATACACCTACTCACACCATTCACACACGTTTACATATCCATTACACACGTTAAGAATTTTATAGAAACTCTAGGGCCTCGTACAGTGGGTATGCGCTTTTCTATTAACGTGTATAAGGGGACTCCCAATAGGATGATATCAGCAATATTTATGGGAGGCCAACTCAGCAACAATCTAACGTGGAGAGTGAATTAAGGAAGAGAGAAGAACAATGTCTCATGCAATACAGCTCATTTGAGAGAACCGAGGCACTAGACATCGGTTGACACTGGTGCTGGTGTGATTGGATTTCCATATAACGCGTTTTGTGGGGACCCGGTCAGATAATTTGCGCCTAGTGGATCAAATTGCGCGAGCACTATCATCCCCTTTCCTTCACTTCTTCTCCGTCCGTGCCCCACTCCCCTACCTCTCCCTACTTCCTCCCTCCTCCTTCCTCCGCTACCGGGAAGGAGATACTGCCGGAGGGAAGGAAGGGCGGGTGGTGAGGCTGGGGATTGTGGCGGCGTGGTATGGATGGATGCTGGAGGGGAAGGGGATGCTGGATCCGGCCAATGAAGGGGAGAGGGCACTAAATCCGGCTGGGCCCCTCGCCGTCTAGCCGCATGCCGTGCGTCGTGTTTCTCGCCATCGAGCCATGAGCTGCACACCACGCTGATGCACCCGCTGAGCTCCACCCTGCATTGTGGATAGTGGCGATGGGCGGGTAGTGTTGAGACCCGAATATACAAATACGGACTCTCTGTGTATTCTTCATTAGTTCAGGATCACGCTAGTGTACACAGTGAAAATATAGATAAAATATCGACCATGATTATGATTTACTAAGAAAGATAAAAATATTATTAATTATCAGAATAGTGACCTTATGATCAAGCCTAGAAATATGCCCACAAATAATCGACTGGGAAGCAAAGTTCTATTCCTAGAAGTCATCGAAGAATTAAGTTGTCGAAGAATTCTCCTTCATGTACCTCTATCTGATATGGCTGCTCTTCAGCAACTAAGCAAATATGGATATAATCGTGGGTACATAGAATATTCAGCAAGTCATTTGTAACAAAATACATTATAGTTATGCAAGGCTTACTAAATGATAGTTGAGTAGTTATTTTGCAGAAAACAATAATTAAGAATAAATACAGTAAATAGATTGAAAGCAAACTTTAAAAGCAAGTACATTCATAAATAAGTCAAAAAATTAAATAAACCACAAGTGAACTGATCATTCACCCAATGAACCACCTGTGAACTAACTATTCACGTAATGTACCACTAGTGAACTAACCATTCACTTCCCAATCTTAATCCAACCAGATTTTTATGAAATCTCCACCCTTCGTGTAAAATCACTGAGCATTGTCCATAACCGAGGACATAGCTATTGAACTAATTTTACACTCTATAGAAGTTGCACAACTTTACCCATATGATATAACCATCTTGAGGTGTCACTGGTATAACACGCTTTCTTAGGCATGCTGACCAAGAAGATCACAACAAGACTTTTACAATGCTTAATGTCACACTGATCTCGCCTGCTAAGGTTTCGCTATCAAGTAGGCTAACCACCTAGTCAAACAATTCTCCTCTTGCGCCAACAGAACATTTCAATGGCGAAATCAAGGTTGAAACAATACAAAGTAATCAGAGGTCCATCCCATACTAGACATGTGGTTGCACAATAAGACTCAGATCAATGATGCATAAAGTTAAGTCCTTAGACATTATTCAAGTGAGACATCTACATCCCAAAAAGTGCTAACCACACTTCCCCATTTACTGCACAATCACTTTCCCAATGAAAACCATTTTGTATAACCAACACCAATGATACTATCCATGTTATGGTACTCAAATTTTATAACTGTGGATGACCACTATGATTCAATATCTCATTAAGTCATAATTAATTATTTAATCAACATGTGATGATAAACCCAATGTACTATAAGCATGGCTAAGCATACTAAACATATAACCCAAGTGGATGCTAATATTGTATCACTAGATAATTACCCATCCTATGGTGATAATGAAATCATGGCTTTCAATTTATCAATTGAGGGATTAATCAAATTTTGGTCAATAACTATCAGATACAAGAGTTTGTATTCCATTTTGCAATACATGATAATTTAAAACAAAATAATAAATAATAGATTTAACAAGATCAAAGGTCACAACTTGCCTTGGCTTTGCTCAGTTACCAGCTCTTGGACTTCAACTCCTGCTTCTGCTCCTTCGAAGGCACTATCTAACAAGAAAGAAAGAAAATAAAATACAAATAAATTTAAATAAAATATAAATAAAATTAAAAAACTACAAAACTAGAACCAAAAGATAGAGCTAATTTTAAGTGGATTTAGAAAAAAGAATCAGGTCAATTGGAGTTTGTATGAAGGAGAATGGGCTCTCGGAAGATTGATCGGCTATGAAAATTCTGGAAAATTGAGAAAGGCTATTGTGCTATGGATCGGGTTCATGAAACAATGATGGTTTACCATGGACCCAGTGCATAGAATAGTGGACTCCGACGAGGCTTGGTTGATATGGCGCTAGGGCTGACGTGGCATGACACGTGGCACGGTTGCGCTGAGGTGGTGAGATGACATCGCTGTTGACGTGGCTGTGGACATGGCCCAGTGATGTGGAAAGGCTCAGGTCTACAACACAGCACTCTGGCGTGTGAGGCCTATGTGTGAAAGACTTGGCTCATGACAGAAATTCTAGATGGTGATGTGCTGAGTGATGATGTCATCGCTAACACACGGGTTGGCATCAACATGATGCATGAATCGAGGCAGCACGGACATGAACCGAGCTTGGTCAGTGGGGAAGATGGATGGCGAGGCGTGTGGAAACGATGGCTAGACTAACCAATGGTGCAGATATGAACTGACGTCAGTGAAGAAGACGACAGCGAGAAGCTTCAGTAGCTATGGCGTGTAAGTTGAGGGCGGTGAGTGGCTCGGATATGCAAAAATGAGACAGGGCTCGGCCTTTTAAAGCACGGACACCGAGGAGACCGAGGCGGGCATAGGAAAGTCTTCACAACGAAGACGACACAGACGCCGAGATGGAGTCCGAGGCGAACACACACGAGGTGGCGGCAAAGCCGCGGAGAAGATGAATAGTGGCCTGACAGGTGGGGCCCACCAATCAGTGACTGCATGGGAGGGAAACGACAGACGAACAAGATGACGATGCGTGGTGAAAAGGGATGCTTGGATGACCGACATGCGTCCCTTTTCGCATGAAATGGAGTGCCAAAAACTATTTTTTTCCACGCGTCGTCATCTCCTCCATTTGTCGTTTCACAAGGTGCAACACATGCACAATTGAGAGAAGAAGCTCAATTGTGCACTAGAGGGGTTGAATAGTCATTTCTAAAATTCTCTCTTTTAAAATCTATTTGAGCTATTTGGCTAAACACAAGTATATAATGCGGAAGCTCAACTCAAATTGATTTAGCACAAATAAAGTCTAAATCAACTAGTTCACCTAAGAGCACCAACGATATGACTATGTCAAAGTTTGCAAATCTAGAAACACAAGTAATCAATTTAATTCTACGAATGTAAATTGAGCACAAGAAAACAAACCACAAATGACGCGATCTCTTTTTACCGTGGTGCTCGAAGACTTGCCGGTCTCCCTAGTCCACATTGAGGTTAGCCCAAACAAATTGGACCGGCACCATGATTTAAGCCTTCCACCTCAAATCCACTAATGGTAGCTCTTCCCCGCTCTGGGTAGGTGAGCTCCAACATTCACACACGCTAGGCCTTCTCACAAGTTTCTTTGAGAAGATCACCGGGCACGACGCCTCCAACGCCATCTAGGAGTTGGTAAACTCCAAGAGTAATAAGTCAAGCCCCTTGCTTGACTTTCACTACGTGCAACGAATGCACAAGCTCAAGTGGATACAAAATCCACCTCTAGATACAACACATACAACTAGAGAACTCTCTTCTTACTCACAAGGTGTAACACATGCACAATTGAGAGAAGAAGCTCACACTAGCTCAAGAGAGTGAAATGGAGTGCCAATAGCTATTTTTCAACTGGCCACAACGGAGTATTTATAGCCCACACATCGAAACTAGCCATTGGAGACAAAAATCAGGATTTTTGGAACTACCGCCGTTATAGGAGCGGTACTTCCGCTTTCCATCATAACGTCTAGAAAAATAGTCGTTATTCAGACATTTGCAGAACTACCGCAGTTATAAAAGCGGTACTTCCATTTTTCGGAACTACCACAGTTATACGGGGGTACTTCCGTTTTCGGTTTTTCAGCACAGATGACACTCGGAAAAACAGTCATAACTTTTGATTCCAATGTCGGAATTGAGTGATCTTGGACTCAACGGAAAGCTTATTCAGAGGGCTACACAATCCATCTATTTGCATGATCTGAAACTGTAACACCCCAGGACCCACATTACCCTGGGATGCCACTAAAACCACTCCACAACTAGCCAATTTACAAGATAAATTAAACTGGCAACAACTACTAAACAAGATAGTATAAGCGGAAGCATAAACAACTAAGGAATAACAGGATAGTGATAATAATTCAATGTTTAAAACATCCTCCAATATTTTAATCTAAAACATACTTCACAAATTTAACATTATTAAGTTAATGTAAACAAAGCTATGCAAAGGTCTAGAATCCTTTTAACTTTATTACAGCATAAAAATATGATTCATGTGCATCAGTGTGGTGCCGCTCTACCCTTCCCATGCATGCTCAAAGTCCACCTGTAGGGAGGGGGAAACAAGGGTGAGATAAAATCTCAGCAAGCAAACTGTTTAATAGGCTAATTAAACTACAATAGTTTAATCATCAACATTTAATCTTCCACAAATAACAACGTTTATATCCTTAACCTCAAATCACATCAACGACGGTAAAGCATTAGCAAATAAATCTTATTTAACTACTTTAAAACCTCAACCACTACCAAAGACAATAAAGCATATGTATGTTTTACTTCAATATTTTATTATTTCTCACATCCACAATTGCTATCAACAATTACTACAAGAGAAAAGAATCTCATGCCACAATCACAACCCTTACCATACACAAGGGACGAACCCCATTCCACGACCACATCCACAATCCTCATACCACAAATAGCTCACATGAGCCAATTCCACATCACAACTACGAAGTTGTATATTCCACATTACAACTATGAAGTTGAATATTCCACAAAGTAACTTCACCGCAATATATTGCATATGTATGCAAAAGATCTTTCCACAATGCAATGCATATGAATGCTTTCATGCTATGCTACACATCACTCTTTCCCAGCGGGATAAGAGGTGCATCGTATTACGGCAATATACGATGCTGTACCGGTACAGTCGCGGCTAGGTGCGGCGACATCCACATATGCAAATGACATGATATGATATGATAATCATAAATTACATTAATCCATCCTCCAAGGAGCACCATCATGCTCACAACATATCCACATCCACAAGTTCACCACATGTTTATGTTCATATTCCACATTCGCACATTAAGCAAAATTCCACATGACTACTAGCAGTTTATCAACATACCAATTGATCAATAATTGCTACCATCACAACCACAATTATTCACTAAGAATACTACCACTTAGACCACAATATACTCGTAAAGGTTTCTACCCCACAACTATATAGATTCACCAAAAACAATCCCGCATATCCACAATTAATCCATCAAGATCATAAGCAATTGAATTCATAAAAATACTACCATCTGGACCACGTTAAGGAAACATGTAACAAAGACATAGCAGCACCAATTAATAAAATTAATTAATGTGAAGGTAGAATAATTAACGAGTTAAACAGTAGCACATCCGCTACGTTTACTTGCCTCAACCGTTGAAGCGAAGCAGTCACGTGCGCTCAGGAGCAAAACCACCTGTCCACAAGGTATCTCTCAGCACCATGCTACAGCAAACAAAGCGCGACTTAAAGATTAAAGACGTTGCTAGAACCTCGAACCCGCACATACTCCCCTCCGCTCAACGATTCAACAATCTACCCACTGCAGCAGCGCTGCTTAATATTTTTGTATCTTTAAAAAAATATTAATCCAATTATAGCAAACAATATATCTCTGGTTTCATCACTTGAATTCCTACATTTTTCATGTAGATCACACATTTTTATTTTGATCATAGCTAGGTGTAATTTAATGCACTAAACAGAGGAAATTCTCTGTTCTGTCAGACTGGAAAGCAAGATTCAAATGCGTCCCAACAATAGTACAGGGGTCCACAAAATATAATTTTTATACAGAATCTAGAATTCTGAATTCCCTACAACTTTCTCAATTGTGGCCATGATCATAAAAATCATTTACTACCTCTAAATCACACTTGAACAGCAGTCTGTCCCAATCTGCTCCCCTGACAGCGGTATTCCCGACTCTGCTACGCCCAGATCCCGCTGCCAAACATTCTGAAAAAAAATCTAGAAGATGGGTTTCGAAGTTCTCTATAATTTTCCTTTTGGGAAGATCCGCAGGAAAAATCGTTTCATGGGTCAAAACCGCGCAAACAGACGCGCTGCACGAATCAATCTACAGGTAGACAGCAGGTAATCTCTAATCGGGCAATCAATCTATTAATTCTCTTCAAATTCCGTGCCAAGAACCCTAATTACTCCATAAAACAGAGGATTTGAGATTAGGAAAAATTACCTAAATGATCCCTTGGGATCATCCCTCTTCTTCCCTCCTCTTCTTCTCCTCCTTCCCTTCTTCTTCCTTCTCTTCCCTTTCTTTTTCTCCTTGGCACCAATGGACAGCAGCTTGTGGGGTGATGGAGGGGAGAAAGGGTGCGGCCAGGGGTGGAAAAAAAGGGTGAGGGGCAAGGGAGGGGGTTTATAAAGGGGGTGCTAGGGTTTGGCAGGGGGTACGGGCGGATGGGCTGGCTGGCCCAAAGCGGCTGGTCCACCCCTCCGGACAGCCCAAAATATCTAAATTAGTTGTTTTAATTTATTTTTTAAGTTTGGACAATTATGCAATTTAATTTTCACCTCCCGCGATTTACCGAAAAATCGGGAAACTCCGCGATTATTTTAGAAACCTAAGCCGAATCGACGATCAGGGTATTACACAAACATATTAGATCAATGCAGAAATTATAAGAGATGCAAAGAGTCACTATCATGGTCTATGTCTAAAGAAATAGCAATAAACAATCTTAGATCATGCCAAGGGATAATGCATGATCTCCAACTTTTGCTAAACATATTTGCAAACTCAGATCATGCCACAAGGAGTAGGTACATGGACTTCAACATTTTGCAAAATACATTTGCAAAGTATAGTCACATGTTACAAGGATTAGATGCATGAGTCTCAACTATTTGCAAAACACATTCGCAAAATAATGGCATCATACCACAGATAGCTAGAGTAAGCAGGATTGAGCTATCAACATATGATGAGACTTAAGCTACTAGACAAGACTCCTCTTAATAGTACGACAAACCTATACTAGTAATCCGGTCTTCCAACCAAACACCAAGACCGGTAAAAGATTAGGAACACATGCTTAGCCCTAGCTACTTATACCTTTGCCTTGAGCATCCTCTTGAAGTTTGATGATGCACGTCTTCACTTCAAGTTTGGGTCACTGTCTTTTCTTGACTTGATGATCAACTCATAATCATCTCCTTGATGATCAACTCATGAACATCTTCTCTTCTGAATCTTGATGTGCATCAACATATGATGCATCCTCTTTTTTTATGACATTCAACTCATGAAGTCAACTAAAGTCATCATTATCATGAAACCTAACCTATTCATCCAACTAATGAAAAATTTTAGTCCAACAATGTGAGTGTCATTAATTACCAAAACTCACCATTAACTCATAATGGAGGGACTAGATTCTCAATTTTTCCCTTTTGGTAATTGATAACAATCTCAACAAATAATGAGATAATGAATTGAATATAAAACCATTTAAACTTAAAGTGTGGTCCTACTGCCATCTAAGGTACGGTAGTTCCGAGTTTTGATGTGGTACTTCCATTTGTCTTGAGGGCCAAATCTTGGCGCTATCTGGAAAAAAAGGTTCTGCTCGGTTTTGCCGGAGCTTCCGGGAAGCGGAAGTACTGTGGTTTGCACGCCGGTACTTCCGGTTGTCCGGACAGAGGACGGATTGGTTCTGAGGGTGCTCTCTGGAAAAGGTACCACCCCATAAATCTGGAACTTTTGGGGCCCGGTAGTACCGCTCAGGAGTTGCGGTCATACCGCGCTGTGGTAGTTCCGCCGTTCAAACTCCGGTACTACCGATTATCCTGATGATGCATAGTTGGATTTAGAATTTAAATTAAAATGCATGCATGACCTTTGTTTCGAGCCATGTTGATCTTCTTGTCAACATTAGTATGCATCTCCAAGTCGTTAAGCAAAAACCGGGACTAAGCCTTTCAAACACTTGATAATCATGTTAGTCCCATACACAGATAATTGAGTATAAATCAATATGAGTCAATGCGAGTATATGCACTAGTTTTATATACTCAAAGAATATGTTTCAAAGTAGAGATCCCAATATATATGGAAAAAGAAACAAAGATTAATACTAATGAAACTACAAAATATAGAGTGAACTCTCCCTAAACGTATGCATACAAGTTTGTGTAATGAAGGCATATGCACATATTCATTTTAGACCATTGCTGGAATTCATTCTATATTTTAGATCCAAGGAATGCACTAATATATAAGAATATGATTTTGAATGCATACCTCTTTGATTTCACATTTTCATCCTAATGAGACTAAACAATATCATAATCAATAAACAAGATTAGTTTCACAATTGCATTTGTCATTATTACCAAGACCTCATAATTCTATTTATCATTATCACCAAAACCAACTTATTAGAGCTTGATCTTTCAGCATGGTGAAGAGGTCGACAGGCTGGGCCGACACACGGAGCGGGTTGGCTCGAGGTGGGCCAAGAAGGAGCATGCTAGGTTAGGGTTTCGGCCCGAGAAGAATTTTAAGCATTTTCAGCAGTTTCCAATTTCTGAAAAAGAATTTGAGCTCTAGAAAATAGCAAATAAATCCAGAAAAATCAAGAAAATACTAAAAATTCCTTTTAGCACAAGGGACTCAAATAAAACTGATGTTGATTTAATTGAAGTTCATTTTATTCAAATTAGATATTTTAATTTTCAAAATTCAAATTAAGCTTTGATTAATTCAAGAAAAATTCAAATGGTTAATTTTATTTTAAAAGCTTCAAAAAGACACTAAAAATTATGATGTTAAAGGAGGACTGGTAGGGAATAATTTTTAGAGCTCTTTTAACTTAAACCTCACTTTGAATAATTTTCAGAACTCTTTTAGGTTATACATTTTTATTCATGCATACATACTTGCTCTTATGCTTCTTGTACTCCATGTATTGTCATGTACATTTTGAGGGGGAGTTTTAGCCCTTGATGTCTATATTACCAAAATTCATTGTTGTATCTGATTTCTACAGGCGCTCTATCTCGAGTCTCAACAATTTCAGTTTATAGTTTACATTTTATTTCAAGTGCAGCGAATCTTCGACGCAGGTTCCACGTGATGTGAGGTTGCTCTTCTGCTTATCTATTAGTCTTTCTCTTCCTATGAACCATTTGAAGAGAACGCAATGGTCAGATATTCAACAATATCAAGACAGACATCCGAGTGCTCTTGGACAACCTAAAGCAAGAGCCACCTTGTTAGCGAAGGATGGTGGCGAACTCGCTACCGGCTCTGACCTTAGCCCTCCCTCATAGCCTCACTGCGTCCCAAGTTAGGTCTTCTGTAGCTCGGCTTGTTTCCCTCCCTCTTCCTCCCCCTCTTTCCTTTCACCCCCTCTTGGTCTATTTCTATTTCTTGACTCTTTGTATCTCAAATAACTAGGCTTTCTAATGTATGTACCTTTTCTTCCCTCTTAATGTAGTGACATGCAAATCTTATGCATGCTCCTAAAAAAAAGTTTCTTGCCTGATCCAATTTACGCCTCCCAACTGTCACTGTCAAGTGGAACTAATTAACATTTGGACTTTTCTTTTGAAAATGTTTAGGTCATCATTTGCATATTAGCTAAACCTTACAGTATTTAGTATTAAAGAAAGATTGCATTGCAAAGTTTATTTATATTGTTTCGTGTAGATGTTCAATGTATATGTACTTTGTCCCTTCCCTCAAGCTCTTTCCCATGAATCCATGATTCTGTACGACAAACAAAAAAAATATGTTTTTGGCCTTTGAGAGGTTATGCTCATCTCCTAAGCATGCATCATGCAGGTGATATGAATCTAACAGCAACCATGCGTATTTAATAGCATGGCTTGGGATGGTGTCCAGCTAAGAACATATATGAACACAAGTAACAAAACTAGATAGCAACTCAGACTCGAGTCTCAGACTAGTTGCATATATACTAGAAGCAAATTGCCAATGAGATATTAGAAGATAACTGAATTACCAAGATCAATGTTATTTAGCTCTACAAGTAGAGGACTTCTTTATTGATTTGTGACGGTTATGGTTTTTATAAATAAGCCTGATATTCTCTTCATCGGGGTTTCGATAAGCGTCAGGGCAATTACCAACGTTGCAAAAAATGTGTCCATTTAATGGGCTCATATAATTCTTGCGATCTTGTTGCTGCCAGTTGAAAAATCAGTTTGCTGTTTTTCTTGAAAAACTGATGCATTTCGTTGTAATACAAAATTAAGATATGCACTGTATGCATTGTGTTCATGAACTTCTGTTTGTCATCGTTGGATCATTTAAGTGTGATGTTCATTGCACAATTACCCATGTCCTTTCGTTCCATAGTCATATGCCCTCTCTCATGGTTTGATACCCCAAAACAACACTAGCATGGTGATCATATAGGACATGAATCAAACGGTTGCTTATGTATATATTAATAGCATAAGATGGTGCCAAGATTGACACATAAACTCAATCCGTATAATGGAGAGGAAAAGAACACGTCGTTCGCAGCTAAATATCTCGATTTGGAACATTAGCTGCATTGCGAGCGCAGTGTTCTCTTGCTATACAGCCTAGTGTTCATCTGGTATCACTATTTCTTTTTATCGTTTTCAGAAGCCAATAGAATCAGGTTGTTATTTAGTGCTTATACACCGCATCAAACCGTTTAGGTAGTCCTTCCGATGTTGTCGATCGCTGTGTTGTTGTAATGCAAGGAATGTTTTTAGCGTTAGCAGCGATGTTAGACATCAACATATCCTTATTTTATTCTTGCAACCAAGCTGAGCCAAGGCAAGCAGCACGGAAGGCGAAACCCACCACCAAAATGATTTTTACATAAGCTGAACCGAAACAAAATGATGCTTTGTTCTTGCAACTGCAAGCTAACCTCTGACAACAACCAGTGATTGAGAAAACTCGGCAACTGTAAGGTTAAAATTGGAATCAGAAGTGAACAAGAACTCCCTACATTGGGGAATTAACATTAATTTCCTCGATTCTTCTATTGCAGATTTACAACTCCACAGGCCTCATCAGGGAACAGAAGCAGCAGCAACCCATTTGTCTGACTCTGCGTTACTTTTCCTTCTTCCAAACTTACCATTGTGGTCTCAAAAACAAAATAAGAAACCCTAGCATAAAGCCGTATATAAGGCCAAAAGGAGAAAACATCACCTGGTAGGCTATTCGCAACTTCACATAGATCATACCATCTTCTCGATAGAATCTAGCAAGTAGTCGATATCAGGCGTTACAATTGCACGCTTGCTAACCTCCCCCAGGCTGCAGAAGTGCTTCTCCCTGGTGTTAACCGCTACAGCCTCTTGAGCAAAAGTACAATTTGTGCCAGCTGAAACCTGCACAGTTTGTTTCAGGTACATCATGAAAGAACAAAAACAGGAAAAATGCAGCGTAAAATAGTTTACAATTTCGCTACTTACATCAAAGAACGTATTTCCGAGCCTCATCTTCATTTTACCACTCTTGTACACGAGTATCTTCCCCATGAGACCACCTGGCAGCTCTTTTAGCTTACAACCGTGAATTGACTGATGCCTCCTCTTCCTACCATTTTCCTTGGATTTTGTACCTTCTGTGTTGACATCCTCATTGTTGTCTGTGTCTGCCTCAGCAACTGATTCAGCCTGTCTCGGTAAAGGAAAAAATGCTGGCAACTGGAAGAAGAGCAACTGCGGTTCATTCCTCCTGTCCTGTCAGGGGAGCAATCAATATAAGACAGCAGTTATAGGCTACTATAAAGATGGTCCGAGCAATTCACATGTAGATTAGATACAAGACTATAATACACTGAGTCACCGACAATTCAGTTAACATGTTATTTTTTGCTTTGATGTGAACAACTCAACACGAGTAGCGTTAGAATCATGCAACATGATATACATACCATCAGCCCAAGTTCTTCAGCTGCAGTTAGTTCACCATCTTGGGCTCTGATGGAAGAAGACTCTCCAAACTCCTCTTCATCAAGAATTTCTGTAACAAAGATACAGGGATGTCAATGAAAGGATGACTCAAAGACAGACAATGAGCATCATGTGGTGAAAACAGAAGAACCTGAATCTCCGGAGTAGGGCCTCCTTAGAGGGAGAGTAACAGGATAGTTGGTATGGGTGTAGTCCTGCAAAAGTTACTAAGGGATAAGGTTTATAACAAAAGAAGGTACCCCACATTGGTGCTTTTGATGTGTTTACTCACTTGTGGTTCAATGCACTCCTTGGGTAACTTTGCAGCAGATACATCTGAATATGCATGAAACAAACTGTATTAGAAATCGTAAAAATTGAAATCTACAGTTAAGTAATTGCAACGTAGTTCATAAATGAGAGCACAAGTTGTAAGACAGCATAGAGTAGTAACAAAGTGTACAGCCTTCTCTTTTTCAACCTGCAGAACACATAATAAATTGCTTTGTGAATATTCAGATGCAGTGAAGTAATAAATGAAGTGGCAACCTTACGCTACTACCTGATGAAGAACTTCTAGGAGTGGGGAAAGATCTTGTAATTAGTGAGTTCACTTCTCCAAATGCAACCAGGGTATGGGTTTCTGCCATCACAATCGTGCAGTATGTTATTAACAACTTACGTAAATATAAAACAGCATCATGCCATTACATTGACAGTACTGATTTATATATTGAAAAATTCTGCACATTCATAACAGCAAAGGGATAGCACGCTGATCTTTTCTAGTCCATGATCCATCCCTTCTGGGCAAGTCTGTGATGAGTTTTAGATGGTATTTTGAATCTCTGAACTACATCAATAATCTAAGGTGCATCATGCAGCATGTCCTAATTACGGGAGAATACATTCCAATAAACTTTTTTTACGGGACATTCCAATAAAGTTATATCCTAGGCAACCTCCGGATTTTTCCCTGACATAACACATCTACCTAGACAAATGTAAGTGCTCATTGAATTGCAGGCTCTTGATTAGAAGTTGAGATACATTTGTGCTCCTTGTACTTGAAGATCAACTCAGAATTAATCAATGGGCAATAAATATTCTATGTAAACCTAGTCAGTACGGATTGATCGAACACATACAGAATGCTGGTGGCCAGTTGTTTAGCAACAATGAACAAGTCAAGCAAGTTTTTTTAATAGCATCCTACACTCCTAATAAAAGAAGCTGTGATTTTAGAATTTTAGGAAGATTATTTTAACAACAGCTCAAGTTAACTGATGCGTTGATTTCCACAGGAAAAAAAGGTATCGTATGTAAGATCAAACCTTTACTAGATAAAGAAGTTTGTTGTAAGGCACACAGAATTAAAACTTTAAAATATACTCGCCTTTTTTCTCAGTCTTAGCCCTTCTTCTGAGGTCGTCCGTGCTCTGCCAAATGAAACTAGGGATTATATCACCAGCAACCCAAATTAAGCACATAGAAAGCTCAGACATACCTGTGAGGTTTTAAGTTTCATCATCAAATCCTTATCAATTGTCTGAACCTTGCTCTCCTCTTGTGGTTCCCTGTAGAATCGCACCATAACTCTCATTCCACATATATTGCACCAGCCTAAATAGCAAATCTTGAATTGAACAAGCATGAAGAAACAAAACATTGATAACTTTACATCTTAGGGGCAACTTTTGGGGCTTTCTTAGGAGCCACTTTGGGCACAAATTTAAGTCCGCTCTGTATCCACAACAGTTGAAGATTACAAAAGGTAAGCATCAAGCACACCGAACTTATGAATAACACAATTAAGAAAACACTAACCTTGCGGGGAGGGGGTGGAGTGGAATCATTAGTCTCCTTCTTTTTACTCTTGTTGTCCATGAGAACAAGTGGAAGACCTACAAGAATGACACAATAAAGTACATGCCCATCTATTGAACAAGTTCCGCTAAATAAGTAAAGACGTGGACGCTTTTTTAAAATCAACTTCCATAATTTCTCAATACTCTCCTGTGGTATCTGTTGACTGATCGGGTTTCTTTTGGAATTAGAAAATTTTGGTAAATGTTCTACAAGCATTTTTCCTATTTTTTTTCTAGCTTCTCTCCTCCCTCTCCTTTTATAACCAAACAGAAGTTACCGAAGCAATATAGGCACATTTTAGTTCTTCCGAGTGCCGGCTGCGCACCAACAGATGCTCATCCACACACAAGCTCTCACCAGTTGTCCCCTGTGGCCTGTGGGCTATGTGTGACCAACAATTCGAATTCTACCACTCACACGCATACCATCGAACAGCCCCCGGGCATCTCCCAAAATCCCCCACCTCCCCTCCCAAACCCGGCAGCAGCACCAACACCAATCCCGCACCGACCTCGCGTGTCCAAGATCGGAATGCATAGTAAGAACAAGAAGCCAGACAAGCAAAATCGCAGATGGGACGACGATCCCTGTCAGATCGCGACAAGGCGAGACGAGCTACAAAGCCCGGGCCTTGGATTGGTCTGCTGCTGCCCCGGCCGGCTACCCGACCAGGGTTGCACGGTGGTGCTCACCCAGGAGAGCAGCAGCGCCAGCAAGAAACGAGGCAAAGATCGCCTAGAACCCCCGAAGCAAAGCGAGGAATCGGATTTCAGGGGAGAGCTGCCTTACCTAGGCCATGGAGAAGGCAGAACACTGGCGAGCAATGGCCGGCCGCGCAAGGAAGAAGAGAATGGGCCATCTCTTGGTTCCTCTTGTCTCTCTCCTCCGGCCCGCATGAAGCCCATCGGTTTTCTGTCCATTAACAGGTGAGCTTTTCATCCTAAATGGAGAATTTGTTCCCCTAAAAATGGAATAGTTATTTAAAACATTTCACTGGATATTGTAAATAAACTACAATGTGGCTAGTGGTGGGGGGAAAGCTCCTTAGTGGGGCTCGTTAGCTTAGTTCAAAATTGCTTCAATTACACTCGTTAATTAGTTAAATATTAAATGCGTCGATTTCGGATGAAATAAATTTTGCTTGGGTTCGGCTCAGCTTATTAGCTCGATTCTAAAAATAATTTTAGACTATCACTAAAATGATATTAAATTAAATTATATCAATTTTAAAAAAAAAAACTCGATAAGACGAAGATCTGACTCGATATCCACCCCTAAATGTAGCTAACCTGCTAAAATCTCAATCTGAAACTCATAAGAAAATATTTCAGACGAAATTAAAGAAGCATCCATACATGTAGTCTCGCCAGGATTTTTTTCCCTATCTCTGCATTCCAAACATACTAGTATGCATCATCCTGTCCTGTGCTGTATGTATCATAGAAACCAACGCAGATTGCAAATTAATCAAGGAGAAAATTAAGAAGAGCGAAGCCTTTCATGAGCAACAAGAGCAGCTCCGAATAGCCAAGGAAGGCTTGCCTACACATTGCACATATATCAACTCATGATCGGATCAGCTTCTCAATTAACAGAGACCTCTGATCAAGAGCAGAAAAGAAACGATGCATATAGGCAAGTCATCCTTGGCTACCGAATCAGCTCTAGTCCTCACGCAAGGCCCCTCTTCTAAGTTGTAACCCACCCCCCTTTGATAATTTTGATGCATGGATTGCATTGCATTGCGCTGCACTGCACCGTTGTGTTGTGTGTCTCCGAAGTATTTATAGCACAAAAAGGCATGATGCAGCAAAGCATGCACAGGGAATAATATAGTATGATCGAGTTGGACCGCGCATGCATATGCAGTGGGTTGTTTGACCCAAGCCTGCCACCTCCACAATTTCTGTTTGTCGGTCCATACCCAAGGATCTTTGACATTTATGCATTTTCTAGTACCATCAGAATATATTCGGTTAGGTCAGCTTATAAAGTACTTGATCAGCTGCCTATTTGCCTGGGCACATGTCCAATGAGGTTGAAAGCTAGCTATAGGTTACTATCTGAATTTGGTCGTGCCCTGTATATAGTATGCGAACTTAATTAGTGGAACTTGAAGGTAGATTTAAGTTACCAAACAACCATTCAAAATATCAAGTTCAAGTGCAATTCTTGTTAAGTGAAATGAAAACGAGAAATCCCTGGCATATACTATATGTTGACAGAAAATGGAAAAATGAAAAGGTACTACCAAGATTCGGATTTTTCCTGACGGCTAGAGGGAAGGCCCCAAAACCATTAGGGATGCAATCGGCACCTGTCAGGCATTTCCCGCAAGGGTTGCTTGGAAGGACAGGTAGCGAGGATGAAAAGTTACTTTTCACGGATAATTCCATTTTCTTTGTTTCTCCTAACTCGATTTGAGTTTAAACTTGAAATCTAAAAGGTGATGTAACACTCCATGGGCTATATCCTTATATTTTTTTTACAAAAAAAGAAAATCCTCATGCTGATTCTGTGCCAGTGGCGGACCCAGGAATTTCAAAATGGGTATTCAAAATTACAAAATATTGTTCAATTGAAAACATAAAGGTCTACCGTAGCGAAAATTAAAGTACAATTATTTATATTATGGACAACATCTCAAATAATATAAAGAAATTCTAAAATAATCAAAAATTAACACGATGATGCTTCATACTTTGGAAACGAGATATAATGTTATACATACAAGCACACAAAAAGGAAGGAACTTCAGCAATGAGTGAAAAATAGTACTCAAAGACTAATAGTTTTAATCATAATAATTGGAATTAGAGATGAACTGTTTCCCTGGAACTACTAACCTGAGTCAAAGTTCAAATTGGAATAATTCTACAATAGAGTTGTACAATCACAACAAGATGATTTAATCAAGTTAAAAGACAATTCTCTTTGTTAGATTTTTTGCATTCCCAAGCGGATGTTCAAAAGTGCTTTTTATCGTGAACATACTTTGTTGAACGGTTTCTAACTAAGCAACTTAAATAGTATGCTAAACAAAATATGGATCAAACATCAATTTAGGCTTAGGAGAGGAAAATAGACCAAAAGGATCTAGCGATAATTTAGGCTGACTAGGTTTGAACAAGACGAATTTAGCCTAACTACTAATATACATATATATTATACCTTGTATATAGTAAACTTTTTGATAAAAATTTTGGGTATTCAACTGAATACCCTTGAATTATGCTAGGACCACCCCTGTTCTGTGCTCAAACCGAGATAGTTACAGTGATACGTCCATAATCTGACAGAAATCTCACATACATGTACTCTTCGCTGGTAATACCATTTGAGATGAACCTGCAGCCCTCGATGATCTATCTCTTTAGGCTTTAGCTATACTCTTGAGTTAAATGTTCAGGAGTTTTATGCGGCATCATGCATCAATATAATGCTGTATATACTGTGTTTGACGTAGCGTGAGAATTGTCTTTTTAGATGTTACCGGATAAAACTTATTTCCCTCACACTTAAAATTTAAGGTAAAAATCAGGCTCGAACTTGACCGGATGGGCTTACAACCTCTTACGAGTCCACTGTTGCATTGTAGGAGAGTACGAGAAGCGTGAAGTTAGAGATCTGGAGTGGTGTGTTTTTTAATGGAAAGGTGCCTTTTGCGTCAATTGTTCCATTCGATTTTCACCTATCACAAGCATACAAGTGAACCTGATGTTTAGGACTGATGGAACATCACATCCTTAATCCCCAACTGCGCACCGTGACCCAACTGTCCCGTGAGCTAGACAGATTGCAGCAGTTGACGGCAATGATCGAAGATGCGAATAAATGTCGGCCTTGTTGGGTGGCTTGAGGCTGTGCTCGTCAAGGTAAAAAAAAAGAAAAAGAAAGAGAGAGATCAAAATAGAGTAGAACGTGAGCTAGCTTCTTGTATCGAGTTTGGATAGGTAACATTGTTGTTTGGCTGGCTGGAACTTCTTCTTGTATCGAGTGTCTAGTGCTCGAAGATTGTAATGGTTTCCTTACTTAACCCAATAAATTTCTCTTTCCCTCGCAAAACAGAAGATTAGTTGCGCACAACCATCAACTGTAGATAGGCCGATTGGTGTGGCATCCAATTTTCTAACCGCATACACCGAGTCACCAAGATTTTCAATGCTGTAGGAATCCTAAGAAAGTGCCAAACCAACTATTTCCATTAAAAAAAGCTTAATCGTATTAATTTCCACTAGTTTGTTAACGAACTTAAGTATTTGTGCCAAGTGATTATGTGTTCCACTAATTTGAGGATGAAAACTAAGTGATCTAACAACAGTACTAGGTAATCAATTCATCTCTTTCACACATTAGAAGTAAATGTGCACGGTGAAAAATTGCAATTAATAGCTGCACTTTTGGTTTCCACATTGGTGTATTATACTTACTACGTCGGATTGGTTTATATTTTTCAAACAACGGAGTAATTTGAATTGAAAATCCCAACATTACCTGCCTTAATTATATAGCTATCATCGTAATTAACACGTATGTTTCTTAGTTCAATCATGGTTTCTGACCATCCACCTGTTCGGCAAATTTTCAAACCCATTGTTCCTTTTGACATTCTGCCTGTTTTGACATTCCTCCAACTAGTGCAGCTGAAACATTACTTTTTGACATTTTTTGTCTTAAGATAGGCATCACAGATTATGAAGGACTTTCGCAACTTTCCATCTGTATGTTTGCTAGTCGAATGACCATGTTTTATTCTGGCAATGTGCATGGTGCACAAATAAAAAAGCTGCTGAATTGGGAATCTGAGCTCTCCTGATAGACTAGTTTAGCTGATCATTGTCCTGAAGCAAACAAAAGTAGGGAGCTGACTTTGCTTCTCTGATATTTTGGATGCCGCAAGGTGACACGCGTGAATCTAGTTTCAAAAGATTTTAGTTCGGTTGCTAGATTGGCACTTCATGATGCAAAGACTGCATCTCTCCAACTGAAAGATGCTCCAACACTTTCCTCTTTGCACCAATTAATGTTGCTAGCACACTACGCTCAATGTTATAAGGTAGGATTCTTAGGTCACTAGCTTGCTTAAGGTGGATGATGTTTTTTTTTTGTTGCGAATGATGATGTTCATTATTTTGTGATAGGCACTCGCCGAACGTTTGCCCTTAGTCCAGGAAATATCACGAACACTATTTTATAAAAGAGTAAATTGCATTACAAGCACACAAACCTGTGAGGTATGTATATCTAAGTCACTAAACTATGAAACAATTTGTTTAGATCAATAAATTTGTTAAACCACACAAAGCAGGGCGAAAGGAGGTTTTGCAAGGCTGATAAGGCATCCATATGGCACTAATGCTTATGTAGCATTGATGTGGATGCTGACATGAGAAGGTGAAGACCTCTGTCTCCACCCCGCTGGTTGTGCCCATCAGTGCGTCCATCAATGATGTTACAAAGCGTTCAAAAGTAATTTGGTTTGGACTGAGAAGGAAAGATGTGAGCTTACTGCAGCAATGGGATTAATTGTGAGGTGAATTCGTATTTCTTTCTTGTTGAATGAGATGCGTATGGAGCCGATGTAGCTGCATTGGTAGATGCAGACACTACTACAGAGAAGGTTATATTGGATGCCTCATCACAGACGGTTCCACAGAATCTATCAGTGTTAAACTGCAACGTAGTTATTTCAAATAATTTTATTAGTGTGATCGTCTATGTTGCAACCAATGGAAAGAATTGTCTGTAATGACCCACTTATCATAGACAGTTTTTTTACACAAACCGTATGTGATACATCACAGATGGTTTGTAATAAAAACCGTCTGTGGTATCTAATATATCACAGATGGTTTTTATCAAAAGTTGTAAGTGATACATCACATATGGTTTTTGTAAAAAAAACCGTTTCTGATAACCTACTTATCACATACGGGTTTTGAACAAAACCGTCTAGATAAGCACTGTGATATTAAATACGCTTGTTTTGTCAAATATTATGTCTGTTAGGTGGCAATGCTTTGAGGCAATTTGGTGAAAAGAGGCTGAAGATTTAGAAGGGTGCTTGTGTATCCATTTATTCTTGGTGATCTAAGGTACTATATATAATGAAATGCATTATATTCTAGCTAGATCTGTGCACTTTTTAGTTGCAAGGAAAAAGAAATCTAGTTTGATAATTTTTTCTCCAATTTAAGAGTGTGTCTCACTCCTATCTATTTTAATTCTTATTGGATTGGTTCATGAATTATAGCTAGCTACTTTAGATGGAGAAATTATGGAGAATAACAATTATGTGTAAGAGCTAAATGTAATGGCTACCTAGGAGAGTATTAATCTAATTTAACATTAATTTGTTATACGCGTAACATAGATGGACCGAAGTTGGATGTACATTGAGAACCGTATGAGTGAAGAGTACATCGATGGCGTGTCTGCTTTTAGAAGAGCCGCCAAGCAGGATATGTTGAAGAGAGGATGAAATTTATGTATTGTCTATGCATTGATTGTGAGAATCTTAATATATTTACCAATTCAGCGCAAATAGAAGCACACTTGATTTGAAGTCAAAAGGGGGTATACATGTTGGAGCAGCCATAGTTAAGGGTGGAAAACGATAACGGATAATTCGTTTTATCCGATATTCGTATCCGAGAAAACGCAAATTTGGTAAGCAAAATCCATATTCGAAAATGTTCGTATTCATATTTGAGAATATTCATATTCGCATTCATATTCGAGAATATTCATATCCGTATTCATATTCGAGACTATTCGATTCGTATTCGATCCGTTTTTAGAACCCATGAAAAATTCGTACGAGTTTTGTGATTCAAAATTTGAATTTAGGTGGTTTAAAACCGATAACCAGTCAAAAATCGGTGAAAAATCAGCAAAGCCGCTAGGAATCCGTTTTATTCGATATTTGTATCCGAGAAAATTTGTATTTGAAAATACCTGTATTCGTATTCGAGAATATTCGTATCCGTATTTGAGAATATTTGAATTCGTATTCGTTTTAAAAATATGGATTCGTATTCGTATTTGAGACTATTCGATCATATCCGATCCGTTTCCACCCCTAGCCACAATGAAGAGTAGAATATACAAAAAAGGTAGTAACATCACCGAGGGAGACAACAATATACCGGATGTCGATTATTCTTTTGATGAGGATAGGTTGCACGATGATAATCTGGATCAGATGTTGCACTATGCAGAAAGGAACTATAATAAGAGAGAGTTTGATAAATTTAAGGGCTTGATGGAAGACTCGGAGAAACCATTGTTCTTGAGCTATAAGCCAAAATACAGAAGGCTATCATCTGTGGTTAAATTACTGAAGTTAAAGGCAAGCAATGGTTGGTCTGGTAAGAGTTGAAAGTGTTGTTAGGCTTCTTAGATGACATGCTTCCAGAGAAAAATGTGTTGCCCAAAACCACATACTAAGCCAAAAAGGTTATCTGTCCCTTGAGAATGGAAGTAAAAAAGAATACATGCATGTCCAAAAGACTGTCTCCTGTACCATAAAGAGTATGCAAACATGTATGTATGTCTGGTGTGCAAAGCACCTTGATACAAGCGTAAGAATGACTCCATTGATGGTGAGGGCATCAAGGTAAAGCAAAGACCTCTTGCTAAGGTGTAATGGTATCTGCCTGTAATTCCCTGTTTGAAGTATTATTTGCGAACCGTACCGAAAGAAGGCAACATTACTGCGTTGGCACTCAGAGGAGCATAAGAAAGATAGAAAGCTAAGACACCCTACTGATTCTGCTCAGTGGAGGAACTTCGATAGGGTGTTTGTAGATTTTGGTGCAGAATCAAGGAATATAAGGTTTAGGTTAAGTACAGGTGGAATGAATCTTTTTAGTAATATGAGCAGCCGACATAGCACTTGGTTCATGAATCTATGTATCTGCAACTTTTCTCCTTGGCTATGTATGAAGCAAAAGTATATTTTAATGTCACTATTTATCCTAGGGCCGAAGCAATCTGAGAACAATATTGATGTATATCTAGCACCATTACTGAAAGATCTTGTAATATTGTGGAAGGAAGGGTTGTAGGTATGGGATGCGGATAAACGAGAGAACTTCACTCTGCGTGCCATATTGTTCCGCACCATCAATAATTTTTCTGCTCTTGATAACCTACCAGGCTTGAGTACAAAAGGAGCCAAAACCTCTCCTCACTACTTAGATGATACCAAAAATGTGTGGCTGAACAACCTGTGCAAAACTGTATACATGCGTTACCATAGTTTCATTCCCAAGTATCACCCACACACAAGATGAAAAAATAATTTGACGGAAAGAAGGAGGGCAGTTTAGTTCCAAGGCCTTTTAGAGGAAAAGAGGTCTATGATGTGGTTAGGGATATTGATGTTGTGTTAGAAAGGAACATCAATTGAGGACCCGACAGAAAAACATCTGGAAGAAGAGATCAATTTTTTAGGACTTACCTTATTGGGAGAAGTTAGAAGTTTGCCACTGCATCGACGTCATGCATATAGAGAAGAACATATGTGATGGTTTGATTGGTCTTTTACTAAACATTCATGACAAAATAAAGGATGGTGTCAACACACGGCGTGACTTGGTTGATATGAATATAAAGACTAAGTTAGACCGATAAAGGTCGAACGTACCTTCCCCCTACCTTGCTACATTCTATCCAAGGCCGAGAGAAATAAACTATGCCAAAGTTTGTATGGTGTGAAAGTTCCATCCAGGTACTTTGCTAACATGCAGAAACTTGTTTCTGTGGAAGATTTGAAATTAATTGGTATAAAATCTCATGATTATCATGTACTGATGACATAAATGCTTCCTATTGTAATTAGAAGTATTTTGCTGAACAAGGTCCGAGTGACAATCTATTGTAATTCTGATGGACTAGATGCTCTATAGGTTGAGGTGGTGATGACTCTATGTTATTTTGAGATGTATTTTCCTCCGTCATTTTTTGATATTATGGTCCATCTCATTGTTTACCTTTTGAAAGAGATAAAGATATGTGACCTTGTATTCCTATGTCATATATGCCTGTTCGAGAGGTACACGAAAATACTCAAGTCTTACGTATGGAATCGATCTCGGATGGAGGGAAATATCATCGAAGGTTACACAACCGAAGAGGTCATTGAGTTCTGCGTCGAATACATGGCTCAGGTGGAACCGATAGGTGTGCCTCTATGTTGTCATGAGGGGAGGCTGGAGAGTATCAGGACCATCGGAAAGAAAGTAATCACTCTCGATCTGGATACGTACACTCAAGCCTATTTCATGATCTTGCAACACATGACCAAAGTGTTCCCATACATCGACAAGCATAAGACATGGTATGCCAAGAGAATCCAAATCGGTTGGAGGTTTGGATCACAAGAGAGCACAACCATTGGTTTAACAAATGGTTAAAGGTGTGATTCACTAAGAGGTCATCAAGTGATGATATGTTGTGATGGTTGGCAAAAGGGCCAAAATTTTTAATTGTGACATGGCATGGATACGACATAATGGCTATACATTTTATACAACATCTCAGGATAAGAAGAGCATAGTCTAGAATAGTGGTGTCTGCATAGATGTGTTGCAGTAGCATTTCAATACCCCTGGGCCAAACATAATTAAACATGAGTTGAGCTCCTACTATGGGTTTGTAGAGGAGATTTGAGAACTTGACTATGTACTTTTTAAGATTCCCCTATTTTGGTGCCCTTGGGTCCAACTTCCACAGGGTGTGATGATCGACAAATATGGCTCACTACTGTAGACCTCAAACGTGTTGGATACAAAGATGAACCATTTGTACTCGCTAAGCAAATTATTCAAGTTTATTATGTAACGGACCCAACAAATAAGAACCGCCACGTAGTTCTTAATGGAAAAAGAAGGATTGTCGGAGTTAAGAATGTCATGAATGAGGAAGAGTATAATCAATTTGACGAGTTGCCTCCATTCGGAGACAGCATCAGGCCCAAGAAAGAACCTAGTGAGGAACCTAGCTATATGCGTGTCGATCATCGTGAAGGGCTATTTTTTAAAGGAAATAGCCAAGTGGAATTTTGAGTTGTAAATCACTTTTAGTTGTAATTAAAACATCTAGACTTGTAAATCACTTTGAGTTGTAATTCACTTATCTATAATCTACTTGCTTGTTTTTAGAGGGCATGGCTAGTATTTCCTAAGGCTAGCCAAAAAAATAGAAAATGTTTTAGCTATACAAAAACTAATACGGATAGTTTCTAACACAAAACCGTCTGTGAGACGTATGCATCACTAACAGTTTTTTGGACTAGCCGTCTGTGATATGTATACATCACAAACAGTTTTATATACTAGCGGTCTGTGATACGTACACATCATAGATGGTTTTTTTGTATTAGCGGTCTATGATACATACACATCACATATGGTTATTTTTTAAAACAATTTCTATGTTATGATTTATCAAAGATAGTTATTTTTAATACCTGTATGTGATAATATTGTTCTATATATACAGGGGCAAAAACCTAACTCACCTGTATGTGATAATACTTAGACTGTCCAACACACCCGCACGCCTTCTCAACTCCCCCTTCTCAACCTCCGGCACCGCCCTCCTCCCTCCTCGGCTCCATTAGCTGCCAAGTGGATTGTCCTCAGCCTCTTCTTCCTCTATGGCCGATCCACAACCTCCTCCTCTGCTAAGCCGCACGCTGTTGGAGATCCACATGCCTTTCTCTTCGTTGTGTGGTATGCCCTAACTCATCCTCTTCTTCCTCCTTCTTTGTCCAACTAGGCTTCGACTAGCCCTCCAGTGGTGCCGCGCCCTCTCCTCTGCCGTCTCCAGCCTCTCGGTGTATTGCTACTGGTATACATAGAAGTATTTAAACTTGTCACATGGAAATGATATTAGGAGATTGTCACTGAAAGTGTTTTCAACTATACCATTATGTTTTTAATAATTTTGGCTAACATAAAATTATAAGAACGTACTGTCAAATGTGTGTATTAGAGATCATGCTTATGCCCAAAATGACAAGTAGAAGAGATCAAATTAGTTGAGTATATACTGCCGAATCAACTTGCTTTTTTATTGCTAATGCCTAATTAATGGGCTAGGATCTTTGTTTTGAGATACACATTACTATTTGTTATGGCCAGTATAGAAAACCGTTGGTAGTTAGGAAGGATTACAATTTACAATGGTATCCTTTGCACCAATGTCATATCTCCCATGTTAATTTCAAGGGACGGTATAGTTTTAGCAAATAGCAACAGTTTCACTTTTCGTTTAGAAAGACATCCCAACAAATAGATACAAAATGCAATTTGTTTTATATTTCCCCATTGATGTCAAAATTTTATTTGTACTTAATTTACATTATTATTTGTCTTGTTATACGGAGGAGCTAAATAGGATAACCCGTAGCTCATTCCTACCTTGCTGCATAGTTATAGTTTGTGATATATGTCTCATTCAGTTTGTGTTTTAGATACTATATATTGTTATTGATCCTTCTCTTCCTGCTCACTTTGCCCTCCTTCTCTTCCCTCTCTGCCTTTGATTTGTACCCCATAGTGAAATGCAATTTGCAAGCTTCATAGATAACAACTAAGCGAGATGGCATCCACACAGTCTTTGGGCTCAATTTTGTCAAATGCGTCTGATGGCCAGGCTACAGGAGTAACTAAGTGAGAGTGCCGAGACATATAGAAAATGCCTGAGAGCCGAATGGCCATCACAGAGGTCAGTCCAGTTGGGGTCCCTCTACAACCCAAGAAAGCAGCGGCCACATTCCAAACCACCTGCGGGATAGTTACAAGGAAACGGATCCCCATCACCACATTAAGCTGGAAGTCTCTAATGCGTGAAGAGAAAGAACATCTTTGGGAGGTCTTAAGGTCTTCCCAGATCGGAGAAGAAGGCTAGGGCCTCATGCAACGACAGGTACTCCTGGCAATAGGTAATGCATGGAAGAACTTTAAGAGCATGCTTGTCATGAAGTACATGAACGAGGACATGATGCCATTCACAAAATATCCTTTCCTCCATTCAGATATATGGGACACCTTTGTGAACATGAAGACAACCACCAAATTCCAGGAAGAAAGCGTAGCACACAAGGCAATCCAGGCCCAGAACACTCACCCCCCACAGACTCAGCACCACTGAGTATGCAGGTAAAATCCTGCAATGGAGGAGGGAGTATGAGGAGGCAATGCTGTCAGAGGCCTCTTCACTATTTGCTAGGATCACAGACAAGTGCGCTCAAAACTGGTTAAGAGTGAGGGTATCTACCATGTCTTCAAATGCCATATCCTTCAAGAACCCAGTAGACGAGGAAGTGTCATAGTGCTTTGTAATATATCAAACTATATGGCTAATAATATGTCCATAACTTCATAGGAACTGAAATAACATGTTGGTCTCTTGTAAAAAAAACGTTGACTGCAGAATCCTCCCAAGGCAACTTCCAGGCCATCAGGGATAGGGACACATTATCCACAACTCTGGGAAACAAAAAGTACCTAGGTAGCACGGGAGGTGTTGGGGTTTATGTTCCTTGGAGGCAGAGATTCTCAAACAACTCTGACTAAGACAGGAGTTAGAAGACATCGAAGGCCAAGAGTGAGGAGTACATAAAAGAAGAGATTCGTGTGGAATTTTATGGGAAGCAAACATGTTTGGAGGAAATGCTAGAGCAAGTGCTTAACCAATCGTAGGCTGCCCCCGTTATTGTCGAAGCCAGTGTACATCATTGTCGAAGTAGCTGTGCGTCCACACACCAATTTGACCAAAGCAACACCCGACTTCCGATCAACAAAATCCAGGTAATGCATATCTCTTGAATGCTGCAAAGATAGACCTGTAGGACATCTTAGCTAATTGGTATTGTTTTGTAGGAGCCCATGCCCTGCAAGCTCCAAGTGAGGCTGGTTGGGTCCATTCCTATTGAGGCTGATGGGGATGGTATTTCCATGCCAGGAAGGGACAGTGCTGCATGGTGCCCAGCTAGCGTAGGGTTACGCTAAGGTCCAGGTGGACATGGTACATGACCCTTTCATAGTTGTCCCACTAGAGAAGCCCCCGAACAAAGATATCATAACATAAGGAGATGTCGTGCACACTTTTATCCAATGGTCCAAGAGGGAGATCACCCTAGACCCTACAGTGCCGCGATCTCCACATGACCATGCTTGTCCAACAGAACCTTCCATGAATCCACCTACTGCATGCATACTCGATGCAGGTAGTTGAACATCTCCCTACGCCCAGGTGGCCGACCACCATTCGTGAACTCAGCTACATGGTACCAACTATTCTTGAATGGTGCTAGGTACCCTTTGTTGTTTGAATACCCTAAGTCAACCAAGTAGTATTTTCCTACGTTACGAGATACCAAAAAAGTGCATCATAGGGACGTAAACACAAAGCGTATTTGTGCATTGTGACAACCAGAGTTTGGATTGTACCTAGCTATTAGACTGTGGCAACCCCATAGTCCACAAAAATATCCCAAGTGCTTCCCTGGAAGTAATGACTATCGATGACTGTAAACCATAATATGTGACAATGGTGTCATGTAGCATTTGAAAATAGCTATGCTCCATCCTGAACATGTCATGGCACAATTGTGGTGATGCACGTTGTTCATCAATCCATTCAAGGCCAGTCTGCATGGCTCCCTATGAGGCCGTCTTGACTACGATGGTGCCATCTGGGAAAGATACCAAATCATGGCCGCCTCCATCACCGGGGGAGGGGGAGGGGGAGCTTGTGATCGCTCCCTGGCCTCCTTGGTGGCCTAACATTCCCTTTCTGCACAAACAACCTATGAGGCTTCCCCTAAATAACCTAGGTTCAGTATGCGAATCGAAGTCTGTATCGAAACTAACTGAAGCTCAATATAATTGATGCTTAATATAACAAAGGCCACTAGAACTAAAATATAACATAGGCCATTGGAACCTAGAAAACAGAGGCTTAGTATATGAATTGGAAGTTTGTATCGAAACTAACAAAAGCTCAATATAACAGAGGCACAACATAACATAGGCCACTGGAACCCAGAAAAATAGAGGCTCAATATAACATAGGCCACTTGAACCAAAATAGCAGAGACTTAATATAACATAGGTTAAGTACAATAGAGGCCATTGTGCAAAAAATAACAAAGGACACCGCACCCAAATTAATAGAGGATCAATATTAAACAACAAACCCATGTGTATGAGCTATCTAGTTTAAGACAGCCTCGTAGGGAGCCATGCAGACTGGCCTTGAATGGGTCGATGAACGACTTGTGTTGCCACAGTTGTGTCACGACATGTTCAGGATGGAGCCGAGCTGTTTTCAAATGCTGCATGACATCCTTGTCACGCATTATGGTTTGCAGTCATCGATAGGCATTACCTCCAGGGAAGCGTTAGAGATGTTCTTGTGGACTATGGGGACGCCACAGTCTAACAGCCACGTGTGCAATCAATTCACACATTCAGGTTCCACTGTAAGCCTGAAATTTCATCATGTGCTAGACTGCTTATATGACATCTCGGTGGATAATGTGACGTCAGTGGATCCAACTTTCAGTGTTGTGTATGACAGATTGAGGGAACCCAAGTTTAACTCTCACTTCTCCGGAGCCATAGGTGTCATCGACAGTACACACATTCCGTTCACAGTCCTTGCCAACATGTGTGTCATGCACACTAATCGACATGGATATACAAGCTCGAACGTAATGGCCATATGTGATTTTGACACGCGTTTCACGTTCATGGTTACTGGATGGCCCGGAGCAGCGCACAACACATGCATCCGGCTTGACATGCTTGCCGGTTATGGCCATGTGTTCCTGCATCCTCCCCTAGGTACAATTCGAACTATGCCTATCACAATGTGCAAATATGCCTTGTGTTTACGTCCCCCTGATGCACTTGTTCGATATCTTGTAACATAGGGAAGTACTACTTGGTCGACTTGGGGTATCTAAATAGGAAAGGGTAACTAGTGCGATTGAAGAATAGTCGATACCATGTAGCCGAGTTCGCGAATGATGCTCGGCCATGCGGGCATAGGGAGATGTTCAACTACCTACATTCGTCACTACACAACGTCATCGAGCGTGCCTTCGGTGTATGGAAGAATAAATGGCACATCATGGAAACACATCTCCAGCTTCGATGCAGAGACACAGAAGCAGATATTTTTTGCAACTATGGCGTCGCATAATGTAACATCCCAAAAATTTGGATGTTCAAAAATGTGGAGTTTTTAAAATTTTTCTTGCATTTTACTAGCATTCAAATTTCTTCTGAGTATTATTTGAAATCTTTGGAGTTTGGTCACCTATAAGTGAATGTAACAAGAAATAATATCCTAAGTGAAAATAACAATGGGGCTAATTAAGGATGTGGAGCCATATAAAACAATGAATTATGAATTATTAAAACCAACTTTAGAATTTGAGCTCAAAGCCGAGAATCAAACAACCGCATCCAAATAATGGAATCGGAAATTTAAGTTTTGAAATTTTAATATCTTATAAAAAAACCAGAAATCAGTAAGCCTTAATGTGCAAAAGCAATTCAAATTAAAATGTCCAAAATCCAGAACAAAAGCATCTGCACACAAATTAAAGTTAAGTATTAAATAATGACAATAAAAATTTGAATTTCAATTTATCTAGGTAAAAGAAAAATGGCAAAAAGAATATTCCTAACTTAAGTCACGGAATAACAACAACAACAACAACAACAACAACAACAACAATAATAATAATAATAATAATCGAAGCACAGATTAAGATTCAAATTTTAAATGCTACGCAAGAATTAAAAATCAGCAAACCCTATTATAAAATTAAACTGTAAATTACAATTTAAATTAAAAACCTAGATTCTAAAATAAGCCTAGCCCTTCCTTTTCTCACTTTTTCTCCTCTACCCCACTCTCTTCCGCGCGGGCCCCTACCCTTCTTTCTCTTCCCCCTCTCCCTTTTTCCCTGCCGCTGGGCCCCCTTCCCCGGCCGGCCTGCCCTCCTTCTCCCTCCTGTCTCCCTTTTTTTTCTCTTCCGTGCGCCCACGTCTGCTCCCTTCTTCTCACTGTCCTTCCCCTCGTGTCATCCAGGCCCCGCCTCCTCTGGCGCACCTGCCCCGTCGCCCTCACGTCGCCTGCGCCCATGCCCTGCGCACCTGCTCCAGTTGCCTCCATCGCCATCATCTCTGCGCTTCCCACGTCGCGCCGTTCGGCCACGCCGCTGCCCACGCCCCGGCAACAGCCCCGCCCCCCGCAAGCCTTCCTTCCGGCTATAAGGGTCTGCCGCCCCACTGCCTTTCTCCTGGCTTCCCCTTTCCTCCCTCTCCTTGTTCTTCCTGTTGCCGAGCCGTGCGCCCGAGTGCCAGCCGCCTGCGCCTCCGTGCCGTTCCCGCCGGTCCAGCCGCGCAGTCCAAATCCCGCCGCGTCGAAGTGTGTCCCGGAGCTCCTTCTAGCTTCCCGCCGGCCTAATTGAACTTCCAGGCACCGAGCTCACCGGGACGGCCTTCTTCCCTGCCACCGGTCAAAACCGCCGCCTCCACCAATCCTCCCTCCCCGAGAGCTCCCCTCCAAATTCGCCCCGCCAGGAGCACCCTCACCGCGCCGACAACCCTTCCCCGCCGCCGGTTGAGCTCCCCATTGCCGGAGCTTCTCTCTCCACGGCGCCCTCCCCGCGCCATCCGGGGCCGTCGCCGCCGGCCCACCTCGAGACCCTTCTGGCTCAGCCAAATGCGTGGTAAGGCTCCTAGCTCCTTCCTTCCACTCATGCCCCTGCCAAATTTCTCCCTCATCCCCTCCGGCGCCGCCTCCACGTTCCCCACCTTGCCGCCGGCCGCTTAGCCCTGCCGCCCGCCCGCCTCGCCGTCGCTCCGGCCAACGCGTCGCCTCTGATGGCTTGATCACCTCCCCTACATTCCATTTTGCCGGTCACCGATGCCCCTCCGGCCACCGTTCACCAATGGCGCCACTGTCTGCCCTGCTTCGGTTGCTCCTCTGTCTCGGCCGATTCCTGTTTGAAGCTCTATCGCTACAACTACCTTTCTATTTAAAAGCCCCCTTTCATTCACCAGCAGAGGCAGCACCCAGTTGGTCAATCGGTCGAGCCGTTTGTTGCAAACTCCAGGTCCCGGGTTCAAATCCGCCTGGCCGCATCATTCGAATAGATAAGGATTTTATTTTTTGTTGCTTGATTTAAGCCGTGTGCAGCTAGAAAGCCTCCATAAAAAATCTAAAGTAAATAAATAGAAGGTACCAAAAGTCTATTAGGATGTAATTGAGCTTAATAAATACCCAATCATAGATTAATTAGCATAAGTTAGTAATCAATATGACTTTAGTAATTATTCTAAAATCTAATTAATTATAGGCATCCCTAGACTATGGTTTTGTTAAATGTCCACATAAGGATCCTAATTAAAAATCTATTCAAGTTAAGGAAAGCCAAAGATAATGGAGGTAGGCAGAAATGGAAGTAAATATGCATCTGAGTATAGAGTTAAATGTGAATAATCAAGTGGCTAATAGAAAATAATTTAGTAACACATAAAATAAGACGCAATATTAATTATACCTTTAGAACCTGAGTTTCGAACGCCCAAAAAGGTTTAAAGACCAAATCCGGACTAGTTGCTTGTAAGAAAGGATCTATGTACGATAATCATAATAGCGACCTCAAGTATGAACAAATATTCACCAGCCATACTAGCGTGTTATGTTGACTTAAAATAGTTAGGGAAGGGTTTGATATGAGACCCCTAAACCTTTTACAATAAGTATTAACATATGAATTGAAGATTTCATGGTGAATAATTAAATAAATCATACACACACACACATACACACACACACATACATACATACATACATACATACATACATACATACATACATACATACATACATACATACATACATACATACATACATACATACATACATACATACATACATATATACATATATATATATATATATATATATATATATATATATATATATATATATATATAATTCCCAGCCGTTAGTGTTTCCCTTAGACCTAAATTTTAATTAAAGACAGCACTAGCATGCTATTGATAAATAAATCCTAGCAGTTGATTTAGTTAAACATTATGATATAATACGACAAGTCAGACTTCACATAAATGGATTTATTTATATAATTAAAGTGCGTGGAATAATAACTAAGGATACATAAAATGTTGAGCCATAAAATGCTATGAAACCGGACTCTAATATTTAATGGGTAAACTAAAATTTATATATGTTGTGGCTACAGACCAAACAGAGAGAGAGATGGTAGTGGAGAGTGAGGGAGATGAGTAATGGCTTGGGTCTTCCCCATGGCCTGTATTCCATATATATACATGGGGAGTGCTTTTACAATTATACCCTTACAGTTGATCATCCCCCACAGGGGCATCTATGTCATTACACATGGCCTATTCTGAGCCTTGTAACCTCCTACTAGGCCTGCTGAGTTTAGGTGGGGGCCACCCCTACAACAAGAGCCTCTCATGGAGAAGGGCTTCACAGGGCCGAAACCATGTTGCCGAGTCCTTTGGCCCCCTCCGTCCCTGCGGCCTGTGAGCTTTTTCCGAACTTGACCAGGGGCTGAGGCCATAGCCGAAGTAGACGCGCGCGCTCCGTCCCCTACCCTTCGAACGGGTGGCAGCGGAGCTGGCGCCTAGACGAAGTAGACGCGCGCGCTCCGTTTCCTAGCCTTCGAACGGGTGGCAGCAGAGCTGGCGCCTAGCCGAAGTAGACGCGCGCGCTCCGTCCCCTACCCTTCGAACGGGTGGCAGCGGAGCTGGCGCCTAGACGAAGTAGACGCGCGCGCTACGTCCCCTAGCCTTCGAACGGGTGGTAGCGGAGCTGGCGCCTAGCCGAAGTAGACACGCGCACTCGGTCCCCTACCCTTCGAAGGGGTGGCAGCGGAGCTGGCGCCTAGCCGAAGTAGACGCGCGCGCTCCGTCCCCTACCCTTCGAACGGGTGGCAGCGGAGCTGGCGCCTAGCCGAAGTAGACGCGCGCGCTCCGTCCCCTACCCTTCGAACGGGTGGCAGCGGAACTGGCGCCTAGCCGAAGTAGACGCGCGCGCTTCGTCCCCTACCCTTCGAACGGGTGGCAGCTGAGCTGGCGCCTAGTCGAAATGCGTCGGGGGCGTTACACCGGCGCAGGTAAGCGTAGAGGGCCCCTGGGCCGCCGCCTACGCCTTAGGTGATAAAGGACGCGTTGCGACGTTCGTTCTCTTGGCCGCCCACGTGGTGGAGCGTGCTTGGCGTGGTACGGGCCTCGAGGTGTCGTGACCATTTATGTAACGACGGACTCCCGGCGGTTGGACTGCCGCCGGTTGGACTCCTGCTGATTGGACTTCCACCGGTTGGCTCCCCTGCTGATGGGGTATATATACGGCGCTGGCGTGGCATTGTTCCTGCATGTATTTTGGTAGAAGCTGCTCCCCTAAAATGGGCCCCTTCCATGCATCAGCATTCCCTAGCGCCGCTGAGCGGCTTGGGGAATGTTGATGTACAGATGGAGGTCCATTTTTCTTGGGAGCTTGGTCAGCGTCAGTGATCGGTGGCCAGCCGCGCGTACTGCCCTCGCGCTGCGCTTCCGCACACGATGGCAAGGTTTGCCCTGTTCTCCTTAGCAGACCTACCTACAGCCGGTGTCCTTGATGGAGCCCGCCCGCATCACTTTGAAAAATGCTGATGCAATGTAGGTGACCTGTTAAGGAGAACGAGGTAGACTTTGCGGGACATGACCCTCGCTTTTGCCGTTCGCGCGCGCGGGTCCGTTTCTCGAAGGTAGGGTCCAGGCCGAAGCCGCGGCCAGGCTGGTGTGGCGATCGAGAAGACGGCCTCCTATGCGTGCGCTGCGCTCTCGCATGAAGATGGCAAGGTTTGACTTGTTCTCGTAGGCAGATATGCTACACGCGCGCTCCGTTCCCTACCCTTCGAACGGGTGGCAGCGGAGCTGACGCCTAGCCGAGGTAGACGCGCGTGCTCCGTCCCCTACCCTTCGAACGGGTGGCAGAGGAGCTGGCGCCTAGCCGACGTAGACGCGCGCGCTTTGTCCCCTACCCTTCGAACGGGTGGCAGCGGAGCTGGCACGTGGCCGAAGTAGACGCGCGCGCTCCGTCCCCTACCCTTCGAACGGGTGGCAGCGGAGCTGGCGCCTGGCCGAAGTAGATGCGCGCGCTCCGTCCCCTACCCCTCGAATGGGTGGCAGCGAAGCTGGCGCCTGGCCGAAGTAGACGCGCGCGCTCCGTCCCCTACCCCTCCAACGGGTGGCAGCGGAGCTGGCGCCTAGCCGAGGTAGACGCGCGCGCTCCGTTTCCTACCCTTCGAACGGGTGTTCTAAGGTGGCAGCGGAGCTGGCGCCTAACCGAGGTAGACACGCGCGCTCCGTCCCCTACCCTTCGAACGGGTGTTTGAAGGCACGCCAGCTCCGCTGCCCTTCGAACGGGTGGAAGCGGAGCTGGCGCCTAGCCGAAGTAGACGCGCGCGCTCCGTCCCCTACCCTTCGAACGGGTGGCAGCGGAGCTAGCGCCTGGCTGAAGTAGACGCGCGCGCTCCGTCCCCTACCCTTCGAACGGGTGGCAGCGGAGCTGGCGCCTGGCCGAAGTAGAGGCGCGCGCTCCGTCCCCTACCCTTCGAACGGGTGGCAGCGGAGCTGGCGCCTGGCCGAAGTAGACGCGCGCGCTCCGTCCCCTACCGTTCGAACGGGTGGCAGCGGAGCTGGCGCCTGGCCGAAGTAGACGCGCGCGCTCCGTCCCCTACCGTTCGAACGGGTGGCAGCGGAGCTGGCGCCTGGCTGAAGTAGACGCGCACGCTCCGTCCCCTACCCTTCGAACGGGTGGCAGCGGAGCTGGCGCCCAGCCGAAGTAGATGCGCGCGCTCCGTCCCCTACCCTTCGAACGGGTGTTCGAAGGTGGCAGCGGAGCTGGCGCCTAGCCGAAGTAGACGCGCGCGCTCCGTCCCCTACCCTTCGAACGGGTGGCAGCGGAGCTGGCGCCTAGCCGAAGTAGACGCGCGCTCCGTCCCCTACCCTTCGAACGGGTGGCAGCGGAGCTGGCGCCTGTCCGAAGTAGACGCGCGCGCTCCGTCCCCTACCTTTCGAACGGGTGGCAGCGGAGCTGGCGACCTCACATCGCGAATACCGCCACGCATGCGGTGATTGAGATCTCACGATGTGGCCCTGCGCTGTAAAGGTTCCTGGAATCACGCCGGCCCTCGGTCTGCCAGGGTTAGGTTGCCGTACCGTGCGACCCGCCTCGGCATGCACAGGACACGCGGCGGCTTATAATTAGTGCGCGGCGGGATGTGGACGGTTGCGTGCTCGCGGCTGCTCGCCTCTTCCCTAGGGAAGGGGGACACGGGGCGGTCGATGAATGGTTCAGCGTCGAAGCTGTTGTTTTCCCATGGTCCATTAGGGCGCCTTTAATGGCGGCTGGAGTCGTCGACACTTGGCCTTCAGCTATTTTGTGCGGTGGTTGGCACGCAGCAGGAGGCCACTGGAGCGTCGTGCTGTGACGGTCCTTGGCGCTGTGGTTGCGGCCCTTCGTCTTCGGTTATGGGGAAGTGTGCGGGACGGGCTTTTGCGCGTCTGCGGTCGCGTCCCGTACGCAGACCGTCGCGACGCTTCGGTATTGGGGCGAGGCGGCTTGAAGTAGCCCTCGTGACCGCGCTCCCGCAGTTGTACGCCGCCTTCTTGCTTGCATCGCTTTCCATACTCCCGTAACATTCTTTGCCGCTATTCTCCTGACGCGGGAAGCGATGGCGTCTGGCCACAAGCGTGGCCGGGCGGCTAGTGGCTGCGGCATTCGCCGGCGATCTTCACCGCTAGAGGTGAAGTACACGCTCCAAGAACGCAACCCGGTGGTGGCGGACAAGCGGTGGCTGGCGGCGGAGAAGGAAGGCGCGTTCTCCGGCAAGCTGGGCCCGTCGCTCGTGACCGAGAAGACGATCCAAGGGCTTCTGCGCGCGGGGAAGATGTTAGAGCGCCAGGCGGTACAATTGCCCACCGCCGATGAGAGGGAACCACACCCCGAGGGGTCGGAGGCGGTCGTATTCGTTGCCTTTTTCGACGCGGGGCTCCGCATCCCGGCGGCGGCGATCGTGGGCGATGTGCTGCGGACCTTCGGGTTGGAGCTGGCGCAACTGACTCCGAACACCGTGGCCCGGCTCGTGGTGTACAGCTGGGCCTTGCGCTCAGGAGCGTGCTGGCCCAGCGCCTCGTTGTTCGCCTACCTGCATGAGGCCCGGTGCCAGCCCAAGGATCGGAAGGACGGGACGCTGTTGAGTGAGTGCACGAGCCGACCGATCGCGTTCAAGCCTTCGCCCGGCCGGACGCTCGATGATGAGGACAGGTGGAGGGCCCGGCGGCTCGTAGGCGTGGCTGCCCGCTTCAACATGCGCGACCTCGTTGAAGAGTACGTGATGTACGGCGTGGCGCCGCTTGCCCTTGACTGGCGTCTTGCCGCCGAGAAGCGTCGAGATGACAACGTTTCGCCGTCGGTCTGCTTGCTGCCGGCGCCCTCCGATCTTCGTAAGCCTCGACCGTGTCTCTCCTCTATTCACGCGAAGTGCGTTGTATGCTGATGTTATCTCCTTTGCTTCAGGGATTAGCTTGGAGGAGGCGGAGCAGGCCGCGTGCGTATTCCTGGGGTCGTATACCGGCAGGGAGCACGATCAGTGCGCGTCCGCCACCGCCGAGGCGGGGCTGGGGCGAATAAATCGCGTGTGCGAGGCCCTGGGCCTTGCTGTGCCGGACCGTGCCGCTCCGGACGAAGGTGCGGCGAAGAAGAAGGCGCCGTCTCGGAAGAGGGGCCGAAGCGGGGCGTCTGCCGCGTTTGGTGCGGCAGCTGCTACCGCTGCTGCTGATGCTCCCGAGGGCGTGGCAGACGCGGAGTCGGATTCGGCGAAGTATGCCGATTCAGGCTTGAATGGCGCGGACGCCGGAGGCGAGAGATCTTCGGCGAGTGCCCTGGACGGCGGGCTTGCTGCGAGCAGCCGGAGAGGGGAAGTCTCGCCACCTGCCGCAGTCGCCGAGTGTCGAGACCCGAATATGCAAATCCGGACTCTCCTGTGTATTCTGCACCAGTCCAGGATCACGCTAGTGCACACAGTATAAACAAAGATGAAATATCGAACATATCACGATTTACTAATAAAAGACTCAAATATTATTAATAATCATCAGAGTACGACCTTATGGCCAAGCTTACAATTATTAGCCTGAAGGGCTTAAAAGAAAGTAGCAGCGGAAATCCAAAAGAAAGCGCATCAGCCAATCGACACGCCCACAGGCTATCGAGTGGAGAACGAAGCCTAATCCGCGAAGACGTCGAAGTACTCTCCTTCTGGAACCTCCTGCTGGTGATACTCCTCCTCCTCAACTGAGCAACAGGGGCATAAAGCCGTGAGTACATTGGTACTCAGCAAGTCGTTTGTAACAAATGAATGCAATATAATATGCAAGGCTTAACAATGGATGGCTGAAAGGTTAATTTTGCATAAAGCAATAATTTAAAGTAAATACAATAAATAGATTGAAAAGCAAACTTTAGCAAGAGACATTAAATAAATAATCAAAGGAATTGAATATAACCACCAGCGAACTAACCATTCACTTCCCAGCTTAAACCCACCAAAAAATTTCATAAAGACTCTACCCCTCGTGTGAAATCACCGAGCATTGTCCATGACCGAGGACACGGCTATTCGAATAGTTTACACTCTGCAGAGGTTGCACAACTGTACCCACACGATGTGATTAGCCTCAGCTTAAGGAAATCACAACAAGGCTTTTACGATGATCCATCTCCACCCGATCCCACTCGCTAAGGATTCGCCGTCGAGTAGGGTAACCCCCTAGTCGATAATTGCCCCCTCTTGCGCCACACAACATCAGTAGTAAAACCAAAATGGAGACTTCACAAATTATTATGCCAGGTCTATCCCATACTAGACATGTGGTTTGCACGATTAAGCTCAGATCAATGGCGCACAAAGTTAAGTCCTTAAAGACTACCCAGGCGAAGCATCCACATCCCAATGTGCAACTTGCACCCCCTTTACTGCACGATCATTCGCCCAAGTGAAAACCAAGTTTGTATAACCAACACCAATAACACTACCCATGTTATGGCACACAAATTTTATAACTGTGGTTGACCACCACGTTCAAGTATATCATTAAGTCAAGATTAATTTACACATGTGATGATAGACCCAACGTACTAATAATAAGCATGGCTAAGCAAATTAAGCGTACAACCCATGTGACACTAATATTGTATCACTAAATAATTACCCATCCTATGGTGACAATAGAATCATGGTATTCAAATCATCAAGGAGGAAATAATCAATTAGGTCATTAACTACCAATACAAGGGTTTGATAATAAAGTAGCGATGCATGATAATTTAAAACAAAGTAATACATAATAGATTTGAAAACTGGGTTCAATATGATCAAAGAATACGACTTGCCTTGGCCTTACTCAGCTGAGGGTTCTTGATCTTCAAATCCAACTTCCGCTCCCTCGAACACGCGATCTAACGAGAGAGAAAGCGAAACGAAAAGACAAAATAAATTCAAATAAAATTCAAATGAACTCCAAAAACTTTCAAACCTGAACCAAAAGGTAGAGCTCAATTTTTTATGAATTTAGGAAAAAGAATCGGGTCAATCGGAGCTAGGACGAGGGAGAACGGGCTCTTGGAAGATTGGATCTAAAGAAAATCGGGGAAAATTGGAAAAGTGCACTGTGCTGTGGACCGGGCGCACGGGAAGCTGAGTCCACGGTGGACGCGGCGCACAGAACAGTGCGGCGGCGGGCAGCTGGCGCAAGCGGCTAGGGCTGACGTGGCAGACACGTGGCGACACGTGTGCGCCCCGAGGCTGACGTGGCATGCTGACTGGGCGGCTGACTCGGCTTGGTCCACGGGGGGTACGGCTGACAAGCGGGCCCCACCGGGCAGAGGCTCGATGCACGGTGGACGGAGTCCACGGGGAGGCGAAGCGGCGCGGTGACGCCAGCGCTGACGCACGCCGGCGCGAGGACCGAGGGGACGCGGGGCGCGGCCGAGGCGGCGCGGTTCGGCGGCTGGCCGGCGGGAATCCGAGACGGCGGCGGGGCTCGGGACGGCGGCAGGGCTCACCGACGGCGAACGGCGACGAGCGGCGGCGAACAGCGGAGAACGGGGACGAACCACGACGAGCGCTCCGGCGGCGAGAACGAAGGCTCGGGCGACGGCGGCTCCGGCGAAGGGCGGCGGCGGAAGCGGCGGCTCAGGATGAGGGGAACCCCGGGGGTCGGGGCCCTTTTATACCCGGGAGGCGAAGAGTCCTGGGCGGCGCGGACGTCGAGTCCGGGGCGGAGACGACGGCGGAAAACGGAAGGCGGCGGCGGAGTTCGAAACGGAGACGGGGACGAGTCCCGGTCGGGGACGACGGAGCTGACACGCGGGTCCCACACGTCGGCGACACGGGCGAGCGGGCGGCAGCGATCGAGTGCGGGCGCGAGCGGCAGCGGCCGGATGAATGACACGCGGCGGCCATCGGCAGGGGCAAGGCGGGCGCGTGCGCGGCACCGATGTTCGACGCGTGGCACGGCGGGGCGGTGCGGGCTGGCGGCCTGCTGGGATGGGCCGGCTGGTGGGTTTCGGCCCACTGGCCGGTTGGGATTTTCTTTTCTTTTTCTTTTCCAGAAATTCAAATAAACTATTTTGAGCTCTAGAAAAATAGCAAATAAATACAGAAAAATCCATAAAAATCCAATAAATTCATTGAGACACAAAGAACTCAAATAAAATAAATTTGGCAAATGTTCATGTTCAGATTAATCATATTAAATCCTTTTTAATTCATAAAAATTCCATTTAAGCTTTAATTAATTCCAGAGAAATTCAAATGGTGAATTTTATTTTAAAAGCTTCAAAAAGACTCTGAAAATCAGGATGTTACAAACCTCCCCCCTTAAACGGAATCTCGACCCCGAGATTCAGGCTCACTAAAAGAATAGGTTACCAGGTGCGACATTGGAGACGACGTGGTTGAGTTTCCCCCTTGCAACTCTCTGAGGTATCTGACTTCCTTGATCTGATGACGTTCCACGGCTTGTTCCTGGAGTCTTGGCAGGGGTTCTTCCAAGGTTGAACGGAATTGGCGTGATTCCTTTACGCTTTTGCGGACACTTGCGAGCGAAATGACCTGGCTCTTTGCACATGAAACAAGTGAATGGAGTTGCATAGCTTCTTTCCCCTTGAGGCTGTTTGCTGACGTTGATAGGGCGTGGTCCTGAATTTTCTTGGGTTCTGAAATCTGACTGTCGAGGTACACATTCTGGCTGGCACCCGTTGATTCTACCTTTGTGTGACCGGTATAGCTGAGTTCCTTGTTGGACCATCTTCCTCTTCCGGGATTGGGTTTCACCTAGTGGAAGTGTCTTATCTGATGGGACCACACCATTGTCCTGGTTGTATTGTGGTGCCTCATCTTCTGGTGGTAACTGGGTAAATGTACCTGTAGTCCTGCCTTCTTTTGTCCATGCACTCATGGTAGTAGCTCGGAGTTTCCCTCGTTGCTGCTGCAATACTGAGGCCAATATCGAATCCAAGGGGCATTGAGCTGGGCTATGGTCCTGGCTTTCACATAGGTAACAAGTAATCTTGCTCATAGGACATTCTTCAAGAAAATGAGTTCCTTCGCAACTGGAGCAACTGATTTCATGTTCACTAGCATAATGTCCTATCTCTCCACAGCGAGTGCAGGCACAATTCTTAAACTTATTCTTCAGGTAGCATTGTTGGATGCAGTGCTCTTCCTTGTCACAACGATTGTGGGCTTCGTGTTGGATTACCTGCCTTGTAGGACATCTAGCAAATTTGTGACCGATTCTGTCACAGTTGGCACAAAGAAAATCTTGTGCGGGCTTCCCTTTTTGAGGACATTGGGAGGCTATGTGTCCATCCCCACCACAACGGTAGCAGATAACATCTCTATCTGGATTATGGCTTGTAGAAGATCGATGTCCCTTGCGGTCATCCTGATGAAGTGTTTCTTGTGCCTTGATTCTTAATGACTTATCAGAGGGACACTGCTGACAAGGTATAAATGGAGCGACCCAGGAAGCTTTGGCATTGTTGTCCACTTGTTGCAGCACTGTTTGTATGAGCCGAGTTTGTGCTGCAAAAAACTGACTTAAGATCGGATCCAAACCCATTGGAGTTGCTTGCGGTCCTTGAGTTGCCTGGTTTGCATTGCTGTCCTCTGAGTCTTGGTTCATCTGACTGCGTCCTGCGGTGCTCCGAGTGTCAACCATTTCTGCTCTGCTCTGAAAGAAAGATCACTTGCTGAGAACTGGCTCCTCAAGGCTCAGTAGGTAAGAGGGAAAAGCAAAGGTAAGCGGTAAACTCGTCTAAGGGGGATATTCTAATGGCAAATCCTAAACTAAACAGACACTTAGCCGGAAAGGCTAACAAAGAAGCAATAAACTCCACAAAAAGATTTTTGACATGACTGCATCATAATGCTAGAAGCAAAACTGCAGCTCACATCACACCCAACGGCAAATAAGAAGCAAAACGATCTATACGATACTAACACTATAACAAGGTTCAAATCTAATGGCTCCTAATCTTCACGGAAATCTTCAATTTTGTCTTGACATATTGGGTGCTCCCTTGATCCAAACTTCACAGCACAGCTTGAAGAATTCCATGCCAACTTTCACTTTGATGGAGGGACACTCGAGACATCTATGGACATAATGGAGATAAGAAGTCAAATTGAGTTTTGAAAACAATATTTCAGAGGAGACAAGGAGTAAGAATCCTAAGAATGAGGTAAGAAGCAAGAATTACTAAACAATCATTTGGTTGATTTGATTTATAAAATAAATTTTGAAAACTTGACTAATTCGACCACTCTAACTAGGGCTCCGTACTACAGTCGATATAGCTCTGATACCATCTCTGTCGAGACCCGAATATGCAAATCTGGACTCTCCTGTGTATTCTGCACCAGTCCAGGATCACGCTAGTGCACACAGTATAAACAAAAATGAAATATCGAACATATCACAATTTACTAATAAAAGACTCAAATATTATTAATAATCATCAGAGTACGACCTTATGGCCAAGCTTACAATTATTAGCCTGAAGGGCTTAAAAGAAAGTAGCAGCGGAAATCCAAAAGAAAGCGCATCAGCCAATCGACACGCCCACAGGCTATCGAGTGGAGAACGAAGCCTAATCCGCGAAGACGTCGAAGTACTCTCCTTCTGGAACCTCCTGCTGGTGATACTCCTCCTCCTCAACTGAGCAACAGGGGCATAAAGCCGTGAGTACATTGGTACTCAGCAAGTCGTTTGTAACAAATGAATGCAATATAATATGCAAGGCTTAACAATGGATGGCTGAAAGGTTAATTTTGCATAAAGCAATAATTTAAAGTAAATACAATAAATAGATTGAAAAGCAAACTTTAGCAAGAGACATTAAATAAATAATCAAAGGAATTGAATATAACCACCAGCGAACTAACCATTCACTTCCCAGCTTAAACCCACCAAAAAATTTCATAAAGACTCTACCCCTCGTGTGAAATCACCGAGCATTGTCCATGACCGAGGACACGGCTATTCGAATAGTTTACACTCTGCAGAGGTTGCACAACTGTACCCACACGATGTGATTAGCCTCAGCTTAAGGAAATCACAACAAGGCTTTTACGATGATCCATCTCCACCCGATCCCACTCGCTAAGGATTCGCCGTCGAGTAGGGTAACCCCCTAGTCGATAATTGCCCCCTCTTGCGCCACACAACATCAGTAGTAAAACCAAAATGGAGACTTCACAAATTATTATGCCAGGTCTATCCCATACTAGACATGTGGTTTGCACGATTAAGCTCAGATCAATGGCGCACAAAGTTAAGTCCTTAAAGACTACCCAGGCGAAGCATCCACATCCCAATGTGCAACTTGCACCCCCTTTACTGCACGATCATTCGCCCAAGTGAAAACCAAGTTTGTATAACCAACACCAATAACACTACCCATGTTATGGCACACAAATTTTATAACTGTGGTTGACCACCACGTTCAAGTATATCATTAAGTCAAGATTAATTTACACATGTGATGATAGACCCAACGTACTAATAATAAGCATGGCTAAGCAAATTAAGCGTACAACCCATGTGACACTAATATTGTATCACTAAATAATTACCCATCCTATGGTGACAATAGAATCATGGTATTCAAATCATCAAGGAGGAAATAATCAATTAGGTCATTAACTACCAATACAAGGGTTTGATAATAAAGTAGCGATGCATGATAATTTAAAACAAAGTAATACATAATAGATTTGAAAACTGGGTTCAATATGATCAAAGAATACGACTTGCCTTGGCCTTACTCAGCTGAGGGTTCTTGATCTTCAAATCCAACTTCCGCTCCCTCGAACACGCGATCTAACGAGAGAGAAAGCGAAACGAAAAGACAAAATAAATTCAAATAAAATTCAAATGAACTCCAAAAACTTTCAAACCTGAACCAAAAGGTAGAGCTCAATTTTTTATGAATTTAGGAAAAAGAATCGGGTCAATCGGAGCTAGGACGAGGGAGAACGGGCTCTTGGAAGATTGGATCTAAAGAAAATCGGGGAAAATTGGAAAAGTGCACTGTGCTGTGGACCGGGCGCACGGGAAGCTGAGTCCACGGTGGACGCGGCGCACAGAACAGTGCGGCGGCGGGCAGCTGGCGCAAGCGGCTAGGGCTGACGTGGCAGACACGTGGCGACACGTGTGCGCCCCGAGGCTGACGTGGCATGCTGACTGGGCGGCTGACTCGGCTTGGTCCACGGGGGGTACGGCTGACAAGCGGGCCCCACCGGGCAGAGGCTCGATGCACGGTGGACGGAGTCCACGGGGAGGCGAAGCGGCGCGGTGACGCCAGCGCTGACGCACGCCGGCGCGAGGACCGAGGGGACGCGGGGCGCGGCCGAGGCGGCGCGGTTCGGCGGCTGGCCGGCGGGAATCCGAGACGGCGGCGGGGCTCGGGACGGCGGCAGGGCTCACCGACGGCGAACGGCGAAGAGCGGCGGCGAACAGCGGAGAACGGGGACGAACCACGACGAGCGCTCCGGCGGCGAGAACGAAGGCTCGGGCGACGGCGGCTCCGGCGAAGGGCGGCGGCGGAAGCGGCGACTCAGGATGAGGGGAACCCCGGGGGTCGGGGCCCTTTTATACCCGGGAGGCGAAGAGTCCTGGGCGGCGCGGACGTCGAGTCCGGGGCGGAGACGACGGCGGAAAACGGAAGGCGGCGGCGGAGTTCGAAACGGAGACGGGGACGAGTCCCGGTCGGGGACGACGGAGCTGACACGCGGGTCCCACACGTCGGCGACACGGGCGAGCGGGCGGCAGCGATCGAGTGCGGGCGCGAGCGGCAGCGGCCGGATGAATGACACGCGGCGGCCATCGGCAGGGGCAAGGCGGGCGCGTGCGCGGCACCGATGTTCGACGCGTGGCACGGCGGGGCGGTGCGGGCTGGCGGCCTGCTGGGATGGGCCGGCTGGTGGGTTTCGGCCCACTGGCCGGTTGGGATTTTCTTTTCTTTTTCTTTTCCAAAAATTCAAATAAACTATTTTGAGCTCTAGAAAAATAGCAAATAAATACAGAAAAATCCATAAAAATCCAATAAATTCATTGAGACACAAAGAACTCAAATAAAATACATTTGGCAAATGTTCATGTTCAGATTAATCATATTAAATCCTTTTTAATTCATAAAAATTCCATTTAAGCTTTAATTAATTCCAGAGAAATTCAAATGGTGAATTTTATTTTAAAAGCTTCAGAAAGACTCTGAAAATCAGGATGTTACACCGAGACAGAATCCGTGCGGACCGGCGATGTTGAGGTGGAGCCTTCGACCGGGGCCGCTGTGGTGCCTGAGACGGCCTCCGTGGGGGCGCACGGAGCCGTGCTGCCTTCCCCGACAGCAGCAGCGGAAGACGAGGTGCCCCCTACGGAAACTACCACAGCGGAACCTTCGCCCCCGGGTGCTGCAGCCGCGGGGGCCTCGCCGGCAGTGACTGTAGGGGCGGTGTCGCTGCTGCCTGCCCCGGCTAAGCGGCCGTGTGTACGGCCGGAGCTCCACCGGACGTCGCGAGGATTCGTCGTGGCGACGGGCATCAGAAGCTTGTGGGACTCCGATGCAGATGCCGATCAGAAGCGTGCGCGGGGTTCGCGTCTTGTTTATACTCAGTAGAGTGCGCAGGGAGAACATCCGCGTCTTATTTAGACTCCGTAGAGTGCGTGCAGAGGCGTCCCCCCACACGTCTTTGTTTATACTCATGCCCGTATCTTTGACGGAGAGTGCACACACGAACGTGCGTCTTTGGTTTATACTCATACCCGTATCTTTGACGGAGAGTGCACACGCGAACGTGCGTCTTTGGTTTATACTCATGCCCGTCCCCCTGGCTACGGAGAGTCCACACGTGAACGTGCGTCTTTGGTTTATACTCATGCCCGTCCCCTTGGCTACGGAGAGTGCACACGCGAACGTGCGTATTTGTTTATACTCATGCCCGTGTCTTTGACGGAGAGTGCACACGCGAACGTGCGTCTTTGGTTTATGCTGCGGGAGCACACGCGTAGGCGAGGCCTCCGCGTATTTTTGCACAACGGTAATATGTTGGCGACAAACGGAATTTTATTATATTCCCGTTTGCACGGGTAAGCGATTACATACGACGGGGTGTTGGGGGGGGGTACTAACCGTTTGTGCTCAGCGCGGCCGTAGCCTCTAGTAGTTGCACTATCGGCAGGGCTTGCGGAGTCGCCCCCGGATGGCGCCGTGGGCCTTCGCACGGCGGTGCCGATCCTAGGTGTGCCGCTGCCCGCCGCGACGGGGACAACTGGTGCCATACTCGATGCGCTGGGCCATGTCCTGGTCGCCCCGAACGGTGATGATGGCCCGCGGCCCCGGGAGCTTCATGCACAAATAGGCGTGATGCGGTACTGCCCCGAAGGAGTTGAGGACCGGACGCCCCAGTATGGCGTTGTAAGGGTATGGGAGATCGACGACGTCGAATGTAGCGTCTTCGACCCTTTCATTGTCGCCCTGACCGAAAGAGACCTGCAAGCATACTTGGCCGAGCGCCCGTAGAGGCTGTCCGCCGAAGCCCTGCAGCAGGACTCCCGAAGGCCCGAGGCGGCTTCGGGGGATCCCCATCTGGTCGAAGGCTGCCGCGAACAGAATGTTCGCGAAGCTGCCTCCATCAACTAGGGCGCGTCTCACGTCGCATCCCGCTACGACGACCCGGACGACTAGGGGATCGTGGTGAGGAAGCTCCACTCCTTGGGCATCGGCGGGGGTGAACGTGACCTCCTTCTGTGCCCAGTCCGGCGGTGTTTGCACTGGGTACGCCGCCACGTGGTGTAGCCTCCGCACGTAAGCCTTCCGCTGCCGTGCCGAGGCGAACTCCACCGAGGAGCCTCCGGAGATGACATTGATAACCCTGCGGTGGGTGGCCTCTGGAGCCTGTAGCTGCAGAAAGCCCTCCTGAGGCTGCTGCACGTGGGCCTAGATCCGCAGAGGGCCCTCGTGAGGCTGTGTTCCTTGCGCCTGTATATGCACGGGGGCTTCGTATGGGTGCTGTACGTGGGCCACCACGGGCGGACGTGCTTCCAGGTTCCTGTCCCTGGTGACGCTGTCGCGAAGCACCGCGATAGAGGTGCATGTGCACGTGTCGTGGTTTCCGCGACCGTGGACTACACAGCACAGCCCCTGGTGATGGTCGTCATAATCTCCCCGGCCTCTATCGTCGCGGCCCCGGCCACGGCCGCGTCCCCGGCCTCGGCGCCCCCGACCGCCCCGACCCGCGGGAGCGCTGTCGTCGGAACCGCCTTCGATGTCGAGGACGTACCGGCCTCGCCGCGACTTCTGCTGGCCACGCTTGGGCCTATCGGACGGCTCCTTGCGCGGGGCGTCCTTGCGGTCGGGCGCGTCCTTGGACGACTCCTGCTTACGTTTTCCCTTCGAAGAACTGTCCTTTGACGGATCTTCGGCTTTTGCCGAGGCACCGGCCTGGTTGGTGTCGGAGTCGTCGCCTTGTCGCCGCCGTGCGTCCTCTTCCGCCCTGGCGTATTCCTCCATTTTGTCAAAGAGCTTCGCCACTGTCTTGATTGGCTTCCGCGCGTTATACTCGGCCATCGGGCCTGGATGAAGGCCCTGTATGGCCGCATTGACCACGGTGGTTTCGTTAACGTCTTTGACTTGACAACGTATCTTCGCGAAGCGTTTGAAGTAGTCCCGGAGCTTCTCTGAAGGTTTCTGCTTCACGGCGAAGAGCTGGTCCGCGTCGACCCGCTCGACATAATTGCCTTGAAAGTTGTTGTGAAGGCGGTCGCGGATCTGCTCCCATGCGTAGATGGAGTTCAACTCTATGGTAAAAAACCAGGAGAGTGCCACTCCCTGCAACGCGAGGGGGAGCCCCTTCGCTTTGGTGGTGTCATCGCCGCCCGCGGCCTCGATTGCGGTTTCGTACACGCGCATGAACACGCGGGGGTCCGTGTCGCCTTTGTAGGGCTCGATGACACTGGGGAACTTGAAGTCTTCGGGCCACGCCGCCTGCTGTAGCCCTGTCGAGAGCGGGGACTCTGGATCGACGCGTCGCAGCGGGGCACGGCTGGATGTGGGGGCGTCGCGGCTGTCCGCCCTTTCCGGCGTGGGTTCTGGCGCGACCACCGGCGCGGCCTGCTGGCTCCGAGCCTCTTGTTTGTCTCGGACAGCCCCGCGAAGATCCCCCAGCTCCTGCTGGAACGCTTTGAGGGCCACCAGCAGGGCGCTTTCCACCGCTTGTGCGGGCGGGGCCGCCGGCACGCCAAGTGGACGGACCGGCGCGGGCACGACCGCCTCGCGAGCTCCCGAGCTGCCGGTCGCTCCATTGTGGCTACCTCCAACTGCCCGGTCCGCGCTACTGGCGAGCGTCGCAGCGAAGGCGGTGAGGTTGGTTGCTATCGCGTCGGCGGGGTCGGTTGCCGCAGCGCCGGTGACAGGGCCGGCTGCCGCAGCGCGAGCGTCAACGTCCTCGACCGCCGCGCCCGCGACAGCCGATGCCGAAGCTCTGGTACTCACGCGACGCTCCGCCCCAACCGTCTTCTTCCCCTTCGCCGCCGCCGACGAAGCTTTTTTCGGTGTCATCCTCCTTCGAACTTCGGGCTTGCTCCTGTCCCTCCCCACGGACGGCGCCAACTGTTGTGGCTACAGACCAAACAGAGAGAGAGATGGTAGTGGAGAGTGAGGGAGATGAGTAATGGCTTGGGTCTTCCCCATGGCCTGTATTCCATATATATACATGGGGAGTGCTTTTACAATTATACCCTTACAGTTGATCATCCCCCATAGGGGCATCTATGTCATTACACATGGCCTATTCTAAGCCTTGTAACCTCCTACTAGGCCTGCTGGGTTTAGGTGGGGGCCACCCCTACAACAATATACATATCTATATATATAACATATGCCCTGAAGGTTAACGCTCGACAAAAACAAAGCTCAGCTAAAACTTGTACACCGAATCATAGGCCTAACCTAGCTCATGGAACTTCCTTGATAAATATAAAAATAATAAAAAGAAGTTATTAAATAAAATAGATTAAGCCATAGTATTCAATGGCCGGCTCAACCTAGTCCTCCCCAAATCTAAAGCAAGATAATCTCATTAATATTTCTGTGTCATAAACCCCCCTTCATTGAATACCCTGCTACCAATCATCCCTAGTTTGGCTCCGACAATACTCCGCGCCCAATTAACCTCGTCTCAAATCACCTATTTAATCATAATAAAAATTAATCAAGTTCAATTGGGTTTATTTGGATTTATTTGTATCTCTTGAGTTATTTGTTTTTATTTGGATTCAGTCGCTTATCGCATAGTTAGAAACTGGAGCCTCGAAGAATCAATGGGTCAAGCATGATCAAGAGCAAGGTGAAGATAAGGACCGGAAACTCAAGGCAGTCGCATGAGAAAGCTTTGAGTAAGCTCAAGACCACGGTAAACCGCGCAAGGCGAGTCAATACTTTGATCATGTTGAACCTATATTTTATGCAAATTACTTTGGTTTAAATTATCAAATTGCATGCTGTTATTTTATGTGAAAATGCATGTCTAATTTAGAATTCTAGTTAAATACCTATTATTTAACTTGATTGATATTACACCTCCTTTGGAATATTTGAATTTGTGAACCTTGTCACCTTAGCAAAAATTATAATAGTAACCTTTCAAAAATAAGTCTGTAATTATATGCCATGCTTAGTATTGCTTAAATACTCATGGGCGCAAGAGCGTCCAAGCATCATTTTAATCATGAGAAAATGTGGTTGGGCAGTCATGGTGGTAATGACTGGTGTATGTTGAATATGGTTATTTTATATTCCCAAAAACCTCAAATTGCTTATTTATTTGGGCGGATGGTTCGGGGGTATGGTGCAGTGGTGCACGAGAGTGTGGTTTGTGGTAGAACCGCCCAGATAACTCTAAGGACTGAATCTTGTCATGACCTCCTGTGCAAAACAAGTACAACCACAAGTCTGTAAAGTACAACTTGGCTTAGTAGATTTACCGAACCCTAAAAGTCATCCTCACAAGTGGAGGAGGTGAGGTCGTGCAAGCGGCTGTCTGTGTGTCAGGCTTCAATGGGACATCCGCAGAGGGTGAGGTTCTGCTGTGGTGTGCTAGCAGTGCAGGTAGCCAGTTGCTAGGCGTTCAGAAGGAGAACATCCCGCACAACGTATGGGACCCACCGCAAGTGGGAACGACCCATAGGGTGAGATGATGGAAGGGGCGAGGTACTTTGAACGGTTACTGTGATGGTTCGCTCAACCGCATGACTAAGGAATTGTGCGGGGCAACGAGTAAACTGTCTCTTGTGGGTAAAGTGTGCAAACTCTGCAGAGTCAAAACTATTCGAATAGCCGTGCCCACGGTCAAGGGCGGACATGGGAACTTAACCAGATATAGTTCTATTTTCAAAAACTTTGTGGGTGGGAATGAAAAAGTGGAAGGGCGGTGGAAAGCTCTGGTTTGAATTATCCTGGGTGTCGTCCCAGTGGTAAGTTAAGTGACTATAACGCTGAAAGATGCTATATGGTGCAGATGCCATGTAACGGTGGATGGAATCTAGATCGCTATTATTAATGCATTTCCTTACACATTATGTTTTTGTTCAAAACTGCTAGGTCTCAGGGAATTTTTATGTATCATATTTCAAAAATAAAATGTTTTCCCTTCTTACAAAATAAAATATAAGGAGGAATAAATAGAGTCATAAGTAGAGGAGATAAATGTTTGTGGTAAACACATAAAAATGTAGGTGGAGTCATGTCGATCAACAGGAAACGGTAGTGTGGATTCTGGGAGAAATAAAATGGTAGAGTCTAAACGAATATATAGGCTAGATAGATGAATTAATTGATTTATGGAGAATTAGGGAGTGTGATAGTAATTGCTGGATTACAATACGGATAGATAATATAAAGTCTTGGGATATGTTGGTAATGTTGGGATTAATAGAACTGATTGGTTATTAGAGGAGTCAATTGAATTTTTGGGTATTTGGAGATTTGTCATTCGTTGTTTGGAGTTTTAGACAGCACTCAATATCAAAAATGTGAATTCGGTGGATTAATTAAATGATGTCACTTGCTGTTTGGAGTTTTAGACAGCAATCAATATAGAGAGTGTATGATCGGTGGATTAATTAAATGATGTCACTCACTGTTTGGAGTTTTAGACAGCAGTCAATATAGAGAGTATGTGATTGGTGGATTAATTAAATGATATGATCGGTGGATTGATTAAATGATGTCAGTCGCTGTTTGGAGTTTTAGACAGCAACCAACATAGAAAGTGTATGATCGGTGGAATAGTTAAATGATGTCACTCGCTGTTTGGAGTCTTAGACAGCAATCAATTTGGAGAGAGTATATTCAGTGGATTAAGTAAATGATGACACTCGCTGTTTGGAGTCTTAGACAGCAATCAATTTGGACAGAGTATATTCGGTGGATTAAGTAAATGATGACACTCGCTGTTTGGAGTCTTAGACAGCAATCAGTAAGAAAAAGGGTGTCTTTGGTGGATTAAGTCAAGTATGGCAATCGCCGTGTGGAGATAGGTAGAATATTCTACATTCTGCATATTCTGGTTCAGAAAAAAACATTCTGCATATCAGTAGGCAATATGATTCCCTAACCCATATGAACTCACATGATTCACTCTCACATAATTTGTCATATTACAAAAGTCCTTTGCAATGTTAATTTCTCATCTTTTTTGAATGCATAATTTTATCATATCATTATTAAATACTTGCTTCTCCTTACTTTAATGATAATTTACACCCTAATATGCTTTAAAAAAACCTCCGAATCTACCCCCGGTCTTAGGAAGCCAAAAATTTTCGTCTCCCCGCCAACAATTGCCGCTAGCCTCTCAGTCCCCTGCCATCTTTTTTTGGGCCAATTGCCACTTCTATCCACTGTCACATGTTGGATGTATGACTGAGTTGGATGTATGAATGAGCTGGATGTATGGTTGAGATTATTGCTTCTAAAATGTTGTTGAATGGATGTTGACTATGAAATTTGTTATGAATCAATGTATGGCTGTCATATTTGTTGAATTCAATTGTATGGTTAATATTGTTTGAATCCAGTCAGGCCACAATTGGTCCTGAAATTGGCGTGTTAGAAATCAGACCAATAAAAGGGTGTATTAGAAATCAGCCCAATAGAACTAATGACGGTAAAAATCGTCACTGCATCAGTGCCACATCACTTGACACGTCAGCTACCACATCAGTTTGACACGTTAGCGCACACGTGGCAGTTGTCTAGTTGAGATTTCATGACAGTTTTAATGACAGTAATGACCGTCATTATTGTTGGTGACGGAAATATTGTTGTCACCAATTCTGTGACGGTTTACCCTCGCCCGTCATGGAAGGTGCTTTAACACGCACCTTCTGTGACAATAGGTATTCCGTCACTGCACCGTCACAGAGCGTGTTATGGTGACGTAAAAGCCTCTGTCTGTGACCTAAATGAACCGTCATAGAAGGTCAGATCTCTTGTAGTGAATTAATAACACTATGATTTAATAATAATAATGCTTCTAAAAGCAATTTTTGGCAAATAAAATAACCCGAGCCTCTCCTTTGATAAGCCATGCATACTATTTAATTGCATCCTGTGTGTTGGCTCGCGAGCACGGTGGTTTGTGCTCATATTCGCTTTTCCCACAAATCCAGAATCAGGAATCAAATCACCACGCTTCAGCAATACTTTTGGATCATGATGGCGAAGAAGATGAAGATGTCAAGAACTAGGTCGCGAACCTCCAGTTGGCTGCCTGTGGGTATGTCCTGAAGGTCTCACCGGTGTGCTTCATTCTTCCGTTGCTGCAATTTAATGATTTCGGCCTAATCGGCCCATGAGTAAGTCTATTACTATATTTACGCTTCCGCATGATATGTACTTTGATATTCAGAACTGTAATCTGTGAGCACTATCTACTGATCCAGGGAATAGTGCGGTGGAATCACAGAGGAATTCAGATTGTAAAATCTGGGCTCTGACACATAACTTCATAATAGAAACTAGGCGCGGCAACGTGGATTTCAACAATCCCCACTGGGCACCGAGTATGGTACCTTTGGAGTACACGCCACTTCAGATATAGGTGATGAGATATGGATCAGCTACGTAATGCGATAGCGGACGATCTAGTTGCATGACATCATTTCGCCGTTGTGGTACGTTCAAATGCGTGTATGCTTGTATGTTTCTACGTTTGCGCACGTCCATGTAACGAACGCATGTATGACTGTAATTCCGTATTTTTGCATGAATTCCCATAATGAAAACATGTATGCTTCTATGTTTTTATTCACGCATGTACGCATGTAATGAACACATGTAACAATTGAAGACCGTTTGTACGTGCGTTGGTTTTAATACTTTTGATTGAATCAGCTAGCACAATTTACCTAAATAAGCAAAAAGCCATCAACCCAAAAGAATACTACAGCTTCTCTACCAACCGTTATTATTCATCAGCCATCAGCCGAAACCAAAAAGAATAGGCCCAATGGGTGGTTGCAACAGTACTCTGAGTCAGTTGTTTCAATGTACGAGGACAGCTTTGAGTTATATGTAATATGTTCTATGCAAAAAAAAAGTGTCTGACAAGCCAATAGATAGTCAAACTGAGAAGACTAATTGGTGGAGGCTTGCCTTGGAAAGCCTTTCACAGCTACTCTTTTGGTGTATGTTCACATAAGCCCATTTTCTCTTCCAGTGAAAAGGACAAAGGAGCTAAGAGCTTTAACTGGATGGTATTCCCCAGCTCCTTCTCTGCTCTTCATTTCGCGAAAAAAAATCGTTCAAATATTTCACATGCGACTTGGATATAAGATACGGAGAATTTTAAAGGATAACATTGCCCTGTCTTTGCATCGCAGCAGGTATTACTTCAGCCTGCTCTTAGAGTTGTGTAACACCCCGGCCCTCCACAGGGCCCAAGATGCTACCACCACACCCTTACCAATTCAAAAGTGTTGCTAATTCAACTTTTAGTAGCACCTTCCCTATTCATTTTATATGATTACCCACAGGGAGCAGACCACAAATAACTGTAGGATAATTGCAAAGACAACTAACTTCATATTTTACAAACCATAACATAATAGAAACTTTGGGCTCCACGACCATGGAGACCCACCCTCATGGCTCGCAAGCAAAGTAAACCAAATGGTGAACCACAAGAAGCTTAACACTATATTAAACATAAACGTTCAATGTAAGGCTTAGCTGTTATTTACATGTGCAGTGCCAGAAGTACTATCCCCATTCCATGCATGTCGTCATCATTCACCTAAAAACAACGACAAAGCAAGGGTGAGTCCAGAGACTCAGCAAGCACACGATAAAACAGTGACATCACTTTAGCAATTCAATCGATTTCACGAACTGTGAACTGTAAATCCACTCTATGACTGTAAACTATATACTGTAAATTAGTTCTATGTCTGTAAACTGTAATTCAATTCTATGTCTATAAACTGTAAATCCATTCTGTAACTGTAAGCTGTAAACTGTAAATCAAATCTGTAACTGTAAACTGTAATTCAAATCTGTAACTGTAAACTGTAAATCACATCTGTAACTGTATCAATCTCTGTTACTTTCATACGAGGTCTCAAATATGTAACTGTAGCTTATATCGGTATAGCGAAGTGTCCACCCGTCGATGGACCACTCACTCGCCTCGTCCTCTTTCATACGAGGTCTCAACCTCCACACCCGTGGAGTGCCTACCTCTGTAGGTCTTATTCAAGAGCACTCCGGACTAGTCATATGACTTTCTCACTGACCTGGCTCTTATGCATTTGCATGATGCAATATGCTTCAAATGTGAATGTCTAATCATAAATGTTACTCATCAAGGTATGATTAGCACATAATCACATGCATCATCTCATAAATACTGTAAATCATAGCATGGAAACATGAATAACAAACATTCACCACATTTTATTATTCTACCATGCACTTGCATGTTAACCTGGCGAACGGTGCGTGGACGGCACTAAACTCGAACCGCCACCTGAACAAGCATTAACTATTTCAATTCATCACTCATGCAATACATTCAAGTACGAGCAAATGACATCGCTCTAACACCCAATTCAACATAATCCAATCCTGTCCCCCCGGGCAACCTCTCATTGACCCGATGTTTAACCAGTCTATAAACTTAGCGATCTATTTATTTATACTCGCCGATCGATTTCTACACACTTAATCTCATTTTAATCGATTATACTTTTTAACCTCAATTTGTGCTCTCCTCCTCCCTCCTCTGCCACAAATCGACCAGAGCAACAGTGGTAGTACCGATTGCACCGATCAGGCATTCACAATAATCATGATAATTAAATGGTCACGTACATCAATTCTAATATTGGTATACTAACTTACGTCTGACTCGGCAAATAAACAGGGAGAAGGGTTTTTGAGGCGTTACCCTAGCCCCAACGACTGGATCGAGGCACTCCTTTCTTTTCCTTGGCCAGATCTGACGGATCTAGCGACAGATCACACTTTTTCCTTTTTTTCTCTCTTCTTTTTCCTTTCTTTTCTCTTTCCTTCTCTTTCTTTCTTTTCCTGTCTTCCTTCTCTCTCTCCTTTTCTTTTCTTCACTCGCCGGCAGCTCCCTCCTATCTCCCGCACGGCCGGCGCTCCTCTTCGATCGACTTCACTCCCACTCCTCGCGCCTCCTATTCTTCCTCCCAGTCGGTCGACGCGGCCCACTCTCCTCCTCTCCCTCGCTGGAGCCCCGCCCTCCCCCTCGCTCCCTTGCGCGGCGCGCAGCCAGCGGAGCAGGGGAGTGGCGACGGCGGTGGCCAGAGGGCGGCGGCGCGCACGAGCAGCGGCAGCGCAAGGCGAAGCAGCAGCGGCAGCGACGGCAAGCAACAGCGCCGATGGGTGGCGAGCGGCGGCACCTGGGCTGGCGGGCGGCGGTGCCGACGACTAGCGGCCGAGGGCTAGCGAACGGTGACAGCAGCACGAGCGAAACAGCAGTGGCAACAAGTGAGCACGGGGGAGGTGGCAGCAGCTCGAAAGCATAGGAGGAGACAAGCGAAAGTGACTTTTGCTTCCTCCTCCACCTGGCTCTCCCCCTCTTATAGGGCTACAAGTGGGCTGGGCTGGGCTAAGCCGGCCCAGGTATTACATTCTACCCCCTTAACAGAATTCGACCCCAAATTCTGCAACTCGATAATCTGTACAAAAACAAACAAACTGTGCCGAACAGAAAACAACTCTTTAATTCATACCCATGGACAACAACTCCGGATACATCTCGCGCATGCGAGATTCCAATTCCTACGTCGCTTCTCGCTCAGTCTGGTGTGACCATAGGACTTTAACATATTTTAACGTTTTGTGCCTCAACACTCTCTCCGATTCCTCCAGAATCCGAACTGGACGGGACTTGAAGGTGAGGTCTTGCTAAAGGGGCAATGGTTCTAGAACAATCTCATGTTATGGATCCCTTAAGTACTTTCACAACATAGAAACATGAAACACATTATGCACTCCTCGCATAGACTTGGGAAGATTCAAACGATATGCCGACTTTCCAATTCGTGCCAGAATCAGAAACGGTCCAGTGTACACGAGCTAAGCTTCCCTTTGATACCAAATCTCACAATTCCTTTAGTGGGAGACACTCTCAAGAGCACCTGATCCCCCACCTCAAACTCTAAGTCTCGTCTTCTAACATCTTGGTCTCGCCAGGAATACCGTGTATGGGGTGCGATGAGTCTCTTTCAAAATATCATCCTTGACTTGAGCCTTTTGTGGCACGCAAAGACGGCCCCTAAACCGTAATGCGCCCGACTCATCAAGGCTGAAGTCCCCCGATTTTCCTTCATCGAGGCGCTTCCTCACTTTTTGAAGCAACCCATCATGTTGTTGCACTTCTTTCACCCGTTCTGGAATTGCTGATTCCAGTAACAACTGTGTCTCTACCTGTGCTGTACTGGCATAGCAATAGGAAATTTCCATCCGTTCAAAGTCAGTAACGAGACAACCTACAATGGAGGGTGTCGTCTTGTGACTAAGGGCATCAGCAACCACATTTGCTTTACCTGGATGGTACTGGAGAGTGAGATCATAGTCTTTGATCAGTTCCAACCACCTCCTTTGTCTCAAATTCAACTCTTTCTGAGTGAAGATGTACTTGAGGCTCTTATGGTCAGTGAAAATATCATAGGATTCTCCATACAAATAATGCCTCTAAATCTTTAGAGCAAAAACCACTGCGGCCAGCTCTAAATATTGAGTACGGTAATTCTGCTCATGTTTCTTTAATTGTTGCGAGGCATACGTGATCACTTTGTTATCTTGCATGAGCACGCAACCCAAACCCACTCGTGATGCATCCGAGTAGACCGTGAAACGTTTCCCTGCTCAGGAAGAGTGAGAACAGGAGCAGTTACCAACTTCTCTTTCAAAACATTGAAACTGCACTCACATTCACCGGTCCACTGGAATTTCACACCCTTCCGCGTGAGTTGAGACATTGGCTTAGCAATAATGGAGAAATCTATCACAAAACGCCGGTAATAACCAGCTAAGCCAAGAAAACTTCTCACCTCCTTAACATTGCATGGTCTCTACCAGTCTACTACTGTAGAAATCTTGGTTGGATCTACTGAAATGCCCTCCTGGTTGATCACATGTCATAGGAAGCCCACTTCAAAAATCCAGAACTCGCACTTTTTCAACTTGGCAAAGAATTGATTTTTCCTCAAGAGTCTCAAGCACAAGCCTCAAATGTTGCTTATGCTCTTCCTCCGTCTTGGAATAAATCAGGTTATCATCGATGAACACAACCACAAAGTCATCCAAATACTTATGTAGCATGATGTTCATTGTCTCCATAAAGATAGCAGGGGCATTTGTTAGTCCAAAGGACATAACTTTATACTCATAGTGCCCATACCTTGTGGAGAAAGCTGTCTTTTCAATATCTTGCTCCTGCACTCGAATCTGATTATACCCAGATTGTAGATCAAATTTGGAAAACACCTTGGCCCCCTTCAATTGATCAAACAAGTCCTCGATGTGAGGCAATGGGTATTTATTCTTGATGGTCACCCGATTAAGAGCACAATAATCTATACACATGCGCCAACTCCCATCCTTCTTCTCAGCGAATAGGACGGGGGCTCCCCAAGGTGACACACTGCGATGGATCAGCCCCTTAGATAACAATCCATCCAATTGCTTCTTCAACTCTTCTTGGAGTGGTCGCGCTAAACGGCACGGGGACATAGAGATAGGTTGAGTGCCAGGAACAAGTTCAATCTAAACTCCACATCTCTTGCGGGTGGCATTCCCAGAAGCTCATCAGGAAATATGTCGGGGTACTCACATACCACTGGAATATCCTCAATGCGCAAAGGCGCACTCGGTTTTTCCACAAGTGATAGGAGTAACCCAAACTTAAACATTCATCGGCCAGAGAACAGGCTGGCCAACACAAAAAGAGAACCCGGAGGTGCATTCCCCTGAAAGACTATCTCCTCTCCTGAAGGAGCTTGCAAAGTGATCGTCCTCCAAAAGCAGGAAATCACTGCCTGGTAGCGATACAACCAGTCCATACCGAGGATAACATCAAAATTCTCTATCGGAATAACCATGAGGTTAGCCACAAAATCCTCGCCATCTATGGAGACCATGCATTCGGGACAAACCATAGAGCTAACAATAATACCCCCTGGAGAATTGACCATAACTGACTGTGAAATCTATTGCATACTCAACTTTGCCTTTCTAGCAAACTCATAGGAAACAAAGGAATAAGTGGCACCGAAGTCGAAAAGAACAAGAGCACTGTATGAATCCACTAACAGAGTACATGTCACCCACGTCTGGTCGACTCGTAGACTCAGTGGCAGGCAATGTGTAGACTCCGGGCGGCAAGAGCCCTGACGCTCTGCTGTGACAGCATCGGAAAGGGAGGCGGTGCAGCACACTGAAGTGGAGTAACTGGGGTAAAAGGCCAGTAATACCCGGCAGGCGGCACCCAGGAAGGCTGCTGCTACGTAGGAGCAGCCACCAACACCTGGACTAACCCCCCGAGATGAGGCATTCGATGACGTAGATACTGGCTCCCACTTAATAATACTGGAGGGATTCTGACGATAGACCTTCTCCATGTGGCCCATCCAGCCACAGTGTCGACACTCCCCTATCTAGGAACATTCAACAGCTCGGTGCTCACCACCACACTTAAAACAAATCATGCCCTGCCCAGGGATAGGACGCAAAGCTGGTGGTGCAGGAGACAACAATGTCAACGATTTAGACTTGGATGACTGTGAAGAACGTCGACTCCACTTGGACTTCTTAGGAGTGGGCCGCTGAGATGACCCACCCTTCTCACTATAGCTCCTCTTCTGGTCACCACCAGAAGCACTCGAACCACCAGAGGGTTGCGACCCTTTAGTGAGGTGCATCTCCATCTCCATTCCTTTGGTCTGCTCAACCACATACCTAAAGTTGTGTGGCGCTATAGCACCCATAACATGTCGATACTCAGAACTGAGTCCTCGGCGGAACCTTTTTGCCTTCTCAAGGTCACTACTTGCGACTGACAGTACGAAGCGGATCAAGTCATTGAACCGTGCCTCGTACTAAGCTACTGTCATCTTTCCTTGCACAAGGGTCGACAGGGCAACTTCCATACTTTCCACAAAAGATTCTGGGTAGTACTTCGCCTTAACTACTCATGAAGACTTCCCAGGTGGCTGGTCCTTGAGCAAGGGTCCTGGCTGAAAGGGCTCCCTCCCACCAGATGTCTGCCTGACCTTTTAACTGAAAGGCCACAAAGCGAGCTCTAAGCTGTGAAGTCATCTCTAAAGCTTCGAACTATCTTCCCATATAGCGCAACCAGTCTGCAGCTTGGACCGGCGTACCTGTCCCATCAAAGGTATCCAACCGCAATGCCATCCATTCACGAAGGCCCATTCTTGGCTCCGATGCGACAGGAACAGCAGTCAAGACAGTGACAGGTACGACCGCAGCAGCAGCTGCAGGCGCTTGTCGTCGTAACGCACGAACCTCCTCTACAAACTCCCACAACAAGCCTGAAGACCTTGCCTGATCCCCAGCTACAGACTGCTCAGCAGACCCAACTCCCACGTCGGGTGCCTACTTCTGAACTTCTAGTGATGGCTCCGCTTGGGCACGGCCACGACCACGGTCCCTACGGCCTCGGCTCGCACCACGACCACGATCTCTACCCACAATCAACCCACAATCATCAACTTTAAAAATACAAATCAACATCACAATTAGGGAAAACGCATATGCAATGCAAATCCCATTCTACTGTGCAGCTAAGTGTGTCATGTTTTAGTTCAATTAATTGGCCTAAGTCAAGCTTTAATTGATTAAGGTAGCCTAAGTTACCAAACCATCCAGCACGGACCTAACGCCAGCTCTGATACCAACTGTAACACCCTGGCCCTCCACAAGGCCCAAGATGCTACCACCACACCTTACAAATTAAAAAGTGTTGCTAATTCAACTTTTAGCAGCACCTTCCCTGTTCATTTTATATGATTACCCACAGGGAGCAAACCACAAATAACTGTAGAATAATTGCAAACACAACTAACTTCATATTTTACAAACTATAACATAACAGAAACTTTGGGCTCCACGACCATGGAAACCCACCCTCATGGCTCGCAAGCAAAATAAACAAAATGGTGAACCACAAGAACCTTAACACTATATTAAACATAAACGTTCAGTGTAAGGCTAAGCTGTTATTTACATGTGCAGTGCCAGAAGTACTATCCCTATTCCATGCATGTCGTCATCATTCACCTAAAAACAACGACAAAGCAAGGGTGAGTTCGGAGACTCAGCAAGCACACAATAAAACAATGACATCACTTTAGCTATTCAATCGATTTCATGAACTGTAAACTGTAAATCCACTCTATGACTGTAAATTGTATATTGTAAATCAGTTCTATGTCTGTAAACTGTAATTCAATTCTATGTCTATAAACTATAAATCCATTTTGTAATTGTAAGCTGTAAGCTGAAACTGTAAACTGTAAATCAAATCTGTAACTATAAACTGTAATTCAAATCTGTAACTGTAAACTGTAAATCATATCTGTAACTGTATCAATATCTGTCACTTTCATGCAATGCAATAACATGCAATGCATCTGTATGCTCTGTAACTGTAGCTTATACTGGTATAGCGGAGTGTCCACCCGTCGATGGACCACTCACTCGCCTCCTTTCATACGAGGTCTCAACCTCCACTCCCGTGGAGTGCCTACCTCTGTAGGTCTTATTCAAGAGCACTCCGGACTAGTCATATGACTTTCTCACCGACCTGGCTCTTATGCATTTGCATGATGCAATATGCTTCAAATATAAATGTCTAATCATAAACGTTACTCATCAAGATCTGATTAGCACATAATCACATGCATCATCTCATAAATACTGTAAATCATAGCTTGAAAACACAAATAACAAACATTCGCCACATTTTACTATTCTACCATACACTTGCTTGTTAACCTGGCGGACGGTGCATGGACGACACCAGACTCGAACCACCACCTGAACAAGCATTAACTATTTCAATTCATCACTCATGCAATACATTCAAGTACAAGCAAATGACATCGCTCTAACACCCAATTCGACATAATCCAATCCTGTCCCCCCGGGCAACCTCTCATTGACCCGATATTTAACCAGTCTATAAACTTAGCGATCTCATTATTTATACTTGCCCATCGATTTCTACACACTTAATCTCATTTTAATCGATTATACTGTTTAACCTCAATTTATGCTCTCCTCCTCCCTCCTCTGCCACGGATCGACCAGAGCAACAGTGGCAGTACCGATTGCATCGATCAGGCATTTATAATAATCACGATAATTAAATGGTCATGTACATCAATTCTTATAGGGCTACAAGTAGGCTGGGCTGGGCTAAGCCAGCCCAGGTATAACAAGTTGTCTGATATTGCCATGCCTTTCTTAAGGGCTGTAGTCACTAAAGTGAGTGCCACAGTGTCCTACTTCTGGGTGTCCATGATTGGAAGATCACTGGGACTTATTTCCTCAGGGATAAGACAATCACTCTGATGGACATAAACTGATGTTTCTTCAGTTTTGATTTTGACCTTTTCCCCTGCCACCCTGATGACTCTTCAATCTCTATTCAGTTACATGTGTTATCTATCGCGTTATATAAGATAGTTCATTAATTTGGCCAACTGTTGAGTAAATGATTTGGAATTCTAGGAATTGCCACAATTCACTTCATCTGCTGACAGCACTGTGAAGACAGTTGAGGACAAACATACTGGAATGCATATTATGCCGTAGTATTTAGCATTTTCGTGTAGGACTATTTGATATTTAGCATTCTTTTATAGACAGAGAGGCGAGCTCTATGCCACAGAAGTTCAGAACGAGTTAATTGCTGTTGCCCGACAGTTAATGCTGTTATGAAAGTGGATCAAATGTTCCAGTAAAAACAACAAGTAATCCATAGGTGTAACACCCTGCCCACTCTCTGGGCCAAGATGCTACCACCTCTGCATACTCTACCATTTCATCAACACCAGAAGAATTTAAAACCAACACTAGCTTTATTTATATTACTGCGTTCAGATACATCATAGCATTTCTAGTGATTACTCTAGCCTAACACAGCTAGCCTAACACTGACAAAAGGTGATACAAAAAGTGCGACTAGTTCGTGTCGTTATTTCATGTGCTACTCCCGCCCATGCTTGACCTCCTCAATGGTCACCTAAAAACAACAACAAAGCAAGGGTGAGTCCACCGACTCAGCAAGTACAAAGCAAAACAGCAAATAACAGGTTCATTCATTAGACCAAATTCATTCCAGTTTCATTAACCACTTCTCCATTTAATCACTTTACATCCCGATCAACTATTCAACATGCACATGCACTTTTCTCTTATCTCTTTAGGTTCTCATCAACCGATCGTTATGCATATGCCCATGCACATGCTTATGCACTTTTTTCTCAACTCTTTAGCCTATACCGATACAGCAGAGTGTGCACCCGTCGATGCTCACCCAGGCCCGCCCTGTTTCATGCGGGGACCTCAAGCCTGTCCTGTTTCATACGGGGACCTCAGTTGCCCGTAACTCTCATACGGGGACCCAGCTCCACTCCCGTGGAGCGTCCACTCAACGTGGACCAACACTATCTCTTTTTATGACATGCATGCAATGCAAGTACTCTGACTATGCATACCATCATGGCATGTCTCAACATTCCTCATTTCTCAATATGCATTCCGAAACTCTTTAACTTACCCTCACATGGTAAGCATGCATCATCCACAAATATTTAACTTACCTCAACACGGTAAGCAGTGCATCATTATTCAATTTACCCGAAATCACTACTCGAATTCACCGCTTTACAATGCACTTGCATGGATAACCTCGGGGATGACGCGAGGAAGGCTCCGACCCGGGACCTCCACCTGCGCACACATCAACCCGACTCAACGGCAAAAACAAAAAACAGGAGCTTAAACGGAGAACAACGTCCCTAAGCTCGTACCCCGCCCTCGGGCGTAATCGCACGGGTTTTGAGGGACCTGTCGCGCAGGTGCCGAACCCCTTTTTTTCTTCTCTCTCTTTCTTTTTCTCCTCTTTTCTTTTTCTCCTTTTTTCTTTTCTTCTTCCCTTTTTTTTCTTCGTTTCCTTTTCTTTTCTTTTCTTCCTTCTCTCTCTCCTCCTTATCTATTTTGGCCGAACCGGCCTGGCCTCTTCTTCCCCAAACCTCGTCTCTCTCCCCCCCCCCCCATTCTGGCCGAATGGGCCTCTACCTCCTCCTCACACGCCTCAGGCGGCGCGGCGGCGCAGGGGTGCGCCGGCCTCCCCTCCCCTCGCCGCCGGCCATGGGGGTCGCCGCCGGCCTCCACGGCTCCCCCCCTCCCCCTCTTGCGCAGCCGCACGGCCGGCCTCCCTTCCCCAGGCGGCGCACGGGCGCGCCGGCCGCAGGCCACCACCGACTCCTCCGCCTCCGCAACATCCCCCCCTCACTCTCCTCCTTCCTCTCTCTCTGACATGGGGCCCCAGCCATGCGCTACCCCGCCGGCTAGGCGTCTCGCGGCGGCTCGGCCCACCGGCCCTTGGGCTCGCCGCCGATCGCCGCCCCCCTTACCAGCCTCCCCTGCGCGCCTCGGATCTGGCCGCCGAGACCGGACCCGCCTCCCCATTGCGCGCGCGTGGCGATGGGGCGCTGGGTGCCGCCACCCGGCCGGCACAGCCAACGGCCGCCGGTCGCCTCCGCCGCCCTCGGTCGCCAGTGCCACCTCGCCTCCCTCGTCTCCCCTACCTCCACTCTCTCTATGTGCGCGTGTGGAAACTCACCTTGCTTACCTGGTGCCAACTGGAATTGGTGTGGCTGCGTGGCTGTTTTGGTGGGGAAGAAGAGGGGAGAAATGAGTTTGTGTTCTGAGGTTGGCTTTCGGCCTCAGAAATGAAAAAGAAGGGAGAGTGGCTTCCCCTGGTATGGTTCTTTCTTTGGTTGAGCAGAAAAATGAAGTGAAGAATGTGGCTTGGCTGCATGGGACTAGTATATATGGGCATGGTTGGGGGCTGCCTTTGGCATTTATGAAATGACCGCAGCGCCCTCCCATTCCTCTCTCACATACTTGTTTACCCAAGGGCATTTCGGTCCACGTTGTGCTGACTTTGGGGTTGTACTGCAGCGGTAAGTCGGTAATAAAGGTAAGGTGGAATTTGCCGGATGATGAATACCCTCGTCGCGAGACGGTGCCGACGGCCCCTGGGCAGTCCGGGAACCTCTGAGGCGCTACTCGGCTCTCTAGACGGTGCCGACTATCCCGGGGCGGTCTGGGAACCTCTGCGAGCGATAAACATTCGGCACGTTAAACGCCGATGGGTCTGACGGCAAAACCCTCATTTGTCTCTAATGTTTCCCTTATGCATTATTTTGGGGTATTACATTCTACCCCCCTTAACAGAATTCGACCCCGAATTCTGGCATTCAACAATATGCATGAATGAACAAAATGCAATAAACTGCTCATAACATAACATTAACTCGTACCCATGGAGAACAAGTCCGGGTACTTCTCGCGCATGCGAGACTCCAACTCCCATGTTGCTTCTCGCTCGGACTGATGAGCCCAAAGCACTTTAACATACTTTATCTTTTTATGCCTCAACACCTTCTCTGATTCCTGCAGAATCCGAACTGGACGGGACTCGAAGGTGAGGTCTTGCTTTATGCACACCGGTTCTAACACAATCTCATGCTCTGGATCTCGCAAATACTTTCTTAACATCGACACATGAAACACATCATGCACTCCTCGCAAGGAGTCAGGGAGATCCAAACGATATGCCAACTTTCCAATTCGCTCCCGAATTGGAAATGGCCCAATGTACCTCGGGCTAAGCTTCCCTTTGGTACCAAATCGCACTATGCCTTTAGTGGGAGACACTCTCAGGAGCACCTGATCCCCCACTTGGAACTCTAGTTCTCGCCTTCTGACATCTGCGTAGCTCTTCTGCCTACTCTGGGCAGCTAGCAGATTCTGTCTAATCTCTGCCACATGCTCTACTGTTTGCTGGACCCAATCTGGTTCCAAAACAGCCTTTTCGCCCACTGCATCCCAACACAGCGGCGATCTACATTTTCGCCCATACAGAACCTCAAACGGCGCTGCTCGAACACTGGAGTGGTAGCTGTTGTTGTAGGCAAACTCCGCGAGTGCCAAATGATCCTCCCAGCTACCCTTCCAAGACAGAACACAAGACCTCAACATGTCCTCTAGTGTCTGAATGGTACGTTCGGACTGTCCATCCGTCTGCGGGTGGAAAGCAGTACTGAACTGGAGTTTCGTGCCCAGAGCGCCCTGCAAGCTCTCCCAAAACTTGGAGACAAACTTGGCGTCTCTGTCCGAAACTATGGTCTTAGGCACACCATGCAACCTTACTATTTCTCGCACATATATGGGTGCCAATTCACTCACTGAGTTCGTGGTGCGAATGGGGATGAAGTGCGCGGACTTACTGAACCGGTCCACCACTACCCAAGTCGCATCCGCGCCCCGCTGGGTACGAGGTAAGCCGACTACGAAATCCATGGTGATATCATCCCATGGCCACTGAGGAACCTCCAAAGGCTGCAATAGCCCAGCGGGGCGCTTGTGCTCAGCCTTTACTTGCTGGCAAACCCCGTAAGATGTCACATACTTGGCGATATCCACTTTCATTCTCTTCCACCAGAAGTTCTTTTTGAGATCACGGTACATCTTGGTCTCACCAGGATGCACCGTGTACGGGGTACGGTGAGCTTCTCTCAAAATATCATCCTTGACTTGAGCCTTCTGCGGCACGCAAAGGCGGCCTTTAAACCGCAATGCGCCTGACTCATCAAGGCTAAAATCCCCTGTTTTACCTTCATCAAGTCGCTTCCTCACTTTCTGAAGCAACCGATCATACTGTTGCGCCTCCTTTACTCGTTCTGGGATTGCTGATTCCAGCAATAGCTGCGTCTCAGCCTGTGCTGTACCAGCGAAACAATAGAAACTTCCCATCCATTCAAAGTCAGCAACGAGACAACCCAGAGTGGGTGGTGTCATCTTGCGACTAAGGGCATCAGCAACCACATTTGCCTTGCCCGGATGGTACTGCAGAGTAAGATCGTAGTCTTTAATCAACTTCAACCACCTTCGCTGCCTCAAATTCAGCTCCTTCTGAGTGAAAATGTACTTGAGGCTTTTGTGGTCAGTGAAAATATCACAAGTCTCTCCATACAAGTAATGCCTCCAAATCTTTAGAGCGAAAACCACTGCGGCAAGCTCTAAGTCATGGGTAGGGTAATTCTGCTCATGCTTCTTCAACTGTCGCGAGGCATACGCGATCACTTTATTATCTTGCATAAGCACACAACCCAGACCCACTCAAGACGCATCCAAGTAGACCGTGAAACGCTTCCCCGGCTCAGGAAGTGTAAGTACAGGAGCAGTTACCAACTTCTCCTTCAGTGTGTTGAAACTGCGCTCACATTCATCGGTCCACTGGAATTTCACACCCTTCCGTGTGAGTTGAGACATTGGCTTGGCAATGAGTGAGAAGTCTTTCACAAACCGCCGGTAATAACCAGCTAGGCCAAGAAAACTTCTCACTTCTTTAACACTAGACGGCCTCTTCCACTCTACGACAGTGGAAATCTTGCTTGGATCAACTGAAATGCCTTCCTGGTTAATCACATGACCCAGGAAGCTCACTTCAGAAATCCAAAACTCGCACTTCAATTTGGCAAAGAATTGATTCTTCCTCAGAGTCTCAAGCACGAGCCTCAGATGTCGCTCATGCTCTTCCTCCGTCTTGGAATAAATCAAGATATCATCGATGAACACCACTACAAAGTCATCCAGATACTTGTGTAGCATGCTGTTCATCGTCTCCATGAAGACAGCAGAGGCATTCGTCAGTCCAAAGGACATAACTGTAAACTCATAGTGCCCATATCTTGTGGAGAAAGTTGTCTTTTCAATGTCTTGCTCGCGCACTCGGATTTGATTATACCCAGACTGTAGATCAATTTTGGAGAATACCTTGGCCCCCTTCAATTGATAAACAGGTCCTCGATGCGAGGCAATGGGTATTTATTCTTGATGGTCACCTGATTGAGAGCACGATAATCTATACACATGCGCCAACTCCCATCCTTTTTCTCAGTGAATAGGACAGGGGCTTCCCAAGGTGACACACTTCGACGAATCAAGCCTTTGGACAACAACTCGTCCAACTGCTTTTTCAGCTCCTCTTGCAAGGGTCGTGCCAAACGGTAGGGAGACATGGAGATAGGTCTTGTGCCAGGAACAAGATCAATTCTGAACTCCACATCTCGCTTGGGTGGCATACCCGGAAGCTCTTCAGGAAACACATCGGGATACTCACGCACCACGGGAATATCCTCAATGTGCAACTGCGCACTTGGCTTCTCCGTAAGGGCTAGAAGTAGCCCAGACTTCATTGTACGTCGGCTAGGGAACAGGCTGGCCAACACGAAGAGGGAACACGTGGGTGCATTCCCCTGAAAGATTATCTCCTTCCCCGAAGGAGCTTGCAAAGTGACTGTCCTCCAGAAGCAGAAAATCACGGCTTGGTAGCGATGCAACCAATCCATGCCAAGGATAACATCAAAAGGCTCTAACTGGATAACCATGAGGTTGGCTACAAATTCCTCGCCATCTATTGCAACCACACAGCCAGGGCATACTGTGGAGCTAGCAAGGATACCTCTTGGGGTACTAACCACAACCGATTGGGAAATTTATTGAACACTCAGCTTAGCCTTCCTAACAAACTCCCGGGACACGAAAGAATAGGTAGCACCAGAGTCGAAAAGAACAAGGGCTTCACATGAGTCCACTAACAGGGTGCCTGTCACAACGTCAGGCCGACCCGCGGACTCAGCAGCAGGCAGTGAGTAGACTCCAGGTGGTGTCGGGGCAGCGAGAGCTCCGACGCTCTGCTGTGGCGGCATCGGAACTGGAGGTGATGTAGAATGCTGGAATGGAGTCGGTGTAGGATGCCAGTAGTACCCGACGGGTGGAGCCCAGGATAAAGGAGGCTACAGCACAGGGGCAGCCGCCATCATCTGGACTGACCCCCGAGGTGTAGAATTTGATGAATTAAGATGAAGATACCGGCTCCCACTTGATGATGCTGGCGGGATTCTGACGGCAAACCAACATTTTGTGGCCCGCCAAGCCACAATGCCGACAGTTCCCCGTCCAAGAACACTCAGCAGCACGGTGTCCCTCACCGCACTTAAAACAGATCATGCCTTGTCCTGAAATAGGACGCAAGGCCGGGGTCGCTGATGAAGAACGAGGCGCCGAAGAAGACGTCCTCGCAGACTTGGACTTGGACGATTGTGGGGGATGTTGGCCCCACTTGGACTTCTTAGGAGCGGGCCGTTGAGACGACCCACCACCTTCAGCAAAGCTTCTCTTCTGGTCACCACCAGAAGCGCTCGGATTACCAGTGGGTTGCAGCCCTTTAGTGAACTGCATCTCCAGCTCCATCCCTCTAGCCTGCTCCACCACGGACCATCCCAAGACATGCCAGAACTCAGAGTTGAGCCCTCGGTGGAACCTTTTGGCCTTCTCAAGGTCATTATTCGCGACCGATGGCACGAAGCGGATCAGGTTGTTAAACCCCGCCTCGTACTCAGCTACGGTCATCTTCCCCTGTACGAAAGTCGACAAGGCGACCTCCATACTCTCCACAAAAGAATCTGGGTAAAACTTCGCTTTGAACTGCTCGGCGAAGATTTCCCAGGTAGCGGGACCCTGGGCAGGAGTCCTGGCTGAAAGAACCCCTTCCCACCAGATGTCCACCTGACCCTTCAACTGGAAAGCCACAAAGCGAGCTTTCATCTGAGAGCTCATCTCTAGGTCTTGGACTGCCTCTCCATATAGCGCAACCAATCCGCAACTTGGACTGGTGTGCCCGAACCGTCAAAAGTATCTAGGCGCAGGGCCAACCACTCACGAAGGCCCATTCTTGCCTCCGGTACGACCGGAGCGGCAACAGGGGCAATAGCGGGTACAGCCGCAGCAGCGGCTGCCGGCGCTTGACGACGAAGCGCACAGACTTCCTCTATGAACTCCTACAGCAAGGCTGAAGACCTTGCCGGATCTCTAGCTACAGAATGTTCAGGAGAAGCAACCTCCGCACTAGGTGCCTCCTGCTGAACCTCAAGCGGTGGCTCCGCTTGGGCCTGGCCTCGGCCACGACCCCGGCCTCCACGGCCACGTCCACGTCCTCTACCTCTCGGCATATCTGTCCACGACAGACAGCCGGTCACACAACTAGCCCCCAAACATACATTTCAACAACACAAATCATCAACAAAGCTAGCAAAAGCGTAAATACAATGTAAGACCCATCCCCCATCCTATGGTGCACCAGTGTGTCAAATTTTAATTTTTTTATTAGGCCTAAGTCAAATTTTAGTTAAATAATTAAACTAAGTTATCAAATTTTCTTTTCCACGGTCCTAACGCCCGCTCTGATACCAACTGTAACACCCCGCCCACTCTCTGGGCCAAGATGCTACCACCTCTGCATACTCTACCATTTCATCAACACCAGAAGAATTTAAAACCAACACTAGCTTTATTTATATTACTGCGTTCAGATACATCATAGCATTTCTAGTGATTACTCTAGCCTAACACAGCTAAAGTACATTGACAAAAGGTGATACAAAAAGTGCTACTAGTTCGTGCCGTTATTTCATGTGCTACTCCCGCCCGTGCTTGACCTCCTTAACGGTCACCTAAAAACAACAACAAAGCAAGGGTGAGTCCACCGACTCAGCAAGTACAAAGCAAAACAGCAAATAACATGTTCATTCATTAGACCAAATTCATTCCAGTTTCATTAACCACTTCTCCATTTAATCACTTTACGTCCCGATCAACTATTCAACATGCACATGCTCTTTTCTCTTATCTCTTTAGGTTCTCATCAACCGATCGTTATGCATATGCTCATGCACATGCTTATGCACTTCTTTCTCAACTCTTTAGTCTATACCGGTACAGCAGAGTGTGCACCCGTTGATGCTCACCCAGGCCCGCCCTATTTCATGCGGGGACCTCAAGCTCGTCCTGTTTCATACGGGGACCTCAGTTGCTCGTAACTCTCATACGGGGACCCAGCTTCACTCCCGTGGAGCGTCCACTCAACATGGACCAACACTATCTCTTTTTATGACATGCATGCAATGCAAGTACTCCGACTATGCATACCATCATGGCATGTCTCAACATTCCTCATTTCTCAATATGCATTCCGAAACTCTTTAACTTACCCTAACATGGTAAGCATGCATCATCCACAAATATTTAACTTACCTCAACACGGTAAGCAGTGCATCATTATTCAATTTACCCGAAATCACTACCCGAATTCACCACTTTACAATGCACTTGCCTGGATAAACTCGGGGATGACGCGTGGACGGTTCCGACCCGGGACCTCCACCTGCGCACACATCAACCCGACTCAGCGGCAAAAACAAAAATCAGGAGCTTAAACGGAGAACATCGTCCCTAAGCTCGTACCCCGCCCTCGGGCGTAATCGCACGGATTTTGAGGGACCTATCGCGCAGGTGCCAAACCCCTTTCTCTCTCTCTCTCTCTCTCTCTTTCTTTTTCTCCTCTTTTCTTTTTCTCATTTTTTTCTTTTCTTCTTCTCTTTTTTTTTCTTCCTTTCTTTTCCTTTGCTTTTCTTCCTTCTCTCTCTCCTCCTTATCTCTTTTGGCCGAACCGGCCTGGCATCTTCTTCCCCAAACCTCCTCTCTCTCCCCCCATTCTGGCCGAATGGGCCTCTACCTCCTCCTCACACGCCTCAGGCGGCGCGGCGGCGCAGGGGTGCGCCGGCCTCCCCTCCCCTCGCCGCCGGCCATGGGGGGCGCCGCCGGCCTCCACGGCTCCCCCCTTCCCCTCTTGCGCAGCCGCACGGCCGGCCTCCCTTCCCCAGGCAGCGCATGGGCGCGCCGGCCGCTGGGCCGCCGGCCGCAGGCCACCGCCGACTCCTCTGCCTCCGCAACATCCCCCCTCACTCTCCTCCTTCCTCTCTCTCTGACGCACGGGGCCCCAGCCATGCGTTACCCCGCCGGCCAGGCGTCTCGCGGCGGCTCGGCCCGCCGACCCTTGGGCTCGCCGCTGGCCACCGCCCCCCTTACCCGCCTCCCCTGCGCACCTCGAATTTGGCCGCCGGGACCGGACCCGCCTCCCCATTGCGCGCGCGTGGCGGTGGGGCGCTGGGTGCCGCCGCCCGGCCGGCACAGCCAACAGCCGCTGGTCGCCTCCGCTGTCCTCGGTCGCCAGTGCCACCTCGCCTCCCTCGTCTCCCCTACCTCCACTCTCTCTACGTGCGCGTGTGGAAACTCACCTTGCTTACCTGGTGCCAACCGGAATTGGTGTGGCTGCGTGGCTGTTTTGGTGGGGAAGAAGAGGGGAGAAATGAGCTTGTGTTCTGAGGTTGGCTTTCGGCCTCAGAAATGAAAAAGAAGGGAGAGTGGCTTCCCCTGGTTTGGTTCTTTCTTTGGTTGAGGAGAAAAATGAAGTGAAGAATGTGGCTTGGCTGCATGGGACTAGTATATATGGGCATGGTTGGGGGCTGCCTTTGGCATTTATGAAATGACCGCAGCGCCCTCCCATTCCTCTCTCACATACTTGTTTACCCAAGGGCATTTCGGTCCACGTTGTGCTGACTTTGGGGTTCTACTGCAGCGGTAAGTCGGTAATAAAGGTAAGGTGGAATTTGCCGGATGATGAATACCCTCGTCGCGAGACGGTGCCGACGGCCCTTGGGCAGTCCGGGAACCTCTGAGGCGCTACTCGGCTCTCTAGACGGTGCCGACTATCCCGGGGCGGTCTGGGAACCTCTGCGAGCGATAAACATTCGGCACGTTAAACGCCGATGGGTCTGACGGCAAAACCCTCATTTGTCTCTAATGTTTCCTTTATGCATTATTTTGGGGTATTACAATAGGATTTCAAAAAAGGAACAGAGAAAATGAGACAGTAACAATCTGATCCAAGAAGTGGTGCAGAACTGCAGATAACTAAACCAAGGGATCAAAATTCTTCCATTAAAGAATCATAGATAGTACATTGCTTTGCCGTCTTTATTTCTTCTCATCCACAAGAAAGACAGGGCAAAACGAAAGAATGTTATGAATAGGAACCTACAACAAACCACTAATTACATACAAAATTGTCTAAGAATACTCCGCATTTGGCAGGTGTGTGTCACAAGGTTTCTGCAGTGAAACGAGAGATGATGATTAGTTCATCATAAAATCATCTGTGAAAAGAAGCTGCAAATGCAAGACTTTAATATCTTTAGGTTGCCCTCTAGGTATTAGAATATTTGACACAATGATAACATGCTTGATCACATATAACAACAGAAATGCCACAGTTCTTAAGCACATGCTTAAGATGAAATAATTGCAGTAACCAGCTGAAGATGAAATTGCAGTAACCAGTATACATTCTGACGCATGAAAGTCGGACTAGTCCCCCCTTTCTTAGCATATTGATAAACAAATAATGATAACAGAATTAACCAGTGCCAAATGAATGTCCTAGCATCATTTGTTATAGGTATAGGTAATGCCATTCCCCATTTCCAAGTATAATCTAACTTGTGCACTTCAAATTGCTACGCACAAAAAATCATTGCTTCCCAGCAAATAAGACAGAATACATACTGCTAGCTCATAACAATTGAGAACAGGGCATGTCAATCTTGAAAACAGTGATAAATAGCCAATGTCATGCATAACTCTCCAGGAAGAAATTCAGACGTGTACAAATTGCTAAATTCAAGCAAGCAAAACTTTTGTAAACAATTAAGTAATGGAAAGCCACCATCTGTCAGTAGTCACTTACCCTTTCTCCTTGCGCTGCCTGCAGTTGTTTTCGCTGTTGGCTGGTGGGACAGATCAGCCAATGACAAAGGAGTCAGTGGCGGGGACGAGACAGCACTGCTCTCCCTGCTCTGCCTAGCCTCCAACAACTTATACACAGTGATGATGGGTGTTCTTTGGCTGTTCGAGGGTATGGAATTACTTCGTGTCAAGGGAGCAGGTGGCAGTGGAAGCGGCGAGGCTGTCTGCGATGTCATCAGCGAGGCACGGGCTGGCGCCGTAGGAGCTTGATGAAGCTTTGACACCAGAGGGCCAGAGTAACCAACCAGACCAGAAGGCCGAAGGGGCTGCACATGGGCTGGAGGCACAGGCAGCTCATGAAGCTCATTGATTTTCGGGGATATTGTCGCTAGTGGTGAGATCTTTGGGGAAACTTTTGGGGACACAGATGATGGCTGCCGAGCATGGCCATTTGATTTTGCTGGCATCGCATGAGCATAGCCCATGGATGACCTGTGATCAGTCTGTGAGGAGGGCTTACTTGATCCTGCTTTGCTTGGAATTGGACCGGACCAAGACGGCTTCAACTTCTTATAATCAGAAGTGGAGTGGGAGCAGACTGATATCCCCTCAGTACCTGACGGCATTTTGATAGGGCCACAATGCATGGTGCTCGCCTTATAATCTTTCATCAGTGGAGATGAATGCCACAAGTTCGTCGGAGCACGAGGTTTACTTTCGAAAAATTGCGCTGAATGATGTGACCTGTAAGCACCTGCTGATTTGGGGTTGTGGTCATCGACTGGAGTTGGGAGCTTATATGAAAGTCTGGTTGAAGAAGTCTGCTTGGGAGCTTGTATGAAAGTTTGATCGAGCACATTGTCACCAAAAATTGGAGCTGAATGTGTACCGAACTCTGGCTTCACTTTTGGAGCTACTAATTCTGCCTTGGTCTGTTTCACCTCTTCCTGCATATTAAGCACATACCAATATGAAGAAACTTCATAATATGTCCACAGGGTGACACTATATATAGTTATCAATGATTAGGATTTAGTAGCTCTTAAATCGATTAGGATTTAAATTCTTTACACAAGTCAATGCAGTGATAAAATTCTCGTTATTATGCAGAAAGATAGACCTAGATGTCAGGAAATTCCAATATTCTATCAATGAGCATTAGTGAGTGGCAGCACACCTGCTTGCTTTCCTTTAGTGGAATTGGTGACGTTGTCAGATCTCTTTTATCCAGCTGTACACAAAATTAAATAGAATAAAGTAAATAAATGTAAGACAGATCATTGGCTTCTTTTTAATTTAATAAACAAAATGAAAAAGAATAATCAAAGTTAGAAAAATATCAAGAAGATGAATAGTAGTTGAAATATAGCAGCAGCAATACTATATAATTTCCTGAAGTAATAAATGCAAAACTATAGAACCTAGCTTAATAAGCTGAAGCACATGCATCAGTGTCTTGATCGAAATTGCACTAGCACATGCATCAGTGTCTTGATCGAAATTGCACTATCACTAACATCAAACCCTAGGACTCAAGCACAGAAACCTAGTTCCTAAGGGCATAGTTTTGTCAATCAGCTCAGACAACAAACAGTGAAACTGTAGTAAAAAAAGTATTGGACTCAACAACTGGCACCAACTGGCAGTAGGAGCAGCAAGAAACATACATAAAAAGAAGTTTATACTAGTTAGGATTTCAATTTGATGATCAACAATTATTCTTACATAGTGCAACTAAGCATGCCATCGTCCTTTTTGTTCTTGCAAAATAATCAAGCCAAATTCTCTTACATTGACAGTGAAGTACAGTGCTGTGCTACACTACTAGCAAATAAGCATTTTGTTGAAAGTGATGTGCTATGTATAAAATAAAGTGGAAGCTCTAGATGGGAGGCAGCTACATTGTAAAAAAAAAGGGAGCCAAATAGAAACCACGTAACTTACATCCATTGAACCTGTCGAAGCAAGAAAATCTTGGTCTCTATCATTTATTTCATAGTCGAAACTAAGTTCTCCATCGTCGCTACATGTATCCTGGTAGGAGCTGTAACCATCGTTGCCAGATTCATCATCTTCAAGACCGCTGAACTGATAGTCGATGTGATGCTTCTCAGCTGCTGTTTTTACATGAGGTTCAAGTGCCTCAAGACACTTGAGTCCTCTCCTGAAAAAACTTAACTGAAGGCCCAAGCAATATAAGATAGTTAGGTTATGTGCCACTCAATCTCAGGGACACAACTAACAACTTGATGGAAAAAGTGCTATTCTACCTGAGCAGCATGATGGCGAGCAGCCTGTGTTAAAAGACTATGGAATTGCCCTTGCTTCAACGATTTCAAGCGAAATATGAACAGTGCTGCATCCTCTTGGTACTCAAGAAAAGAAGCTTGCAGTTCTTCTGTGGAGAACAATTCGATTTTGGAATGCCTTGATCGTCCTTTTTCTCTATAGGATGCCCTCATGGCTTCATATGCTTCCCTGCAGGAAAAAAAAATAGCATTGTTAAAAACGAGTCTCAATGATAAATGGGAAAAATAGACTGAATTCCAGGTATATTTGAACCTTTTCATGTCACATTGGCTCTTCATTTCCTGCATCAATGTGAAGGAAACAAAAAGTAAAGCATGTCATGATTTCGCAAAAAAAAAGGTAAATAGATTTTTTTGATCCTGTAGTTCACAAACAAATTCCTATGAACCAATTGAAGACAAACAATCTTATAGAAGCTAATAAAAAGTTGGTAACAATTGGCTAGCATTTGTAATGTTCGGATGCGAATATGTATTTGTGTAAAGCTTTAGGGGAAATCTAATATATCGAACCTCTACAATTTGTAGCTCCTTGAGAAGAGACTCTGATGGGGTTGTGATTGTGTGAATGATATTTGCGCGCTGGATAACCAAGTAGAAGCATGTCAATGTCAACAGATTCTAATGTGTTAACAACAAATTAAACAAATCTGATCAATTCCAAATTATATTCTTGTAAGACCTACAGTAACAGCAACAAGAACTTACATAGCTATCCACATACTTCTGTAGTTCAAACTGGGACTTTCCAAGCATCATCAGCACTCTACCTGCAGGTAAGAGCAAATTAATATAAAGAAGGCAAAATACTTGCAGAGAGCAGTGACTCCACAAACAAAAAAACAAAGGAATTTTCCTTACATGATCAAAGCTTAAAAAATTAAGTTCAGAAAAAATCAAAGTTGTATCATAAACATGAAAATAGTATGACAACTGCAGAAAGTCCTACATGAATAATCTTGTCCTAGAGAAGCTAGAAACTTACATGATTTACTCTGTTTTACACCATAAATGTATGTGGTTACTAATCTACAAGACAACTCACCACTATCATCGTCATCATCATTCAGTGCAGTTTTTGCAAGGAAGCAACTTCCCATTTCCTCCAAAGCCTCGGAAAACTCTGCATAGTATTATACCCAACAGTTAAAGAAGTATCGCATCAACAAACATGCTTTAAATTATAAGCATGGGATTGGGGACACCACTGTCTAACTGCAAGCAATTCAATGTCTTAAGTATTAGATCAGCAGGTACCATATACGCTATTTGTTGTAGCGGCTGCAGCTGAAAGCAAGCTATCATAACAGTTCCTCGCTTCTTCCACATCCTGCAGAGAAGTTCAGACCAACAATAAATTGTAGGCAGTCATAAGTCATAACTCATAACTTATAGAAGTGTGATTCTCCAGAAAAAGATAAACTCATAGAAGTGTGATTCTCGGGGAAAAAATAACTCACAGAAGAGTGGCAGGTTGCAACAATTATAATGTGTTCACTATTCAGTAAAGAAAAGATATGGTTTGGATCACATCAGTCTCTTAAACCTATATCAGATAAGTGAACTAAGCAAGCAAGAAAGCCAAAAACAGTTTGTTATGCCATTGTCATTGAACAATTACTTGCTGACATCCTGCGTTATGGCAAATGAGGCAGCGGTTGCAACACTAAGCAATTGAGAGCAACTGCTCCAAGGTTTTACATTTTGAGTGTTCTTCAGTGTCATTCTTCATATGGAACAAGACACTTAGGATTAGTATTTAGCAGCCCATAAATCTAGAAGTTGGAAAGCATAACAATTTCACTAGAATACTTTTCAGAAATTCCTCAACACAATGAGTTCTCATCCTATGAAAACAGTAAAACCCTCCAACAATGTCATCATCCAAAGTCCAAGAAGCTTAGGCCGTAATCTATTCAACGCCCACGCAGCATCAAATTGGGAATCACGCGGTATCCGAAACTGGAGAGGCGTTCATACAACAGAAAGAAGCTTGTTGATACTGGAAGTCTGGAACGCATTGCTTCCGGTCAAGATTACGTCGAACGGAGGATAATTTTGTTTATAGCAACTTTCTCCGGTCGACGCTTCCTCCGTAGACTTTGACCAAGCAAGAACCGAACCCCAATTGCAGACACACGTAAAGGCAACTGCAGAGTCGTTGCTAGTCTTTTTCATGCACTAGTTATATATTCATGCGTTGCAACGAAATTTATTGAATATATAGAGAATCGTGCTATGGAAGAGAGTTACTCTGATCGGTTAGAAAGTAGAAAATAGTGAGAAGTGAATAGAGCAGTTAGAGGAGATGGACGACAACCATCAACTTGTTCTTTTATAATAGTAATGGTTATGGCCTAACAGCTACCCTACTTTACACTTCAGATATTTTTATGAAAGAAACTCCAAATTGAATAAAAAAAGGAGATAATTTTAACATTTTGATCCTAACGACCATTAATACATATTTTTCTCAATAAACAGAGAACTATTGGTACCATAGTCTTTTCCACTGAAGGAGTAATTAGGGAAAAAAGAAAAAAGGAAAATCGTGAGGGCATGCTCATGGACGAGAGTTGATAAATTCGTAGGACGAACCATATTTCACATGCGGATCACTTTCGATTGAAAAAGTTTAATTCCACTTCTCCAGTCGCATCAATTAAATAGCTAAATACTACAATCGCTTGATCACACCTAATCGTTGCAACAACCCACTCCACCTGGAAAAAAGATACACAAAAAAGAAGAAGAAGGGAGCTGAAAATCGCAACTTTGCAGAGGGCATATCCCAAGAACCGATTTTGACGCCGATTTCGCCATGGAACCACCAAAAACAAATCACAAATGAAAAAAGGATGGGGAAAGAGATGGACGGACCTGGGCGGCGTAGCCGAGCTCGTCGAGCTTGGCGGGCGGCGGGTGGTGCGCCTTCCGCTCCCTGTGGTGGTGGTGGCCGAAGCCCCGCAGCCTCCGCAATGGAGATTTCATCTCCGGCCGATCGGCGATGATTCCTCCGGCCTCCCGAACGGCTACGCTACACAATCGGCTCCTTTCGTTTCTCTCTTTCGACCTCCCTCTAATTAATCCCTAATCTTCGTCTTGCAATGATGAATGATTAAGAAATTCTATTTAAGCTTCTCTGATCTTGTGATCTTGTTGCAAGCGGTGATGGAAAGGGCTTTTTGTTTCGCCCTCTTTCTCTTTCCTCTTTGCCCTTGGAGTCTGGATTATGCATAGGCTAAAAACGGAGGTAGAGAGATATGGAGGGAGATAGAGGTTTGATGCTCCTTCCACTATTTATAGCTCCTCTTCTTATTCAAAAAGAAAGGATATATAGGGCCCATGCCCATGGTTGACCAACGTAATAAAGAAGAACAAAAATAAGGCTGATAAAATGCTGAGAGAGAGAACTAGCTAGGACTGCAAATATCTTTTGACTTTTGAATCTACTCTCTCCTCAAATTTTTCGCGGTGATTATTGGATTTTGCCAACTTGTCTCCTTTGAATGATGTGGTCTGCGAGCGAGGTAAACCTAGGAAAGAGAAAAGTGAGGTTTGACGCTTGAAATCCATGCATGGATTTTTCTTCGGTGCCCTTTCGTTTTTCCTTTTGTAAAGGCTTGCTGATGTGATATGCCCCTGCGCGCGCATGCGTGAAACTGTTCAAGTGCTCTTAGGGCAGTTCCAGTGCTTCACGTAGGATAGTGTTTATCGCATTAATTAGATTGCCATGTAGGAGTTTTAGATGATGTGACGCTATATTAAATAAGAGAGAGAAGAAAAAGAGGAAGAAACTGGGTCTCATGCAAGACCTAGTTTCTATGAGAAAACCAATGCAATAGACACTACCAAATTTTGCATTGGAGAGATGGTGGTATCTTCATGATAGATGGAGAAAAATTATGATTGGTGGAGAGGAGAAAGAGATTGTGATGCTTAATTAATTGCTTGAGTTATAAATAGACATGGTGCATTGGAGATAATAGTGTCTAAAATAGTGTCTATATGATATGGCATAGATAGAAACTACTTAAGTGGTTTCTGCACTGGGACTGGCCTTACTGTCACCCAGCACTTTGCGAAAATGGCAAGGGCATCATGACACAGCTACGGATAAAAACGGATCGGATAGTTTCCGACCGATTCGGATGAAAACGAATACAGATTGTGTCGGATCGGATTTTCTTCAGATAATTTTCGGATCGAAAACAAATACGGATTTTTTTGTTGGAAACGAATACGAATACAGTAGGCCTGATATCCGACGAATACGAATACGGATTATCCAGATAATACGGATCCGGATATCTGAGATTTCAGCCCAACATTACCCAGCCCAAGCTAGCCTCTCTCATCTCCCCTGTCACCAGCCCACTAGCAAATATTTATGTTTATTAAAAAAAATAGTACTATTGATAGATTAAAATTTGTACCGATTAAATTGATGTACTGCAGTTTAAAATATTTTGATGCAAATTTAAATTCTTAATTAATTTATTAGTCACATGTAAATGGTAGAAATCCATTAAGAATTATTTAGGACTTTAGAAAATTTAACTACCATTTGAAGATTTAAAATCTGTACAATGGTATGACTATTGTGGATAAAAATATTTATGTTTGTTTAGATTTCATTAATGTTTTGACAAGATAAACTATTTATATGTTTTCATTGATTTTGGATATATAGTTTAAGGGGTTTTCATGTTTTGATAAATATTCGTAACCGTATTTGTTTCGATTCGTATTTGCTCCATATCTGTATTCGATATTATTCATATTTGTATTCATATCCGAGGTATCTGTATCCGAGAAAAAATATGAAAATAAATATGATAAAAATATTATCCGTCCATATTTGATCCGTTTATATCCCTAGACACAGCCTTCTTTTTTCCTAGTCTCTCTTTCCTTTTGAGTTCTTTGTTTAAATCGACTTTTAACTTCTCTAATGTGAAGCTGGAATCGAAGCTGATTGGAACACAGAGGAAAATGTAGCCATCGGGCAGAAGTACCCTAGCGTGGTTGCGTGTTGTAGTTTGGGTTTTTGACGGTGATGGATATGGGCCTGTTTTTTTTTATCTTAAAAGCTGGTAGTTTTTTGTTTTTACTACAGTATCTAATTTTTAAACGGAGTATTATTTTTAAGACAGGGTCTACAAGTTAAACGATCTACACGTTAAAAGCCCAACATCTATACCAGCTAAAATTGTAAGTGAGTATCTGTCTCTCCGTAATCTGTACCATAAACAGCCAAAATAAGAAAATTTCAGCCAAAAGCCAAAAGCCGCAGCCGAAAAGAACAGGCCTAGTTTCAACTTCCAACTTGCTTACTCTTTTTACCCTTCCCAACACAAGTTAATTTAAAATTTTACATTGAGGTATGCTAATTAAGGGTGTCTTTGGTTGAGCTTTTAGGAGCTGCTTTTGCTTCCAAAAAGCCAAAAGCCAACCAAAGGGGTGGAAACCAGAAGCTGCTTTTTCAGAAGCAGCTACTTTTGGGTAGTACAGTTTTGAAAGCACCTTGAACCCTGCTTTTGGCTTTTGCCTTTCTGCTTTTTGAAATGGTGAAAATAGAGAGCTGTTTCACAGTTGTTTCAAGGAAAATAGAGATAGGAGGTAAGTTTTATACTTGTTTGAACCAAACAGCTTACAGCTTTTCCATAGCCCACAACCTACAGCAGCTTTTCCACAGCCCACAGCTCACAGCAGCTTTTTCAGAAGCCACAGCTCAACCAAACACACCCTAAGGCCCTGTTTGGAATGCGGGAATTTTTCCCGATTCCTGTGGGAATTGAACTGTTTCCTACAAAATTCCTGCAAAATTCCTGTGAAATTCCTCTGTTCCAAACAGGCCCTAAGAATCTCGTCTCTATTCTTTCCGGAACTTGTCACGTTGATTCTAGCGCTCAAACCTAGGTGGTTGGCGCCTCACACCTAAAATATATCATGGTTTCTCCCACATTGAAATAACACAACCAATATGTAATCAAAAAAAAATATTTGTGAGATAGAACGGAGTAAACAGCGAGTCCACAATGCTTGGCTCTGATTGCAACCTGCAGCAACGTCGATCGGCGACCACTTTGCTTGGAAGCCACGGAACAGGTCACAAAGTTTTCTTTGTGTTCCAACGATTGCTCAGCGACGAGGTAAAGCTACGTAAGCATTGAACGAACCTAGCTAGTTTGCGGGACTGTGCGGTCAAAGTCAGACCAGCTGGTTTGACCGTTGACCGATCAACGGCCCGGATTCCATGGTCAAAGGCTAGCACGGCAGCGTCCGTACATACGTTCGGCAGGGCGCATGGCCCACGCCCATGCAAATGCCTCCGTAAGAGCTGAACTGGCCGGGTGGAAATTGTGCGCCAGTTCTCTCTCTCTCTCTCTCTCTCTCTCTCTCTCTCCTCATTCCGAGCACGTACGCAGAATGTGACGTATATGCGACATGCAAATTTCAAGGATTTTGATACTAGGGGTTTGATAATTCTAAGTCACCTGGCCTTCCAGAAAAAAATATTCTAAGTCACCTGGCCTTTTAAAAAAATATGTATTGTTCACTTGAAATTTTGTTAGAAATAAGTCAGATTTGCTCACCTTTTGGATCTGTGTTGGGATATGGTGGTGGCATCTTCTACTCCAACGGCGCAGCATTTGGACCTTCAGGTTTGTAGGGTTAGGATTTTTTGAGTTCATTGGAGCTCTAAACATGTAGCTAGGATGGGCGACGGTAGGGGTAGCGGCAATTAGGTGGTGGTGGCGTCGGCCCTGGAATTGGATGATGGTGGTATGGCGGTACTATGTGATAAGATAGAGGTGTCAAGTTTGGTTTTGAAAAAGGGTAGCTTCGATGGTGGGACCGAAGGTCAAGGAGGAGGTGGCAGGCGGTGGATTAGGCAAGGCGGTGATGGATCGGGTATAAAGGGAGAGAGGAAGGTGAAATGCGCAAAGTGGCAGCATAGCCACTATGATGGGGTGGGTAGTATGGAGTTAATTAGTTTGAGGTAGTGAAGGGGAAAGGTAGGTATGGGTGGGAAAGAATACTATTACAAAAAGCCTAATATTTAGAGGTGAAAATAGGTCGAATTCGGTCGGATATTGCTTATTTCATATTCTATCCTATATTTTTTTTCTCGGATTCGGAGTCGAATACGAATAGTGCCGGATACAAATACGAATCCGGATAGTATCGGTCACAGATAAGGAACGAATACGGAGCGGATGCGCATACGATAACGAATATCTCATCGGATATTACGTAGGAATACAAAAGGCATATATAGACGGGTAGAAAATGTAATGTAATAAATTGGTTGAAAAAAGCATCAAACCCCACATGCAAACATGCAGTTTTTGGTGGAACACCTTGGGGTGATCAGCAAGTTTAGGTTTTCTCGAGATGTATGCAAATGGGAAGACAACTGTGGACAACTCTGCATGTTTGTTATGCCTTTGGACTCTGGTTCACCAACAAAAAGCTTATTCTTAACAAGCAGAGCAGAAAACACAAAATAGAGGTGTGTATAGTATGTAAGCACCTTAACAGGAAGAGTATTGCTGAACCCCTTTTGATGAAGAAAATCACTAGCAACTTGTTGCCAATCAACAGTACCAACACATTTACTGCTTTCATACTCACCTCCTACCCATATGCATACCGTTTTAACTGCTGCTCCACTTCTGCTGGCATTAGGAGTAACAAAAATCAAAACTGATTTTGGCTCAAGATCCTTGCCGGTGAATGTAGTTAGCTTTTCCATGCTGGGCCAATGGTAGACTAGTAGTTGTACGTTATACAAACCTCTGAATTATAGTCAGTACCCCTCAATTAATCTAGTTTCTGCATGTGCTAATGAACTACTGCCGGTGCATTTTTCAGGGCAACACACACCAGTAATCTTTTTCAGACCATTGATATTACTACTGCCAGATACAACATGTTTTTGCCAAATAACTTTTTTGCAGATATGAAGCAGACCAGGCAGATAGTTCAAAAACTAGCAAACTAAAAGGTAAAGGCTAGGGTGGAAATAACTAGAGTAGAATATTGGAACAAAGAATAATGCAATGCAAAGTAGTATTGTCAATATAGCCAGATGCTTAGTTACCTGAACATAATAGGTCATAACCATAGAATGTAGAGATTACTAAGTAAATGGACATGAACTTCGTAGGATCGATGTACATAAAGCTCAGTGCTACAAAACTAGAATACCTTGATTAGCACATCCTAAGCATACAACCAAGCATGTTTTTGCAGATTTACCTCTCTGTAGAGCTTCTCCAACTGGACAATACCACCAGAGCTATTACAAACCAGTTCCTTTGAATCCTGGTCCATATGACCATATGGCATGAAGTTGTAGTCTAGTACATCCTGAATCATCTTGAATCCTGATCCTACAAATAATATTTGAATTAACACCCACAATGGACATTAGTACGCTAGATAATTTGTACGAACCTCTGCCATGTTTGTATCAACATCCAAACAAGGTTGAACATCCTCATAGTCCATCTCTATGAACTCATCAATGAGTGAGGCAACCTTTACTTTCGAATCTGAAGCATTACAATGGTAAAGAACATTAGTAAATAACAAATGGATTACACAATGAAATGAACAATATTTTATTACCTCTTCTTGACGCAATTGTCCAATCCTTAGTGCAAATTAGAGCTTCTACCACATCGGGATCTAAACGACTGCGAAATGGATCAACGATACACCCACCACCACTGAAAGCCGACTCTGAAGCTAAAGTCGACACTTGAATGGCTAACGCATCACGAGCTAGTCGTGAGAGAATAGGAAAAGTCCCTTGTTGAGTCCTCCACCATGATAATATATCAAATTCCTTATCATTATCATATGTTTTTACCCAACGTACAGGTGGTTCTTTCATGTACACATCCAATTCAAACTTCTCACCATGAGTTGGCACAATTGTATCATACAAGTACTCTTCAAGATCATGATCATCCATGTCAATGTCATCAAGATCATCACCATGTGGCTGAGAAACTACTCTAGGTACAGTAGTAGCAGTAGCATTTGAAGTCCCTTTTGTGGTAGGGATGTAAGCTCAAATAGTTGCCTTATGACATCGGTGAATGCATTGAGCTCAACCATACCAACAACCTCCCCATAAATCTTCTTTAGATAATATTCTACCAACTTTTTCTTATATCTAGGATCAAGAAAGCATGCTATAGCAAGAGCTATATTGGACTTTTCCCAATACTTATCGTATTTAACTTTCATAACCTTAGCCATTTCAGAAATAACTTCATTAGAGCTACAACACCATTTTGTAATTGCCAACTTGATTGCACAAAATTTTTGAAAAAATAAATTTGCTGTTGGATATGTACTTGCAGAAAAGATCTCAGTAGCTTAATGAAATGTCTTCAAACACTTACATAACTCTAATGCCATGTCCCAATCTGCATCTAAAGGAGCACACTTCTCATACTTTCTTGCATTTAAGAACAATAGCCTATCAAATGCCCTTCTATAGTAAACAGCTTGCTTCAACATTTGAAATGTTGAGTTCCACCTTGTTGAAACATCCAATGAAAGACCCCTCTTAGTATCTAAATCACATTCTAATGCACATTTCTTAAATTCCTCCCATTGCAACGGAGAATTTTTCACAATTACAATGGTAGCTCTAATATTATGAATTGACCTTGCAATTACTTTCAAACCATCTTGCGCAACAAGATTTAATATATGACAGAAACATCTGATATGAAAAAAAGGCACCATCACATATTAAGGGAGCATGCTTCTTAAGTGTTGAGACAACTTCTGTGACACATTTATCATTAGCCGATGCATTGTCCAAAGTCATTGCAAATAATTTCTTTTCAAGGTTCGTTTTCATCATACACATAACAAACTCATTGCCTAGCACTGTTCCTGAGTGGTGACCTTTCACATGCATGAATGTAACTATCCTTTTCTGCATTTGCCAATTGTCATCAATCCAATGAACTGTGATGCACATATAACCTTTGTTTTGATTCGATGTCCACATATCCATGGTTGTGGAAAAGTGACTTGAAACATATTTAAAATGTTCATATAACTTTTGCTTTTCCTCTATGAAAAGATCCACTATTTCTTTTCTAGTTGTTATGCGAGACTTAAATAAAAAACTAGGCCGCAAAGACTTGATAAAGTCAACAAAGTACTCATGCTCAACCATGTTGAAGGGGTATTCATGCATAACAAGTGACAGATAGAACTTCTTCATACTTTCTACTTGATCATACCTGTATGTCTGAATAGATGCAGTGTTGTTGTGCTCACCCTTTTCTAGCTTAAGTAGTTGTTGACCTTGCTTTATAGCATGCTTGTTGGCCAAATGATTCCAGAAAGCCTTTGTACCTCTCATGCTCTCAGCTCGGCTTTTGTATGTGCATTTCTTGCATGTTGCCCAGATTTCTTTCTTCACAACACCATCTGATTCTGTCTTCGTAATGCATTCCTTGGTGTAGTGCTCCCAAACCCCAGAGGTACTCTTCTTTTGTTTTTTTTCAGGTGGCTCATTCTCTCCAGTGAAAACAACATCACGATCACTTTCACCTTCAGTTCTTGGTGCTACCGTTGGCTCTGAAAGTGCCACAGCTGCTAATGCACAAGTACTTGGTGCAGACACGCTTGGACCAATGATAGCAACAGCTGATGCACATGTACTTGTATTGGCACTTGCACTTCCAGTTCCAGACTCCATCGTTAACCTACATCGTTAACCAAAAGAAGTGATGAGAACAACATGTAAATTCACAGATCTTCACAAAAACAGTCTGACACTACAAGCAACATGATATCCTCATTTTACTAGCTACAAAAATATAATACTGAGCTGAAGTAAAAAAGTTGTGGTGCGGTGTGGACTAAAGTGCTCTACAACACCAAGGTTTTCAAAAATGAGTACTAGGATATACTATTAACTGGATGGTATGACCATTACTAGCTATGCGGTCATTATATGACAGTCAACCCAACACTGGCCAGCATTGTATAGTTTAGGTGACTGCATGCTTGATAGGAAAAAACCAGTGACAATCATCCAGTTCCAGACCTCACATCCTTATTATGATTTCAGTACTCACAAAAGTACACCATGATGAATGTAGTAAGACAATCATCCTACCTTGGCGCTGGGAGGATAAGTAGTGGCTGACAGGCTATCGCGATGGCGGACCGGTGAGCTGCCTTCAGAGACGGCGGACCGAGAACCTTGAATGCAGCTGCGGGTCGGCGAGCGGGGAGGAATGGCGGATTGGGAACCCTAGCACGCAGCCGCCAGCCCAAGGGACCGCGGGTCGGCGAGTGGGGAGGAGCGGCGGACTGGGAACCCTAGCACGCAGCCGCCAGCCCAAGGGACCGCGGGTCAACGAGCGGCGGGTCGGCGAGTGGGGAGGAGCGGCAGACTGGGAACCCTAGCACGCAATCGCCAGCCCAAGGGACCGCGGGTCGACGAGTGGGGGGTCGGCGAGCGGGGAGGAGCGGCGGACTAGGAAGTGGGAACCCTAGCAGCCGCACAGTTGCTAGCTGCTCTCCGCCTCTTCGGCTCTCCCAAAGCCAGCCCCCAAATCTAAAGTCTCCCTCTCGAATCTCGATTCCCGAAGTCACGAAGTGCGGAGGCGTGAGTAGGGTTCCGCGTGAGGCGTGCTACGGTCCCTTGGGCTAAACTGCTAATCTCGCTGATGGGCTGCAGACTGCCGTTGGGCCGGATATCCGAAAAATATATCCGGGTATTATCCGATAAAATCCCGGATAGTATCTGTATCAATCGGATAGTTCTTTTGCGAATCCGAATCCATATCCGAAAATAACTATTCGAATCCGACTCCGAATCCGATAATTATCCGAATTCAATCCGACTCGGATTCAGCGGTCGGTCGGTCGGGAAATATCCGATCAGTTTTCATCCCTACTAATATTAGACGGTACATCACAAATGATTCCCTAAAACCATCAGTGTTAAATACAAACATAGACGATTTTAGTTTAGAGACCATCTGTGTTGCTATCAGTGTTAAAAAATCGTCTGTGAAGAGATAATATCACATACGGTTCATGATGAGAACCGTCTGTGATATTGCCAAATATCACAAACGGTTTGTAATACAAATCGTTTGTGATAATGAAGTTATCACAGATGGGTTGTATAAAAAACCGTTTGCAATAATTCCACTATATTAACCGTGTGCAGACCTATCGACGCGCTATCTTAAATTCCAGATCTAGCTGCTGCTTTGAGTTGGAGGCAGGGGCTTTGAGGCGGCGATTTGGTGAAAGGAGACTATTTAGTAAGAGTGATTATAGATCTATTCATTTCTTGACTACCTATAGTTAGTAATTTGTTCCTAATTGCATTATAATTTAATTCTATAACTTTTAGTGAAAGAAGAAATGAAGATAGTTTAAATTGAGCTAGCTTGATCTAGAGAGAAGTTTATTAACCATAGGTAGTTTATTAACCATAAATTTAGATCTAGAGAGAAGTTTATTTACATCTAGCATGGTTTAGGGTTTAGTCAATTCATAGTTTATTTATACTTAATTTAATTTAATTAATTATTCTTGCTAAACTGTTAATTATATGTGTAATGTAGGATCGAAGCTGGATGTATGCTGGGAACCGTGTGAGTGAAGAGTACATTAATGGAGTGTTTGCTTTCACAAGAGCTATCGAGGAAGATATGTTCAATAAGGGAGTGGAATATATGTATTGTCCATGTATTGACTGCAATAATCTAAAGATGTTTAAGAACCGAGTATAAATTGAAGCACACTTGATTCGAAGGGGTTTCAAAAAGGGGTATGCGCATTGGACCAGTCATGGTGAAGAGTAGACTACACAGGAATGTAGTAATAATGATATCACCGACGAAGTCAATGATATGCCATCGGATGATGTCGATTATGGTTCTGATTTGAATAGGCTATATGATGAAATCTGGATCAGATGCTTCACGATACGGAAAGGGAACTATGATGAGAGAGAGAGTATATTAAATTCTGGGGCTTGATGGAGAACTTGGAGAAACTTTTATTCATGTGTTGTTAGTCAAAATACATGAGATTGTTAGCCATACTTAAACTGCTGAAATTGAAGACAAGCAATGGTTGCTCTGACAAGAGTTTCACGACACTATTAGTATTTTAGCAGACATGCTTCTGGAGGAAAACGAGTTGCCCAAAACCACGTGCAAAGCCAACAAGGTTCTTTGTTCATTGGGAATAGAAGTAGAAAGAATATATACATGTTCGAACGACTATATCCTCTACCATAAAGAGTATGTAAACATGCATACATATCCAATGTGCAATACCTTCCGATACAAGCGTAAGAATCAATCAGATGACGACGAGGGAATAGAGGTGCAGAGAGGACCTCCTGCTAAGGTGGTATGGTATCTTCTTGTAATTCCCTGTTTGAAGTGTTTTTTACAAAACCAAAGAAGGCAAAACTGCTGCATTGGCACTCGGAGGAGCGTAAAAATGATGGAATGCTAAGACACATTGCTAATTCCGTCCAGTGAAGAAACATCGATAGGAGGTTTGCAGACTTCGGTGCAAAACTAAGGAATATAAGGTTCGAATTGAGTACAGATGGAATGAATCCTTTTGGTAACATGAGCAGCCGGCATAGCACTTGGCCCGTGACTCTCTGCATGTACAACCTTCCTCCTTGGTTGTGTATGAAGCGAAAGTATATTTTGTTATCGATACTTATCCAAGGGTCGAAGCAACCTGGGAATGATACTGATATGTACCTAGCACAGTTGGTGGAAGATCTAAAAAACTGTGGATCGAAGGGTACAGGTATGGGATGTGTACAAACGAGAGAACTTCACTTTATACTTATTATTGTTTTACACCATAAATGATTATCCTGCCCTTGCTAACCTATCAGGGCAGAGTACAAAAGGGGCCAAAGCTTGTACTCACTGCTTAGATGATACCAAGAGTGTGTGGCTGAAGCACTCACGCAAAACCATGTAAATGCGTCACCGTAGGTTCTTTCGGAGGGCTCACCCGTACTGCAGGATGAAGAAACAATTCGACGGAGAGAAGGAGGACAGTTCAGCTCCAAGGAATTTAAGCAAAAAAAAAGATCTATGATATGGTTAAGGATTTAGATGTTGTGCTCGAAAAGGGGCGTAAATCAACGACTCGTGAGAAGAATGTCTGGAAGAAGAGATCAATATTTTGGGACTTACCTTATTGGGAGCACCTAGAAGTTCGCCATTGCATCAATGTCATGCATGTAGAGAAGAATGTATGTGATAGCTTGATTGGTCTCTAACTGAACATTCGTGACAAAAGAAAAGATGGTGTTAATGCACGAGTTGACTTGGTTGATATGGACATCAGGCCTGAGTTAGCATCGGCAAATACCAATAAAGGACGAACTTATCTTCCCCCTGCTTATTACATTCTATCCAAAGCTGAGAGAACTGAACTGTGCCAGTGCTTGCATGGTGTGAAAGTTCCGTCTGGTTACCCTGCCAACATGAATAAACTTGTTTCGATGGAAAATTTGAAGTTAGTTAGCATGAAGTCTCATGATTGTCATATGCTGATGACACAAATACTCCCTATTGCAATTAAAAATATTTTATTGATCAAGGTACGAGAGACAATCATGAGGTTGTGTTATTTTTTAATACAATTGCTCTGAAGGTCATCGATCCTGAAGGACTAGATGCTCTGTAGGACGAGGTGGTGATGACTTTGTCATCTTGAGATGCATTTTTCTCCATCATTTTTTGATATCATAGTCTATCTCATTGTTCACATTGTGTGGGAGATGAAAATGTATGGGTTCGTGTTCCTATGTAGCATGTGCTCATTCGAAAGGTTCATGGGAATTCTTAAATCCTATATACGGAATCGATCTCGGCCGGAGAGTAGCATCATTGAAGGTTATGTAACCAAAGAGGTCATTGAGTTATGTGTCAATTACATGGCTCAGATTGAACGATAGGTGTACCTTGATCTTGCCATGAGGGGAGGCTGTAACATCCTGATTTTCAGAGTCTTTTTGAAGTTTTTAAAATAAAATTCACCATTTGAATTTCCTGTAATTAATTAAAGCTTAAATGAGATTTTATGAATTAAAAAGGATTTAATATGATTAAGTTAAACATTAACATTTACCAAAATTATTTTATTTGGGTTCTTTGTGTCTCAAGGAATTTATTGGGATTTTTTCTGGATTTTTCTGGAGTTGTTTGCTATTTTCTAGAGCTCAAAAGGATTTATTTGAATTTCTGGAAAATAAAAAGAAACAAAAATCCCTAAACCGGCCCGGTCCAACCCTGCCCGAGCCGCTTCGGCCCAGCGCGCCCCGCCAAGCCATGCGGCGGGCATCCGCCCGCGCCCGTGCCCGCCTTCCTCCGCCCGATGCGCGACGCGTGTCGCGCATCCGCCCGCTGCCCGCTTGCTCTCGCGCTCGCATCCGCGGCCGTCCGCTCTCCCGTGCCGCTGACAGGTGGGGCCCACCTGTCAGGCGTCGTTTCCGGGGCGGACTCGTCTCCGAGTCCGGCTCGCGTACGCCGCCGCCGCCGCCTTCCTTATCTGCCGCCGCCGTGCTACCCGTGGACTCCTCGTGACCGGGGTATAAAAGGTGCCCCGACCCCGAGGCTTTCACCGTCCCGAGCCGCCGCCTCCGCCGCCGCTCATCGCCGGAGCCCGCCGCCAGCGCCGTCGCCCTCGTCGTCTTTTGCGCTGGCCGTCGTCGCCAGGAGCTTCGCCGCCGCCCGTCTGCCGGTCGCCGCTCGTCGCCGGTGAGCCCCGCCGCCCTCGCGGATCCCCGCTGGCCAGCCACCGCCGCCGTCCCGAGCCTCGCCGGACCCCTCCCGCCGGTCGGCCGCCGCCGCGGACACGCCCGCGCCTCGCCGCCGCCTCGGCCGCGCCCCGCGTCCCTTCGCCTTCCCGTGCGCCCGGTCCATGTGAGCCGTGCCGCTGCCATGTGGGTCCCGCCCGTCAGCCCGAGCCGTAGACCCGTGAGCCGATCTGGGCCGACGGCCCGGATGCGTCCACGCGGCCGCACCACAGCCGTCCGATCGCCCCGCCGCCGTGCACCCGAGCTGCCACGCAAGCCGTGCCACGTCAGCCCTAGTGCTTGCGTGTCTGCCACGCCAGCTGCCACCTCAGCCCTAGTCGCCCGCGTCAGCAAGCCGGCCGCCCCGCACTGTTCTGTGCGCCGCGTTCACCGTAGACCCAGTCTCCCGTGCGCCCGGTTCACAGCACAGTGGAATTTCTTATTTTCCCCGATTTTCTTTAGATCCAATTTTTCCAGAGGCCCGTTCTCCCTCGTCCTAGCTCCGATTGACCCGATTCTTTTTCCTAAATTCATCTAAAATTGAGCTCTACCTTTTGGTTCAGGTTTGAAAGTTTTTGGAGTTCATTTGAATTTTATTTGAATTTTATTTTGTCTTTTCGTTGCGCTTTCTCTCTCGTTAGATCGCGTTCGAAGGAGCGGAAGTTGGATTTGAAGATCAAGAGCCCTCAGCTGAGCAAGGCCAAGGAAAGTCGTGTCCTTTGATCATGTTGAACCCAGTTTGCAATCTATTACTTAAATATTTTGTTTTAAATTACAATGCATTGCTACTTTATTATAAAACCCTTGTATTGGTAGTTAATGACCTAATTGATTATTTCCTCCTTGATAATTTGAATGCCATGATGCCATTGCCACCATAGGATGGGGAACTTTTATTAGTGATGCTATGTTACGATCACATTTGGGTTGGTACGATTAGTATGCTTATCCATGCTTTTAGTATCGCTTGGGTTCATCATCACATGTGATTAATTAATTTGACTTAATGAGATATTGAATCGTGGTTGGTACCACTGTTATAAAACTTGTGCCGTGACGTTGGTGCGTCATTGGCGGTGGTTATACAAAATTGGTTTTCACTTGGGCGATTGATCGTGCAGTAAAGGGGGTGCAGGTTGCACATTGGGATGTGGATGCTTCGCCTGGGTAACTCTTAAGGACTTAACTTTGTGCGCCATTGATCTGAGCTTAATCGTGCAAACCACATGTCTAGTATGGGATGGACCTGGCATAATAATTTGTGAAGTCTCCACTTTGGTTTTACTACTGATGTTGTGTGGCGCAAGAGGGGGCAATTATCGACTAGGGGGTTACCCTACTCGACGGCGAATCCTTAGCGAGTGGGATCGGGTGGAGATGGATCATTGTAAAAGCCTTGTTGTGATTATCTTTAACGTGAGGATTTTCACATCGTGTGGGTACAGTTGTGCAACCTCTGCAGAGTGTAAAACTATTCGAATAGCAGTGTCCTCGGTCATGGACAATGCTCGGTGATTTCACACGAGGTATAGTTATTTCTAAAAAGTTTTGGACAGTGGATGGTAAATTCACTGTTGGTTGGGAGATCCATGAGTGGTTGGTTTAGCTTATGGATGGGAGATTCATAAGTGGTTACTTCAATTCCTTTGATTATTGTTTATTATTGTTTTACTTCAATTCGCCTTCAATCTATTTATGGTAATTTCAAATGCTGTTTATGCAAATTAACCCTTTCAGCCTTCCATTGGTAAGCCTTGCATACTATATTGCATCATTTGTTACAAACGGCTTGCTGAGTACCAATGTACTCACGGCTTTACGCCTATGTTGCTCAGTTGAGGAAGAGGAGTACTACCAGCAGGAGGTTCCAGGAGGAGAGTGCTTCGACGACTACGCGTTCTAGGCTTCGCTCCCCACTCGATTGCCTGTGGGCATGTCGATTGGCCACTACGTTTTACTTTGGATTTTCCGCTGCTAGCTTATTAGCCACTCAGGCTATTGAGATTGTAAGCTTGACCATAAGGTTGTACTCTGATATTTTATTTATATAGTTTGGATTTTCTTTAGAATATCGTGATGTGGATGATATTTATCTTTGTTTATGCTGTGTGCACTAGCGTGATCCTGGACTAGTGCAGAATACACAGGAGAGTCCGGATTTGTATATTCGGGTCTCGACAGAGATGGTATCAGAGCCAGGTTCGACTGTAGGACGAAGCCCTAGTTAGAGTGGTCGAATTAAAAGAGAAAAAAAAATAATTACTTTCTAAATCAAACCAACTAAATTTGATGAATAGTAATATCTATATTTTCTTATCTTCTCTCTAGGAATTCTGCTCCTTACCCCGTTCTCTCACGATTTATTTTCGTAAAAGTTTATACTAATCTTTCTTTTGTAAAATGCATTAGATGTCTCAAGCTTCCTTCAACCAAGCGGGAGGTTGGAGAGCCCTTCTCCGTGTTCTGTTGCGAAGCCTCGGATTGAAGAGAATACCCGTCTACTTCACCAAGGATGAGAAAGATGGAGGGCAACGTGTTGGAAGCATCACCAGGTTGTACTTCACCACGAGAGTCGGCAAGCAGATTCTACATCATAGTTTCAAGGGCACCGGATCTCACGGAGGATGTTCCGTACAAGCAGCCGCACACAAAGCCATCCGACAGCTTTGCAAATTATACAAGATAAACATGGCCAGACTTGTTCGGAGGTTCAAGAGGCAATGTGAAGTCACCCTCAGTTCGTCAGAGCCAGCCAGGGAGGAGCTTCGACCACCGTCGCCAGCACCTCTACCGACGCCTTCACCGCCGAGCCCGGAGGTGGGACGACGCATCACCGGAGACCGTCAGGCGTACCTTCGACGCTTCACCCCCGCCCCCGCCAGAGAGCAGACGCCGCCAGCATCGCCGCCAGTCCGCAACTCGTGGGTCTTCTATAGTGATGCGGAGGATGAGGATAGCGAACCCTATCTGTCAGGCTCAGAGTGGGAGCCACTAGATTAGGAGTACGAGTAGAGCGTTGGATCTTATTTGCAGTTGTTTGGGATGTGAGATGTAAATCTTGCTTTTAAAAGCATTATATTGCTATCATGTCCATCTTTTATTGGAGATATCTTTTGCCAGTTTTATTGTTAGCCTTTCGGGCTAAGTGTTTGTTTAGTTTAGGTTGCCATTAGAAATTCCCCTTAGACGAGTTTACCTCTCCTCTATGCTTTTCCCACTTATCTTTAAAACCCGGTCAGAGTTTTGGAAGTGTCAGAGCAACTAACCCGGAATAAAGTTGTCCAAGTTCAACCTCAAGTCTTACCTATGCTTTTCCCCCTTACCTTTTCGCCTGGAGCAGTCAGTAGTGTTTCTCTTCAGAGCAGCACCAAAGTGGTTGAACCCAGGAACCCCGCAAAAGCATCGAGCAATCTCGCCAATTCCGTTCAATCTTGGAAGTACCCCTGCCAAGACTCCAGGAGCAAGCCATGGAATGTCATCAGATCAGGGAAGTCAGATACCTCAGAGCGTTGCAAGGGGAAGCCTCAACAACGTCGTCTCCAATGTCGCACCTGGTAACCTATTCTTTTAGTCAGCCTGAATCTCGGGGTCGAGATTCCGTTTAAGGGGGGGAGGTTTGTAACATCCTGATTTTCAGAGTCTTTTTGAAGTTTTTAAAATAAAATTCACCATTTGAATTTCCTGTAATTAATTAAAGCTTAAATGAGATTTTATGAATTAAAAAGGATTTAATATGATTAAGTTAAACATTAACATTTACCAAAATTATTTTATTTGGGTTCTTTGTGTCTCAAGGAATTTATTGGGATTTTTTCTGGATTTTTCTGGAGTTGTTTGCTATTTTCTAGAGCTCAAAAGGATTTATTTGAATTTCTGGAAAATAAAAAGAAACAAAAATCCCTAAACTGGCCCGGTCCAACCCCGCCCGAGCCGCTTCGGCCCAGCGCGCCCCGCCAAGCCATGCGGCGGGCATCCGCCCGCGCCCGTGCCCGCCTTCCTCCGCCCGATGCGCGACGCGTGTCGCGCATCCGCCCGCTGCCCGCTTGCTCTCGCGCTCGCATCCGCGGCCGTCCGCTCTCCCGTGCCGCTGACAGGTGGGGCCCACCTGTCAGGCGTCGTTTCCGGGGCGGACTCGTCTCCGAGTCCGGCTCGCGTACGCCGCCGCCGCCGCCTTCCTTATCTGCCGCCGCCGTGCTACCCGTGGACTCCTCGTGACCGGGGTATAAAAGGCGCCCCGACCCCGAGGCTTTCACCGTCCCGAGCCGCCGCCTCCGCCGCCGCTCATCGCCGGAGCCCGCCGCCAGCGCCGTCGCCCTCGTCGTCTTTTGCGCTGGCCGTCGTCGCCAGGAGCTTCGCCGCCGCCCGTCTGCCGGTCGCCGCTCGTCGCCGGTGAGCCCCGCCGCCCTCGCGGATCCCCGCTGGCCAGCCACCGCCGCCGTCCCGAGCCTCGCCGGACCCCTCCCGCCGGTCGGCCGCCGCCGCGGACACGCCCGCGCCTCGCCGCCGCCTCGGCCGCGCCCCGCGTCCCTTCGCCTTCCCGTGCGCCCGGTCCATGTGAGCCGTGCCGCTGCCATGTGGGTCCCGCCCGTCAGCCCGAGCCGTAGACCCGTGAGCCGATCTGGGCCGACGGCCCGGATGCGTCCACGCGGCCGCACCACAGCCGTCCGATCGCCCCGCCGCCGTGCACCCGAGCTGCCACGCAAGCCGTGCCACGTCAGCCCTAGTGCTTGCGTGTCTGCCACGCCAGCTGCCACCTCAGCCCTAGTCGCCCGCGTCAGCAAGCCGGCCGCCCCGCACTGTTCTGTGCGCCGCGTTCACCGTAGACCCAGTCTCTCGTGCGCCCGGTTCACAGCACAGTGCAATTTCTTATTTTCCCCGATTTTCTTTAGATCCAATTTTTCCAGAGGCCCGTTCTCCCTCGTCCTAGCTCCGATTGACCCGATTCTTTTTCCTAAATTCATCTAAAATTGAGCTCTACCTTTTGGTTCAGGTTTGAAAGTTTTTGGAGTTCATTTGAATTTTATTTGAATTTTATTTTGTCTTTTCGTTGCGCTTTCTCTCTCGTTAGATCGCGTTCGAAGGAGCGGAAGTTGGATTTGAAGATCAAGAGCCCTCAGCTGAGCAAGGCCAAGGCAAGTCGTGTCCTTTGATCATGTTGAACCCAGTTTGCAATCTATTACTTAAATATTTTGTTTTAAATTACAATGCATTGCTACTTTATTATAAAACCCTTGTATTGGTAGTTAATGACCTAATTGATTATTTCCTCCTTGATAATTTGAATGCCATGATGCCATTGCCACCATAGGATGGGGAACTTTTATTAGTGATGCTATGTTACGATCACATTTGGGTTGGTACGATTAGTATGCTTATCCATGCTTTTAGTATCGCTTGGGTTCATCATCACATGTGATTAATTAATTTGACTTAATGAGATATTGAATCGTGGTTGGTACCACTGTTATAAAACTTGTGCCGTGACGTTGGTGCGTCATTGGCGGTGGTTATACAAAATTGGTTTTCACTTGGGCGATTGATCGTGCAGTAAAGGGGGTGCAGGTTGCACATTGGGATGTGGATGCTTCGCCTGGGTAACTCTTAAGGACTTAACTTTGTGCGCCATTGATCTGAGCTTAATCGTGCAAACCACATGTCTAGTATGGGATGGACCTGGCATAATAATTTGTGAAGTCTCCACTTTGGTTTTACTACTGATGTTGTGTGGCGCAAGAGGGGGCAATTATCGACTAGGGGGTTACCCTACTCGACGGCGAATCCTTAGCGAGTGGGATCGGGTGGAGATGGATCATTGTAAAAGCCTTGTTGTGATTATCTTTAACGTGAGGATTTTCACATCGTGTGGGTACAGTTGTGCAACCTCTGCAGAGTGTAAAACTATTCGAATAGCCGTGTCCTCGGTCATGGACAATGCTCGGTGATTTCACACGAGGTATAGTTATTTCTAAAAAGTTTTGGACAGTGGATGGTAAATTCACTGTTGGTTGGGAGATCCATGAGTGGTTGGTTTAGCTTATGGATGGGAGATTCATAAGTGGTTACTTCAATTCCTTTGATTATTGTTTATTATTGTTTTACTTCAATTCGCCTTCAATCTATTTATGGTAATTTCAAATGCTGTTTATGCAAATTAACCCTTTCAGCCTTCCATTGGTAAGCCTTGCATACTATATTGCATCATTTGTTACAAACGGCTTGCTGAGTACCAATGTACTCACGGCTTTACGCCTATGTTGCTCAGTTGAGGAAGAGGAGTACTACCAGCAGGAGGTTCCAGGAGGAGAGTGCTTCGACGACTACGCGTTCTAGGCTTCGCTCCCCACTCGATTGCCTGTGGGCATGTCGATTGGCCACTACGTTTTACTTTGGATTTTCCGCTGCTAGCTTATTAGCCACTCAGGCTATTGAGATTGTAAGCTTGACCATAAGGTTGTACTCTGATATTTTATTTATATAGTTTGGATTTTCTTTAGAATATCGTGATGTGGATGATATTTATCTTTGTTTATGCTGTGTGCACTAGCGTGATCCTGGACTAGTGCAGAATACACAGGAGAGTCCGGATTTGTATATTCGGGTCTCGACAGAGGCTCAATGGTATCGGGGCTATCCGAAGGAAAGTAGTCACTCTAGATATGGATGTGTATGGCCAAGCCCATTTCACAGTCTTACAACACATGATTGAAGTGTCCTCATTTATCGACCAGCATAAGGACATGTTTCGGCAACAGAATTTAGAGTAGTTGGATGTTTGGATCATAAGACAATACAATAGTCGGTTCAACCAATGGTTGAAGGAGCGACTCGCTAGGAGCTCGTCAAGTGATATGCTGACATGGTTGGCAAAAGGGCCATGTTGTGGTTACAGACCAAATAGAGAGAGAGTGTGGTAGTGGAGAGTTGAGTAAATGAATGGCTTCCCCCTTCCCCCCGTGGCCTATGCCACGTATATATATATTCATATGGGGAGTGCTTGTATAGTTGTACCCTTACACATGAGTATTCCCCTCGGGGGCTCTTATGTCATTACACATGTCCTATTTCGGACCTAACAGGCCTACTGGGCTTAGGTGGGGGCTACCCCTACAACATGTAACAGCCCAGCTGTTATTTCAAAAAAAAATATTTAATTTAATTTAAAATAAAATATTTGCTTTTGGTTGTTTAAGTTTTTAAAAATTTAATTGCCTGAATTTCTGCTTTTAAAAGGGGTTTTCTTGTGAAAATAATTTAAGCAAAAAAAATTAAAAATTTAAATAACAATCAATTTCATTTAAAATAAAAATCAAAGTTATTTGGTTGCTTGAAATTTTAAAATTTTCGCTAACCTTTATTTTCTGCGTAAAGAAAAGAGCCTTTCTGTTAAACAAAAAAATATATTATAATGAAAAATATCTAAATGTCAGTGGAAAATATTTTTATAAGTTCAAAATAGCTTTATAAACTTCTATGAATTTTTCTAAGATTTTTTAAGCTTTATTTGTTATTTATTGTATTATTGTAAAGCTAGAAAATAAAAACATTTTTTAAAAATTAAAATAAATGTCAATTAATTCCGAAATTATTTTTTTAATCTTTTCAGGTTCCAAGGATCTTTAGAAAATTTTCTTAAAATTTTTCCGAATTTTCTTTTTCTTTTCTTTTTTTTTCTCTCTCTTCTCTCTTCTCTCTCTCTTCCTTTTCCTTTCTTCTTCCTCCAGACCATCGTGCAGTTCACACAGAGCAGCCATGGCATTTCTTGAGCTTTCTTCAATCTTTGATATCTCTTGATTTTCTCAACGGTTTTTAGCGAAATAAATTGCAATCAACTCCTCTCATTAAGATCTTTCATTCCCCCACCGTTTCCCCTCAAATTAATGAGCCGTTTCGCGGGATTTAACCCATGTCATTCAAAGACATGGATGCTTGATCTCCCTCCTCGGGCCTCCTCAACCCCTATAAAAGGGAGCCCCGTGAGCCTCTCCTCATCCTCACTCAACCCCGAAAATCTCAAGTCCCCACTCCCTCTCTATTGGCCGCAATCGGAGTTCTTGTTTCGTTGTTCAAGCGCCGTTCTTCGGCCTTTTGCGCCTCGTCCGGTGGAGCCCCGCCGCGTTTGAGCACATCCCCGGCTTCGCCTCGCCGTGTTCTACGCGGTGCTCACCTCGCCTTCGCCGGAGCATCGCCGGAGCATCATCGCCACCGTGGGCCAATTCGCGTCGTCGTTTCTCGCGTCGCCACCGACCGACCGTGCATGCCCGACCAAAACCAAGGTGAGCATCACGTTCCCCACGCTCTACTCTTTGTTTCGCCGCATGTCTCGCATGTTAATTCCTCTCCGTTTGCCCGGAACGCCGATGTCAGCCTGTAGGCCACATAAAGTCTTGTTCACCGCGTTTCGCTAGTCCGTTGGCCGAGCCGTCTGCGGCGTTGAGTTCGTCTCAACACGTTCTATGTCGTGCTCCCCTCCGTTTGTCCAAAAGCCTTTTTCAAATATTTGCGTCCGACACCTCGCCATGGCCGCAAATGACACTTCGCGTCCCCGCCTGTCTGGGAATGCTTTCAACAATCCGTTCACGTCAAAACGTGCCAAACCATCCCAGGAGGCTATGTTTCAGACGGTTTTGGATTCGCCGCACTGAGCGCGAAGATATTGAATTTTTCGTGTTTCGGTACCGTCGTCGTTCAAACGACGATTGCGTTGCCTCCGGTGAGTTTTTGGCTTAGCCGATATTTTTTCTAGCTTCGCCTCGCCGCGTTCTAAGCCATGCTCACCTTACTTCTCCTTGTTCTATTCCCGAAAATTATTCTTATCTTTAACCCTATGTCGTCGTCGTGGTACACGTCGTCACCGTGCTCCGTTTGACGTGCCGTCAGTTCCTACATGTGCCTCGGGTTATTAGCAACCCATTGGCTTCACCTTCTGTGCCTTTTCTCGTCGACGACACGGCCAAAAACAGTGAAAAAGGCTGCTGTCTGTTACTGTTCACACGGGAATATTCCTTCGGAATATTCCTGATTTTTCTTTTTCCAGAATTTTCTGATCCGCCAATCTTCCAATCGCTCGTTCTCCTCCGTCCGAACTCTGAATCAAGTGATTCAAGTTTCTAAATTCATCTAAATTCATAATCCACCTTTTAGTATTTATTTCATAATTTTTGGATTTTCTTGACCGCCCCTTGGTTGACTTTCCTCACCGCCGGAACACCGTCGCCACTGCCGCCCGAGCTGCGCCACCGCTTCACCTCGCCGCCAACCACCTTCCAACCACTTGTGGTAATGCACAAGAGCACCAACACACTCCTCACAATCCCCTCTCTCTTTTATTCACCTCGCTACCCCTCCGCCAAGAAATCTCGCCGCCGGAGTGTCTCTTCCGCCGACACCGACGCCACCACCGCCAAAACTTCGACAGGACCACGCACACCTCCTTCATCCTTTTCCCAAGCCAGAGCATGACCGGAGTACCCCATCGCCGGTGATCTTCCTCAGGCCCGCACGAACCTTCGACGCCCCTTCTCCGAGCAAGCCGTCGTTGGAGAGTCTCCGCCGTCGATAATCGTGTTCCGCCTCCGCTACACACTTACCACCTGTCAACTCTGTGCAGCCCGAACCTTGCGCCAAGGTGAAATCGGACTCATACTCTTCTCCCTCTTTTGCACATCTCACCTGTCTTCGCCGCCGTTGGATCACTCGGATCTTGTCACGTGAAGCCGTCCGACTTCCCCCAACCATCCGATTCGACTCCGACGTCCGAAGGCCCATAAGACTCCGCTATCCGGAGGCTCTTTAGGCTTCGCCATCCGAAGGCTCTTTAGACTCAGCTGTTCGGAGGCTTCTTAGACTCTGATTGCTCGGAGCCTTCAACTTTGACTTCGACCTTCAACCCTAGAGATTTTGAACTTCAGAGACTTCGACTCCAGCTTTTGACCTTCAACCTCGAAAACTTTGACTTCGACCTTCGATCTCGGAGCCTTTGACTTCGACCTCCGTCTTCGAATCGACCTTGATTGTTTGACCGTTTTAGCCTCCGCACCCTCCGACTTCTCTGAACCCTTCAATCTCTCCGACCACTCGAAACCGTCCGACCTATCCAAGCTGTCCGATTCTTTCGACCACTCTGCATAAATCCAATTCTTTTGACCACTATACAGTTTCGACGGGTCTTCGTCTAAATCTTCGACTTCGACTTCACCCATACTTGGAGTCTTTGTCTTCGACTTAGACCTCCGCATCTTCATCCGTTGGTTTGACCATGGTTTCGACCACGACTCCGACTATGCCTTCGATCATGGTTTCAACCATACACAAATATTGTAGCTTCCGACCACTTTTCCTTCACAAAGAAAGGAATTCCAATAATTCCTTTTATTCATTCCTTTGGAAATTCAAGCTACCAGAAGTTGTTCTTCTTCGCCCTAACTCCATCTGGACCCATTCAAATTCCCAAATTCATATTCTATCTTTCAGTGTATATTTTATAAGTTTGGAGTTTATTTGAATTTTGTTTGAATTTCTTTTGTTGTGGTTCTTCGCGTTTAGATTACGACACTTCGCGAGAGTACGACTTCGACGATTCGCAGCAGAACTTCAATCAAGGCAAGTTACACCTTTGATCATGTTGCTCCCACTAATTTAAATTATTTATGTTGTTTTCAAAATTATTATGCATGCGTACTTTTATCCAATCTAGTTTAAATTCGATTTAAACTCTAGTTATGCCTAAATCCTTTGGACAGCCAAATTTGACATTGAATACCATTGTACCTTGTCAACCCTAGATAAAACCTAGTTAGTACATTAGCACTAACTAGAAATTTTGTAGAAATGCTTAGCCATGCTTAGAATACTTATGGTTTGGGATGATCTTTCACATAAAATGATAGACTTTAAAACTGAATCCTTGACTTTGGTGAGTCAAGAATGTTTATGAAATTATTTCAAAATAAAATATGAAACTGGTTTAGACTTAGGCAATTGGTTAGAGTGGTGGGTGCAGGCATGCCCTGTTGGTTGGAGCCGCAGTGGTTGACTGTCGTGCACAGGGGTATGTGGTTGGGCCTAAGTCAGATTAAGGACCGGTCTGTGAGCTACTATTGCAAAGCCCAATCGTACTACCACAAGTCTGGTATGGGACAGACCTGGCCGAATAATTTGTGAAGTTCCAACATGATCTCGCTATAGGCTGAATGTGAGCGCGGCGTAGGCCGTGAGAAGTCTCACACGGCACAAGAGGGGGCTCCAACATGTGGATTCATGTTGTGGTGAAACCTTAGTGGCGGCGTGATTATGCTGACAACGGATCATTGTAAAGGCCTTGTCATGATCTCCTCGCCGCACACCTAAGGAAGTGTGTAACTCGCGTGGCAAACCGGGATGATCATGTCTTGTGGGTAAAGCTGTACAACCTCTGCAGAGTGTATAACCTATCCTGGATAGCCGTGCCCACGGTCATGGGCAAGCCGAGTGAAGTTTTTCACGGATTAGACTTTGCTTTTCAACATGGTTTGCGAAAACCTTGTGGATGGATGGAATCCATGGGAGATTTTAAAGGTGTATGGATGGATGGAATCCATATGGTATCTTTTGGAAAGATGGTCCGGGTGGGATGCCCGTGGTTAGGTTGGTATGGGGGATGGACCTGCACTAACGGTGACTATTTTACTTACAATGTTGTTTTATTTACTGTATCAAATTCAGCTTTCGCACTTACTTATGATATTTACTCCAATGATCGCCCTTTATGCAAATTAACCATATTATGCCTTCCTTTGAAACTCTTTATGCATACATCACATCTGTTATAACTCCTGGTGTAACTTGTGGAGTACTTTTTGTACTCATGTTGCTATATCTAACTCTTTCTAGAGGAAGCTTTCGACGACTTCGGTGAGGATTGCGACTAGGCCACGTCTTACAGTCATTCGCCTTGTGGGAAGGCTGGATGGGCTGCTGCTTTATGTATTTCTTCCGCTGTCTTCTTTTGCTATTATTGTAAACTTTGGCCATCAGGCTCATATTAGTTAAATAAAGTTTGTCATTACGCATGATATTTGTCTTTGTGATACTGTGTGCACTAGCTTTTCCTGGGATAGTGCGATTAACACAGAGGGTTCTGGAGTTGCTGCTCCGGGTCCCGACAGAGATGGTATCAGAGCAATAATGACTCTAAGACGTGACCGTAGGTAGAATAGAGTGGTTGGACCTTAAGGATTTATTTTAAATAACAAGTATTTAAAAAAAACAATTCTTATTCTTACCTCTCAATCTATGCTACCCTTACCTCTTAATCTTTGCTTGCTCTCATCTTCCAATTCTCCCCTATCTTTATGTCATTACTTAAAAATTCATTTCTAAATCTTCCCTTGCTCAAAACAACTATAGATGGTCAGCAGTCGGGATTCATCGCCTCCGCCACTGCTTTGAAGGATCATGCTTCGTACGTCAAGAGCTGCGAAGGATCACTCCAAGACAACCATTATCCTTTTAGGTTAAGTTGTTAAGCTAGACAGTAGACGAGGTTATGCGCTGTCATTTTTCCCTTTTGTCGGCAGCCATAACTATTGTTTGCTTAATAAAAGTTTTGCTAGTTGTTTTGTTTTGGGTTGCGCAAATCGTCCGTTGTTCCCCCTTTTCCTTGAATCTCCTCTCTCCTAATCTTTGGAAGCATCAAGCTGAAGCGCCAATTGCCAACAACCTCCAGACCACGAACAGAAGGTCACAGAAGCTTGCAAAGGGACGTTTGAACCAGTTATCAGTTCAAGCCAAACAGAGTAAGATCCAAACCTAATTCTTTGCTAGCCCGTCCGAATCTCGGGGACGAGATTCTCTTTAAGGGGGGTAGTTTGTAACAGCCCAGCTGTTATTTCAAAAAAAAATATTTAATTTAATTTAAAATAAAATATTTGCTTTTGGTTGTTTAAGTTTTTAAAAATTTAATTGCCTGAATTTCTGCTTTTAAAAGGGGTTTTCTTGTGAAAATAATTTAAGCAAAAAAAAATTAAAAATTTAAATAACAATCAATTTCATTTAAAATAAAAATCAAAGTTATTTGGTTGCTTGAAATTTTAAAATTTTCGCTAACCTTTATTTTCTGCGTAAAGAAAAGAGCCTTTCTGTTAAACAAAAAAATATATTATAATGAAAAATATCTAAATGTCAGTGGAAAATATTTTTATAAGTTCAAAATAGCTTTATAAACTTCTATGAATTTTTCTAAGATTTTTTAAGCTTTATTTGTTATTTATTGTATTATTGTAAAGCTAGAAAATAAAAACATTTTTTAAAAATTAAAATAAATGTCAATTAATTCCGAAATTATTTTTTTAATCTTTTCAGGTTCCAAGGATCTTTAGAAAATTTTCTTAAAATTTTTCCGAATTTTCTTTTTCTTTTCTTTTTTTTTCTCTCTCTTCTCTCTTTTCTCTCTCTTCCTTTTCCTTTCTTCTTCCTCCAGACCATCGTGCAGTTCACACAGAGCAGCCATGGCATTTCTTGAGCTTTCTTCAATCTTTGATATCTCTTGATTTTCTCAACGGTTTTTAGCGAAATAAATTGCAATCAACTCCTCTCATTAAGATCTTTCATTCCCCCACCGTTTCCCCTCAAATTAATGAGCCGTTTCGCGGGATTTAACCCATGTCATTCAAAGACATGGATGCTTGATCTCCCTCCTCGGGCCTCCTCAACCCCTATAAAAGGGAGCCCCGTGAGCCTCTCCTCATCCTCACTCAACCCCGAAAATCTCAAGTCCCCACTCCCTCTCTATTGGCCGCAATCGGAGTTCTTGTTTCGTTGTTCAAGCGCCGTTCTTCGGCCTTTTGCGCCTCGTCCGGTGGAGCCCCGCCGCGTTTGAGCACATCCCCGGCTTCGCCTCGCCGTGTTCTACGCGGTGCTCACCTCGCCTTCGCCGGAGCATCGCCGGAGCATCATCGCCACCGTGGGCCAATTCGCGTCGTCGTTTCTCGCGTCGCCACCGACCGACCGTGCATGCCCGACCAAAACCAAGGTGAGCATCACGTTCCCCACGCTCTACTCTTTGTTTCGCCGCATGTCTCGCATGTTAATTCCTCTCCGTTTGCCCGGAACGCCGATGTCAGCCTGTAGGCCACATAAAGTCTTGTTCACCGCGTTTCGCTAGTCCGTTGGCCGAGCCGTCTGCGGCGTTGAGTTCGTCTCAACACGTTCTATGTCGTGCTCCCCTCCGTTTGTCCAAAAGCCTTTTTCAAATATTTGCGTCCGACACCTCGCCATGGCCGCAAATGACACTTCGCGTCCCCGCCTGTCTGGGAATGCTTTCAACAATCCGTTCACGTCAAAACGTGCCAAACCATCCCAGGAGGCTATGTTTCAGACGGTTTTGGATTCGCCGCACTGAGCGCGAAGATATTGAATTTTTCGTGTTTCGGTACCGTCGTCGTTCAAACGACGATTGCGTTGCCTCCGGTGAGTTTTTGGCTTAGCCGATATTTTTTCTAGCTTCGCCTCGCCGCGTTCTAAGCCATGCTCACCTTACTTCTCCTTGTTCTATTCCCGAAAATTATTCTTATCTTTAACCCTATGTCGTCGTCGTGGTACACGTCGTCACCGTGCTCCGTTTGACGTGCCGTCAGTTCCTACATGTGCCTCGGGTTATTAGCAACCCATTGGCTTCACCTTCTGTGCCTTTTCTCGTCGACGACACGGCCAAAAACAGTGAAAAAGGCTGCTGTCTGTTACTGTTCACACGGGAATATTCCTTCGGAATATTCCTGATTTTTCTTTTTCCAGAATTTTCTGATCCGCCAATCTTCCAATCGCTCGTTCTCCTCCGTCCGAACTCTGAATCAAGTGATTCAAGTTTCTAAATTCATCTAAATTCATAATCCACCTTTTAGTATTTATTTCATAATTTTTGGATTTTCTTGACCGCCCCTTGGTTGACTTTCCTCACCGCCGGAACACCGTCGCCACTGCCGCCCGAGCTGCGCCACCGCTTCACCTCGCCGCCAACCACCTTCCAACCACTTGTGGTAATGCACAAGAGCACCAACACACTCCTCACAATCCCCTCTCTCTTTTATTCACCTCGCTACCCCTCCGCCAAGAAATCTCGCCGCCGGAGTGTCTCTTCCGCCGACACCGACGCCACCACCGCCAAAACTTCGACAGGACCACGCACACCTCCTTCATCCTTTTCCCAAGCCAGAGCATGACCGGAGTACCCCATCGCCGGTGATCTTCCTCAGGCCCGCACGAACCTTCGACGCCCCTTCTCCGAGCAAGCCGTCGTTGGAGAGTCTCCGCCGTCGATAATCGTGTTCCGCCTCCGCTACACACTTACCACCTGTCAACTCTGTGCAGCCCGAACCTTGCGCCAAGGTGAAATCGGACTCATACTCTTCTCCCTCTTTTGCACATCTCACCTGTCTTCGCCGCCGTTGGATCACTCGGATCTTGTCACGTGAAGCCGTCCGACTTCCCCCAACCATCCGATTCGACTCCGACGTCCGAAGGCCCATATGACTCCGCTATCCGGAGGCTCTTTAGGCTTCGCCATCCGAAGGCTCTTTAGACTCAGCTGTTCGGAGGCTTCTTAGACTCCGATTGCTCGGAGCCTTCAACTTTGACTTCGACCTTCAACCCTAGAGATTTTGAACTTCAGAGACTTCGACTCCAGCTTTTGACCTTCAACCTCGAAAACTTTGACTTCGACCTTCGATCTCGGAGCCTTTGACTTCGACCTCCGTCTTCGAATCGACCTTGATTGTTTGACCGTTTTAGCCTCCGCACCCTCCGACTTCTCTGAACCCTTCAATCTCTCCGACCACTCGAAACCGTCCGACCTATCCAAGCTGTCCGATTCTTTCGACCACTCTGCATAAATCCAATTCTTTTGACCACTATACAGTTTCGACGGGTCTTCGTCTAAATCTTCGACTTCGACTTCACCCATACTTGGAGTCTTTGTCTTCGACTTAGACCTCCGCATCTTCATCCGTTGGTTTGACCATGGTTTCGACCACGACTCCGACTATGCCTTCGATCATGGTTTCAACCATACACAAATATTGTAGCTTCCGACCACTTTTCCTTCACAAAGAAAGGAATTCCAATAATTCCTTTTATTCATTCCTTTGGAAATTCAAGCTACCAGAAGTTGTTCTTCTTCGCCCTAACTCCATCTGGACCCATTCAAATTCCCAAATTCATATTCTATCTTTCAGTGTATATTTTATAAGTTTGGAGTTTATTTGAATTTTGTTTGAATTTCTTTTGTTGTGGTTCTTCGCGTTTAGATTACGACACTTCGCGAGAGTACGACTTCGACGATTCGCAGCAGAACTTCAATCAAGGCAAGTTACACCTTTGATCATGTTGCTCCCACTAATTTAAATTATTTATGTTGTTTTCAAAATTATTATGCATGCGTACTTTTATCCAATCTAGTTTAAATTCGATTTAAACTCTAGTTATGCCTAAATCCTTTGGACAGCCAAATTTGACATTGAATACCATTGTACCTTGTCAACCCTAGATAAAACCTAGTTAGTACATTAGCACTAACTAGAAATTTTGTAGAAATGCTTAGCCATGCTTAGAATACTTATGGTTTGGGATGATCTTTCACATAAAATGATAGACTTTAAAACTGAATCCTTGACTTTGGTGAGTCAAGAATGTTTATGAAATTATTTCAAAATAAAATATGAAACTGGTTTAGACTTAGGCAATTGGTTAGAGTGGTGGGTGCAGGCATGCCCTGTTGGTTGGAGCCGCAGTGGTTGACTGTCGTGCACAGGGGTATGTGGTTGGGCCTAAGTCAGATTAAGGACCGGTCTGTGAGCTACTATTGCAAAGCCCAATCGTACTACCACAAGTCTGGTATGGGACAGACCTGGCCGAATAATTTGTGAAGTTCCAACATGATCTCGCTATAGGCTGAATGTGAGCGCGGCGTAGGCCGTGAGAAGTCTCACACGGCACAAGAGGGGGCTCCAACATGTGGATTCATGTTGTGGTGAAACCTTAGTGGCGGCGTGATTATGCTGACAACGGATCATTGTAAAGGCCTTGTCATGATCTCCTCGCCGCACACCTAAGGAAGTGTGTAACTCGCGTGGCAAACCGGGATGATCATGTCTTGTGGGTAAAGCTGTACAACCTCTGCAGAGTGTATAACCTATCCTGGATAGCCGTGCCCACGGTCATGGGCAAGCCGAGTGAAGTTTTTCACGGATTAGACTTTGCTTTTCAACATGGTTTGCGAAAACCTTGTGGATGGATGGAATCCATGGGAGATTTTAAAGGTGTATGGATGGATGGAATCCATATGGTATCTTTTGGAAAGATGGTCCGGGTGGGATGCCCGTGGTTAGGTTGGTATGGGGGATGGACCTGCACTAACGGTGACTATTTTACTTACAATGTTGTTTTATTTACTGTATCAAATTCAGCTTTCGCACTTACTTATGATATTTACTCCAATGATCGCCCTTTATGCAAATTAACCATATTATGCCTTCCTTTGAAACTCTTTATGCATACATCACATCTGTTATAACTCCTGGTGTAACTTGTGGAGTACTTTTTGTACTCATGTTGCTATATCTAACTCTTTCTAGAGGAAGCTTTCGACGACTTCGGTGAGGATTGCGACTAGGCCACGTCTTACAGTCATTCGCCTTGTGGGAAGGCTGGATGGGCTGCTGCTTTATGTATTTCTTCCGCTGTCTTCTTTTGCTATTATTGTAAACTTTGGCCATCAGGCTCATATTAGTTAAATAAAGTTTGTCATTACGCATGATATTTGTCTTTGTGATACTGTGTGCACTAGCTTTTCCTGGGATAGTGCGATTAACACAGAGGGTTCTGGAGTTGCTGCTCCGGGTCCCGACAGAGATGGTATCAGAGCAATAATGACTCTAAGACGTGACCGTAGGTAGAATAGAGTGGTTGGACCTTATGGATTTATTTTAAATAACAAGTATTTAAAAAAAAACAATTCTTATTCTTACCTCTCAATCTATGCTACCCTTACCTCTTAATCTTTGCTTGCTCTCATCTTCCAATTCTCCCCTATCTTTATGTCATTACTTAAAAATTCATTTCTAAATCTTCCCTTGCTCAAAACAACTATAGATGGTCAGCAGTCGGGATTCATCGCCTCCGCCACTGCTTTGAAGGATCATGCTTCGTACGTCAAGAGCTGCGAAGGATCACTCCAAGACAACCATTATCCTTTTAGGTTAAGTTGTTAAGCTAGACAGTAGACGAGGTTATGCGCTGTCATTTTTCCCTTTTGTCGGCAGCCATAACTATTGTTTGCTTAATAAAAGTTTTGCTAGTTGTTTTGTTTTGGGTTGCGCAAATCGTCCGTTGTTCCCCCTTTTCCTTGAATCTCCTCTCTCCTAATCTTTGGAAGCATCAAGCTGAAGCGCCAATTGCCAACAACCTCCAGACCACGAACAGAAGGTCACAGAAGCTTGCAAAGGGACGTTTGAACCAGTTATCAGTTCAAGCCAAACAGAGTAAGATCCAAACCTAATTCTTTGCTAGCCCGTCCGAATCTCGGGGACGAGATTCTCTTTAAGGGGGGTAGTTTGTAACAGCCCAGCTGTTATTTCAAAAAAAAATATTTAATTTAATTTAAAATAAAATATTTGCTTTTGGTTGTTTAAGTTTTTAAAAATTTAATTGCCTGAATTTCTGCTTTTAAAAGGGGTTTTCTTGTGAAAATAATTTAAGCAAAAAAAAATTAAAAATTTAAATAACAATCAATTTCATTTAAAATAAAAATCAAAGTTATTTGGTTGCTTGAAATTTTAAAATTTTCGCTAACCTTTATTTTCTGCGTAAAGAAAAGAGCCTTTCTGTTAAACAAAAAAATATATTATAATGAAAAATATCTAAATGTCAGTGGAAAATATTTTTATAAGTTCAAAATAGCTTTATAAACTTCTATGAATTTTTCTAAGATTTTTTAAGCTTTATTTGTTATTTATTGTATTATTGTAAAGCTAGAAAATAAAAACATTTTTTAAAAATTAAAATAAATGTCAATTAATTCCGAAATTATTTTTTTAATCTTTTCAGGTTCCAAGGATCTTTAGAAAATTTTCTTAAAATTTTTCCGAATTTTCTTTTTCTTTTCTTTTTTTTTCTCTCTCTTCTCTCTTTTCTCTCTCTTCCTTTTCCTTTCTTCTTCCTCCAGACCATCGTGCAGTTCACACAGAGCAGCCATGGCATTTCTTGAGCTTTCTTCAATCTTTGATATCTCTTGATTTTCTCAACGGTTTTTAGCGAAATAAATTGCAATCAACTCCTCTCATTAAGATCTTTCATTCCCCCACCGTTTCCCCTCAAATTAATGAGCCGTTTCGCGGGATTTAACCCATGTCATTCAAAGACATGGATGCTTGATCTCCCTCCTCGGGCCTCCTCAACCCCTATAAAAGGGAGCCCCGTGAGCCTCTCCTCATCCTCACTCAACCCCGAAAATCTCAAGTCCCCACTCCCTCTCTATTGGCCGCAATCGGAGTTCTTGTTTCGTTGTTCAAGCGCCGTTCTTCGGCCTTTTGCGCCTCGTCCGGTGGAGCCCCGCCGCGTTTGAGCACATCCCCGGCTTCGCCTCGCCGTGTTCTACGCGGTGCTCACCTCGCCTTCGCCGGAGCATCGCCGGAGCATCATCGCCACCGTGGGCCAATTCGCGTCGTCGTTTCTCGCGTCGCCACCGACCGACCGTGCATGCCCGACCAAAACCAAGGTGAGCATCACGTTCCCCACGCTCTACTCTTTGTTTCGCCGCATGTCTCGCATGTTAATTCCTCTCCGTTTGCCCGGAACGCCGATGTCAGCCTGTAGGCCACATAAAGTCTTGTTCACCGCGTTTCGCTAGTCCGTTGGCCGAGCCGTCTGCGGCGTTGAGTTCGTCTCAACACGTTCTATGTCGTGCTCCCCTCCGTTTGTCCAAAAGCCTTTTTCAAATATTTGCGTCCGACACCTCGCCATGGCCGCAAATGACACTTCGCGTCCCCGCCTGTCTGGGAATGCTTTCAACAATCCGTTCACGTCAAAACGTGCCAAACCATCCCAGGAGGCTATGTTTCAGACGGTTTTGGATTCGCCGCACTGAGCGCGAAGATATTGAATTTTTCGTGTTTCGGTACCGTCGTCGTTCAAACGACGATTGCGTTGCCTCCGGTGAGTTTTTGGCTTAGCCGATATTTTTTCTAGCTTCGCCTCGCCGCGTTCTAAGCCATGCTCACCTTACTTCTCCTTGTTCTATTCCCGAAAATTATTCTTATCTTTAACCCTATGTCGTCGTCGTGGTACACGTCGTCACCGTGCTCCGTTTGACGTGCCGTCAGTTCCTACATGTGCCTCGGGTTATTAGCAACCCATTGGCTTCACCTTCTGTGCCTTTTCTCGTCGACGACACGGCCAAAAACAGTGAAAAAGGCTGCTGTCTGTTACTGTTCACACGGGAATATTCCTTCGGAATATTCCTGATTTTTCTTTTTCCAGAATTTTCTGATCCGCCAATCTTCCAATCGCTCGTTCTCCTCCGTCCGAACTCTGAATCAAGTGATTCAAGTTTCTAAATTCATCTAAATTCATAATCCACCTTTTAGTATTTATTTCATAATTTTTGGATTTTCTTGACCGCCCCTTGGTTGACTTTCCTCACCGCCGGAACACCGTCGCCACTGCCGCCCGAGCTGCGCCACCGCTTCACCTCGCCGCCAACCACCTTCCAACCACTTGTGGTAATGCACAAGAGCACCAACACACTCCTCACAATCCCCTCTCTCTTTTATTCACCTCGCTACCCCTCCGCCAAGAAATCTCGCCGCCGGAGTGTCTCTTCCGCCGACACCGACGCCACCACCGCCAAAACTTCGACAGGACCACGCACACCTCCTTCATCCTTTTCCCAAGCCAGAGCATGACCGGAGTACCCCATCGCCGGTGATCTTCCTCAGGCCCGCACGAACCTTCGACGCCCCTTCTCCGAGCAAGCCGTCGTTGGAGAGTCTCCGCCGTCGATAATCGTGTTCCGCCTCCGCTACACACTTACCACCTGTCAACTCTGTGCAGCCCGAACCTTGCGCCAAGGTGAAATCGGACTCATACTCTTCTCCCTCTTTTGCACATCTCACCTGTCTTCGCCGCCGTTGGATCACTCGGATCTTGTCACGTGAAGCCGTCCGACTTCCCCCAACCATCCGATTCGACTCCGACGTCCGAAGGCCCATAAGACTCCGCTATCCGGAGGCTCTTTAGGCTTCGCCATCCGAAGGCTCTTTAGACTCAGCTGTTCGGAGGCTTCTTAGACTCTGATTGCTCGGAGCCTTCAACTTTGACTTCGACCTTCAACCCTAGAGATTTTGAACTTCAGAGACTTCGACTCCAGCTTTTGACCTTCAACCTCGAAAACTTTGACTTCGACCTTCGATCTCGGAGCCTTTGACTTCGACCTCCGTCTTCGAATCGACCTTGATTGTTTGACCGTTTTAGCCTCCGCACCCTCCGACTTCTCTGAACCCTTCAATCTCTCCGACCACTCGAAACCGTCCGACCTATCCAAGCTGTCCGATTCTTTCGACCACTCTGCATAAATCCAATTCTTTTGACCACTATACAGTTTCGACGGGTCTTCGTCTAAATCTTCGACTTCGACTTCACCCATACTTGGAGTCTTTGTCTTCGACTTAGACCTCCGCATCTTCATCCGTTGGTTTGACCATGGTTTCGACCACGACTCCGACTATGCCTTCGATCATGGTTTCAACCATACACAAATATTGTAGCTTCCGACCACTTTTCCTTCACAAAGAAAGGAATTCCAATAATTCCTTTTATTCATTCCTTTGGAAATTCAAGCTACCAGAAGTTGTTCTTCTTCGCCCTAACTCCATCTGGACCCATTCAAATTCCCAAATTCATATTCTATCTTTCAGTGTATATTTTATAAGTTTGGAGTTTATTTGAATTTTGTTTGAATTTCTTTTGTTGTGGTTCTTCGCGTTTAGATTACGACACTTCGCGAGAGTACGACTTCGACGATTCGCAGCAGAACTTCAATCAAGGCAAGTTACACCTTTGATCATGTTGCTCCCACTAATTTAAATTATTTATGTTGTTTTCAAAATTATTATGCATGCGTACTTTTATCCAATCTAGTTTAAATTCGATTTAAACTCTAGTTATGCCTAAATCCTTTGGACAGCCAAATTTGACATTGAATACCATTGTACCTTGTCAACCCTAGATAAAACCTAGTTAGTACATTAGCACTAACTAGAAATTTTGTAGAAATGCTTAGCCATGCTTAGAATACTTATGGTTTGGGATGATCTTTCACATAAAATGATAGACTTTAAAACTGAATCCTTGACTTTGGTGAGTCAAGAATGTTTATGAAATTATTTCAAAATAAAATATGAAACTGGTTTAGACTTAGGCAATTGGTTAGAGTGGTGGGTGCAGGCATGCCCTGTTGGTTGGAGCCGCAGTGGTTGACTGTCGTGCACAGGGGTATGTGGTTGGGCCTAAGTCAGATTAAGGACCGGTCTGTGAGCTACTATTGCAAAGCCCAATCGTACTACCACAAGTCTGGTATGGGACAGACCTGGCCGAATAATTTGTGAAGTTCCAACATGATCTCGCTATAGGCTGAATGTGAGCGCGGCGTAGGCCGTGAGAAGTCTCACACGGCACAAGAGGGGGCTCCAACATGTGGATTCATGTTGTGGTGAAACCTTAGTGGCGGCGTGATTATGTTGACAACGGATCATTGTAAAGGCCTTGTCATGATCTCCTCGCCGCACACCTAAGGAAGTGTGTAACTCGCGTGGCAAACCGGGATGATCATGTCTTGTGGGTAAAGCTGTACAACCTCTGCAGAGTGTATAACCTATCCTGGATAGCCGTGCCCACGGTCATGGGCAAGCCGAGTGAAGTTTTTCACGGATTAGACTTTGCTTTTCAACATGGTTTGCGAAAACCTTGTGGATGGATGGAATCCATGGGAGATTTTAAAGGTGTATGGATGGATGGAATCCATATGGTATCTTTTGGAAAGATGGTCCGGGTGGGATGCCTGTGGTTAGGTTGGTATGGGGGATGGACCTGCACTAACGGTGACTATTTTACTTACAATGTTGTTTTATTTACTGTATCAAATTCAGCTTTCGCACTTACTTATGATATTTACTCCAATGATCGCCCTTTATGCAAATTAACCATATTATGCCTTCCTTTGAAACTCTTTATGCATGCATCACATCTGTTATAACTCCTGGTGTAACTTGTGGAGTACTTTTTGTACTCATGTTGCTATATCTAACTCTTTCTAGAGGAAGCTTTCGACGACTTCGGTGAGGATTGCGACTAGGCCACGTCTTACAGTCATTCGCCTTGTGGGAAGGCTGGATGGGCTGCTGCTTTATGTATTTCTTCCGCTGTCTTCTTTTGCTATTATTGTAAACTTTGGCCATCAGGCTCATATTAGTTAAATAAAGTTTGTCATTACGCATGATATTTGTCTTTGTGATACTGTGTGCACTAGCTTTTCCTGGGATAGTGCGATTAACACAGAGGGTTCTGGAGTTGCTGCTCCGGGTCCCGACACAACAGGAGCCTCTCAAGGTGAAGGGCTTCACGGGCCGAAGCCATGCCGCTGAGTCCTTTGGCCCCCTCCGTCCCATCGGCCTGTGATGCTTGATGACTTGGATAGTTCGCACGTCCGCCCGTGCTTGCGCGAGGGCTGTCTTCGGGTCCCGAAGCTGGCGCGGCCTCGAGGCCGAAGGCGCCGGGAAGTCCGAAGGCTTTGACGGGGCCGAGGTCGTGCTTGTGCGAGGGCCGTCTCCCTCACCTGGGGCGGGCGCAGCTTCGAGGCCGAAGACACTGAGTTGGCCGAAGGCTTCGACCGGGCCGGGGTCCGGGCGTGCCCTACCTCGCGCTCCAGATATTTATGGGCGAAGCCGACTTGGTCGGCTGCCCTTGGCGGTCGAGTCTCGGGAAATGCGTCGCGCGATGTGGCGCCAGCGCGGGGAGATGGTTGCTTGGTCCGGGAGTGCGCTTTAATGACACCTGGAATCGCGCCGGCCTTTGTCAGGGGTAGGCTGGCACGGCTGCCCCGCTTGCCCTACACTGGATGTGGGCACATGGCCGGCTGTAATTGGAGCGTCGTGGGATGCCAGTGTTCCCACGACCACGGCCGTTCGCCTCATCCCTAGGAAAAGTGGCCACGCGGTGGGAGTGTATGGGCGCATTGGGCGCTGAGCGGCCACCTACCGCCGCCTGCCGCGGTTTCCAGCGGTTGCACTGCCCGATCGTGGGTAGCCGAACCACTGTCATTCTGTCGCTCGATCTTCTGCCTGTAGGGGAGACGGGGGGCTTTATAAATCGCCCCTGTGGGCATGCAGTCGTTCCCCTTGGCTGCTTGATCGCTTGTGCGTTCCTTGCTATTCCTCTTGCACCTCCTGCTGCTAATCTCGCCTCCGCGCCTGCCCGCCGCCGTGAGAAAAAGATGGCTGCGCTCGACGACCTCCCAGCTAACACGGGTGCCGCCCTTGACGACCCTGCGCGTCGCCTTAGCGAGAGCGCCTCGTCGAGCCAGCGCTGCCTGACGCCACCACCGGCGGAGTACCGCCTGGTTCCGTGCGACAGGAAGCAAACTCTCCAGCACTGGGCTGCCGTGAAAAGGTCCAAAAGTCGCTGCTCCCGTGTGCTGGGGCGGAGCCGCGTCACGGAGGAGACCCTCCGGACCCTTCTGCAGGAGAAGAAGCTGGAGGAGCGTGCCGGGGCTCGCCTACCCGGGCGTGACGAAACGGAGCCGAACCCGGGAGAGTCGGAGGTGATCGTCTTCGTGGCATTCTTCGATGCCGGGCTTCGGATCCCCGCGACACACTTTGTTCGTGAAGTGCTGCGAGCGTATGGGTTGGAGCTGGCGTAGCTGACTCCGACCGCGATCGTACGGTTGGCCATCTTCACTTGGGCGATGCGGACGGAGGGTACCCGTCCCCGCACCGAGCTGTTCGCCATCCTGCACGACGCGCGGTGCCGACCGAGGAGAGTAGAAGGGGGGCTTACTCGAACTTTGGCGGCGTGGACTTCCTGCTGAGGCCGGAGTGCTCGCACCTGTTTCCCGCGTTGGCTATGCAGGAAAAGTGGGAGATCGGCTGGACACGGCGGTGGTTCTACTACACCATGACGAGCACAAGCGGCCTCCGGAGCCGTGGAGAGCCGATATCATTCGACAGCTGTCCGAATGTGACGCCTCGGCCCGGCGAGGAGCAGCACGCGCGGAGACTTGCTGGGGTCGCACTCCGGTTCAACATGCGTGACCTCGCGGAGGAGTTCACCATGTACGGGATATCCCCACTTGCTTGCAACTGGAAATATGAGCGGCGAGGGCCCGATCGGAAGGACGGCATCCACCCGGGGGTGTCTTCGCTCCATAGGCCCTCTGCGCCCTGTAAGTATCCCTGTGATATGCTAAGTACCACGTGGGTGGTTGCAAACCCTTAGATTTGACACTCCGCTTGTGCCTGCAGTACGCCGGTTAGAAGATGCGGAATGCGCCGTAGCTGCGATACTTGGGCCGTACACGACGAAGGAGCACAAGGCCCGCGAGTCCGCGACTTCCTTGGCGAAGCAGGGGCGGATTAATTGGGTGTGCGAGGCCTTGGAAACCCCCGTGCCGGAGCGCCCAGTGCCTGCGGAATCACCGAGCGGTGCGACGGTGGTAGCGCCATCTTCTCGGAGCGGGGTCCAGTCGGAGGTCATTGCCCTTAGTTCGCCGACCGTGTCGCCGGTCGAGAACGTGAGGATAGGGGGCGAGACGGGCGCTGGGCTCAGACCGACCGGTTCGGGGGGCCGCGTAACTCCCGACGAGGCCGTATATGGTGGCCAGGCGACAAGCATGCGCCTCGCCGTTCTTGAAGATGACGCCTCGTCGCCTCCAGCGGCAACCGCCGCGCTATCGCTGACGGTGGCTTCCGCGGCTACCCAGGTAGCCACGGAGGCTTCACCTACGACTCCGAAGGCAAAACGGCCTCGGGTGCAATCGCCGCCATCTTCCAGGGGCCGGTTCAGTGTGGCGAGTCCAGTGACTGCGGCCCTGACGGCTAGCGGGGATGCTTCTGAAGCCAGGAGGGTTGTCGCGCCTCAGGCCAGCGGGCGCTCCTGACCCAGGTGGAGGCCGCGGCAGAGGGGACCGGAGGTAGGCGTAGTTCGTTTTCGTCGCGCGACTTCGCGAAACTCTCCCCGATTTGCTCGCTTATTCCGTCGACGCCAGGCGAGACAGGGTCTCCCAAACGAGGGCAAGAATCGAGCAATGGGGGGCCCCGCGATGTCACCGGCCTGATTGAGCTGGGGACTGTGTGCGCCCCAACTACTGCGGAAGGCACTGGGGCGGGGGCTCTAGGTCCTGACATCTCCGACTTCGTACCTCGGTGGGAGGCGCTTCGCGCCTGGAACGAGGTGGCAGAGTATGCTGGCGCCCGCCTAGATCGACAGGCACTGCACTCCTGCGGGGGCGACCTCTTGGCCCTCGCGCTAGGGGCCTCTGAGATGAGGGTAATGGTCTCCGTTCTCGCTGCATACCCCTTGCTTACCTGATAGGTAACCCTTGTTATACTTCGTGTAGACGCTTGCAATTAGCAAAGCCCTTGAAGAGACTCGCGCTCGCGAGCGGAGGGTACTGGAGGACCAGCTGCGCGTGGCGGACGACGCCAATGCCACCAAGGACGAGGTCATTCGAGTGCTGATGGCGGAGTGGGACGAGGCTATTGCCGACGCGCAGTTGGTGGGCAGGAACGCGAAGAACGCGGCAGTAGCCGCACAACTTGCGATGGAGGAGGCCCAGCGCGCCGCGACGGGGGAGCGGACTGCCCTTCTTCAGCGAATCTCCGCGCTAGAGGCGGAGAAGGAACAGCTTGTCGCCTCCGTTGCGGAGAAGATGCTAACCTGGGATAACGCGTGCTCTTCCGCGTGGAATGCGATGGAGTCCTTGGAGTGGGCCCTGCGGGGGCTTTGTGTGCACGTGGAGGACGCCACTCATGGCCGCCAAGACCTGATGGAGACGCTTGTGCGAATCGAAGAGGGCTCGAGCGTTGCCCTTCCTGGCGCCAAGGCTTTCGGCACGCACTGCGACTATATGCGTGCTGGGCTTGCCCTCGCCCTGCTGCACGCTGGTGGGTGCGAGCATGTCAATGAGCTGGCGAACCCTCAGCTCGACTTGCCTACCGAGCCCGGGGTGATATCTGATGCCGTTCGTGCCACCGAGCCCGCGACCCGAAACTTCCATGACCGAATTTGGAATTATGTCGGGGAGGGGGCCGCCACGGTTGCTTTGCGGCGGACGCTGCGGAATGAGGGGACGTGCTTCGCTGGCTCAAAGAGGTCCCTCGGCGCGGCGCAGGCGATGCGGGCGCTCGTCGCGGCGAAGACGGCGCGGACTCATAGGAATAGTCAGGTGTTGGCGCATTCCATGCCATGCGTGTGTCTGCTTCTGTAATGTAACTGTCTTGCTCGGGCCAAACAACAATCTTCCCATGCACTTGTTGTTATGTAATATGCTGCGAGCTGGTGGGTCGTGCAAGGCACGGGTGTCGTGTCGCCCCTCGTTCTGGTATTAGCAAACGGGCTTGCGAACACTTTGCACCTCGGGCCCCAGACTAGCCGAGGTAGACGCACGAGCGCTCCGTCCCCTACCCTTCAAAGTGGTGGCAGCGGAGCTGGCGCCTAGCCGAAGTAGACGCGCGAGCGCTCCGTCCCCTACCCTTCGAAGTGGTGGCAGCGGAGCTGGCGCCTAGCCGAAGTAGACGCGCGAGCGCTCCGTCCCCTACCCTTCGAAGTGGTGGCAGCGGAGCTGGCCCCTAGCCGAAGTAGACGCGCGAGCCCTCCGTCCCCTACCCTTCGAAGTGGTGGCAGCGGAGCTGGTGCCTAGCCAAAGTAGACGCGCGAGCGCTCCGTTCCCTACCCTTCGAACTGGTGGCAGCGGAGCTGGCGCCTAGTCGAAGTAGACGCACGAGCGCTCCGTCCCCTACCCTTCGAAGTGGTGGCAGCGGAGCTGGCGCCTAGTCGAAGTAGACGCGCGAGCGCTCTGTCCCCTACCTTTCGAAGTGGTAGCAGCGGAGCTGGCGCCTTAGTCGAGGTATGCATGGGGACCTCGACCACGCCCCTTGTTTTGTATGTTCCAGGGGGTGCGCGCAAGGGGCACGCCTCCGCGTGCTTGGGAATATCCAAGCCGCGGTTGTACATCGTAAAGCGTGCAGAGATAGCGCCCACGTTGGTAGAGGGTGCGTGGGATCGACATCCACATCTTATTTATACTCCGAAGAGTACGCACTAGGGCAACGCCCATGCGTGCGCGGGGTTCGCGTCTTGTTTATACTCCGTAGAGTGCGTAGGGATAGCATCCGCGTCTTTTTTATACTTCGGAGAGTGCGTGGGATCAACATCCAGGTCTTATTTATACTCCGAAGAGTACGCACCGGGGCAATGCCCATGCGTGCGTGGTGTTCGCGTCTTGTTTATACTCCGTAGAGTGCACAGGGATAGCATCCGCGTCTTCTTTATACTCTGGAGGAGTGCGCGGGATATACATCCACGTCTTATTTATACTCCGAAGAGTACGCACTGGGGCAACGCCCATGTGTGCGCGGGGTTCGCGTCTTGTTTATGCTCCGTAGAGTGCGCAGGGATAGCATCCGCGTCTTCTTTATACTCCGGAGGAGTGTGCGGGATATACATCCACGTCTTATTTATACTCCGAAGAGTATGCACTGGGGCAACGCCCATGCGTGCGCGGGGTTCGCGTCTTGTTTATACTCCGTAGAGTGCGCAGGGATAGCATCCGCGTCTTCTTTATACTCCGGAGGAGTGCGTGCGGAGGCGGACCTCGACGCTACGTCTTATTTATACTCCGTGGAGTGCGTGCGGAGGCGGACCTCGCGCTACGTCTTATTTAGAGTCCGTAGACTGCGCGCGGAGGCGAACCTCCGCGCGTTGCGGGCGGTGAAATTGCGTGCGGAGGCGGACCTCGACGCTACGTCTTATTTATACTCCGTGGAGTGCGTGCGGAGGCGGACCTCGCGCTACGTCTTATTTAGAGTCCGTAGACTGCGCGCGGAGGCGTCCCCCCACGCGTCTTTATTCATGCTCATGCGTAGTGCACACGAGGGTGACCTTCGCACGCTTTTAATACGAAAACGGGAGAACTTGCATGAACGATGCACTTTATTAAATTCCCGTTTGCGCGGGTGAGCAGTTACAAGGGTTAAGGCACTAACCGTTAGCCGCTTACGTCTGCCGAAGCCGGGGAAGGCCCCTAGCCTTGTGTGCTTGACTCAGGCGTAATACCGCTGTAGCTTGTCCGCATTCCACGTGTGTCGGAGCGTGTGCCCTTCCAAGGTGGCTAAGCGATACGCTCCCTTCTGCAGGGCCTCCGCAACGATGTACGGGCCTTCCCACTTGGACTCGAGCTTGCCTACCGTTTCCGCGTGGAGTGCCATCTTGAGGACGAGGTCGCCTGGTCTGAATTCGCGTGGGTACAGCGAACGATTGCGACCGTGCACCATCTGTCGCGCGTATTTTATGACGTGCTGTGTTGCGCTGGCCCGGTCTCCGTCAAGGAGATCCACGGACAATTGGCGCTCCTCGTCTGGTGCTTGGACAAGGACCCGCCGCGAGCCCGCCTTTATTTCTTCGGGTGTGACCGCCTCGTCACTGAAGACGAGCTTGAAGGGCGTGAACCCCATTGGGCTTGTGACCGTTGTGCGAAGGGACCAGAGGACGCTGTAGAGCTCGCCCGGCCACTTCCCTTTTGGTGACCCGACGAGGCGCTTCTTGATTGCGGCAGAGATGGCGCCGTTTGCCCACTCTACCGCCCCGTTGGACTGTGGGTGTCCGACCGAGGCGAACCGGAGGGTGATGCCCATGTTGCCGCAGAATTCTTTGAATGGGGCTGCATCGAACTGCAGACCGTTGTCGACGGTGATCTCCCTGGGCACACCGAATCGGCATATGATGTTTTGCCAGAGGAAGCACTGCAGAGCTGCCGAGGTAATCTTGGCCAGGGCTACCGCCTCCGGCCACCTGGAAAAGTACTCCAGGGCAACTGCGACGAATCGCAGGTCCCCTGGGGCCCTGGGAAGTGGTCCCACGACGTCGATGCCCCACCTCGCCAGTGGCCACACCGGGGGTATGGGGTGGAGGCTTGTCGGGGGCCTGTGGATAGCCCTTCCCATCCATTGGCAACCTTGACAACGGCGCATGAGGTCCTGGGCATCCGCGACAGCTGTTGGCCAATAAAAACCTTGTCTGAATGCCTTGCCCACCAGAGACCTTGGTTGGAGGTGCGAGCCGCAGAGACCCGCGTGAATTTCCGTGAGGAGGCGCTTGCCTTCTTCGCGCGGGAGGCACCACAGGAGCGGTGCGCAGACCCCCTTCTTGTAAAGCGCCCCGTCGAGCACCTGGAAGGACCTAGCGCGGTGTTGCAAACGCCGGAGCTCGGAGGAGTCATCCGGTTCCGCAATGCCTTGCAAAAAGGCGAGAAGGGGCTCCCGCCAGTCGCCCTGCTAGGTGATCTGGTGGACGAGGGTCGTGTCCCGATTATCTTGTGCTATGGCCGCCGCTGGCAGGATCTCGTAAAATGCCCCTTCGGGAATTGGGAGCTGCTGACTGGTAGCCTTGGCCAGGACATCAGCTTGTTCGTTGTCCGCTCGAGGGATGGCCTTCACCGTGACACCCAAAAACTGCCGTTCCTTCGCTCGTACGGCTGCTAGGTACTTGGCTAGCTCCGGGTCCTTGGCTTGATATGACTTGTCCACATGGCCTGCCACCAGCCGGGAATCAGTGCGGACGAGGACTCGCCTTGCTCCCGTCGCTTTGAGCTTCCCGAGGCCGAAGAGTAGCGCCTCGTATTCGGCCGTGTTGTTCGTAGCCGGAAACGCTAGGCGCGCCGAGTAAAAAAGGCGCTGCCCCTCTGGGGTGGTGATAACGGCGCCCACCCCTGCGCCCGCAACACCGTACGCTTCGTCGGTATTAAGTGTCCACACCGGGTCTTCGAGTTGGAGGGCGGGCTGAGCTGGGGGGGTCCATTCCGCGAGGAAGTCCGCCAGAACTTGGGACTTGATCGCCGTCCGAGAGGCGTATGTTAAGGAGAACGGGGCCAGCTCTGCCGCCCATTTCCGAATTCGCCCCGTGGACTCCTTGTTGTGGAGCATCTCTGCCAGGGGGAACGATGATGGCACCGTTATCGGGTGGGCCAGGAAGTAATGCCGGAGTTTCCTTGATGCCATGACCAGCGTGTAAGCAAGCTTCTCGAGCTCGGTATATCGCGTCTTGGCGCCCTGAAGGGCTTCAGAGACGAAATACACTGGCCGCTGAAGCGCGCCCTCTTCCAGGACGAGAACGGCGCTGACCGCCGTTGCCGAGGCAGCGAGGTAGAGTAGGAGGGGAGCCTCTGGTGCTGGGGCCACCAGAGTGGGGAGGGTTGTGAGGTGCTTCTTGAGGTCGTCGAAGGCCTTTGCGCAGTCGTCATCCCAATGAAACCCGTCGCAACCGCGGAGGGTCTTGAAAAATGGTAAGCCCCTCTCCGCCGCTCTAGAGAGGAAACGGCTCAAGGCCGCCATGCGGCCTGCCAGCCTCTGGACCTCCCGCGTCGTCTTGGGGGGTTCCATGCCCAGGATAGCGTCAACCTTGTCGGGGTTCGCTTGGATGCCTCGCCCAGATACGAGGAAGCCCAGTAGCTTGCCCGCCTGTACACCGAAGACACATTTGTCCGGATTGAGCTTAATGCCCGCCTTCCGGAGGTTGTCAAAAGTCTCCTGAAGATCCCGACCGTGTGAGGCGAGCTGCCGGGTTTTTACTACCACGTCGTCCACGTAAGCCTCCACATTTCTCCCTAGCTGGGCAGCCAGGGCCAGCGCGACGAGGCGGGTGAAAGTTGCGCTCGCGTTCTTCAAGCCGAAGGGCATCCTTACGAAGCAGAAAGTTCCCACCGGTGTAATGAAGCTGGTTTTCTCCTCGTCGTCCTTGGCCATGTAGACCTGGTGGTAGCCGGAATAGGCGTCCAAAAAGCTCATGAGTTCGCACCCGGCGGTTGCGTCGACCAGCTGGTCTATACGTGGTAAAGGGTAATCGTCCTTTGGGCATGCCTTGTTGAGGGCGGTGAAGTCGATGCACATGCGCCAGGCGCCGCTGGCCTTTTTAACCAACACCCGATTGGCAAGCCAGCCCGGATGTTGGACCTCGCGGATAACCCCCGCTCGAAGGAGCTTCGCCACCTCCACCTTAGCCGCTTGCTGCCGGTCCGCAGACATACGGCGAAGTTTCTGCTTGACGGGTTTGGCGTCGGGGCGGATCGGAGGTTATGTTCAATGAGGGCGCGGTCCACTCCTTTGATATCCTCCGGGGACCATGCAAAGACGTCTATGTTGTCCTGGAGGACTCGGAGCAAGTCTTGCTCTACTTCCGGAGGGAGGTCTTCGCCTATGAATACGAACTGCCCTTCTGCTTGGAGCGGCACCCTCTTCACTCCGCCCTCCGGGTGGGGCTTAGGCGTCCAACCCGGGGCGGATGGCGTTGTGTCCGCCCGGTATTTGTTGAAGGCGTGCACCTTGCGGTGCAAACGTCCAGCTTCGGTTTCGATGCTCCAAGCCATATCCTGATCGCCGAAGATGGTGATAACGCCCCGCCGCCCTGGAAGCTTCATGCATAGGAATGCGAAGTGTGGGACGGCTTCGAAGGAGTTGATGGCGGGCCGGCCCAGTATGGCGTTGTACGGAGACGTCCACGACGTCAAAGATGACTTGTTCGGTCCTAGCGTTGTCGGCCTGGCACAAGGAGACTTGGAGGCAGACCTGACCCAGAGCCTTCAGAGGTTGCCCTCCGAGGCCTTGGAGGGGGGCTTCTGAAGCTTTTAATAGACTCCGAGGTATTCCCATACGATCAAGGGCCTCCGCGAACAAAATGTTGGCGGAGCTCCCTCCGTCAACGAGAATACGCCTGATGTCGCATCCCGCAATGTCGGCCTGGATGACCAAGGGATCTTGATGGGGGAATTCTACACCCTGGGCATCGGCTGGCGTGAAGGTGATGCTGCAAGGGGACGCCTGCCGAGGTAGTTGCGCCGAGGAAGCGCTTGACGAAGAGCCTCCCTCGATGACATTAATGCCGCGGTACTGGGTCTCTCCGGGGGACCCAGCACGGGAGGGATGGGCCGCCGCCTGTCGTACTGCCGCGACTTCAGTGCATGCCCGTAGCCGTGCACCACGCACCATCTACCGTATTCGAGGATTTCCTGCTCCGCGCGCGGCTTGGCATCGCCGCCTCCTTGGCGTCCTCCTGCGATGCGCGAGGCTGAGACGGCCCCCCGGGGAATGCCCTGCGCGGCCATGATGTGGCGGGCCTTTTGGGGTCTCCGCTGGTTGCGCCGGGGCTTACGCCTGTCGCCTGGTGAGGTTTGATGCTCCCCGCCATCGACGGGCTTACGAATGTCGCCTGCGGCCACTTGCTTGTGGCCCGTCCTCGGGTTGTCTCTTGCGCTACCTCTTTGTGACAAGCCCTCCGCTTGCCTGGCGTCGGAGTCGTTGCCGTGGTGCCTCCGCACGTCCTCTTCGGCTCGAGCGTACGCTTCCACTTTGTCGAAGAGCTCTGCCTCCGACTTGAGCGGCTTCCGCGCGTTGTACTCAGCAAGTGGTCCCGGGCGGAGACCTTGTGTGGCTGCGTTGATGACGGTCGTTTTGTTGACGTCCTTGACCTGGCAGCGCACTTTCGCGAAGCGCTTGAAGTAATCCCGAAGCCTTTCGTCAGGTTTTTGCTTGACTGCGAAGAGCTGGTCCGCATCGACACACTCGACGTAGTTTCCCTGGAAGTTGCTGCAGAGCTGACCGCGGATCTGCTCCCACGCATGGATGGATTGTGGCGCGATGGAGAAGAACCAGGACAGCGCCACGCCTTGTAACGCGAGGGGGAGCCCTCTTGCTTTCGTGGTGTCGTCTCCGCCAGCGGCTTCGATGGCGGCCTCGTACACACGCACGAAGCCTCGCGGGTCGGAGTCGCCCTCGTAGGCCTCGATGACGTTCGGGAACTTGAAGCCCGTGGGCCAAGCCGCCTGCTGCAGACTCGCGGAGAGCGGGGACTCCGGATCTATTCGCCGCGATGGGACGCGACTAGACGTAGGGGGTTCGGACGCCACCGCCGGGGAGGGGGGTTGGCTCCGAGCCTCTTGCATGTCCCGCACAGCTCCGCGGAGATCTGTTAGCTCCCGCTGAAACACGCTGAGGGCCGCCAGCAGGGCTGTCTCTGCCGCGGGCGCAGCCGGGGCCGTCGGTGTGCTTGGCGGCGCTATCGGTACGGCGGTGGTCACGGCCTGCGCGCCCAGGTTGCCCGCCGTGTTGTCGCGGAGGACCCTGGAGCCGTTCACCGCTTCTGCGCTGGGTGGAGAAATGGATGCGCCTGCGTTGCCATCGCTGGGGTTGGTCGTCGGGGTGGTGTTGGTGGGGTCGGTCGTCGCGTCGGTGGCGGGGTTGGTCGTCGCGCCGGTGGCGGGGTTGGTCGTCGCACCTACACCACTGCTCGTACCTGCGGCTGCTAAAGCCGAAGCCCTTGTGCTGGCGCGAGACTTCGCCGCCTCCGCCTTCTTCTTCCTCGCCGCCGACGGTGACACTTTCTTTGGTGCCATCCTCCTTCGGATCTGGAGGCTTGCTCTTGTCCTCCTCACGGACGGCGCCAACTGTTGTGGTTACAGACCAAACAGAGAGAGTGTGTGGTAGTAGAGAGTTGAGTAAATGAATGGCTTCCCCCTTCCCCCCGTGGCCTATGCCACATATATATATTCATATGGGGAGTGCTTGTACAGTTGTACCCTTACACATGAGTATTCCCCTCGGGGGCTCTTATGTCATTACACATGTCCTATTTCAGACCTAACAGGCCTACTGGGCTTAGGTGGGGGCCACCCCTACAACAGGCCAATATTTACAGTTGTGAAATGGCAAGGATATGACATAAATAGGTACATATTCTATATGCAGGCTCAGGATGTAAAGAGCACTAACCAGAACAGCGGTGTCCTCATAGATACATTCAGTATTGATGGGTTGAGAAACTCCTACTATGGGTTCATAGGAGATTTGAGAGCTTAACTACGTACTGTTCAAGATCGCCTTGTTTCGGTGCCATTAGGTCTATCTCCCACATGTGAAGGTCAATAAGTACGGTGTCACTACCGTTAACTTGAAATGTGTTGGATATAAAGATGAACCATTCGTATTAGCTAACCAAGTTGTTCAACTATGTAACCAACCAGGAAAATAAGAAGCGTCACGTAGTTCTTTATGGAAAAAGAAGGATTGTCAGAGTTGAGAATGTAATGGACGAGGAAGAATACAATCAATTTGATGAGTTGCCTCCTTTTAGCAACGGTATAAGGGTAGAGGAAGAGTGTGATGAAAGTGGCTACATACGCGTCGATTATCATGAAGAGCTAATTTTTAAAGGAAATAAGAAAGTGAATGATGAATAAAATATTTATGTGTCATATGTTCTGTGTTTACATTTATATATGTGTATGAGAATGTGTGATATATATGTGAAATTGCATATATGTATGTAAGAATGTGTGATATATGTATATGTGTGTGTGTGTGTGTGTGTGTGTGTATATATATATATGAATTTGCATTTATGTATATGAGAATGTGTGATGGTTATGAGGATCATCATAGACGATTTTTATTTAGAACCGTCTATGATGATTACTATCACAGACGGTTCTGAAATGGTTCTATTTCAGAACTGTTTGTGATACTTAATCTCAATGACAATCTAGGATTGTTCTGCTAGTTTGAATTCATATTTGATAGTTGTATACTTCTGTGCAGTCGGTAGCTTTGTCAATAGCAAGTCCTTAGTCTCCTGCTTAGTATTGCTTACTGCTGTCCTTCGGCTTTACCAAATATATGTTGGTCATGCATGCTCTTGACATTGATACTACATAAGGTAATATTCAATTAGACAATCTAGCAGAATTTTTGAGGAATTGTCACTGTGATTATTGAAATATTGACAAGAGTGGAAGAATGCCAACTTTAGAACTTGTGCAACTCCTCACTTGAGAGCGAAAACACACTTCTTAATCTTTGCATTATGCAGATTTTTAATGCCTACTTTTATGTACTATTGAGCATATTGCCGTATGTTAATGACCTGAATAGTTTATATGTTTCGAGAGATAATACATATATATTCATGCCATTTTCATATTGCTCAATTATATTATCTTTTGAAGATGTCATCCACTCATTCTTCAACATCGTTACCAGATGCGTGTGATGCACCATCCTTTGGAAAAATCCTGAAAAGGAAGAGGACTATTGAAAAAACTCAAGGGCCAATTTACCATCACAGAGGTCAATCCATTTGGGACCCCTCTCAATCCTTGCCAAGCAGTGTCTGCATTCCGGAGAATAGTCGGAATAGTTGCACGGGAATAGATTGAGATCACATTCGATTCGTGGAAGAAGTTGACCGGAGGTCGGACAAGTGAGTTGCTAACAGAAGTTTTTTGATCATTCGAGATCCCGGAAGAACACCAAACCTCCATGCGATGACATACGTTGCTAGCGGCGTGCATAACGTGGAAGAACTTCAAGAGCATACTTGTCAAGCAATACGTAATGAAGAATCTGACACCCTTCCACAAGTCAAGGCCCTTCAGGCAAAATAACACGCACCCACACAGACTCTGCACCACTAGGTATGCGGATAAAATCCCGCGATGGAGGAAGGAGGACGAGTAGGCAATCCTGCAGGACACTGCCCAGCCATTTGCCGAGATACCTGATAAGTGCGCCCAAAATTGAATAAGAGCAAGGTCATCTATCGTGTCATCAGGGGCCATCTCCTTTTGAAACCACGCAGACGAGGAAGTGTTCCACCGCCTGGTAAGATATCGAACTACCTAGTTTGTAATTACTCCATAACTTTATAGGAAGTGAAATGACATATCGGGCTCTTGTAGGAAGCGCTGAGTGTAGATTCTTCTTGTAATATCCCGGAAGAGTTTTGGCGAATAATCAATTAATCGGGGAGAAGGACCTTAAAGGGAAAAGTAAAATATCAGTTTTAGGGGGGAATTTCTGAATTTTTATTGCAACCTGGGCCTGGGCTTTGGCCCAGGTGGATTTCGGCCTAAGGGGGGGAGGCGCCACCTCCCCTCTAACCCTAGCCGCCCCCCTCCCCCCTTGTGCGCCCCCTCCCTCCCTTGTGCCGCCCCCTCTGTGGTGCGCCCCCTCCCCTCTGCCTCGCGCCGTCCAGCAGCGACTCCTCCTCCCCTCTCCTCCATTGCCGGTGATCCAGACCTCCAATTGTTGCCGACTGATCGGGGGAAAGGATTAAGGCGCAGCTAGGCGATTGGGTTCGGAGGAAGGGAAGAAGAAGAAGGGGAAAGAGGAAAAGAAGGAGAGGAGGAATTCGTGGAGTGTACGTGGTATTTCTACAGCGATTCGCCAAGGGTAATCCCTGTTCTTCCCCTAATAGATGTATATTCTATTGCGTAATCAATGTCGGTATTCTGGACTGCTAGAACAGATCGGGTTAGTCGGCTGTTTTGGGGAAGATTCGTGGGGATTTAGGTCTGTACTTTGCCTAGAGAGTTGTAGAGAGTGTCATTATCTTTCCATGAAGTGCTAGAACGCGTCATTTGGATCTCTGTAGCAGAAGTTATGATTTTATTAGCGGAACTGTTCTGCAGATCGGTGGGTTTTCCGTCAGGTTTTGGGAGATCGAGTTTTGCGATTAGAAACTGGGAGAATTAGAGAACCTCAGTATAATTAAAGTTGTAGGTAATTGTCTTAGCTTTCCAGGAAGTCCAATAAATCGTGATTCGGACACTCGTACAGAAAGTTATGGTATTTTTAGCGCTCGGTCCAGAGAGCCTGACGAGAATTTGACGTTTTAAGAAAACCAGTTGGTGCGGGTAGAATATGGCCGAATCAGAAAGGCTCACCAACTATGTTTAGTTAGATAATTTAATTATCTTTCCAGAAAGTCTAAGAACGCCCCATTCGGACTTCTGTACCAATAGATATGAATTTTTGAAGTTGGCTGTCCGTGGAGGGGGACAGGATGCCGAAAGGATTTGGGGTTTTGGTTCAAGCTAAACACGTTGGGTTAGTTTGGGGGTGTTCTTTTATTTAATCTAAAAACTTGCTGCTGTTGTCTTAGCAATCATTATAATTATTATTCAGGAGGAAGGATTCCAGGGGCCGCGCCTTCTGATCATTCCCCATTTTCTCGTGGTTAAGGCAAGTATAATGATGGTGTAAAATTTATAGTGTGGATTGTTGATGATTGTTGCTATGAAGATGGTTGTTCCATGCTTTGAGAATATGTGATCTTGATCATGATAATGATATGTTGATATTGTTTATGGTAGATTGCAATTGAAAGAGTTCCTGAGAATTTATGATGCATAGTTGTTGTGAATGCAAGTTTTATTTGTTGAGATATTCACATTTGTGCATCATGCTGATTTATTGAAGTCTTGGTCACGAGATGACCAAGCGCCGAGGTCCCCGACATGTTGTTGTCATGACGGGCTAAAGGTCCCCATACTTGTGGAGTATGGGCAATTGGTCCCTGTACCAGAGGGTACAGGCATGGGTGTGCATTGACGGATGCACACTCCGCATTACCGGTAAAATGCGCAAGAGAAGAGATAAAGAGATTTTTGATCATATTGCATAGCATGTTTATTCATATGATTGATGGATGAATTTGTGAAGTGATGTTCACTTTTATCCTTGCTGCCATTATTTATATTTGCTGAGTCTTTGAACTCACTCTTGTTGTTGTTTGTTGTTGTGGTTGTTGTTTGTTAGGTACCTACATGAGATCGGCATGCATGGGAATAAAAAGGGATTAGTTTTGATGCACATGCACGGTCTATTCACCATGGAAGGAAGAAAGAACATTAAACATTATTTGCTGAATAATTTAAGTGGTATTTGATTATTGTCAATCAAGTTCAATGTGTAATAAAGAATAGAACTTATTTGCTTGATTCCGTTCTTTATCTAAGTAGTATGGTTATGAGTGTGATGGTGATCATAACCCAGTTTTGCTTATAAATGAACTTATTGCTTATTGGTATACATATCAGTTGATTATGCTTGTTGAAACCTTTGATTTACTCAATAAACAAAGTAAGTTCTGCCGAAATTTTGTAAGATGAATATTAGTTCCCTTATTATGTTATTAGTTTGGTAGCATTCCAGGTCATTGATTGGCTGGGGTGTTACACTTCTAAAGGCTCATTCTAGGCAGTCAACGAGAGAGATACACTCTCCACAGTCCTGGAAAACAAAGAGCACCCATGTCGCATGAGAGGTCATGGTCTTTATGTTCCTTGGAAACATAGTTTCTCAGAGGACTCCGAAGCGTACCGGAGTAGGAAGAGAGCCAAAGCTGAATGCGAGGAACAGCAATGAGAGGACATTACAACATCCCTTAGAGATGAGATGCAAAGGTATGTCAGAGATTAGATGGAAAGATACAACATCTCAAAAAAATAAAAAGGAAGCCTCCACCGCTCCTGTTGTAGGCAGCTCTCCAACCGTCGGAGTAGCTACGCGTCCAACCCTACCTCGGAGAGCGACCACCAATTTTCTATGGATGACATCCTGATAATAATTATTATCTCTGAAATTCTTGATCCACTGATAGGCCTATTGGAGTAGATAATTTTATATCGTTATGTAGGTAGCTACGAAGTGCAAGCTTCAAGTGAGATATACCTTTTGTTTCCCTGCGTGCTTCTTGGGGCCAAGCATATCCATCCGGGCTTGGGGCCTTAGTGCACGGTGTATCTCCAGTGCCAGGTTTTGCAAAAGTGAATGTGGATGGTATTCATGCCAATTACGAGGTCGTCCCACTGCAGGTACCCCTAAACGATAAGGTTGTGACTCTAGGGCAAGCCATTGGAACATTCATCCAGTGCCCCAAGAGAGACATCTGCTTGGAGGCTCCTGCACCGGTGCCAAGTCCACTCAAGTTATTTGCACCTGTGCCAAGTCCACAGGAGCTATCTGCATCAGTGCCAATTCCACAGGAGTGATAGCACCAAAGCTACCTGCACCGATGCCAAGTCCACTGTGGCTATCCGCACCAGAGGTACCTGCACAGACACAACAAGAGCACCGTGTATCTACATCTCATGCCTGACCGACTACTATGAAGTCGACCTACAGCCGAGGCAGCAAGGGCAAACCGAAGAAGACCGATGATGAGATGCCCTACTTGCCATTGGCCCAGAAATTCGTGCTAGGCGAGCCATTGGTTGTCCCAAAAGAGTGCCTCCTAATCCTAGAACTGGCTTGCCAGAGATTGCATGCATGGTACATGAAATAGACCAACAAGCCAGAGGAACAACGGTGGTTGGGTTTCACCGTCAAGTTCACGCTGGATCATTTTCAGCACAATATTCATGATTGTGTCTTCATAGTAACTTTCAAGGACTTATTCGATCTCTATACACTCAACACCCTCGATGCCTCACTCATTCGATGCTGGACACTATAAGTGTGTACAATCACAGTCTACGTTCATGTAATACTGATAAATGTCATATATAACTCATTGCTTTGTGTGTGTGTGTGTGTGTATATATATATAGATATATATGGTGACTAAAGACAAAGTAACAAAATCACCGATTCATTTTTTTGACCCACACTTGGTCACCATGCATACCATCAACAAGGATGTATCATTCATCAAGAATTACATCACGAATGCATTGGAGGCTTACCACAACAAGGAATTCATACTTATGCCATACAACCAGGGGTAAGTGCTGCACTAGTGGCTATACTTGTTGGTTTGTACTTTATAAGCAACACAAACTTAGGTTTAATGACCATGACATATCTGTATAGGTTCCACTAGTTTTTAATTGTAATTATATCAAAATGGAATAAGATAATATACCTTGATTCCCTAAAGAGGACCAAAACTGACTTCAAAGTTGTCCAACAATTAATCGATAGGTAAATACATTTCCTCCATAGATAATTTTATTGTAGTCTTTCCTTCCCAATGATTAAGGTTATCTTCTTGGAATCACGTAGGTCGTTCACCACATACGTTGCAAAGGTACAGAAATCCAAAAGAATGGATGCCCTACGACACAGTCTACATTTCTCGGTATTCGCTTGTACACATTAATTCTATATAACACTTCGTAGTAATGCCTGTTGAATTAACAAATTCTATTTTTGCAGTGCCACCAGCAGCTGCCTGGCAACACCTGTGAATTCTATGTTTGCCACAACACACAACTACTTGTCGATTCTATGAAGATCAATATTGATCCTTAGGTTAATTTGTCAATCTTGCGATAATTATTTCATACCTATCAATTTACATATGTATGCATGACATTGATCTTGCTATCGATAGGTTCTGTCTATCACTGCAACTCTGTTGGAATAGCCCGATCTCGCAGAGATTCGAGGACAGTGTGTGTACTTCTTATGGTCTAAAGTCATAAAAGAAGATGGGGAATTCCATAATGTATAACAAATTTCACTGGGATAAGATTGGGCTTAATTATTTATTTGTACATGTATTTATTCATGGATAGATAATTGATTTTATTTCAGTTAATTGATTTGTGAAATGGATTTCTTCTTTCAGAAATGAATGAATGTGAATTGGATGTATGTATACTGTATTGATATGTTTGTTTCAGAGGGTATGGTTAGCATTTCCTGAGGCTAGCCAACTAATAGAAATAGATTAGTGAATAGAAAAGAATATCACAGACGGTTTCAACTATAAATCGTCTGTGATTTCTACTATCACAAAAGGTTTATAGCTAAAACTGTAGTGATAAGTTTACCAATCGTCTATGATAGTAGACTATAATAGATGGTTTGTAGTTGAAACTGTCTGTGAAATACTGCATCACAGACAGTTTGGAAGCCGTTTGTGATGATCTCATATTATTACTGACTCATAAACTCAGACGGTTTACGAAACCGTCTGTGATAACATTTTTGAACTGTCTGTAATGACATATTCTGCACTAGTGAGAGGAATTCAATAGCTGCCTCTGTTTGGTTGTTTTGGAGGGGAATGGCACATAGAGCTGCTTAGCAGTGGATCTAGGATTTTTACGATGGATGTTCAAACTTCGGAACTAAGTTGCTCGAATACGTCGATACCGCAATGCACCGTTTCCCCCAAAACACCAATACAACGATATGTGTATATAGATATAATAAAAATACATAAATTGTAGAAATTAATGATTTCATATGAGAAAATAGGCGACATAAGGCGAGCATAATGACATGAATTAAACAACAAATTATAGAGATTAATGACAGTTGTATATCTTGTCGATCCTACCTTTTTTTGTTCTTTCCCTGTTAGCAAGAACCGTCCATTTAAGAGAAAATTGTATGTTCCTTCTATAAAGTAAAATATAGCAAAAATTAGCATGTAAACAAATGCAATAAGGGTCTAACTAGCTGCTCATTGCCTAAGGCAAAGGTTGTATTTTAATACAGCGTCTTATTAGAAAAAAACGAAGAAAGCAAATGCTAAGTTCCAGAAAGAATCAGAGCCAGAACAGAGCAGAGTAGAGCAAAGCGGAGTAAGAAAGAAAATAAGTGGAGTGGGGCGGAGCACACCTAGATCTAGAGAGACAGGACGATGACGATAAGTTGGAGGTGCTGCTCACTTTTCGATGCCACGCTGCCTCTCAGCTACCGCACTGCTCCCTTCCTGTTGCCTGATCCGTCCTCCGTGTTTGCCGTGCCACTGCCCGCTTGCTCGTGACACCTCTCTGCTCACCCGTACCGCCACACGCTCACCTTACACCCCGCACTGCCTCACGCACGATTATCATCATGTCATGGTGCCATGTCCGCGTGTGCCGGTTCTCACTTGCCCCCACAGCTTGCACCTCCGCCCGCTCGCCACTCGAAGGCCGAAGCCGCCTCCCACAAGGACAACCACAAGATGAAAAATAGAACAAATGTTAGAATTATGTCTATATATATTTACCTCTTTATGCCTATGTGAAGAGGACTGAGGTGGAAAGAAAAATAGGTCTAATGTATTATATGGGATGAGCACGAGATACAGGAAGTGCAGACTGAATTTATTTGCAGGCATAAAAGTATAGTTTTAACCTAACTAATAGTATATATATATATCTATTATATATATGATGTTTTATAAAAAAAATTTAGGTGTTCAACTGAATATCATTACCGCTAGTAGGTCCGCCCATGGAGCTGCTACTGGGCTGACTGTCTCCCTGCGGGTAACACCCCACCTGGCTCCCATGCCACCACTGTCCTCAGTCCGATGCTCTTGCCCATCCAAGGAGCCCCTCCCTGAGTTCAAAAAAAGGAGCCCCTCCCTTCACTAGTCTCGTCGCAGTTGCTCCTCTGCTGCTCGATCCCCCCTCCTCCTCCCAATTATTCCGGCCCAGCCGACCTCACCCTCCCACCCGAATTTTTTCTATTTTAGCCCTTTCTTTGAAAAATATTCACATTTAGACCCCTGGTAGTTTTAATTCCGTTTTTGGACCCAGGGGGTCGGAGCCGTGACCCACGGCGCCGAGGTAACACATCTCGGCGCCGTGGTCCACGGCGCCGTGGTCCACGGCGCCGTGGTGCCGAGCCCGCACCAGCGTGGTGGCCTGCGTGGCGCCGACGTGGCAGCACCTCGGTGCCGTGGTCAGTGGCGCCGACCTCGGAGCCGTCCATCGTGGCGCCGAGCTCGGCGATGTAGATCTTGGCGCTGAGCTTTGGCTACCACGCGGCCTTTTTCCCCTCTGTTGGCGCCGAGCTCTGGCTAACATTTCGACTCGCGCCTGCCTCCCCGCCGCCGCCCCCCGGTGTCGCCGCCTCCCGGTGCCGCCGCCTCCCGTCCGCCTCCCGGCCGCCTCCCGTCCGCCCCCCGGTGCAGCCGCCTCCCGTCCCCGGCCTCCCGCCTCCCCGCCGCCGCCCCCTGGTGCCGCCGCCCCCTGGTGGCACCGCCTGCCGTCCGCCTCCCCGCCACGGCCGCCCGCGTCTCCGCCCGCCCGCCGCCGACCGCCCGCGTCTGCAAGCCACGCCGCCGGCCTCCCCATCCACGCCACCGGCCGTTTCCAAGCCCGCCCGCCTCCCCTCTCCGCCCGCCCGCATCTCCGCTTCCACAGGTAAAACAACTCCCATTATTTTAACAAATCCTTCTCCTTTGGGTTGAATTTGGCAAGATGTGTGAATCAAAAGATAGCAGGAATGTAGAAATCCATGGTTTAATGTAATGTGAATTAAATGTTTATGCAGTCATGGTAATCACAATGGCTGAGGACTGAGGTTTTTAGGAGTTTGGGAGTTGTGCCCGTTGTTTTGTTGCAAGTCTGGAATAGTTGAGGGAACCTGTCCTAACAAATCTCATTTGAATAGAGTAGTTGATGTATGCATTATATGTTTTCGGTGACCTTTGGACGCTGTAGTTTTACATGATTATGGCAATATATGGTAGGTTGTGTCTAATATGTGCTATCTTGTTTGCTATCTTGATTAGCATAGGAAGCTAATGTTTTGCGGGATTTGGCTTCACAACTTCGATTTATTAGTTACTATCTAGTATCCAATTTCGATTGAAGGTATTAAGTTTGGTTTTCTGTATGAACTAGATGTACAACCTAATCACCCTATATCATGGAGGCAGTGTGACAAGTGATGAGTATGGAAATGTTCGATTTGTTGAAATGCAAAGGGTGCCTCTGATATTCAGTGATCAGCCATCGTTTAGTGAGTTGGTTGCTAGGGCCCGGGAGGAGCTACATTGTCATGCAAACGAGGAGAGCATCACAGTTGAGGGGTTACTTCACTTCGGTTCGAAAGATACAATTCTAAGGTGGTTGATCTTAATTGGTTGTGAGGATCAGTGGGAGAAATATGTCAAATTGGTTATGAAGAATGAGTTTCAATGTTTGGACCTTGTTGTGCGGAAGGTGTCCATTGATCCCACCCCTCATGGTTATTCACCAGAACTAGGTGATCAGGCACCCTTTGACCCTCCGTTACCGGACCTTGCGGTGGATGTGGAAGAAGTGTCTGAGGTGCCCGATGCTCTATCTGCCCCGAACGAGGGTCAGATTTCTCAACCAGTTCGAGTCGAATGTCGGACTGATGATGTCGTGGTGGCCCCTCAGGATCATCCTAGTAAGTGTCTAGCAACTCTTTAGCCTTTTCCCGTCATTCCATTCTTTTGTCTCAATCCCATCGTTTTCGTGCTTATGATGTAGGAGACATTCCTGATAATGTGGGTGCTCCTCCCCTTGCTCCATCTGGCAACGTTGAAGAAGTTTGTAGGGACTCCAATAGTGTGGATGTTCAAATTGTGGATGATCTAGAGCCTTACGAGATCGCTAGGGCCGTTGATTCTGATGATGACCGCCCTTTTGTAGAGCTGACCGAAAGTGATATTGAGCTGATCAGGCGTTATTGCCCTGGCCGGGATCCATCAGTTCATGAATTCAGCGATCTTAGGCATTCCAATGAGGCTTATGCAGAAGAAAGGGATGACGAGTTGCTAGATGCTCCTGAGGCCGGATCAAGCATGACAATTGAGAAGAGCATGGTGTTTGAGGACTTGTCAAGACGTAGACGTGCCTTCGACACGACTTGCAGACCCGACGCGGCTAGGGTCGTACACGGGGCAGAGCTCGTCCCCCACGAGGAGCGACACTTTCCCTGACGAGGACGAGGACGAGGTGGAGCAGCAGACTTACGATGAGATAGGCCCGTCTCAGCTCGTAGACGCTCCTTCGACTCAGCCTACACAGTCTCTACCACGCAGACGCCGCCGCGAGCCTAGCCGTTACACTCCAGGCACCGACGCCCTTGGTAAGGGTAAGGGTAAGGCTAGGAGGCAGTGATACTTATGTGTAGGCTTGTGGTTCGGCTTAAAAGTCGTTGTATATATGTTGTAATGAGCTAGGAGGCACTTGGTAAGTGGTTGGACTGAGAGGTGTTTGTAATGAGCTACTTGTTGTATATATGTGTATATGTTAAATTCATGTGATATTTGTGTTCGAATCCGTAGTCTGTACTTTGTGGTTCTATAATTCCTGCAATGAATTTGTTTCCTGCAAACGACTGAAAAGGCTTCGAACTATGAATTTATTACGAGACTACATGCTCTGAAAAGCCTACATACGAACATTTATTGCTACACTGGAATCCTGAAAAAGCCTACAAGCTGTTTCCTGCAAACGACTGAAAAGGCTACGAACTATGAATTTATTACGAGACTACAGGCTCTGAAAAGCCTACATACGAACATTTATTGCTACACTGGAATCCTGAAAAAGCCTACGATCTGTTTCCTGCAAACGACTGAAAAGGCTACGAACTATGAATTTATTATGAGACTACAAGCTCTGAAAAGCCTACATAGGAACATTTATTGCTGAACTGAAATCCTGAAAAAGCGAAAAGATTCGTACGACCTCCTCTCCATGGACTATGCCCACTGCACCAGCTAACATGCAAAAGAACAACAAGACATTAAACTATATCCTCAACTTCGCAGATTATACCATGTGATTTGAGGTAGCAACATAATTACTTATGGGCAATATAATGGAAAAGTCTAAGGCACATAGGTTCTTACCTTGCCCCATTTTAGCTCTTTTGAATTCCATGAATAAGCAACACCATTATCCCCTTCTCTAACAATTAGTGTTTGACCATCGGGAAAAAGTTACAAACATTATTACGTTACTAGCACCCGAAATTTTCAGATTGAACACGACATCATCAAAAAATGTAGCAGGAAACAAAAATTGTGTTTCACACACTTCATCAATTTTCTGAATGTTTCCAAAAGCTACGGATTATTTTGAAGGCGCCGAGTTGGAGCGCCACCGGTGACGGCGGCATTTCTGAATTTTTCACAGCTCGGCGCCACGATCAACGGCTCCGAGGTCGGCGCCACTGACCACGGCGCCGAGGTGCTGCCACGTCGGCGCCACGCAAGCCACCACGCTGGTGCGGGCTCGGCACCTCGGCACCGTGGACCACGGCGCTGAGATGTGTTACCTCGGCGCCGTGGGTCACGGCTCCGACCCCCTGGGTCCAAAAACGGAATTAAAACTACCAAGAGTCTAAATGTGAATATTTTTCAAAAAAAGGCTAAAATAGAAAAAATTTGGCCCTCCCACCACCACCTCAGAGCGGCTTGAAGCTAGTGGAGACTGGAGCTGCAGCAGTGTCGATCCTTATCAGAATGCTCCGTCATACGTGAAAATTCGTCTTATGAGTGGGCAGGGCACATAGTTACCTATTTCTCAAGCACCCATTTTCCGTTGCTGACGAAATGAACCTCGAGTTGAGCTGCCGCGGTTATGCATTTTGACACATCCATTCCGATTCGAAAGGAACAAAATATTCTCTTCCAACAGAGGATGGACCAACAAGAAACAACAGTTTAGACCAACAAGAAACAACAGTTTAGGCACAACAAGGTAATATCCCTTTTTTATGTACAGATCACACATGACAAGAACAATGCATGGTTTCCATCGATGGAAACGGTATGATATCAAGCGGTTTATGCGAACCCACTACGCAGGTACAGCGAAGCTAGTCTCAGACCAGCGAGTTGGATCGACAACTAGGCACGGATCCGACTTCTTGAATTCAGCTACCTGCAGAGTTCAGGAAAAAATAGATGAAAGCCTGAAAGCAAAAGGTCAAGAGAAAATAGAGTACGGGCAGGAACATTTCAAACCTTTTCCCCGCAGCTGGGGCAGTAATGGTATTTGTGCCAGAGGCAGTCCATGGAAGGGCACAGGAAGCAGACGCCCATCATGAAGGGCATCATGCAAGCCATAACTGATGCAAGACTTGGCTTCGACCTGTTCAAAGTAACAATAGGCATCAATGGTTTTCGTTTAGTTATGAAGCTTAACCTACTGATTCAGTATGTATGTCCACTGGTCCTGAGGTGTCGCGTAGGAAATCAAAATGCCCAGTGCGAAAACTTAGTACAACTCAAATGAATGCCTGAAGACGCCAAGTTTGATATTAACCCATGGGGTTCAAGTTCTGGCTAGGGTGTGCCAATTCATTTCAATATCAGGAAAAAATACAACAAAAAATGAGGCATTCATGTCAAATCCTGCATTTAGAACTTCAGCACATGAAACTAGAAGTGTGTTACTCAGCAATCAAAATATACAAGTGGGATAGACCAGCCAAACTGACTTGACAAGTTAGCTAATGGTTGTTGGTTCACAAAGATATAATACTTGACAAGTTTGCTCGGTCAATAGCTACCCCAACCATTCAGAGTTAACTGACAACAAGCAATGTGAAGAGCAATACAAGAAAATATACAGGCAAATATTCAGATGGTCTTTTGATCTTCCAAAGCTCAATTCAAATCTAGTCGCTAATTTCCACAGAATCCCCAGAATAATGTATTTCAAATGTAATCACTACTAGTGTTCCCAAGCAGGTGTTTCAGAGTTAAGGTAACAGACACTGAACAATCCCCAGAATAATGTATTTCAAATGTAATCACTACTAGTGTTCCCAAGCAGGTGTTTCAGAGTTAAGGTAACAGACACTGAACAATACGAACATTAATCCAAATACTACCAGCAAACATTACTAAGATGGTCGTTTCAAAACAGAACAGTGCTCAATTCAGGTATAGTGCTAATTACCACATAATTCCCAAAAATATGTCTTTCAAATATACTCACTACTAGCACTCCCAAACACATGCCCAGATTGCAACAAATAACAAAGATCAATGTCCATCATACAGCTCTTGAGGTTAATGTTGCTCCAGGGGATCATAGGGCTTAATCAGCAGAGCTGTTTTCGCAATGAACTATGTTTGAGCTCAAAGCTGGATTCAAGATTGACTTGACGAAGCTTGAGTAGGTTCAAGTTTGGCTTGGACGGGGTCAACAATAGTTCAACAATCACAAAAAAATACAGTATTAAAATTCGAGCTTGAGTGAGCCTGAGCTCAGCTGGTCCGATGGGCTCAACAATCCAAAAATCAGAAAATTTAAAGTCAGAGCTTGAGCTCAGCTCTAGTTTGGATCTTTTCATTCCGAATACTATAAATATGCACATATATATCCAACCCTATTTGTGCCAAGCTTTAAGCTCAAGATCGAGCTTGAGATGAACCTATTTCAGTATTTTGACAGCCTAAGCGCTATCAAGTGTAACCAAGAATTTATGATGGTGAAAATTATCAGTAGATTTATCGGGCCCAGATTTTATCAATCTGAAATCCTCTGTGATTCCACCACAGTAGTACTTCGATCAGTACATAGTGCTTACAAATAAATTACTGAACATCAAATTCATATATTGTGGAAGCGTAAGGGCCTGTTTGGGACTGCTCTGCTCCCACTTTTGCAGTTCCGCTCCTAAACTACCCAGCCAAACAGGTCCAGCTCCAGAAACTCCGCTCCAAGAAAAAGGTGGAGTTGAGGGCCAACTCCACGTTTTTCCTGGAGCTCCTCAAGGGGTACTCCAGAAACCAGCGTTTTGTATCTTCTCATAGAGTTAGAGGGTAATTACCCACCACTGCCATTACACAACATACCGATTCGATTCTTTTTTTCTCCTCCCCACCCACCCGCGGCTCCTCTCCTCCCCACGCCCGCAGCGCCTCCTCTTCTCCGCCCCGTGCCGCCCCTCTTCTCCGCCCCCGCCCGCGCCTCCTCTGCTCCGGCCCCCGCCGCGCCGCTCCTCCGCCCCCTACCCGCGCTGCTCCTCTCCTCCGCCCCTCCCGCGCCGCGCCGCTCCTCTCCTCCGCCCCCCTCCCGCGCCGCGCCGCTCCTCTCGTCCGACCTCACCAGCTTCCGCATCGGCGCCAGCGGCGACGGCGGCGGGGACGTCAAGCTCCTCTGCCAAAGCCTCGGCCTCTCCGGCCCCGACGACTTCGCCATACCTATCGCCGACTGGGAGGCGCACAAGGCCGTCCGCTCTTCCAACTCCGCCTCCAGCTCCCCCTCCGTGCAGCCGCACCCTGACCCCCCCCCCCCCCCGGGCGCGGGGCTCCCCGCTCCGCCGCTACGCTGCCGAGGTGCCGGCCTTGCCCTCAGCCGCTAATTCCGAGCTTCCGTTGAAGGAAACGGCCACGGATTTAGCAATTGAAGCTCCAGCGCAGCCCGCACGGTTGGATCCGCAAGAGCCAGCACGTCCGGATGTGAAGAAAGCAGGCTACGAGGGAGGGATTAAGGGCGTACGCCCGCCGCCTGTGATGCTCAAGCCGCCGCCGTCGATGGCCCTGCCGGCCGTCTGCTTGGTGGGCTCCACGTGGGATATCCTGCGGTCGTTCGCGCCAAAGGAGAAAGGGCATGCCCCCGCGGGCAGATATGTTGGTGGGTTTAGGGGCCATGGTGCGGAGGAGGATGAGGATGCAGCAGGAGTGCTGACGTTGGAGGAGCTGAGGCTAGGGGAGACGTCGGAGGAATTCACAGGCACATCTTCGCTATCGACAACAAACGACCACCGAGTCCTGGGGAGTGGCTCGTTTGGGACGGTCTACGAGGGGATCAGCGAGTAAGTTCTCTAAAGAGGAAATATACTGATTTCTTATATGCTGATTGTTCAGTTTGTGCTTAAGAGTAACAATTCAACTTGTTATGTTTGTGCATAGATAGCATAGGGTATATCAAGAAGCGTGGATTAACCTGAGTTTTGCAGAACTGATCTTCTGGTTGCTTGGAAGCTCACTTTGCTATGTGAAGACCCGTTCTATGTGAAGACTGAACAATTCCAATGATTGATGAGGTAGAAAAGTTTCAGACTTTACAACTCCATGTTTTGAGCTTGGTATTCATCAGGGTGTCATGCAATGCAGGTTTTTAGATTGCTCGTCAAGAACTGTATAGAGAATGCATTAGTTTTCAGCAAACTTGTTTGTATTCAGATATGTAACTCTGGGCTATTTTGATTGCAGGTGATGGACTTCCTGAAGAGACTAGTGATATGGGAGGAGGAAGAAGCATCACATAATAAGTAGCTGATAATATCTGTTGTTACACCCTATAGCCAATTTTCTTCCTTAGCCTGGCAAAACATGACTAATAGTGTAAAAGAATGCAAAGCAGTCTGCACCAGTCATTTCGGTTCATGGAAAAATGATCCTCAGTTGTCTACATTTGTAACATGTAAATCAACTTGCGACTCTTTTGGGAAAAATGCAAAACCATTCTTTTGGGCAGTTTCTTTGTTCTTATCTATGAACATTGTTTGGTGAATTTTCTTCGCAGAACATTCGCTTGAAAATTTACTATACAAAACAAAATGCATATGAATGTTTCCAACATTGAATATAAGTCAGATTGTTGAAACTTATGCAAAATGTACACCGATTTTTTTTACAATATGTGAAAAGGAAAAAAAAGCATCGACTTCCTCCAAACAACACCTTCGAAAAAATTATCTATGGACAATTATCTAGTTATCTATGGATAATTATTCTCTCTAGTTATCTATGGACAATTATTTGTATTCGAATGATGAACTTTGTTAATTATCTATCATACACGTTGCAATTTATGGGACAAAAGGATGGAATTATTTGACCAAAATATTTGTTTCTTGGTTTTCTCAAATAAATTAATTGTGATTATAATATTTTACATCATATTTCAATTGGCAACAAAAAAATTCAGTTACATATGCTCCGCAGACATCAAAATATACACCAAACATCATTCAGGGGCACATTGGACCTTTCTCAGGGAAACCTCACATTCCTGGAGCTGGAGCTATCTGCGTGCCAAACAGAACCACCTGCTCTAGGAACTCCACAGTGGAGCTGCTCCATGGTGGAGTTGGTGGAGCAGAGCTGGAAAAACTGGAGCAGAGCAGTCCCAAACAGGCCCTAAATATAATGGTGGACTTACACAAGGGCCGATTAAGCCGAAATCATTTAAAAGTAATAGCGAAAACGGAAACTTCACACAAGTGAGACCCTCAGGATATGGCCACAGGCAGCCAACTGGGTTTCGCGACCTAGTTCTTGGCCTTATTGTCTTTCAATCTTGTTAACACCCTTAGATGATGGCAGGGCTTAGCTTTATCCTTCTTACTGACTGAATAATAGTAATTGAGCAACAGTGAGTACAAAGGTACCCAGCAAGCCACCACACAAAATGCAGTAATAATAGATGCAAAACAATCAAAAGGAGGCTTGATGTTCTTTTATTTGTGAAAATGTCACCATTTTGAGATACAGATATATGAAGTTCCTATGATCTAGCATTTTTAACTAAACCATATTTTTAAAGGATGTATGAGTGTGTAATAATAATAGTTGTAGTAGTAGTGTAGGTTCCATTCGCCTATTACAGAACATAGTTTCATCCACTATATACTAGTTTTATTACCAGAGTTATATGCACCCTGGGTAGGTCAATTCGGAGTTACATCCACCCGATGATTTTTTTATCCCACCTACAAAGTTTTAGTAATAAACACTAACTTAAGTAAATTCCCACAACCGTCCATGACCGTGGGCACGACTGTTCGAACAGTTTTTTATTCCACAGATGTCGTATACTTTATCCACAAGAGATAATTAACATGTTATGTTTCACACATTTCCTTAGATATGTGAATTAAGAAGATAACTATAAGATATTTACAATGCATCTTTCCAATGTGCTACGCTTGCTAAGGTTTCCACCTCGGTAGGGTTATATCCACCCACGCCAGAGGCCCCCTCTTGCGCCGCACGGCGGTTTGTATCCAGCAACTTGACCCATGTTCAACCCTTGTGGCGCAACCGCGCTGAGTCGATGTAGATTATTTGGCTAGATCATACCCACTATAGACTTGTAGTTACACTATTTTACATTCGAAGATCATCACAAAATTCAGTCTTTTAAGGATTATCTAGACGATTTTACCATAATCACACATTCTTGTGTTACATCTGTACCAACACCTTTTACCATTCGTCTAGATATTTAAGCAAGTTTTAGGGTTTTTGGAAGAATAAAATAATCGAATTCAACATACTAGTCACTTCCCTCCAGTGACTGCCCAAAACCAAAATTCCATGTTTAAAATGATACCAGGGCAAATTAATGGCTTTGAGTATCTAATCAAGACTAAGCATGGCGCTTAGATACGGATTTAGCACTAGTATGTTTATCATTAATTCTAGGGCGACAAGGGTTTATGTTCAAAGCCAAGGAGTGGAGTATAATTAAGCAATTATTCATAGAAAATTAACTATGAACTAGTGTGAATATAATTTGTGTAACAAAGTAAAGCATGCAATTTAATATTTTCAAATAAAATAATTTGCATTCAAAAGGTAGGTGTAATATGACCAAAGTAATGATTTGCCTCAATTTATCGCGGCCTTGATCTTACTCAAAGCCTTCTCAATCGCTGGTCTTGAACTCTTGGCCAATATTTTATTCTTTATCTCGCTCGATCTGTTGCTTCTTTAAGATTTCAAATTATAATTATGCGATAAACAACTAAATCTAAATAAACCCAAATAACTCAAAAGTCCAAATAAATTTGAATGAACTCAATTAAGTTTTAATAGGTTTAAGTTGGTGATATAAGATAAGGTTTAGTGAGTGTGGGATGCTTGACAAAGTTAAAGGGAGCTTGAGCGAAAGGAGAAACGGCAGAGAAACTCTACCGGGAAGGAAATCAAAGAAGGGTCTACGATAAAGGAATATTCACGTGAATATTTCGCTTCGGATTCAAAGATTGCTAGGCATAGCAGACCGTAGAATACCATGGCTTGATATTTAGTTTAATGACTTCTTTTATTATTTTATATTTATTAAGAAAGTTCCATTAGTTAGGTGGGACCTATGAACAGATATGAAGGTCTACACATGTATCGGGCAGTATTTATCAAGTGTTAATATTTAGGGATAAGGGCGCGAGTTCTACACACGATGCGTATAACTTTAAATATCGGAGTAAATCTTAGAGTTCATATTTAGTGGTTGAGCATGTAAGATATGAATGGATCATGTATTGCAATAGAGCCCCATAGGACATATATATAGTACATGAGACACTAGGACACAAACCCTAACACATGGTAAAAGACCTAAATACCCTTAACACCCCCCTCAAATGAAAAGCGTGTGCAATAGCATTGCATTTGGAAGGGTTGACACTAAAATAGAAAAGACAAATACCATTTACAATCAAGCCGAAGAGGAAGATAGAAGCATAGTAGCACAGATCAAATAACATAGATCGAAGCCTGAGATGGCGGCGGCGCTGTGCACAAGAAGCGCAACGGAGGCGTGATGCAGAAGAAGCGCGGCGGCCGTAGAAACTCGGGGCGGCGGCTCAAAGAGAAGAGCGGCGGCATCATGAAGACTTCTACGATCTGCAGTGACTCAAAGAAGAGCGACGGCTGCGACTATGCGAAAAGGAAGGAAAGGACCACGCCATCCAAGAGGATGGACCGTGGCTAGCAAGAAGTCGGCTGATTGATCAGAAATTTGTGTGTACGCGCAGCTTGGTCGATATGAAGGAGAATCTATGGATTTGGATGACGCAACGGAAGACTCAAACAGAAAGACTCAAAAGATACTAGCACTCCCATCTCAAAAAACTTTAATAACTTCCTCTCCCCTCTGTCTTCACGGTCCACGCTCACTCTCCACTCCCATCTCTCTCCATCTCTCCCGCACAAATCCGGCAAAGACGGTCGGCCGGATGCAAAGAGGCAGCGGAGAGAGAGGCGGTCGGGATGGCGGCGCGGCGCTCCCTCTTCCTCCTTCCCTCCCTCCCGAGTCTCTCGCTCTCACTCGGAGAGAAGAGGAGCCGACAGCGGAAGGAGGCGGCGGCGCGGGCGCGTAGGCCGGGAGGCGGCGTCCGAAGGCGGCGGCGCGGGCGCTGAGGCGCGGGCACGGCGGCCGGGAGGCGGCGCGTTCAGGGAGCCTGGATCCGGGCGTGGCGGCGGACGGCGCGACTGGGCGGAGTGGAGCAGAGGCGGGCGCGACCACCAGACGGCGAGATCCGGCGGCGGCGGCGACCACAAGAGCGGCGGCGGCGGCGACGGGATCCGGATCTGAAGTGGCCCGGACGGCGGCGGCGGCACGGGCGGAGACAGCCCGGGCGGCGGCCGGATCCTGGCGGGGCGAGGTCGGATCCGAGCGGCGACGGCGCAGCGGCGGACAGATCCAAGGAGCGGGCGGATCCGGGCGGGAGGCGGCCGGATCCAGCCAGGGCGAGGCCGGATCCGAGCGGCGACGGGCGGCGACGGCCCCCTGGAGCCACCACGAGCCAAAGACGACCAGATCGGGCCCGGAGGCGGCAAAGACGTCCGGATCCGGCGATGCCAGACCGGCGGCGGCCGGATCCGGGGGTGACAGAGCGCGGGACGTGGGTGGCCGCCCCCGGGATTAGCTCCTCCCGGGGGCAGCAGCGGAAGCGGCGCTAGAGGTGAGCTGACCAGAACCCTAACCCTAGCCTTGCTCTGATATCATGTAAGATATGAATGGATCATGTATTGCAATAGAGCCCCATAGGACATATATATAGTACATGAGACACTAGGACACAAACTCTAACACATGGGAAAAGACCTAAATACCCTTAACAGAGCACAGGCCTTCTCATTCATAGGTTTGTATGGACTAACAAAGCAAAGGATGGTCTTGTAACTTTTAGCTTTCTGCTAATAGGATCGAGAAAGGCTCGTTGCAGTAGTGGTTGTGCCTGACATGTAGTGGACCTCCTGGTGCACTTAAGGAGTCCTTCAGGGAGAGCTCCTGATGTTTATCTAGGTGTCTTGATGGCAACGGGGCCATTCCCCACGGGGAATGCCCTCCCATCCACACTCTATCTAGCTATCAGGGGCGACTTTCCTCCCATCCCCATCCCCACTGGGGAATTAGCAGGGAACAGGGCCCCAGTAAGAACATATATTCGAATGATATTGAGATAATCTCATAAATTTATCATATGGTTATGTAGAAATACATAAATTTATTAATACATACTATAGTAGGATAATAAAAAATGAGTTATACAATATAGATTATACTAAAATATAGAAGGCAAGAGACAAAATACCTATGGTTTATACATGTATATGTATCAATTTACGTGTACATATGTTGTGGACGCATTTATTGGCAAGACTTACAGCGGCGTTGGCTTCCTAGGAACACTGCACCAGCTGGAAGTGGCATTGTCAGACTGGTAACAAAAGCTATCGGATCGGGAATAGGAGCAACCGAAACTATTGGATCAGGCACAGAATCGGCCAGCGATACTCTCAGATTGGAAGGAGATAACCTTCATAATTAGTTTCCTTCTCTAGGATATTATTGTTAGGATGGTATTGTTATTTCCTTTCCTAAATATGATATCTTTCCTTTCAAAGATCTAGGCACCCAATATATAAAGGCTGTCCATGTTCTTTTGAGAAATCAATCAATTTAACAAACAAGTTTCTCAACCGGCTGGTTAAAAATAAGAGCCTCCATCCAGAGGGCGATCTTGCGCCTACCTGGCTTGCTATCTTTTACCATAACAACATGAGTGTGTGTCAGGGGTATAGCGGGGAACAGGGATGGGGGAGGCATTCCCGTCCCCATCCCCATATAAGGTAGGAGGGACAAAATCTTAAATCAAATTAGACTGCCAAACAATCAATGTCTACTTCTTCGCACAGACCAATCATCAAAACGTTGCTATTTTCCAGTGCTACACTCAAACCAGTCCCACCAAGCATCAGACCACCCAAATTACAAAGTATAGTGCGCATTAAAGAGTAACATCGAATGCTCGCAATCTTCCGTTCGATCAACCTATAAATCCCTAGGTTTCATCTCTACGAAATCAAATCGAGCCTAAAAGTCACAAAGATCGAATCTTTCGTTACCGAAACCACAGAATAACACGCGAGTAAATAAGGGGGCGTCGACTGGGATGAATATGGTCTCACCGGACGGAGGAGACGGCGGCGGCGCCGCAGGACTGGCAGTGGAAGGGTGCGGGCGTGTCGCGGAACATGGTCTGCTGCAGGGGCACCCCCTTCGGCGCGCCGGCGTAGATGGCGTTCGGCGGAGGCATCCCCGCCGCGTAGGGGTCCGGCGTGTAGTAGTAGCGGCCCTGGACCTCAGCCGGGTGGTACGGGATGCCCAGCGCCGGCTCGTCGCCGGCGGCCGCGGAGGCCTTGGTCACCATGGTCGTCGCCGGCGGCGCGGGGGTCTGGGTTAGCTGCTGGGTGCGTGGGTGTCTCGGTCGTGGTTTGCGTTTCGGGTCGTCTGACTGGCAGCCGCGTTAAGGATTAGGGTCGGAGCTATTTTTAATCTACTCTTCTAGAAAATCTAGTCGATCAAAACCCAAATCTTTGTTCTGTTGAAGCAGCACATATAAAGGGCCTGTTTGGTTCATGACCAGAAGTTGCCTAACCACAAGTTAGACGTGCCGCAGTTTTTAGGTAGCTGTTTGGTTCACTGACGCAACTGTGGCATGCCACACTTTCTTAGCACCCGGCCCCACACGTCATAGACTCAGTTTCTTGCCAAACTTTGCCACAAGTGTGGCTTCGATTTTGTTAGCCACACTTTCTGTGGCAGCCACACATTGCCTAAGCTTAGACATGTCAAGCTTAGACACCAACCAAACAGACCCAAAAATAGAAGTAAATAAAAGATACAGTTAGATTAGTCTATCAACTTTGTTACTCTTAGTTTCAAAAAAAAAAACTTTGTTAGTCTTGTCCGTTGCCGATGCATGTGTATACAAGAATTTTGGGCATTTTTGTCTGTTTGGTACAAGAATACAGCCCCCTCCTCCCCCCGCGCCGCATCATCGTAATTTCATTTATGGTCCCCTCCCCGAGTGTGGGACTCCAGCGAGTTGACGCGTACACAGTCATGCGCTTCGGAAACCCAGCATTGTAATCGTGCGGTCTAGGAGCGCAAGATAACGAGATCGTATGGTCCGAGGGCACACCACTTGGCCACTGTAGCTTCATGCGGCTAGAGAGTGCATGTTTATAGCTATAGCATCATGCTCTCCCGGACCGCATGATTAGCCATCTCATCCGCTCGCCGAAAGGAGTGATTACGCCTGTTGTTCACATGCAAATGCTTTTCATGCGATGTGTTCTGTGCGTATGTTGGTGTGATGGCCCCCGTGATCAGCTGTTATGTCGGCGCAGTCCCGCGATAAATGAAAATTTTCTATTTAATTATGGAAACATATTCAAAATATTTTTTATAATAATTTTTAGATATAGGAAATAAGGTTTAAAATTTATAATTTTTGTGTGGAGCCTTATTCACTTGCTTGTGTAATTTTTTGTAATTATAAACATTAAGAATTTTCGTCCATAATTTATTTATGTGTAGAGTCTGCACGAATTTTGCGAATATTTTGAAAAATCCTTACGCAGTGTAGTTGGTTGCGTAAATTTTTTTAGAATTTTGTATGTTCTAAAATTGTCTAGAAAATTGAGGGTTTACATCTCACAATTAGGGTTTTGATGATATCATGTGACTTGGAATGTGGAAGTTTTTGCTCTTTTGGCCCATTGTGGCCTGTTTTTAGTAGTCCTTAATTACTGTGTTTACATTTGTATAAGTCCATAATTGCCACGTAAATATTGTACAGAAAATGTTGCTTTTGTATGCTCCATAAGAAGCCATTTTTTGTCGATCTTTTTTTTTAGTAAAATGACCAACCATGAGATTGAGCCCTCGATGCCACAGACCTATAGGCGACGAGTAAGAATATGGAATGTTCAATAAAATGTGGATAGTACTACTCAATTTCACTATAGTGATAGTACTGCTGTAATTCACACCACTGATAATACTACTCAAATTCACCATAATTATTTGCTAGGCTTACCATTCTACTGGGTGTACTAACACACCGGATCATCCAACCCATACATAAACTCGGAGAAATAGTCCACATTAACCTCTACGCTTGTCATTTGAAACTTTCCCTACACACTGTGTAGCGCCACTGTTTCTGTCATACTCGTCGTCGTCGTCGACCAGTTTGAACTGTTCTTGGACTTCTTCGTCTTCATCGTCTACGTGATCGTCCTCATTCGCCTACTCATCACCAAACTTTTCTGCTTCCTCTTCTACCTCCTTCTCATGTCCTCCTTGTCCATGTCCTTCTCTGTCGTTTTGCTCCTGTGCTTCAGTCTCATACTCTTCCTCCTGCTACATTGACACCACATACATATGCTTGCAAACTGTGTGAACTGTTCTATACGCATTGTAGTTGGAGGTGTTTCTTACCTCAGAGTATAAAGGTTCGGAAATGTCGTCCACAACCTCATCCTCCCAGTCCTTCAATGATGCAACTGAGTCTGTAAACAACCTCATTAATATTCACAGAAATGTTCATGCAGTATATACGCTCGCGCGTGAGCTGAGGTCATCGCCATCTTCATATGTATCTGAACTTGAGTCTGTACTGAAGTCGTCTAGTCCGTATGGATTGTCCGATCCAATGTCCATCTCATATTTGCTCACTGTAGATGTGTGCTAGTGGTGGGCTAGTCCTACAGAATGAATGCCGTTCTTTACGACACTGTGAGGCAGTGCCTTGTAAAGTAGAGAAGCCAATATGGCTGTTTGTGCGAGTAGTACATTAGATAACAAGGGTTTAGACCATTATATAGCTGAACACGATGCACTGCATGTAGGGGCCAGGGAAACAAAAGAACGAAGGAACTGACACGTGTGGAGAAGCCTAGGGTTGTCACAGGGGCCCTAGAGCGTGCGCACATGGAAAAGAGCAGCCGGGACCTATGGTGGGGAGAGCGGATTCAGGCTGAGACCCACACTGTCAGAGCAAGAATTTTTTTTAGCGCGTCGGCTGACTAGTACAAATTTCTTTTTGGGAAAATAAATTCGAATTTTTTAAAATTTTAGATATGGGAAATGAGGTTGAAAAATCATAATTTTTCAGTGGAGCCCTGTAACATAGTTTAGTTGCTTGTATAATTATTTTGTATTTCTAAACATTGATATTTTTTGTTTGTAATCTATTTATGTGTACTATCTGCACGAATTTGTAATATAGAAATGAGGTGGAAATATTATGTGTAGTTGCTTGTGTATTTTTTTTCAAAATTTTATATGTTCTGAAAAATTGCCTTAGAAATTGAGGGTTTACGTCTCGGAAATTAGGACCTTACATTTCCAAAATTAGGGTTTCATCAGTTCATGTGAGTTTGAATGTGGGAGTTCCATTTGACTAATTCTGTCATGTAATTATTTAGCTAGTTTTGCTGCCCCTTTGATCTTGTCACTGCACAAGGTTGTTTTATTTGGTCTTGTCACTGCACAAAGCTACCTCGTCTGGTTGATGTATTTTCTCATCCGTGAGGTAGCGGGCCCGAGGAGGTATTATCATGTCATTTCATGCACGTGGTCATCATTTCGTGCGTATGGACGGTGAAGCAGGTAAGGGCCACCCACTTGGTGTGGTTGGGGAGCACTGATACATAGTAAAAAGTGAAACTACTTACTGTAAAGTACGAAGTGGGAATTAAAATATACTTTATAATAAAGCTAGGAATAACAGAGTGCACAGGGTTTCGTTACGTGCATAAGAAACAACACCATGAACGATGCAACAAACCAAAGTACTTCTATGATACATATGTGCCTTTTTGGAATGTAAATAAATTCGACATTCGGGGGACTAGTTTGGAATGGTCAGGCCTACTGTGTGGATCGGGGCCATTTTCCCTTCCTTGTGAGCTCGGCATTGAACTCCTCGGCGACCTATTTGGCCTTGGCAGTCATTTCCTTCTTTTTCTCGTGCTCCCTCTCATGAGCCTCGCACTCCCTACACGTGCATGTCTCGAGATGAGCTTTCGTGTGCCGACGTATATGCTCAGTTTGCTCACTGTTACTGAGAGACCATGTGGAGGTGACCCCATGCTTGTGATGAGTAATTGACAAGTATTTTGGAAAGATTGAGTTTGGTTTGTGCGTTTCGTGCCATAATGGCATTTGGCTCAGTCGGGTTTGGTTAGTCGGACTTGAGGCGTATTCTTCTTCTCGTTGAGCTTTTGGGCCATTTTTTGCTTGAGTACGTTTTATTGATGCTAATCGTGATTACATGTTTCGAGTGGTGCTATGTGATGTATTTCTTGTCTGTGATGGCTGTAGGACGTCGAGGTGGAGTCGTGGTGAGACACGAAGGACCGGTTATTTAGGAAGTTATCTTGCAGTTCTGGACTGAGAGATTGAGAAGCAAGCCTCAAATTTCTAGCTGTGTGAAATCTTGAGTTTGCAATCTGAAAAATTCAGTTTGCTGACTGCTCTGATTGTCGAGGGGCGATCTGACCGGTTGCCCATTGGCGGTCTGACCGGCCGGCCAACTGCGGTCAGACCGGCCTATGGGCGGTTAGACTGGGGGAGACTTGGCGGTCTGATCGGTGCACTAAGTGCGGTCAGACCGGCCAGATGCACTTGGTGCTGGTCTCCATCCTCTCAGCTGAGTTTTTTATTCTTCTCTGGTGTCTGTGGTTTCACTTTCTTCTCTGATTGGTTCTAGTTTCCAGTAAGCACATGAACTACTTCTCTTCTTAGTTTCTCATAACTGTTGGAGAGGATAGTTTTTGATACTTTCAGGGGCGATCTTTTAAAGCAACATTCACCCCCCTCTGTTGCCAATATCAATCCAACAATTGGTATCAGAGCCGGTTAGCTCTTCCTCGTAGATCTTAACCGGTTTCTGGAGCCATGGCGACAGACAAGTACTCGACCAAGCCCCCGATCTTCGATGGGATTGACTATCCCTTCTGGAAGGGCCAGATGGAGACCTACATCCAGGCTCAGGGCTACGCCATCTGGCGCAAGGTCAAGGTGCGATATGTTGTTCCTGCCGATGAGAACATCAACGCTGGAAATATGCTTGATATTGAGGCGAACGCTAAGGCAAGGAACATCATAATTCAGGGTCTAAGCAGAAGCGAGTTTGATCGCATCTCTTATCTGACGTCGGCCTTCGACATCTGGGAGACCCTTGATGCATACCATGAGGGCACCACCCAGATTAAGACGGTTCGACAGGACTAGTTCAAGCGAGATTACAACAAGTTTGAAATGCTCGCTGGTGAGTCCTTGGATGAGTGCTTCACACGTTTTCACAAAATTTTGAGCAACCTCCGAGCGGTCAGTCTCACATACCCCGACTCGGACAATGCTCGACAAATGGTGTCTTCTCTCGATTTACGCATTTGGGAGATGAAGGTGACCATGATTAAAGACACGACCGACCTCTCGACCTTGACGCTTGACACGTTATACTCACGCCTCAAGACTCACGAGATTGACATAGTGTCACATCCCAAAATTTGGCTTTTTGAAAAATTTAAATTCAAATTAATTATTTTAAGGTAATTGGATTTTACTTGGCTTTTATTTGCCTTTCTGGATTTTTCTGGAATTTAAAAACTATTTTTAGAGCTTAAAAAGTAATTCAAAATATGAAAATTAAATATCAACAGTAGTTGGAAATAATTTTATTTAGTCCAAAATATGTCCAGAAGCTTCTGTGAATTTTTCTGGAATTTTTGGAGGTATTTTCATATTTTTCTGAGGCCTAAATAAATTTCTAGCATTTTCTGAAATTAAAAATCATTAAAAATCTCTCCCTTTTTCCTCCAGCCGACGCGTGGACGGCCCAGATCCGCCCACGTCGCCGCTCGGCCGATCCGGCCCGCTTTTCCCCCTTCTCCCTCCGCCAAGCGGGCCCGGCCTGTCAGCCTCCCGCGTCTTCCCCCTCATTCTCTCTCTGCCCCTGGGCCCCGGCTGTCAGCCACCCGCGTTCGCATCCCGCCATCCCCTCCTCTTTGGGCGACGCGTGTACAGCCCGCCTCATCTCGGCCGTCCCCGCTTCGCCCGCTCTCGGACGCCCGATCCGCCTCTGGGTCGCGTGGCAGCCATCCGCGCCGCCCGCCCGCTCCCTTCTCTCTCTCACTGCACGCGGGGCCCGCCTGTCGGATTCGTCGTCCCCGCGGAGCCGGCGCCTTCCTTTTCCTTCCCCCTCTTTCCTTTCTCGCCGGCCGACCGAATCCTCGGCGGACCCGGCCTTTCCTTCCCCGTTTCTCTCCGGTTTTGGAATCCCCGAGCTCCCCGCGCGACCAAATCCCGAACGCCCGCGCCTCCCTTCCCTCTCCGGCCCCCTATTTCCTTTTTCCCCCAAACTTTCCCCACCGGCCACCGAGATCTCCGGCGAGGAATTAAGTGCCCGTGCTCCCTCCCCTGCCCCTATAAATACCCCCATCGCCCTCATCTCTCCCCACACCACCTCGCAGCGCTCTCCGCCTCCTTCCCCGAGCCCCGTAGAGCCCTACCACCGTGCCACCTTCCCCTCAGAGCTCCGCCCAACTCCGGCGAGCCTTCCCCGCCGCCTCGGACCCTTCCAGAGCCCGCCGCCGCCACCCCGAGCTTCCTCACGCCCAGGCGAACCTCCCCGTCACCTCGGCTGCCTCTCCCCGCCGCCGGAGCGCCGTCGCGCCGGAAGACCCGAGCCAGCTCCGCCACCTCCTCGTCGCCGGCCTTCTCCGCTCGTCGCCGCACTTCGTTGACCCCTCCAACCGGACCCCCTCCGCACCAGGATTACATATCACGCACCGCCAGAACCTCTCCGGCCTCCCCTCGCCGCCGACGACCTTGCCTCCGTCCACGGCTGCCGGACCACCCGAAGGTACCCCTCAAGAGGGTTACCTACCCTTATTGGGTAGGCAACGCCTCCCCGCTCACTTGGCTAGCAGCGCTCGCCCGTAACTCCCTCGGCGCGCGTTCGAGCCTCCGGCTCCGCGCGCGGAGGTTGAGTTTTTCGTTTATTTTCCGGGCTGACAAGTGGGTCCCACCTGTCAGCGGCCGCCGGTCTGCGCTGGCCACTGCCGCCTGGGCCCCACCTCTCTGTGCTATCTCTGACAAGTGGGCCCGGAGTCCAGTGGGTCCCATGTGTCAGAGGCTGAGCCGTGGGCTCACTGTCCAGTGGGTCCCACATGTCAGTGACCGCCAGTGGTTACTGTTCAGTGGGCCCCACCTGTCAGTCTCTCAAAATAAAAATAGAAATTAAAATTTAATTCTCCAGTGGGTCCCACCTGTCAGAAATTTTCGAATTTCTCGATTTATTCAAATCTGAGATTTTCAAATGAGCATAACTTTCTCATTTTAACTCCAATTCCAGCCATTCAAATTTCTAAATTCATCTAAAATCATAATCTATCCAACTATGGCCTCTGTTGAATTTTTGGATTTTATTTGAATTTTCTTTTGTATTTATTTGTTTTGTTACTTCGTCTTTCCTCGCGTAGATTCCAACGTTGTCGACGATCCCTCTTCACAGCAGCAAGAAGACCCAGAAACCCTGCAAGAAGGCAAGTCTCCTTTGATCATTTTGAGCCTATGCTTTTGAAATGTTTTTAAATTATTTCAAATTATGTGCATTGCTATTTACATAAAGTCCCTAGTTCAAGTCTTTAGGAATTAGTTATTCCAACTTTGTTATGCCCTCATTTGACATTGATTGCCATGTACCTTGTCACCCTAGAACTTCCTTTGTCTCAATAATGAGATTACTATTAACCTTGTGAATAGTAGATGGGTAGCTTAATGCTTAGTCTTGCTATCTAATAACTTTGGAAAATCTTGAAAATGGGAAATTATGATTTATTATTAAATCCTTGTGTTTGAAAGTGAAGTGGCAATTGGAGTTGTCACTGTGATTTTAAAATAAAATAAAAATGTGAAAGTTGGTTTAGATTAGGGTGGATGGCTGTTTGGGTTGGTGCAGTAAGCACGAGAACTTGTTAAGTGTATGTTCCACCCTAGTCAATTAAGGACCGACGCTTGTGTTTGTCCAAACTGAGCATTAACCGTACAACCACAAGTCTATATGGGTACGACCTAGCTAACTAACCTATAAAGGTGTAGTTTAGATATCACCAGTGGTGTATTGAGTGCCAGGGTGTACTGGTTACTCATAGTGAGGGACAGGGTTTACTGTACTCATATGGCGCAAGAGGGGGCTTCAGATTGGGCAGATTTAACCCTTCTGCGGTGAAACCTCAGCGGGTGGTCTCTAGCTATACTGGAGTAGGTGAAAGGCTTTGTGATATTTTATCTGGGTCTCATGCCAAAGGAAGCATGTTGACTATTAAGATAATTTATCTCTTGTGGGTAAAGTTGTACAACCTCTGCAGAGTGTAAAACTATTCGAATAGCCGTGCCCACGGTCAAGGGCGGGCAAGGAATGCATTCACATGGTAGATTTCTGGTTTTGGATTTAAAATCAAAAGTTTTGTATTCCGAGGGTGGAGGGAACTCTCGGAAGGGAATCCTGGCGGATGGAGTCAGAGAGGGTGGATGGAACCCGCAGTTTAAAACTTGACCAATGGTAATTGGTTAGCTAGTGTTGGTAGTTGGAACCTTCGCTAGAAAGTTAATTCTGTTAAAGCATTTACTTCATTAAAATAATGCCTTCGAAAATAATTAGTAGTAATTGAATTTTAAAATGTTGCTTTGTGCAAAAGAACCATATGGCCTTCTTTGTTAAGCCTTGCATCTATGCATTTTTTCCCAAGACTTGCGGAGTACTTTATGTACTCACATGCTACACTTAAAAATAACATCTCAGAGGAAGTTGAAGCTCAAGAAGGTGACTACGACTACTGCTTCGCGTGTGGCTGTGATGGATTCTTCCCGGAGGACTAGGTCGCGCTTCCCCAGTCAATTGCCTGTGGCGAATTGATGGGTCATCCTCGAGTTTTAATTGCTTCCGCTCTATTTCTTGTGTGCGAGGTCTTAAACCTCCTTTGTAATAATGAGACCCGGTGGTCAGTACTCTTAATTATTGTAATAAATCGTTGATGGTGATGTTTTCCATTCTGTTTGACTGTGTGCACTAGCTTTGATCTGGGACTAGTGCTGTATTACACAGAGGGTCCGGGTTTGATAATCCGGAGGCCCGACAGAGATGGTATCAGAGCCAATTTGACTGTAGGACGTGACCTAGATTAGGAATGGCAAACCATAAGGACTTATGTTTATAAAAAGAGTATATTAAAAATGTGTAAGCTTCTTTGCTTCTACTCTCTTCCTACTTAGAATCTCGTTCTTGTCTCCAACTCCATTTGTTAAAACTTTTACTAATCTTTTCTTTCACTCAACTTTGTAGATGGCTGGTTCATCCTCCGCTGCCCCGTGGGACTACTACTCACATGGAGAGGATGCTGGAGCATTCGCTAGCCTTCTCCGGCAGCTGATGCAGTGTTTGGAGTACCGTCAGCCGCCCATCTTCAGGGGTCGGAAGACGCGGATCCTGGATCGAGACTCTTGGACGATGGAGGTATTCCTGTATGCACGGGAAGAGGAATTCAAGTCCCACACCTACCCCATCAAGCACCCTCGGTCCCGCTGTTTCGACGCTGTCCAGGACGCAGCACGCCTCGCCATTGACGAGTTGTGCCACCTGCACAAAGATGTTGTACATCAGTCCTCCTTTTGCTTCTTCATCAACCCCCGCCCAGGACAGAGGTATCCAGATCCCTTTGATATTCCAGCTGACGATCCTCGACTGTCACATCAGGTGCAACTCACCCAGGCGATGGCCGTCACTTATGCTAGAGCTCAGGAGGAGATTGGACAACTTCGGATGCTTCTCACTTCCAGCTACCAGCATTCCGACACACTTCGCACACAGCTTCTCCAGAGCCAGGCAGCTGAGTTTGAGTTGGGACGTCTCCGGGCCGCAGCCGACTACGCGCCATCTTCACCCGTAGTTGACTACACGCCGTCTTCCCCAGTACCAGCCGTCATCCCCAACAACCCGGCCCCAGCTCGACTTTTAGGACTCCACATCAGACTTACAGCACGCAAGAAAGTGCGACACCCCAGTCCGCCACCTGTCATTACTCTCAAGAAGCGCAAGCCTTCTCCTTCTCGTTCTCGGTCGACTGCCTCCAGTCGTAACCGTGCCTCGGCCGAGTGTGACTGCTCACGTCACCACGTGAGAGAGCGCCAGGAAGACCCGGAGGAGGATCCAGAAGAGGACCCGGAAGAAGACCCTGAGGAGCGCGTCTTTGGAGAGGATTAGTAGTCTTTTGAGTCCGTAGTACCCAAATAAAATGTCCGCGTCCTTAGAACGCTTATTGTTATGTTTTGGTGTGCTAGATGGACTGTACCAGGCCTATGCGCACTTGTGGTACAGCCATCCTTGGAGTTATCTTGATTTTAATAAAAAGTTTCCCCTAAGTGGTTGCTAGTTCTTTCTTGTGTGTTGGCTTGGGATGTGGTTTAGTTCCCCTAATCTCTTACCTTTGCTATTTCCCTCTTACCTTCTGCTAACCTAAACCGCTTCAGATGGTGAACACGAGGAGCAACCCTGACAGCAGCTGTGACGCCAACAACCAGCCGGAGGACAACATTCCACCACCTCCTGCTCAGGCCCCCAACTTGGAGCAAATGATGGCTATGCAGCTGCAGTTACTTCAAGCTCTCGCCCAGAACCAAGTGCAGCCAGCCCAGCAGGCACCCAACCAGGCACCCCAGTCTAAATTGGGGGAATTCATGAGGACAAGGCCTCCCACTTTTGCTGGATCAGTGGATCCCTTGGAGGCAGATGATTGGATCAAGGATGTAGAAAGAAAATTGGTCCTAGCTCAGTGCAACGATAATGAAAAGGTGTTGTATGCTGCTCATTAGCTCAAGGGAATGGCTGCCAACTGGTGGGAAAACTACCGCGCCGCCCATCAAAATGCACAAGCCATCACTTGGGAGGAGTTTGTCGAAGCTTTCCGCACTGCCCATATTCCTACGGGAATAATGGAAATGAAGAAGAGAGAATTCTACCAACTACAACAGGGAAACCTCAGTGTTTCCGAATACCTGAACAAGTTCACCCAACTGTCCAGGTATGCATCTGAAGAGGTTACCTCAGAGGCGACCAAGATTTGGAGGTTCACGCAGGGACTTGACCCCAATCTCAAGGTGCAGCTGGTATCCAATGACTTCCCAACCTTCCAGCACCTAGTGAACAAGGCCTTTGTCCAAGAAGATGCTCAGCGCCAGCTGTACGAAAATCGGAAGAGGAAGTTTCAAGCCCAGCAAGGAGCAAGCAGCTCTCGATTCCGCCCCAACGCACCTCACTATCACAAGCTCTCAGAGTCAAGCGTGCCGAGGACTCCCTTTTCAGGACCCCGCCCAAATCCACAAACTCCCCGGGCAAACAATGGTGGCCAACCCCCGCAGAACAAGACTTCAGCAGCAGGAGTGCAGTGCTTTAACTGCAAGAACATGGGGCACTATGCCAGCAACTGTCCCCAGAAACGCCCAGCAATGACTCCAGTTCGTTTCAATCTGGGGACTACGCCAGCAAGAGCTCCGACTGCAGGTCAAGGCCGTGGGGCACCACAAACCCCAAGGACTCCACAAGTGGTGAGCAGAGGGCATCTCAACCATGTGACCGCGGAAGCAGCCCAGGATGCACCTGACGTAGTTCTGGGTAAGTTTCTTGTCAACTCAGTAATTGCATCAGCATTATTTGATTCTGGAGCTTCGCATTCTTTTGTGTCAAAAGATGTGGTTGAAAGGTATAATTGGGATGTGAGTAAACTACAGAACCCCATGCTAGTCCAGTCCCCTGGAAAGGAAATGAGGACTAACACAGTTTGCCTTGACGCAACTGTGGATATAAATGGAGTTAAGTTCTTAGCAAATCTTATTATAATAGACTCCAAGGGTTTAGATGTAATACTTGGAATGGATTGGTTAACCAAGTATAAAGGACAGATAGATTGTGCTGACCGAGCTGTTACAATCACTAACTCTGAAGGGATTCAAGTAAGGTATAAGTCAAACTCCCTTACCCAGAGCAGGTGTAGTTTGAACAGTGTAAAGGGAGTGACTCTGGAAAAAGTACCTATAGTGAGTGAGTACCCAGATGTATTCCCTGAAGATTTGCCCGGAATGCCGCCAGACAGGGAAGTAGAATTTGTCATCAACCTAGTACCTGGAACAGCTCCAATTTCCAAGAGACCTTATCGGATGTCTGCAAATGATTTGGCGGAAGTTAAGAAACAAATTGAAGAGCTGCAGGATAAAGGATTTGTAAGGCCAAGCTCGTCACCTTGGGGAGCACCAGTACTGCTAGTAAAGAAGAAAGATGGTAGTCTTCGCATGTGTGTGGACTATCGATCATTAAATGATGTGACTATTAAGAACAAGTACCCTTTACCCAGAATAGATGATCTGTTTGATCAGTTGAAAGGATCATGTGTATTCTCTAAGATTGACCTTCGATCAGGATATCACCAATTGAAGTTAAGACCAGAGGACATACCCAAGACCGCATTTGCCACCCGTTATGGATTGTATGAGTATACAGTGATGTCTTTCGGTCTAACCAATGCCCCAGCATACTTCATGAATCTGATGAATAAGGTGTTCATGGAATATTTGGATAAGTTTGTGGTTGTATTCATCGATGATATTTTGATATATTCCAAGAATGAGGAAGAACATGCCGAACATTTGAGGATAGTTTTGGAAAAGCTCCGAGAAAATCAGTTGTATGCCAAGTTCAGTAAGTGTGAGTTTTGGTTGAAGAAAGTAGCTTTCTTGGGCCATGTGATTTCGGCGGGAGGAGTATCCGTAGACCCGGAGAAAGTTAATGATGTGCTCAATTGGACACAACCAAAGTCAGTATCCGAGATCAGGAGTTTTCTTGGATTGGCTGGTTACTATCGTCGATTTATTGAAGGATTCTCCAAGCTCGCAAGACCTCTGACCCAGTTGCTGAAGAAGGAAAAGAAGTTTGAATGGAGTAAACCATGTGAGGATAGTTTCCAAGAGTTGAAGAAGAGGTTAACTTCTGCACCAGTGTTGACGCTTCCGGACATTAGGAAGGATTTCGAAGTCTTCTGTGATGCGTCAAGGCAGGGACTAGGCTGTGTACTGATGCAAGAAAGAAAGGTAGTAGCATACGCCTCAAGGCAGCTGCGACCCCATGAAGGAAATTACCCAACGCATGATTTAGAGCTCGCTGCCGTAGTACATGCACTGAAAATATGGAGGCATTACTTGATTGGTAACCGTTGTGAAATTTACACGGATCACAAGAGTTTGAAATATATATTCACTCAACCCGATCTCAACATGAGGCAAAGGAGATGGCTTGAGTTAATAAAGGATTATGATATTGGAATACATTATCACCCAGGAAAGGCTAATGTGGTAGCAGATGCCTTGAGCAGAAAGAGTTATTGTGCCAAGCTGTGGATTAAGGACAGTATGCCTGCCCTTCAAGAAGAGTTCCAACGGCTCAACCTAGAAGTAGTGGAGGAAGGATTTCTAGCCACTTTGGAAGTTCAACCAACCTTAGAAGATCAAATCAGAGCAGCTCAAAAGGAGGACAAGTATGTCCAGGAGATCAAGGATAATATGAAGAAAGGAAAAGCTTCGGAATTTTCAGAGGATGAAAAAGGTACCCTTTGGTTTGGGAAAAGAATTATTGTGCCTGAAAAGAAGGAGGTAAAGGAGTTAATATTAAAGGAAGCCCATGAATCTGGATATTCAATTCACCCTGGGAGCACCAAGATGTACCAAGATCTCAAGGAAAGGTATTGGTGGTCAAGTATGAAACGAGAAATTGCAGAATACGTAGCCTTGTGCGATGTATGCCAACGGATTAAAGCTGAACACCAGAGACCTGCGGGACTTCTGCAGCCATTGCAGATCCCTGAGTGGAAATGGGAAGAAATTGGTATGGATTTTATAACTGGATTACCAAGAACCAAAACAGGGCACGATTCAATTTGGGTTATAGTGGATCGTTTGACAAAAGTCGCCCATTTCATTCCAGTAAAGACCACATACTCCGGGGATAGACTTGCCGAGTTGTACATGTCAAGAATTGTGTGCTTGCATGGGATCCCAAAGAAGATTGTGTCAGATCGAGGAACCCAGTTCACTTCGAGATTTTGGCAAAAGCTACATGAACTTTTGGGCACAAACTTAAACTTCAGTACAGCTTATCATCCACAGACAGATGGTCAAACAGAAAGAGTAAATCAAATCCTGGAAGACATGTTGAGAGCTTGTGTACTGGCAAACAAGAGTAATTGGGATCAGAGTTTGCCCTATGCAGAGTTCTCCTACAACAATAGTTATCAATCCAGTTTGCAAATGTCTCCCTTCGAAGCCCTATACGGCAGATTGTGTAGGACTCCATTGTATTGGAAGGAAACAGGAGAAGGACAAGTGTTTGGACCAGATGTGCTGAAGCAAGCAGAAGAACAAGTTCGTCTAATCCAGGACAGATTAAAAACAGCACAAACCAGACAGAAAAGTTATGCAGACAATCGACGTAGAAGCTTAGAATTCGTACCTGGGGATCATGTTTATTTGAAGGTGTCACCTCTCAAAGGAATGAGACGTTTTGGAGTCAGTGGAAAGCTAGCTCCCAGATTCATCGGACCTTTTCCTGTTGTGGCGAAACGAGGAGAAGTGGCTTACCAGTTGGAGCTTCCACCTCAGCTGTCAAAGGTGCATGACGTCTTCCATGTGTCTCAGCTAAGAAAGTGTCTCAGAGTTCCAGAAGAGCAGATGCCTCTAGATGAAATAAACGTGAAGGAGGACCTCACCTATCCAGAGTATCCAGTCAAGGTATTGGAGGAAGCAGAGCGCCGTACGCGCAGCAAGGTTATCAAGTTCTGTAAAGTGCAGTGGAGCAACCATTCAGAATCGGAAGCAACATGGGAGCGTGAAGAGGATCTAAAAGAAGAGTTCCCCGACCTTTTTCCCAGTCCATCCGAATCTCGGGGTCGAGATTCTTTCTAAGGGGGGTAGGTTTGTCACATCCCAAAATTTGGCTTTTTGAAAAATTTAAATTCAAATTAATTATTTTAAGGTAATTGGATTTTACTTGGCTTTTATTTGCTTTTCTGGATTTTTCTGGAATTTAAAAACTATTTTTAGAGCTTAAAAAGTAATTCAAAATATGAAAATTAAATATCAACAGTAGTTGGAAATAATTTTATTTAGTCCAAAATATGTCCAGAAGCTTCTGTGAATTTTTCTGGAATTTTTGGAGGTATTTTCATATTTTTCTGAGGCCTAAATAAATTTCTAGCATTTTCTGAAATTAAAAATCATTAAAAATCTCTCCCTTTTTCCTCCAGCCGACGCGTGGACGGCCCAGATCCGCCCACGTCGCCGCTCGGCCGATCCGGCCCGCTTTTCCCCCTTCTCCCTCCGCCAAGCGGGCCCGGCCTGTCAGCCTCCCGCGTCTTCCCCCTCATTCTCTCTCTGCCCCTGGGCCCCGGCTGTCAGCCACCCGCGTTCGCATCCCGCCATCCCCTCCTCTTTGGGCGACGCGTGTACAGCCCGCCTCATCTCGGCCGTCCCCGCTTCGCCCGCTCTCGGACGCCCGATCCGCCTCTGGGTCGCGTGGCAGCCATCCGCGCCGCCCGCCCGCTCCCTTCTCTCTCTCACTGCACGCGGGGCCCGCCTGTCGGATTCGTCGTCCCCGCGGAGCCGGCGCCTTCCTTTTCCTTCCCCCTCTTTCCTTTCTCGCCGGCCGACCGAATCCTCGGCGGACCCAGCCTTTCCTTCCCCGTTTCTCTCCGGTTTTGGAATCCCCGAGCTCCCCGCGCGACCAAATCCCGAACGCCCGCGCCTCCCTTCCCTCTCCGGCCCCCTATTTCCTTTTTCCCCCAAACTTTCCCCACCGGCCACCGAGATCTCCGGTGAGGAATTAAGTGCCCGTGCTCCCTCCCCTGCCCCTATAAATACCCCCATCGCCCTCATCTCTCCCCACACCACCTCGCAGCGCTCTCCGCCTCCTTCCCCGAGCCCCGTAGAGCCCTACCACCGTGCCACCTTCCCCTCAGAGCTCCGCCCAACTCCGGCGAGCCTTCCCCGCCGCCTCGGACCCTTCCAGAGCCCGCCGCCGCCACCCCGAGCTTCCTCACGCCCAGGCGAACCTCCCCGTCACCTCGGCTGCCTCTCCCCGCCGCCGGAGCGCCGTCGCGCCGGAAGACCCGAGCCAGCTCCGCCACCTCCTCGTCGCCGGCCTTCTCCGCTCGTCGCCGCACTTCGTTGACCCCTCCAACCGGACCCCCTCCGCACCAGGATTACATATCACGCACCGCCAGAACCTCTCCGGCCTCCCCTCGCCGCCGACGACCTTGCCTCCGTCCACGGCTGCCGGACCACCCGAAGGTACCCCTCAAGAGGGTTACCTACCCTTATTGGGTAGGCAACGCCTCCCCGCTCACTTGGCTAGCAGCGCTCGCCCGTAACTCCCTCGGCGCGCGTTCGAGCCTCCGGCTCCGCGCGCGGAGGTTGAGTTTTTCGTTTATTTTCCGGGCTGACAAGTGGGTCCCACCTGTCAGCGGTCGCCGGTCTGCGCTGGCCACTGCCGCCTGGGCCCCACCTCTCTGTGCTATCTCTGACAAGTGGGCCCGGAGTCCAGTGGGTCCCATGTGTCAGAGGCTGAGCCGTGGGCTCACTGTCCAGTGGGTCCCACATGTCAGTGACCGCCAGTGGTTACTGTTCAGTGGGCCCCACCTGTCAGTCTCTCAAAATAAAAATAGAAATTAAAATTTAATTCTCCAGTGGGTCCCACCTGTCAGAAATTTTCGAATTTCTCGATTTATTCAAATCTGAGATTTTCAAATGAGCATAACTTTCTCATTTTAACTCCAATTCCAGCCATTCAAATTTCTAAATTCATCTAAAATCATAATCTATCCAACTATGGCCTCTGTTGAATTTTTGGATTTTATTTGAATTTTCTTTTGTATTTATTTGTTTTGTTACTTCGTCTTTCCTCGCGTAGATTCCAACGTTGTCGACGATCCCTCTTCACAGCAGCAAGAAGACCCAGAAACCCTGCAAGAAGGCAAGTCTCCTTTGATCATTTTGAGCCTATGCTTTTGAAATGTTTTTAAATTATTTCAAATTATGTGCATTGCTATTTACATAAAGTCCCTAGTTCAAGTCTTTAGGAATTAGTTATTCCAACTTTGTTATGCCCTCATTTGACATTGATTGCCATGTACCTTGTCACCCTAGAACTTCCTTTGTCTCAATAATGAGATTACTATTAACCTTGTGAATAGTAGATGGGTAGCTTAATGCTTAGTCTTGCTATCTAATAACTTTGGAAAATCTTGAAAATGGGAAATTATGATTTATTATTAAATCCTTGTGTTTGAAAGTGAAGTGGCAATTGGAGTTGTCACTGTGATTTTAAAATAAAATAAAAATGTGAAAGTTGGTTTAGATTAGGGTGGATGGCTGTTTGGGTTGGTGCAGTAAGCACGAGAACTTGTTAAGTGTATGTTCCACCCTAGTCAATTAAGGACCGACGCTTGTGTTTGTCCAAACTGAGCATTAACCGTACAACCACAAGTCTATATGGGTACGACCTAGCTAACTAACCTATAAAGGTGTAGTTTAGATATCACCAGTGGTGTATTGAGTGCCAGGGTGTACTGGTTACTCATAGTGAGGGACAGGGTTTACTGTACTCATATGGCGCAAGAGGGGGCTTCAGATTGGGCAGATTTAACCCTTCTGCGGTGAAACCTCAGCGGGTGGTCTCTAGCTATACTGGAGTAGGTGAAAGGCTTTGTGATATTTTATCTGGGTCTCATGCCAAAGGAAGCATGTTGACTATTAAGATAATTTATCTCTTGTGGGTAAAGTTGTACAACCTCTGCAGAGTGTAAAACTATTCGAATAGCCGTGCCCACGGTCAAGGGCGGGCAAGGAATGCATTCACATGGTAGATTTCTGGTTTTGGATTTAAAATCAAAAGTTTTGTATTCCGAGGGTGGAGGGAACTCTCGGAAGGGAATCCTGGCGGATGGAGTCAGAGAGGGTGGATGGAACCCGCAGTTTAAAACTTGACCAATGGTAATTGGTTAGCTAGTGTTGGTAGTTGGAACCTTCGCTAGAAAGTTAATTCTGTTAAAGCATTTACTTCATTAAAATAATGCCTTCGAAAATAATTAGTAGTAATTGAATTTTAAAATGTTGCTTTGTGCAAAAGAACCATATGGCCTTCTTTGTTAAGCCTTGCATCTATGCATTTTTTCCCAAGACTTGCGGAGTACTTTATGTACTCACATGCTACACTTAAAAATAACATCTCAGAGGAAGTTGAAGCTCAAGAAGGTGACTACGACTACTGCTTCGCGTGTGGCTGTGATGGATTCTTCCCGGAGGACTAGGTCGCGCTTCCCCAGTCAATTGCCTGTGGCGAATTGATGGGTCATCCTCGAGTTTTAATTGCTTCCGCTCTATTTCTTGTGTGCGAGGTCTTAAACCTCCTTTGTAATAATGAGACCCGGTGGTCAGTACTCTTAATTATTGTAATAAATCGTTGATGGTGATGTTTTCCATTCTGTTTGACTGTGTGCACTAGCTTTGATCTGGGACTAGTGCTGTATTACACAGAGGGTCCGGGTTTGATAATCCGGAGGCCCGACACATAGTCTCTCGTAGGTCGAAGTCGCAGTCGATGGCCTTAGTCACCGATCCCAGTCTGATTTCTGGATCTTCTTCTGAGTCGATTTGTGGATTCTCCCTAGCTGCTCTCTGTGACATAACTGATGATCAGTTAGAGCAGCTACCAGAGGATCAGTTAGCCCTCCTAGCCTGAAAGTTTTCCCACGCATGCAAGAGGGTGAGAGATCGAAAGAGGAGTGGTCCGATCATTTGCTTCGAGTGTGGTGGCCCCAACCACATTCGGGCGAATTGCCCCAAGCTGGGGAAGGGCAAGAACGACTACATCGACAAGAACTGCAACAAAAAGCCCTCAGTTCATGCCCAAGGCAAGAAGAAGTTCCGCGACCTTGGCAAAGCCAAGAAACTCTTCCACCGCATCCTCACCGCCTTCGACGACCTCGACCTCAGCGAGGTGGAGGGGTGGAGCGACGACGATGGGACGGACGAGCAAGACCCCAAGGGCGGTGACGACTTCTCTAGCATGTGCTTCATGGCCCTTGAGGGCGAGATCAGCGACAGCGAGGTCTATTCCGACTCCGATGAAGTATACCCTTCCTACGATCAGCTTAATGATGCTTTTCTTAAGCTAGGGAAATTCCATGCTAGATCTAGAGCTAGGGTTAGCGAGTTGGAGAAGGAAGTGGATGGATTGTCATGGGAGCTTACTTCACTTATATCTGCTCCCTCCCGTGACGAATGTGATACATGTTGTGCCTTGCTTGGTGACATGGAGAAATTAAGGACCTCTCATGATAGTTTGTCTTTTGAGCTTGACATGCTTAAGGTGGAGAATATTAGTCTGTTGGCTGAACTAGAGATGAGTAGGATTGTTACTCCTTCATCTACTGTTGTTGAGACTACATCTTGCACCTCATGTGAAGATAAGGACAATGCGTTTGGAGGTCTTTATACCATGCTCCTTGATCTGCCCGAGTCTTGTGAAAATTGCAATAATCTGAAGATGAATCTAAAAAGGGCAGATCATAAAATTGCTGAACTACAAGCTTCATTACTTGAGCCCATTGCTGCATGTTTGAACTGTCCTAAATTAACCGCTAAACTTGAATCTGTCTCAAAGCAGTTTCAAGAAATGATTGACTACAATAAGAAAATAGCTTAGTATGCTTCTAAGAACCCTGTTAGCTCACTATGCAAAAATTGTGATAAACTAAAATCTGACTTGATTGCATTGGAAGAAAAATGTGTGAAGCTAACTAAGGATTTACTAGAGAAGCCACAATCTTGTTGTGATGTGTGTGATGGTGTGGGGGAGAAGCCCAGGGGTAAGGTAGAGACGCTTAGCAACGTGAACCAAAAGGCTAGCAGTAGGACTGTCCCTTCCGAGTCGGCTGTGTGTGCACAAGCCATTCACTCTTTTGCTACAGGTTCTTCTTCTACTCCCTTACCTTCTGATGTCTCTTCTTCCCCTGCTCTTCTTGCACCTCTCTCTTTCGGGAGTGTCAGTACCTTATGAACACTCTCGAGAGATTTGTAGGAGGCAAGAAGAAGCTAAATCTTATTCTAGACCAATCTAAGATTTGCAAATTTAATCAGGGTCTAGGATATGATTTTTATGAGGACATAAGGAAGCATCCACCTGCTATTCTTAGATCCTTAGCGGCAGGTGTGATCGAGATTGAGCCCAGTACTGAGAAAGTTCAATTTAAGTTAGCGGGCTTTGTCCAAGGGATTTCTGACAGTAAGGTGATTCCACCTGTTACTTCGGCCTCTCAGAAGGTGAAGCCTCATCATGCTACTTCTACCTCTCAGAAGGTGAAGTATCATTGCACCTTCTGTCAGAAGGATGGGCACTTGATCGAGCGATGCTTCAGGCGCACCAAGATTGCGCGTAGAGACCGTATTGAGGCTTTTAGGCGTATTCAGGGTCAGCCCCAGACCTTGAGTGCACCTGAGACCAACACGAGGTCTAGGCTTGCTTCAGGTGTTTCTGATGGGTTTGGGCAGCATCGAGGACTTGGTTTTTCCGAGTTTTCTGGTTTTCGCCCTCATGCTCCCTTTGGTCATGACTTCCGCCGTTCTGAGGGTAGATCTCGTTTCTCCCATCGAGATGGCTACCCACGGCGAGATCAGCATGTTGCTGGTGTCTTGACTCGCTCCTCCGTAGCAGTCAAGCCCAACAACAGCTTCAGGTTTGCACACAGATCTTCGGACTTGTTGAGCGACAGAGAGTGTAGGGTAGCTAGAGGCCAGTCGTGTGTGGCTACTTCTTCTACTCGATGTGTTACTCAGTATTGGGTGCCAAAATCACTCTTGATTTACCCCAGTACTGAGACTTTACTCTCTCGTTGACTCAGGTTCGCCGGGCGGGGAAGAGAGACGTTTGACTTGTTGACTCCGGGTGTTCTCGACACATGACCGGAGACTCTCGTTAGTTCTCTTCCCTAGCTCGTGCTCCAGGTGATGAGACGATCACCTTCGGAGACGCTTCGTCTGGGCGCGTCATCGCCAAAGGTACAGTGCGTGTTAATGAGTCTTTCATTTTAAAAGATGTTGCCTTGGTTAGTAAGCTGCAGTATAATTTGCTTTCTGTTCCTCAGCTTACCGATGACGGCTTTGAGGTGAGCTTTAAGAAAAACGCTTGCAAAATTCTTGATTCTTCGGGTAGTCTGGTTTACGGGATTTCTCGTTATGAGAGGATCTTTCGTGCTGCTTTTTCTGAGTCTTCTGGTGATCCTCTCTGGTGTTTAGTTGCATCTGAGTCCCGTGACCTTACCTTCTGGCATAGGAGACTTGGTCATATTGGATTTGACCATTTGACCCGAGTTAGCGGCCACGATCTCATTCGTGGTCTGCCGAAACTCAAGATGGTCAAAGATATTATTTGCGCTCCTTGCCGACATGGCAAGATGGTTGCCGCTTCTCACCCTCCGGTCACAGTGATTATGACCGATGCACTAGGATATCTGCTCCATATGGACACAGTTGGACCAGCCCGAGTGTAGTCAGCAGGAGGGAAGTGGTATGTTTTTGTCGTGGTCGATGACTTCTCGAGGTTCTCTTGGGTGTTTTTCTTAGCCTCGAAGGATGAGACGTTTATACATTTTTGAGGTCTTTTTAGTAGGCTTTCTATTGAGCTCCCGAGTGCCTTACGAGCATCCGCAGTGACAATGGCACGGAGTTCAAGAATTCCTACTTTGAGAGGTTTTGCGATGAGACAGGTGTAGAGCGTCAGTTCTCTTCTCCGCACGTCCCACAGCAGAATGGCGTCCTGGAGAGGAAGAACCGTACCTTGGTCAAGATGGCCAAGATGATGCTTGATGAGTATTCGACACCTAGGAAGTTTTGGGCTGAGGCTATAGCAACCGCGTGCCATGTTTTGGACAAAGTTTTTCTTCGGGCACACTTGCATCGCACCTCCTATGAGCTGAGATACGGGCGCAAGCCCAGTGTCTCTCATTTTTGTGTGTTTGGTTGCAAGTGTTTTATTTTGAAGTCCGGGAACCTAGATAAGTTCGAGTCACGATCTTCTGATGGGATCTTTCTAGGCTACTTGACTTCTTCGCGGGCGTATAGGGTTTGGAACTGCGAGTCTAGTAAGTTGGTAGAGACCTGTGAGGTGACCTTCGACGAGGCCAATCCGGGGACTAGGCCCGATATCTCAGGTTCTTTAGAGCAGTCCGAGCCCATCTTGTGGATGATGAGGACGATGGAGATGATGGTTGTCTACCTAATCCAGTCTCTCAACCTCCTCTTGAGGTGCCTTCTTCCACTGCACCTCTAGGTGATCAGCCCATGCCTTCCGCATCTTCTGGAGCTAGTGGCTCTGTTCCTATCTCGTCAGCTCATGAGGTAGAGGCCACTTCTTCTTCTCATCTAGGACCTCCCTGACATATCCAGAAATATCATCCTTCCGAGCAGATGATAGGAGACCTCTTTGAGCGAGTCACACGCTCAAAGTCTGGCATGTCACATTTATGTCTCCATTCTGCCTTTGTTGCCTCATTTGAGCCCAAGGATGTTTGTCATGCTTTTTCTGATGAGTCTTGGGTCAATGCCATGCATGAGGAGTTAGAAAATTTCGACAGAAACAAGGTCTGGTCGCTTGTTGAGCCCCTCGCGGTCACAATATCATTGGGACTAAGTGGGTGTTCAACAACAAGCAGAGTGAGGATGGGGTTGTCATTTGGAACAAGGCTAGACTGGTAGCTCAGGGCTTCTCCTAGGTTGAGGGTCTAGATTTTGAGGAGATCTTTGCCCCTGTAGCTAGACTTGAGGCCATTAGAATCCTGCTTGCCTTTGCAGCTTCTAAGGGTTTCAAGCTTTACTAGATGGATGTCAAGAGTGCCTTTCTCAATGGCTTTATTGAGGAAGATGTCTATGTGAGACAGCCTCCAGGTTTCAAGAACCCCAAATACCCAAACCATGTCTACAGGCTTTCCAAAGCCTTGTATGGACTTAAGCAGGCCCCTAGAGCTTGGTATGAGAGGCTTAAGTCCTATCTGTTGAGTCATGGTTTTGAGATGGGTAAGGTGGATAAGACCTTGTTCATTCATCGGCATGGCACTGACCTACTGCTCATCCAGATTTATCTTTGATGACATTATCCAGTTCTCGGATGTCATGAGCACCGAGTTTGAGATGAGTATGATGGGCGAGTTGACCTTCTTTCTTGGCTTCCAGATCAAGCAGACTCAGAAGGGTACTTTCTTGCATCAGGGCAAGTACACTTGTGACCTCCTGAGATGCTTTGGCATGAGTGATGGTAAGCCCGTGTCAACTCCCATGGCGTCTACAGTTTCTCTTGACCTAGATGAGGACGGCGAGCCAGTTGATCAGAAGGCGTATCGCAGCATGATTGGCTCCCTCTTGTACCTCACTGCCTCGAGACCGGACATACACTTCGCTGTGTGTCTGTGTGCTCGGTTTCAGGATTCTCCTCGCGTATCTCACTGCTAGGCGGTGAAACGCATCCTTCGATACCATCGAGCTACCATTGACTATGGTATCTGGTACTCTTCCTTGTCCTGTCTTTCCTTGAGAGCCTTCTCGGATGCAAACTTTGCTGGCTGTAGGATAGATATGAAGAGCACTTCTGGCACCTGCCAATTCATTGGTACTTCTCTTGTTTCCTGGTCTTCGAGGAAGTAGTCCGGTGTTGCACAGTCCACCGCAGAGGTCGAGTACGTTGCTGCCGCCAGTTGCTGCAGCCAGGTACTTTGGATGGTCTCGGCCCTGCGGGACTTTGGGTTAGTCATATACAGTGTTCCACTCTTCTATGATAACACTTCTGCCATTAACATTGCCAAGAACCCTGTGCAGCATTCTCGGACCAAGCATATTGATATTAGATATCACTTCCTTAGAGACCATGTGGAGAAGGGTGACATAGTGCTCCAGTTTGTGGAGAGTGACCACCAGTTGGCTGATATCTTTACCAAGCCTTTGGATAGCTCTAGGTTTTCAGCTTTACGGGGAGAGCTTGGGGTGGTTTGTCCTTACGGACTGTTGTGAGGGGGAGTTTTGTGCTTTATGTTTTATCTTGTTTATTATGCTCTTACTCCTTTCTATTACATTGCATATGGGTGCATTGGGGTTAGTCCTTCTAGCATAGATTAGAGTGTTTCTCTTGTCTAGTTGCTTAGACTCCTTCCTCTCATCTTGTGATTCTAGGATGCTGCTTATTAGCTGCTTCACTTCTCACTAGGTTGAGCTCACTCACTTCTTGTAGGTTCTAGCGAGGGTTGGGCCACCCTCGGGTAGACGGGGTACGTGTTTGCTTCTTAGTGTGTTAGATGATCAGTTGATAGTCCTAGAGTCATATGGGGTAGATGAGAGTCAGTCTGAGACATTGTTTCCTCTATACCTTATCTATGCTTTAAGGATTGCCTTTTCTGATTTCTTTGCAAGCTTCTCATTTTTATTGCTTTGGTTCAGGGGGAGTTCATTTGGGAGCCTCTAGATCTTAATATTGTCATAACTCAACTTGAACTAAAAGTTGCATCACTTGTTGAGGGGGAGTGGGTTTTTCTTGTATTTTAGCATTTTGCATTGTAATATAATTACATGGAGCCTTGATTATTATCCATTTATGACATATTTACAGTGAATTACATCTTGCCATGATCTGTGCTTACTTGCTAGATTTATCATGACGTTATATGTGTAGTTTAGTCTTTGCCATGATAGGTTGCTTAAAATGCTCAACTTGAACTAATTCATGTCATGTTAGCTCTTGAGACTAATCTCTCTTTAGTTATCCTTTTATGATTCATGCCATGTCAAATAGGCTGAGTTGAGTCTTGAATCTATATTGAGCTTTAGATTGAGCTATGTTAGTTCCTTGATGAAACATGAGTTAGTACAAGTCTTATGTTCATGAAAATGCAAAAAGATCTCTTTTGTGCGAAAAACTGATCTCACCAATTCTTTCTCATGAGACGGCTTACCATTGCACTAGGCATGAACTCAAGGGGAGTTTTGGTTGACCAAGATCATTTTCTTAAGTTTCTCGCTTGGAGTGGTCGCATAAGGCTTGAGATCTAGCACATGACTAAAATTTTGGTTGGAAACGACCATGCGTTTCAAAAGAAAAAAACATGTCAATTGTGCTCAATTTGCTAAAATTACAAGACTTACAAGTACAAGAACAAATGTCTCATTCTTGAACTTGTATCACTCTAATTTGACTCAATACTAGTTTCTTGGTTCCACTTAGCTTATTGACATAGCCTGCATCATCTTTGGATGCCTCTAGCTAGACTATACTCATGGTTGACTTGATATGCTAAGGAATTCGACTAAAATTCAGATTGTGACTTATTTGGCTTAACTTGATTATACATGTTTTGTCATGATCTTGATAGCATACTTATGTGTTATAGCTTGGTGTAATACTTCACGGTCATTTTGGATAGTCTTCATAGCTCTAAATGCTTAGATTGAATAAATTTAGCCATTCCATCCATTCTCATGTTTGATTCTCTTCCTTGCGCCTTGATGATTTTATTGCCAAAAGGGGGAGAATGGTGGAGAAAAAGCCGTTTTCAAGGCAATCTTGGAGCTTTTGAGAAAAACTTGCTCTTTCTGTTGTTGCTCCTTTGTCGACATGGTCATGAGTTTCTTTGTTTCTTCTTTAGACCATGTTTGACTTTCTTTCATTTCCAAACTCAACTTTACGCTTTTTCTGGGTTTGTCAATATACTCATCAAGGGGGGGATTGAGAGACCATGTGGATGTGACCCCATGCTTGTGATGAGTAATTGACAAGTATTTTGGAAAGATTGAGTTTGGTTTGTGCGTTTCATGCCATAATGGCATTTGGCTCAGTTGGGTTTGGTTAGTCGGACTTGAGGCGTATTCTTCTTCCCGTTTGAGCTTTTGGGCCATTTTTTACTTGAGTACGTTTTATTGATGCTAATCGTGATTACATGTTTCGAGGGGTGCTATGTGATGTGTTTCTTATCTGTGATGGCTGCAGGACATCGAGGTGGAGTCGTGGCGAGGCACAGAGGACCAGACTAGGCGCAGGTGGTGCCGAGGTCAGAACGGTTGAGGTGTGCCAAAGACGGCAGGGCTCGAGGTAGCTGCGAGGCTTGGAAGGCAAGGAATGAGGAAGCTTCCCAGAAGGTGCACGAGGGGCGTTTTGGTGAATACGCAAAGCTGCACTAAATGAAGTGGATTGTGGACAAAGCACTAGAGTTAGTGGGTAAAGCTAAAAAGCTTAATGGGCAAAGCATGTGGTGAACCCATTAAGAGAGGGTATAAAAGGGGAGTGTTTCCTGCATGAGTGAGAGGCTTGGGAGAGTAGTTAGGGCTTTTGCTTTGTGTCTCCTTCTTTGTGCTTTAGTGGTTGAGAAGTTGGGGAGAACATGATACATTGTTTTCTCCCTGTGTGTGTTTGAGAGATGTGAGGAGTTTTTGAGTTCTTGTTGGGAGGAGGTGGTTGTAATCCCTGCATAATCATTCATCTCTCTTCCTCAATGTCAATGAGAAGAATTGTGATGGATTGTCTTCATTTTCTTGCTGATTTGTTATCATTTCAGTTTCTGCAATTTTCAGTTCTTTCTCTGTTTTCTTGCTTTCTTGAGTTGATTTCTTGATTTAGGAGCTGGTTCTTGGTTGCTCTGAGATGGGAAGAGACTCAAGACATCTTAGGCAATCCATTTTCAAGATAAACTGAAAGATTCATTGGTTTCCTCTTTCTCCATGAGCTTCGTCGAAATTGCTCTGTATGTGCAAGAATTAGGGTTTTCATGCAGGGGCTAATAGAATCTTTTGATTCCCTTTGGGAGATGGCCTGAGATTTTTGCTTATGAGTCCTGAGTTCATTGCTAATCTATTTGCAAGAAATCTTGAGCAAAGGATGGATAAATCATGAGCAATCTGGATTTTCCTCTCTCACATCCTATTTTCAGATTTTAGGGAAATTCCTTAAATCTTGGTTTTGAGATGGATTATTTTGCTTCCCTAGGCTCCTCTGGTTATTTAGGAAGTTATCTTGTAGTTCTGGACTGAGAGATCGAGAAACAAGTCTCAAATTTCTAGCTGTGTGAAATCTTGAGTTTGCAATCTGAAAAATTCAGTCTGTTGACTGCTCTGATTGTCGAGGGGCGGTTTGACCGGTTGCCCATTGGCGGTCTGACCGGCCGGCCAACTGCGGTCAGACAGGCCTATGGGCGGTCGGACCGGGGGAGACTTGGCGGTCTGACCGGTGCACTAAGTGCGGTCAGACCGGCCAGATGCACTTGGTGCTGGTCTCCATCCTCTCAGCTGAGTTTTCGATTCTTCTCTGGTGTCTGTGGTTTCACTTTCTTCTCTGATTGGTTCTAGTTTCCTGTAAGCACATGAACTACTTCTCTTCTTAGTTTCTCATAACTGTTGGAGAGGATAGTTTTTGATACTTTCATTGGCGATCTTTTAAAGAAGCATTCACCCCCCTCTGTTGCCGATATCGAACCAACAGTTACGGCGCTCCTTCTCCTGGATCTTGCAGGCCATTTTGACATCCCACTCCTCGTAGTCGAGAGTCCACTGGTCATGTGGGTGGATCTCTACATCGAGCCACTTGCGGTAGCCACATAGCGGTTTTGAGAACTATGGGTAGACGGGAGAGGTCGTTAGTGAGTACTTTCAAAGAGAAATAGTAGAGGAACACACTGTAAGTGGTCTTTACCTGCCGATAGCTGCTCGTGTCCCAACAGCAGTCAGGATAGTCACAGGAGTAGTTTGTGCAACCCCAGTAATGCATGCCTAGGCTGAACCACTGATTAGACTTGAAGAACTTACATGTGTCGTTTGTACCAACAGAGGGGCGGCGTCTCCTCCTCGGGTGGGTATTGCGGTGAACGCTCGGTTGGAATATTTGGAATGGGTTGCTGCTACGGGGGGCGTCATTGCAGGGAAGTGACCTCCTAGCATGCTTTGCTTGATTTTGCTAGGTCACAGCAGCCTTTGCTTGTTCGTCGCAAGCCACAGCAGACCTTGCTAGTTCGTGGGTCTCCTATAGCTTCATCATCTTGTCCCATTGTTTCACCATCTTACTCCATTGCTTCTTCTACCTCTTTTCCATTCTGACATGCTGAAACAAGCTCTGGTGTAGTGTTGGGTTTGGTTGTGTAGTGATCTCTCTCAGATCTCTTTCACCTACTTTTTATAAGCCAAATGGTTGGCATGATGTTGGGTTTGGTTGTCATGTCTTACATTGTAGGGAGCTGTCATGTCCTGCTTTGCAGAGTCCTGTCTTCTCGGTTTGAAAAGCTGTAGAGGTATAGTGTTGTCATGTCAGCCTGAAAAGCTGAGGAGGTATAGTGTTGTCACTCTGTTCGTGCCGTCCCCCCTTGTTACTTCCTCATGCACACATTTGTCACTCTATCCGTGGCGTCCCCCTCACCCACTCCCTCGTGCGTACACTTGTCATTTTGTTCGTGGCATCCGCCCTTACCCGCTCCCTCATGCGCACACTTGTCACTTTGTCTATGTTGTCCCCCTCGCCCGCTCCCTCGTGCTCACACTTGTCACTCTATCCGTGCCATCCCCCTCGCCTGTTCCCTCGTGTGCACAGTTGTCACTCTGTCTGTGGCGTCCCCCCTCGCCCACTCCATCATGCACACACTTTTCACTGTCTGTGCCATACTCCCTTGCCCGCTCTCTCGTGGGCACACTTGTCACTCTGTCTGTGCCATCCCCCTTGCCCTCTTCCTTATGCACACACTTGTCACTCTGTCCATGGCATCCCCCCTCACCTGCTCCCTTGTATGCACACTTGTCACTCTATCTATGCCGTCCCCCTCTCCCACTCATCTATAAATGTAGAGGTCTCGTAGTTGCTCATTGCTCATCTCAATTGCTTTTTGCTTCTCGTTCTCATGCTCGTCGCTGTAACATACCATGGTAGACATTGAGGGGCCAGTCCAACCAGGGATGCTAAAGCAAAACCTTCCCCTTGAAAGGAGGGAGGACTTCGGCTCTAACTATTGCTTGATGCCAAACTAGTGTACTCAACTGGTATAGCTGAAATGTAGACACAGGGAGGACGCATTCATGCAAGTCACGAACACCCCCTTTGATGGCAGACATCATTTCTTCCGATGCCCACACTCTAGGGTACAATTAGCCAATAATTTATTTTCTTTTAGTGATAATGGAGCTACCTTGCTAACTGTCCTTTCCAGTAGATGGCGAAAAGTAACTTTGTTCATTGGAGCGATCCTCCCCATGAATTCCTTGTTGTGACGTACATAGATACATTGTGGGATCAAATCTTTTAGTTGGATGTACGGATTGATGATCTCAATGAGCATGACGATGACATCCGCCTACAGATGCAGCACGAGAGGGGTAATGAGGAGGTCATCAACATAGGAAGTTGCTATGATCTTGCATATTGCTGTGCGAACCCTAGCTGCATATGTGCATGCCACTACAATGACAGCCAGCCATGTCCGAGGCACCCCCTCAGCAACACTCCATGTGGGTAGCATCAGGCACGTTCTACCAGTAGGCACATCCGGAGATGCTTGTACCACGGTTCTCCCTTATTGTATGCAGTTGTGTTCAATCTCCTAAATCATTTAACTAAATGGTTAATGTGTCGTTGCGGTTGCCATAAATAATCACATAAGATAATTGAAAGTTATGTGGTTTAATCTTATATCAATTAAATCCATAACTTCTTTTGATATGCAAGTAATTCAAAGTTGATTCCCATGCTTGCCATTTGCCCACGTCCATAGGTACTCGTCATATTTGAATGATGTCAGTTTTATTGGCAAAACAATTTCAGAAGCACATTCCAATGAGAAGATTATTATTTGCACAAGGTGGCGTGGATATGCATTATATATACGTACATCATACAAACGAGTGTAGGTAACAACACGATGCTACTGAAGTCGGAATACATGAACACATTGTGCATTTGGCCGCCACTTCCTCTAATGGCATATGTGATCCTCAGAAAAGGTAAACCTGACAGGGAAGCGTGGTGCGTTTCGGAGGTCATACTGCGAGGGCTGCGTCGGAGGTAGGGCTATATAACATCCCAAAATTTTTTATTTGTATTTTATGGGTTTTTCTGGAGTCTATTTGGATTTATCTGGATTTTATTTCAAAACCTAAAGTAAGAAAATTTATTATAAGAATTTTTATTAAGCCAAAAAGAATTTATTTTTACTTTTCCTAAGTTATCCTTGAATTATAGTATTTTTGGGAATTTTCTAGAATTTAAAAATCAATTTTGAGAGCTAAAAAGTATTTTTGTAAAAAGTAAAATATCAAATTTAAGTTGGAAATATTTTTTCTAAGTCTAAAATGTCTCCAGCAATTGTTATGAATTTTCCTAGAATTTTTGGACTTTAAATATTATTTTCTAAGTATTTATTAAGCTATCTAGCATTTCTGAAAATTAAAAACGAAATTTAAATCTGAAAATCCCTCCATCCACCACGTGGCGCTTCCAGATTGAATCCGCCCCCACCGCCCGATTTAATCTGGGCCGTCCCCATCCACTTACCCCTTCACTTTGAATCTAACGGCCCGATCTTCTCCTTGTGCGCGTGGCTCAAATCCGGCCGTCCGCCCTCCCCTTCTCTTTTCTCTCTCTCGCCGACATGCGGGGCCCGCATGTCAGGCCCTTTTCCCACCTCCCCTTCTTCCTCCTCCAGCCGAGCCGCCATGAATGCCCACTCGAGCTCTAAATTCGACCGTTTCCCGCAATTAAACCTCGAGCTAATGCGCGATTGATTGCCTCCTTCACTCCTCAGTCACTCCCGCCCGTTTCCCCCTCCTTTAAGCCCCTTTACCCCGCCGTTTCAAGCCGCCTCCGACCTCTTTAATCCGGCAAGTAACCGGCCGCCGTTACCCCCTTCACCGCCCTATAAAGCCCCTCCCTCGAGCCGTCCTCCCCTCCTTTGCCTCCCCTGTGCACCGAGAGCTCCATTGCCCTCTCTCCCGAGCTGAATACCGCATCCCCTTTTTCAGCGCCGACGAGCTCCAGCGAAAATTGACGCCGTCCCGGCCTCCCTTGCGCCTCGCCGACGCCACCACCGTCTTCCTTGTGCGCCGGCGAACACTCTTCACCCTACCGCCGAGCGACGCCGCCACCGGAGACCGTCGCCGCCTTCGACCGTGCGCCGCCGCCGGCCTCCTTTCCCACCTCTTAGACCCCGCGCCCAGGTGAGCCGAACCCTTGCCTTCCCCTCTTGCCGGTGCGCGACTCGGCTGCCGCCGCCAAGCGCCGGCAAGCCCGCGAGCCGCCTTTGGCCGGCACCACCTCGTCAGCGCGCGCGCCCGCGTGGCGCCGCGTGGCCGCTGCGTCAGCACCCGGCCGCCACCTCCTCCTTCGGGCCACGTTGGCCGTGATCGAGTCCACGGTGGACCACGCCGACCCGTGAACTAAGTCCACCGTGAACCGGCCCCACTTGTCAGAGGGATAACCCCTTTTACAATACAAAAATAATTCAACCTGAAAAATAAAATAGATGCTGACGTCATAAAGATGATTTTTCAGTATAAAAATAATGCAGGAAATCAGTATTTTTCTTTTTCTTTAGATTTAAACTTCCGGAAGCCCTAACTTCTTCATTTTAAATCCGATTTAACCCGTTCAAATTTCTAAATTCTTCTAAAATCCTAAACTACCCATTTCTTTCCTCTTTTTTGAATATTTGAATTTTATTTGAATTTTTTTTGAATTTCTTTTGATTCTTCGCGTGTAGATTACGACGAATCCGGAGAGTTTCTCTTCGACGAATCGCAGGAAGACTTCGAGAAAGGTAAGTTACACCTTTGACCATGTTGATCCCAGTAATTTAAATTATTTATGTTGTTTTTAGATTTATATGTATGCGTACTTTTATTCAAATTAGTTCAAATGTGCTTTAAACTTTAGTTACTACCAAATTCCTTTGTGTAAGGCCAATCTTGCTATTGAACAAATGTACCTTGTCACCATAGGTGAAAACCTAGTTGGTACATTAGTATTAACTAGAACATTTTATAGAATTGCTTAGCCATGCTTATAATAATGTGGGTGGGAGTGATCGTTTCACACAAAATGATAGTTTATAAAATCTATTCTTGACTTTAGTGAGTCGAGAAAGTCTATGAAAGTTTGATAAAATAGAATTATAAAACCTGATTTAGACTTAGGCATTGGTATGGTGGTGGGTGCTTGCTGGCATGCATCGTAGTTTGTTGACTCGATGTTGATTGCTAGGCACAAGGGGTATGTGGGTAGGCCTAAGTCAAATTAAGGACCGGTCTGTGAACTACTAATACAAAGTCACACCGTACTACCACAAGTCTGGTATGGGACAGACCTGGTTAAGTAATTTGTGAAGTTCCATTTTAGTTTCGCTATAGGCTGAATGTGAGCGTGGCGTAGGCCATGAGAAGTCTCACATGGCACAAGAGGGGGCTCCAACATGTGGATTCATGTTGTGGTGAAACCTTAGTGGCGGCGTAACTAATTTGGTAATGGAACATTGGAACAGTCTTGTCATGGACTCTCAGCCGCACACCTAAGGCAGTGTGTAAATCGCGTGGCAAAACGAGAGGACATGTCTTGTGGGTAAAGTTGTACACCTCTGCAGAGTAACAAACTATCCTGGATAGCCGTGTCCACGGTCAAGGACATGCTTAGTATGATTTTTCACGGATTAGACTTTGGTTTTAATAAAATCTGGTTTGTGGAAACTTGTGAAATCTTTTGGAAAGATGGTCCGGGTGGGATACCCGTGGATAGGTTAGTGTTAGGTTGTTGCCTGCACTAACGTTATTATTTTAGTTAAAAAGAATGTTTTACATAATGTATCAAATTCAGCTTTTGCACTTACTTTACTGTATTTACTCCAATGATGCTTTTTATGCAAATAAACCATAATATGCCTTCCTTTGTAACTCCTTATGCATGCATCAAATCTGTTATAATTCCTGGTGTAACTTGTGGAGTACTTTATGTGCTCACCTTGCTTAAACTCTGTTGCCAGAGGACGACGACGTCGACTATGTTGAGGATTGCGACGATTAGGCCACATCTTACAGTCATTCGCCTGTGGGCAGGCAAAATGGGCTGCTCCTTTTATTTATTTTCCGCTATTTACTTTTATGTTTGGCCATGAGCCACCTTATTGTAAACTTGGCCATAAGGCTCGTATTTTTGCTTTATAATAAAGTTTGGGTATCATGCATGATATGTACCACTGTTTAATCTGTGTGCACTAGCTTTTCCTGGGATAGTGCGATTTACACAGTGGGTTCTAGAGTTGTTGCTCCGGGTCCCGATAGGCTACGGACAACTTTGTGGAGAGTTGCAAAAAATGGCTCAAAATTGAGGTTAGCCAGTCGGTTGAAGATGGGTTTACATCCTGCTTAGATGGTACATCGGTGTTAGGTCACACATTGCGACATATATGATGCATTGTACTATTGGAAGGCACGTACAGGGATACATATCAAGCATCAATGACAACATTATTAATTTTAAAGAGTATGGCCTTATGGCCAATGTTTACATCAATGCTCATTGGCAACAATAATAACTGCAAAAGAAACTGCAGAAGCAAGCTAATAAAGACGAAGCCCAAGTCTGCCCACAGGCAAACGACTGCAAGACATGGCCTACTCGTCCTAGTCCTCACCGTAGTCAACGTAGTCCTCTTCTGTGAAAAAGAAAATCAGAGAAAAAGAAAAAGGACAATTTTATGGAATTATTTTTATAAATAAAAATGGATTTATGACGTTAGCACTGATTTTCTTTTTTTGGCTGAAATGATTTCATAAAGAAAAAACAGGTTTATGACGCCAGCGTGACATCGGCCCTGAGATTGTCTAACTGACAGGTGGGTAGGGGTGCAAACGGGTCGGATTCGGATGGATATTGTTGTTACCATATCCTAACCCATATTTTTCTCCAGATTCGGTACCAATCAAATTCGATACTAATCGGATTCGGTGCCGGATCGGTCGGGATTAACCCGTTTGTAAGGAATGCATGCAGTACAGCAAATGGAGTAGGAGGACGTACTGTCAAGAACTTGATGTTACTACTTAATAGCTGATGTGAAAGATTTTATTTTACCATTGCAAAAGAAAATGAAACGTCAAATAGTAGCACTAACCTGAAATCAAACTTGAAGACGTATCGGATTCGGACGGATATTGCTGTTACGATATCCTAACCCATATTTTTTCTCCGGATTCGGTACCAATCGGATTCGGTGCCGGATCGGTCGGGATTAACCCGACCCGTTTGCACCCCTACAGGTGGGCCCTGGTCTACATGGATCAGGTCCATGGACCAGAGGGTGGTTGAGGTGGTGAGGGTGATGATGTGGCTTCCAGGTGGCGGGTGACTGGGCCAAGATTGCTGAGGTGTCATCCACGTGTGTGCCATGTGGACAGGCGATCGATGCGGCTGCTGACCAAGCGGTCGAGCGCTGGCGTGGCGTCGACCGGCTGAGGTGGCATGCTACCTGGCGTGTTGACATGTCACCCTAGCGTGTTGACATGGCTCGCCGGCAATGGCCGAGCTCAGGGGCTGATGGTCGCCGGCGCTCCGACGAGTGGCGGTGGCCGGTGAAGGGTGCGCGAGGGAGAGAAAGACACGGGGAACACAATGGTGCATGTGGGCAATACTGAGAGTGGCTAGAAATTGGTCGGCGGTGAGGTTGGCGGTGACGAGGTCTCGGGTCTTCGGTGCGGCAACGCTCCGGCGGTGAACACGAGTAGTAGAGGGGTCGACGACCTTCGCCGATGCTCGGGGATGCTAAAGAAGGTGGCGGTACTCCTCGTGGGTGGTCAGAGCGGGGGAATTGCTCCCTGGAGTCCTTTTTGAAGCTTGGCAAAGAGGGTGCACAGCGCGGGGGCTTTAGGCTGCTCTCGGAAGGAAATCGGAGGCGGTGGGGGTTGGTGTGTGGGGAGGCGAGGCTGAGGAGGCTATTTATAAGTGCGGTGGGGGAGCAGGGGTGCGAGAATTGCTCGCCGTTGATGGCGGCTGGAAGATGGAAAGCGAGGGGGAAGGAGGAAAGAAGGGGCGAGAAAGGAAAGGATGGGTGCAAAATCGAGGGGATTTGGTCCCGGTGTCGTGCGGTTTCCAAAACTGGGCAGGGACAAAGAAGGAAGGCGGTGGCGGCGGGGATTTGGTCATCGGCCGGGAAAAAGGAAAGGGGAAGAAGAAGAAAGGAAGGAGACCGCTTGTCGGGACCCGGAGCAACAACTCCAGAACCCTCTGTGTTAATCGCACTATCCCAGGAAAAGCTAGTGCACACAGTATCACAAAGACAATTATCATGCGTAATGACAAACTTTATTTAACTAATATGAGCCTCATGGCTAAAGTTTACAATAATAGCAAAAGAAGACAGCGGAAGAAATACATAAAGCAGCAGCCCATCCAGCCTTCCCACAAGGCGAATGACTGTAAGACGTGGCCTAGTCGCAATCCTCACCGAAGTCGTCGAAGGCTTCCTCTGAAAAGAGTTAGATATAGCAACATGAGTACAAAAAGTACTCCACAAGTTACACCAGGAGGTTTAACAGAATAGATGCATGCATATGGATTATCAAAGGAAGGCATAATATGGTTTATTTGCATAAAAGGCGATCATTGGAGTAAATATCATAAGTAAGTGCAAAAGCTGAATTTGATACATTAAGTAAAACAATGTTGTAAGCAAAATAGATACCGTCAGTGCAGGTCCATCCCCCACACTAACCTAACCACGGGCATCCCACCCGGACCATCTTTTCCAAAAGCTCACGTATGGATTCCATCCATCCACACGCTTTCACTGCGCAACTCTGATGAATTCCATCCATTCACCAGATTTCAATCTCTCACGGATTCCATCCATCCGCAAGGTTTTCATCTCTCGTGGATTCCATCCATCCACAAGGTTTTCAAAAACATTTTCAAAAGCAAAGTCTAATCCGTGAAAAACTTCACTCAGCTTGCCCATGACCGTGGGCACGGCTATCCAGGATAGGTTATACACTCTGCAGAGGTTGTACAGCTTTACCCACAAGACACGATCATCCCGTTTTACCACTAGATTACACACTTCCTTAGGTGTGCGGTTAGGAGTCGTGACAAGGCCTTTACAATGCAAAGCCTTCAACCTGGCCAAGCCAACTCTAAGGTTTCACCCCGGTAAGGAATCCACCAGACCGGGACCCCCTCTTGAGCCGAGTGAGACTTCTCATGGCCTACGCCACGCTCACTTTCATCCTACGAAATGGCTCAGGTTGGGACCCGCAAATTATTCAGCCAGGGCTGTCCCATACCAGCCTTGTGGTAGTCCGATAGGGCTTTGCAACAGTAGCTCACAGACCGGTCCTTAATCTGACTTAGGCCCAACCACAATCCCCCGTGCACGACAATCAACCACTGCGGCTCCAACCAACAGGGCATGCCTGCACCCACCACTCTAACTAATTGCCTAAGTCTAAACCAGTTTTATATTTGTTTTCAAAATAATTCATAAACCTTCTTGACTCACCGAAGTCAAGAATACAGTTCAAAAGCTTATCATTTTATGTGAAACAATTCTTCCCACCCAAATTATTCTAAGCATGGCTAAGCAATTCCATAAATTGTTCTAGTTAATACTAATGCACCAACTAGGTTTTCATCTAAGGTGACAAGGTATGATCGTTCAATATCAAGATTGGCCATACAAAGGAAATTGGGTGTAACTAAAGTTTTAAGCACATTTGAACTAATTTGAATAAAAGTACGCATGCAATAATAATTTAAAAACAATATAATTATTTAAATTAGTGGGAGCAACATGATCAAAGGTGTAACTTGCCTTGCTCAAAGACTTGATGCTACGAATCGTCGAAATCGAACTCTCCGGATTCGTCGTAGTCTACACGTGAAGAACCAAACAAAATAAACTCAAATAAAATCCAAATAAAATCCGAAAATTATAAAATATATACTGGGAGATAGATAATGATCTTAGATGAATTTAGGAGAAAGAATCAACAGATTCGGAGTTTGTATGAGGGAGAACGAATATCTGGAGGTTTTGGACATCACATGAAATGATAACGACATCTGAGAATTACTTTTTGAACATATGGTGTCGGTAGGCTGCGAGGTGGCTAGCGAATGGGCAAAATGGAATCCTGGCGATGAGATGAAGGTGGTGACATGGATACGGCGACGAGGAACGGAGACGATACCATCGACGTTTGAACGACGACGGTAGAGAGAAAGGAAAAACTTAATATCTTGGTGCTCGGTGAAGCGAATCTAAAACCATTTGGAACATAGCTACCTGGGATGGTTTGGCACGATATGATGCGAACGGATTGGGGAAAACACCAACGGATAGATGGGGACACGAGATGCCATTGGTGGCCATGGCGAGGTGTCGGAGGTGAAAATTTGTGGAGGCTTTTCAGGGAAAAGGAAGGGAGCATGGCATAGAACACGGTGAGGCAAGTCTAAGAAAAATTACGACATGGGCTAAATCTTACCGGAGGCGACGAATCGACGTCGAGAGTAAAAAAACGTTCATTTTCGCGGAGAGCTCAATTCCTGACAATTGGCTCCACGAAAAAAATTGAACAAAATGGTAGAAAAATTTCTTAGAGGCTAGGACATGATATGACGCGAACAAAAATCAAAGCGCTCACCGAAAAGGGGTGTACGCATGAATGTACAGTTTTAGTGTCTGGGCCTGACAAGATCGACGAGGACTCGGGGAATCTTCGGGTGATGGCGATAGAAGCACGACGTAGAACGCGTCGAGGCGAAGCCAGTGGTATGGTCAAAAGTCGCGGAACTCCACTGTAAGCGGCGCAAAAGGCCGAGAAACGACGCTCAGTTGATGAAAGCAAATCACCGATTGCGGAGAGGAGGAAGAGATAAAGGACGTGAAATTTTCGGGGGTGGATGAGGATGAGGAGAGGCACCTGGTGCTCCCTTTTATAGGTGTGGAGATGGACGGGAGAGGGAGATCAACCAACGATGTCATTTAGAGCAACGGTTTTATTTTTGTGTAAATGCACATAAAGGAGGAGAGGAACGGTCGGGAATGGAGGAGTCATGAAGAGAGCAAGTGAATGCACTTGATTGCACGAAAAATCGTTGAGAAAATCTTGTGGATTAAGGAGCTCCAAGGTTCGGCCATGGCGGCGCTCGCACGGGACACAGACGAACGGTTGCAATGGAGAATGGAGAAGAAAGCAGGAGAGAGAAAATGGAAAGAGGAAAAAAATCCGAAAATAAAATAAATTCGGAAAATTCAGGAAAAATTCCACAAAAAACCTTGGAAAACGAAAATATCAAATAAAATAATTTCGGATTTAATTGAGGTATATTTTAACCATTTAAACATTTTTACTTTCTAAGCTTTAATTTAATCCAATAAATTCAAAAACTCCAAAAAAAAATTCAAGCAACCAAAGAACACTTGATTTTATTTTTAAATTAAAATAACTTTTTAATTTTTTTTACTAAAATTTTTGAAATAAACAGCTGGTCTGTTACAAACTACCCCCTTAAAAAGAATCTCGTCCCCGAGATTCGCACGGGCTAGCAAAGAAATAGGTTTGGATCTTACTCTGTGTGGCTTGTGCTGAGATCTGGTTCAGTCGTCTTTTCGCAAAGGTTGTTGGCAGTTGGTGCTTCAGCTTGATGCTTCCAAAGATTAGGAGAGAGGAGACTCAAGGCAAAGAGGAACAACGGATGTTTTGCGCAACTCAAAACAAAACAACTAGCAAAACCTTTATTAAGCAAACAACAAGCAATAGTTACGGCTGCCGACAAAAGAGAAAACTGACAGCTCATAACTTCGTCTACTGTCTAGCTTAACAACTTAACCTAAAAGGGTAAGGGTTGTCTTGGAGTGATCCTTCGTAGCTCTTGACGTACAAAGCACGATCCTTTGGTGCAAAGATTGAGGTTGCGGCAGAGTCGATGAAGTTCAACCATTGCCCATCTATAGTTGTTTTGAGCAAGGGGAAGATTTAGAAATGAATTTTCAAGTAATGACATAAAGATAGGGGTGAATTGGAAGATGAGAGCAAGCAAAGATTAAGAGATAAGGGTAGCATAGATTGAAAGGTAAGAATAAGAATTTTTGAAATTACTTGTTATTTAAAATAAATCCTTAAGGTCCAACCATTCTATTCTACCTACGGTCACGTCTTAGAGTCATTATTGCTCTGATACCATCTCTGTCGGGACCCGGAGCAACAACTCTAGAACCCTCTGTGTTAATCGCACTATCCCAGGAAAAGCTAGTGCACACAGTATCACAAAGACAATTATCATGCGTAATGACAAACTTTATTTAACTAATATGAGCCTCATGGCTAAAGTTTACAATAATAGCAAAAGAAGACAGCGGAAGAAATACATAAAGCAGCAGCCCATCCAGCCTTCCCACAAGGCGAATGACTGTAAGACGTGGCCTAGTCGCAATCCTCACCGAAGTCGTCGAAGGCTTCCTCTGAAAAGAGTTAGATATAGCAACATGAGTACAAAAAGTACTCCACAAGTTACACCAGGAGGTTTAACAGAATAGATGCATGCATGTGGATTATCAAAGGAAGGCATAATATGGTTTATTTGCATAAAAGGCGATCATTGGAGTAAATATCATAAGTAAGTGCAAAAGCTGAATTTGATACATTAAGTAAAACAATGTTGTAAGCAAAATAGATACCGTCAGTGCAGGTCCATCCCCCACACTAACCTAACCACGGGCATCCCACCCGGACCATCTTTTCCAAAAGCTCACGTATGGATTCCATCCATCCACACGCTTTCACTGCGCAACTCTGATGAATTCCATCCATTCACCAGATTTCAATCTCTCACGGATTCCATCCATCCGCAAGGTTTTCATCTCTCGTGGATTCCATCCATCCACAAGGTTTTCAAAAACATTTTCAAAAGCAAAGTCTAATCCGTGAAAAACTTCACTCAGCTTGCCCATGACCGTGGGCACGGCTATCCAGGATAGGTTATACACTCTGCAGAGGTTGTACAGCTTTACCCACAAGACACGATCATCCCGTTTTACCACTAGATTACACACTTCCTTAGGTGTGCGGTTAGGAGTCGTGACAAGGCCTTTACAATGCAAAGCCTTCAACCTGGCCAAGCCAACTCTAAGGTTTCACCCCGGTAAGGAATCCACCAGACCGGGACCCCCTCTTGAGCCGAGTGAGACTTCTCATGGCCTACGCCACGCTCACTTTCATCCTACGAAATGGCTCAGGTTGGGACCCGCAAATTATTCAGCCAGGGCTGTCCCATACCAGCCTTGTGGTAGTACGATAGGGCTTTGCAACAGTAGCTCACAGACCGGTCCTTAATCTGACTTAGGCCCAACCACAATCCCCCGTGCACGACAATCAACCACTGCGGCTCCAACCAACAGGGCATGCCTGCACCCACCACTCTAACCAATTGCCTAAGTCTAAACCAGTTTTATATTTGTTTTCAAAATAATTCATAAACCTTCTTGACTCACCGAAGTCAAGAATACAGTTCAAAAGCTTATCATTTTATGTGAAACAATTCTTCCCACCCGAATTATTCTAAGCATGGCTAAGCAATTCCATAAATTGTTCTAGTTAATACTAATGCACCAACTAGGTTTTCATCTAAGGTGACAAGGTATGATCGTTCAATATCACGATTGGCCATACAAAGGAAATTGGGTGTAACTAAAGTTTTAAGCACATTTGAACTAATTTGAATAAAAGTACGCATGCAATAATAATTTAAAAACAATATAATTATTTAAATTAGTGGGAGCAACATGATCAAAGGTGTAACTTGCCTTGCTCAAAGACTTGATGCTACGAATCGTCGAAATCGAACTCTCCGGATTCGTCGTAGTCTACACGCGAAGAACCAAACAAAATAAACTCAAATAAAATCCAAATAAAATCCGAAAATTATAAAATATATACTGGGAGATAGATAATGATCTTAGATGAATTTAGGAGAAAGAATCAACAGATTCGGAGTTTGTATGAGGGAGAACGAATATCTGGAGGTTTTGGACATCACATGAAATGATAACGACATCTGAGAATTACTTTTTGAACATATGGTGTCGGTAGGCTGCGAGGTGGCTAGCGAATGGGCAAAATGGAATCCTGGCGATGAGATGAAGGTGGTGACATGGATACGGCGACGAGGAACGGAGACGACACCATCGACGTTTGAACGACGACGGTAGAGAGAAAGGAAAAACTTAATATCTTGGTGCTCGGTGAAGCGAATCTAAAACCATTTGGAACATAGCTACCTGGGATGGTTTGGCACGATATGATGCGAACGGATTGGGGAAAACACCAACGGATAGATGGGGACACGAGATGCCATTGGTGGTCATGGCGAGGTGTCGGAGGTGAAAATTTGTGGAGGCTTTTCAGGGAAAAGGAAGGGAGCATGGCATAGAACACGGTGAGGCAAGTCTAAGAAAAATTACGACATGGGCTAAATCTTACCAGAGGCGACGAATCGACGTCGAGAGTAAAAAAACGTTCATTTTCGTGGAGAGCTCAATTCCTGACAATTGGCTCCACGAAAAAAATTGAACAAAATGGTAGAAAAATTTCTTAGAGGCTAGGACATGATATGACGCGAACAAAAATCAAAGCGCTACCGAAAAGGGGTGTACGCATGAATGTACAGTTTTAGTGTCTAGGCCTGACAAGATCGACGAGGACTCGGGGAATCTTCAGGTGATGGAGATAGAAGCACGATGTAGAACGCGTCGAGGCGAAGCTAGTGGTATGGTCAAAAGTCGCGGAACTCCACTATAAGCGGCGCAAAAGGCCGAGAAACGACGCTCAGTTGATGAAAGCAAATCACCGATTGCGGAGAGGAGGAAGAGATAAAGGACGTGAAATTTTCGGGGGTGGATGAGGATGAGAAGAGGCACCTGGTGCTCCCTTTTATAGGTGTGGAGATGGACGGGAGAGGGAGATCAACCAACGATGTCATTTAGAGCAACGGTTTTATTTTTGTGTAAATGCACATAAAGGAGGAGAGGAACGGTCGGGAATGGAGGAGTCATGAAGAGAGCAAGTGAATGCACTTGATTGCACGAAAAATCGTTGAGAAAATCTTGTGGATTAAGGAGCTCTAAGGTTCGGCCATGGCGGCGCTCGCACGGGACACAGACGAACGGTTGCAATGGAGAATGGAGAAGAAAGCAGGAGAGAGAAAATGGAAAGAGGAAAAAAAATCCGAAAATAAAATAAATTCGGAAAATTCAGGAAAAATTCCACAAAAAACCTTGGAAAACGAAAATATCAAATAAAATAATTTCGGATTTAATTGAGGTATGTTTTAACCATTTAAACATTTTTACTTTCTAAGCTTTAATTTAATCCAATAAATTCAAAAACTCCAAAAAAAAATTCATGCAACCAAAGAACACTTGATTTTATTTTTAAATTAAAATAACTTTTTAATTTTTTTTACTAAAAATTTTGAAATAAACAGCTGGGCTGTTACACCGCTCAGGGACGATGGGTCTGACAGGCGGGTCCCACCGGCAGAGAGAGAAGAGATAGGAGAAGCATGGGCGACAGATAAGGATTGGACGGCCAAGAAAGAAAAGAGGCGGCGGACGGAAGAGATGGAGTCGGTGGCGGCGTGGCACGATCCGCGCCAGACATGCGTCGCACGGCGATAGAGGGAGGGCGGGATGAGCCGGGGCAGTTGGATGAGGTCGGAGGCGACGTGGGTGCATCCTGGATGTCCACTTGTCAGCCAGAGAGAGGGGCGAGAGTTTAAAATTTTATTTAAGGATTTTGGATTTCCAGAAAACCCAAGAAAATAATTAAAGCTCAGAAAAATACCAAATAAAGTCCAAAAATTCTAGAAAAATTCACAAAAGCTCCTAGAAATATTTTGGACTTAGGGAAAATATTTCTAAATTAATTTTCTGAATTGGATTTTAAATTTTGAATCACTTTAAAATACTTTTAAAATTTTAAATTAACTTTTAAATTTCAGAAATTTTTTGGGATGTCACATAAACCTGTAGATCTTATGCGATGTGTTAGTGTGTGGTAGCGTACACACATTATCTGTTTACTACGTTACAACATACTAGTGTATGTGGCTATGCGAACGATGACCTGTAGGAAAATTGCCCATGTTCTACTACACGGTGCATCCATAGTATGTCTGGCCAAACAACTCGTGCCACTCATGCAGGCCAAACTGAACACCATGAGCGAACGTGGGCAATATGTCCTCCGAACGCTGGGGCGAGTCAGGGTTGCTGTCAGAAGTCGGCCCCCATCGTTCCGGTGAGGATGTCTGGTCCTGGGTCTCCCTCCATGACGACGACGTCTGTAGCAAGCTGCTATCCCATCGTAAGTGCTACAAGAAAAAGCGGTAATGAGAGATATGTTGCAATCGAGTGCATGAACAAATAGCTCACAATTGTTGTACCGCTACGCTGAGGCACATGGAGGATGAGCGGCCGTAGTTGGGATAACTGCTGGACTGAGGTGGACGTGTGGAGGGTGGTGCCGAGGGGGTGCAAATGGAGGTGCTGACGATAGTGGCTGTGGACGCTGTCCTCTGTGACTGCTTTGCACGACGGTGTTGTCTCTTTGGTGACCACAGCTGATGGTCCTGATCGCAGACCTCACATCATTGTAGATGGTGTGCATCGCACCAAGCAGGCAGTCAATTGAGTTTGCCTTCCCATGTTGGAGAGCCTCAACAGCCTCGTCATCGATATGATGCAGGTAGTCGTACTACAACAAAACGAAGAAAGAGTTAAAACGTGCTGCCATATAGGAAAACTAGGAATAATCTCATATCAACTCATCGTGCTGTGTTGCTCGGTGACGGTGTAGACCTGCCCGTATAACGGTGTCATACATGACCTCTGCGGGACTATGTGGCGCCAGCCTAGTAAGCCTGCTCCTGGTGCGTGAAATGTACCACGCTAGGTACATAGTGTACGTCTCAAGGTCATATGGCCGTGGTTTGTCCACAACGTCCATCGTCCCCCTGTCGCTCCACAAGTCCATCCACTGCTGCTGTGTGCCAGTCCAGTCATCGCTCCATCGCTCTCTCCTCATTTGCCTACAAGTTAATTAAGACATTGGACAATCAGCACGAGTACACGGTAATACATTAAGTAAAGGTACCATATAACGACGTACCCATGGGCTTGCGTTGTAAGCGGTTGTCCCAGTGGGAGTGGCACCTACTGGTACAGCCCGAATTGCCTCATGATTCACTGTGGGTTGTATGGCTCGACGAAGTAGGAGAAGACCAGGTGGCAGGTTGTCAACCAGTACGTGTAGTCTTGGTTGCACTGAGAAGACAAGCTGTAGGGGCCGTGTCTGCAATGAACTATGGATTCCATGGCCACTAGATGATCTCATCATCATGAAGCATATCAAACTAGTTGTGGAACTCTGGGTATACATGCCTCGGTCTCTCCTTGGCCCAGCATAGCTAACCACGTGTCCAAAGTGTACCCATTGTGGGCCCATGAACGGGGTCATTGCCATCACCCTGGTCGTAGAACTCCGGGCTAAACTCAAAAGGGTGCACAACACTGCGGATGTACGGTCTACCAATCGGGAAGTGCTCCCACAACCACAGTTGAAGGAGGATGTAGCTCACCGCGAGGACTAGCTCACTGGCTGTATTACGCTGTGAGGCATCACACATATCTCAGTATGTGCTGCTATGGACTGCAGATCCCCAGCTATACTATAGCACCTCATTGGGCCAAGCGTCCACCAAGGACTCTGTAAGGTGGATGTAGCTAGGGTGCACGGAGTCTCCCTGGGTGGTAGGAAACAGGACCCACCCGAACAGAAAATAAGAGTACGCGAAAAAGTGCATCCGCACTGCCCCATAGGGCATTGCATATAGCATTGTAGCCACGAATGTAGCACACTGGATATGTTGTTCGGGATTGGGTGACCAAACTGGTCACCCAGACGGGGGTGGCACTACTACAACACCATGCAGTGGTAGAGCTGTATGCATGGACACGTCCCAAAGAGTAACTGTCATCTCGCCGCACTAGAAGTGGAAGGTGTGAGTCTCTGTTCTCCAATGATCAACGAGTGCGGACAATGGGTAGTAGCTCGGTTTCCCGCAGTAGTGGGATGTACCGTTGGTCTAGAGGCTAGTGCTCTCGGGGGCACCTAAGGATGTAGCTTAAAGGTCCGACACCTGACGACCACACCAGGCATCAGTGCTGCTCATCTCAATGGGGTCTAGCAGCTTGTACGCCATCTCCAGTTGATGAAGAAAAACAAGTTAGTCAAGAATAACAAAAGGATGTACAACAAACATAACGATAGTGAAATGTACCAAACGAGAAGACACCCTATGTACCATGGTCTAATGTCATAGCCCAGCTATTTATCTCAAAATTTTCAAATAATAATAACAATTAATTTAATTTAAAAATAAAACAAGTGTTATTTGCTGGCCATAATTTTAGAGATTTTATTTACCTATCTTCAGCTTTTAAAAAAAGCTTTTCTTAAAAGTAATTTCAGTAAAAATATAAAAATATTATCCAATAAAGGATATTTTGAAGTTTTGTAAAAATCCTATTTTAAATTAATTATTTTAAAGCATTTGGTTTTTTTCTGGATTTTTGTGAGTTTTCTAGAATTTTAAAAACAATTTTAAAGTTAAAAAATATTTTTTGTAAAAATTTAAAGAGAAAATTTAAGTTAGAAATATTTTTCCTAAGTCTAAAATATATTTATAAATTTTTATGAATTTTTCTAAATTTTTCAGATTTTATTTGCTATTGTCTAAGTGTTTTTGAAGCTTCCTAGTTTTTCTGAAAAGTAAAAACAAAAATTTAAACCTAACTCTTGCCCAGGTCGGCACATGGAAGGCTAGATTTAATCTGCTACTGCTCGATCCAATTTCAATCGTTTGCCTTCGCCTAACCCGCTCACTTTCATCCGACGGCCAAGATTTCCTTGTATCGCCACGTGGCGGTCATTCGATCAGCCGTCTCTCTCCTCTTTTCCTTTTCTCTCATCGATCGGACAGTCCGAACCTCTCTCTGGCCAGTCGGACGGTTCTAACCTCTCTCTGGCTGATTGTACCGCTCTAATCTATTTCAAAGCATTTTCCTTCATAAAAATAATTCGGCCAAAAAAGATATCCTCTTGCTGACATCATACTCTTCCTTTGCCATTACAAAAATAATTTTACAAAACCTGATTTACCTTTTCTCTCTCTTTTTCTTTAATTTCAAACTTCCAGAAGCCGTATTTCTTCATCCTAACTCCGATTAGACCTATTCAAATTTCTAAATTCATAAAAATTCCAATGTATCCATTTCTACTCTCCTTTTTAATTTTTGGAATTTATTTGAGTTTGGTAGGTTATTTTCACGTGTAGACTATGACAATTCTAAGGATTTCTTCGACGATAATTCTCAGCGATTCATAGAGCATGGCAAGTTACACACCTTGATCATGTTGATCATAGTTTATAAATAAAATTATGTTGTTTTAAATTATTCAGCGTGCATATTTTTATTCAATGTATTTTAATTTAGTTTTGAACTTAGTTATTGCCTACTTATTAATTTCTTTATTGATATTGATTCCCGGATACCTTGTCACCCTAGAATAAAACTCTGGTTAGTACACTAGTATGGACTAGAGAATTTTGTATCAAATGGTTAGACCTGCTTAGGCGTAATTTTTGGTTTAGGATAACTTTTTCTCATAAAACAATAAGCTTTTCAAATGTACTCTTGACTTTGATGAGTCAAGAAAGGCTATGAATTATTTCAAAACAAAATATAAAATTTAGTTTAGACTTAGGCTAACGGTTAGGCGGTGGGTGTTTCCATGCAATGTTGTTCGGTGACACAATGTTGATTGTCAGGCACAAGGGGTATGTGGTTTGAGCCTAAGTCAAGTTAAGGACTGGTGTGTGAGTTACTACTACAAAGCCCTAACGTACTATCACAAGGCTGGTATGGGATAGTCCTAGTTGACTAATTTGTAAGTCCCAACTTGAGTCTCGCTGTAAGTTGAAAGTGAGCGTGGCGTAGGCCATGTGAAGTCTCACTCGGCTCAAGAGGGGGTTTCAGTCTGGTGGATTTCTTACTAGGGTGAAACCTTAGTGTTTGCTTGGGCAGGTTGAAGGCTTTGCATTGTAAAGGCTTTGTTATGATTTTCTCAGTCGCATGCGTATGGAAGCATGTAATGGTCGACAATAGGAGATAATCATATGTTATGGGTAAAGTTGTACAACCTCTACAGAGTGTATAATCTATCCTAGATAGCCATGCCCACAGTCATAGGCAAGCTGAGTAAAGTTTTTCATGGATTTACTTTGTTTTTTTAAATAGTTTTATAAAATGCTTATGGATGGATGGAATCCATGTGAGATATTTCGGGGATGATGGTCTAGGTGAGATACCCGTGGTTAGGTTGGTGCTTGCACCAACAATATTATTTTGTTTAAATTACTATTTTTACTTACTGTATCAAATTTAGTAATTTCCAATCTATTTACTATGTTTCTTTAAATGATGTTTTATGCTCAACTAACCGTATATGCCTTCACTTTTCACCCTTGCATTATTATTGTATTATCCCATGTAACTTATGGAGTACATTTTATGTGCTCACCTTGCTTAAATTCTGTTGTTAGAGGACGACTTCAACTTCGATGAGGATCAGGATGTATAGGCCGCATCTTACTATCATTGGCATGTAGGCAGGCTAGTTGGGCTTCTTCTGCTTTGGTTTTATCTTCCATTGCTTATATTTAATTTTGGTCTATGGGCCATGGATGTAAACTTTGGCCATAAGGCCGTACTCATTTAATTAATAAGTTTGTCATTGTGCATGATATTTATCCCTCTTACCACTGTGTGCACTAGCTGATCCTTAAGAATGGAACTTTGTACTCCAGGTGCCATACAGGTGGCGCATATCGTAGTACTCTGAGATATAATTTGTTGAAGCCTGGCACCATACCGCACGTGCCACATACACATGGGAGCATGGCTTGTGTAGAAGCTGCAGCTTGTTGCAAGTGCAAGACGCTTTGTCAGCAATCGTGCATACCTACTTGTGATCCCCTCTATTATGACTCATCACATACTTCTGCCTAAGGCAGATCTTGACCTTCTTCCTTATGCCATCCAATGTATGAACAATGTAGGAATGAGCCTTGTCGATCTTCTTATCCATGTACGGTTGCATTACCTCAAATAATTGTTTACCTTCATCCAGATGCTTCTTCGCCATCATGGCTCTGTTGACAATGTACCTAATAGAATGGTTCCAAATCTCCTCCACGACTGCTGTGATCGGTAGGGATTGGACACCCTTCAAGATACCATTGTACACCTCAGACATGTTGGTCATCATAATTTCATACCTTGCTCCACCGTGTCGTGTAGCAGAGACTACATCTTCAAGTTAGGTGCATTGGATTGAACCCATTGTGTGAACTCTCCAACACTCACGGAGCCACCCTCTACTGCCCTAGCTTCACCCTGGTCGGGACGCCGTACATGCTTGCTAGTGTCCTGATCGAGTTGCCTCCACAAGGACTCAAACTTCTACTTTTGGTTCTGCATACAAAGCATCTTGAAAATCTTCATTAGGTCCTTGTTATGGAACCTTGTGTGGAAGTTCACTACGAGATGCCTCATGCGCCAACAGTTCCTCATATCATTCCACTGGAAGGTGGCTGCAACTCGTTCTGCATTGTGTGCAACGTGGACAACAAGCCTGCATTGCGGTTCGAGATGACACACACATTTGATGATCTTGAACCACTGCCCGCTTCACATTGGCCAGGAACCACAGCCAGCTATTGGTGTTCTCATTCTCCACAATTGCAAAGGCCATAGGGAGTAACGGGTCGTTCACGTTAGCTAGAACTGCGTGAGGATTGTACCCTTGTACTTGCTAGATAGGAAGGTCCCATCCATCGTCAGCACAGGACGACACCACTTGAATCCTTCTATCGCCTGACAGAAGGCCAAAAATACTTTGTCTAGAACAAAATAATTCGGGCCCTTTGTAGGATGAACCCACTCCTTCCGGTTAATGTATGTGCCTAGGTCTGCTTCCGTAATTTGATGTAGCATTCTTGGGACTAGCTCATAAGCCTCCTCATACGTCTCAAACGTATGCTCTAGCACCTTCCATTTCGCCCATCAGACCTTGTAGCTAACTTCGAACCCCACCATATTTGCTACATCTTCTAGCAGAAGCTTCGGTGAAACAGACACATCTGCCACCATGAGGTGGCTTATCAGGTTTGCAACATATGACGACGTCATGTTGCGGTGCCTATGTAGTGGTGTCGCAAGCTTGCACGTGTGATCCTTTAGAACCGTTATGCAGAAGTCCATGGTAGCACCCCTGAACCGCTGCGCATGGACCTTTCCAAGATAGGACCAGCCACACACTTGATGATGTAGGTGTTTGGGTTGGACCTGTGCACCCGATATGTCTAGCTAATGTTGACGGCATATCTAGCAATGGCCTGCTGGGCAGCATGCTTGTTAGGGAAGCATTGCCCTAAAAGCTTAGTGTCTTCATTGAACCCCCACTCTGCCCCCTCCACCTGTGACAGAACTAGGGATCCCACTGCGATGTTGTCCAGTCTGGATGACATGTACGCAACGTTGGTGGTTAGAACACCACCTAACACACCTCCCGTTGTAGCTTTGCCATCTTCGTCCTCTCCAGATCTAGCTGTCTCCACGTCCTACTCCTCGCTCTCCACTTCTTTCACCTGGTCCACAAGGTACTCGTGACAATCAACACGGGTGGCCCACCACCTCTCCACACCTTTGTTAGGCTAGAAATTCTCCACACGCTGCCTGATGTCTTCGTTGCACAATTCCTCATTGACTTCTCCGCCTGCACCAATGTCTTTATGAACATCAGAGACCAACCCAGGCACTTCATCTCCACCAGCGCTACCAGAACCACCGATGGCAGATGATTCCATCCTCTCCACAAAGTCAACATGCACCATTGGCCTAGCATATATCACAGCGGCAGGGTTGCACATGACCTCCATGTAGTTGGCCCATGAAGCATCACTGCTCACCTTCAGAAGTTGCCACAGGGTCTCCCCTACAGCGCCCACCGTGAGGCATATGTTGCCTTGATCCGTAACTTCTTCCTTGTGGTGTCCCGATCAAACACAGAATGCATGCGCCTTCGTAGCTCGGACAGGGTCATGGTGTTCAGGCTGGATGCCTGGATCATGGTCGATCACAATTTGACAGGTCCACCCCGCACGGCCTGTCACGTACGACACCATTCCAGTAGAACACGAACAAGTCTTGAATGTCACCTATGGCATACCTAACATAGGTGCATACAGAACACATTTAGTAGACAACATGCAACAAGCGTACCATCAAACAGCCACTATCATACTATAAGATTTACATGTTAATTTTGTTATTCTTCCTATCACGTACAAACCATGCTCTTGTAATGAGGGATTTTTGCTTTCAGGTACAGTTCTCTAACTGATCGATTTACCAAGCTATTCCTTACGAAATGTTCATGAATATTGCTCAAGTTTGGCGCAATGTACCATTTACGGACTAGTGTCCTAAGCTTTGTCACTCATTTGACGATGGTACTTGCAACTACTACTGTGTTTTTCCACTAATTATTTTTGTTGAAATTCATGTACAAAATTCAATTACTATTTTATTGTTTATTTTTAATTCCATATTAGATTTATTTATAGATTCTACTTATGAATTTTTATAAAAATCAGACTGCTAATCCTATTTAATTTTATTTTTTGTGTACACTTTTTTCGTAAGCCCACTAACAGTAACATTCTTGTTTCTAATCTGGCCACTCTTGTTATCACCTACAAATGCTCACACGGAAATACTTCATTTTTGGACGCCTACACAACCTCCGGTTCTAAATAGTACAACTAAATGTGTTTACAAAAAACAAACTACAACATATTCTCTACACCATAATACACCATGCTTGATATATGGAAGGTTTCACACAAATAAACCTTGTATGAAAGTTTGACATACAGCAACGTTCGTAAAAGACGGATTGGCTAATTACATGCTAATCACATTGATAAAAATATAGTCACACGAGGATGATAATTACCTTTTCTTGAAGCTCACGAGGCAATCGACAACTTCTACAATTGAAAAAACTTTTGATTCAAATTGAAAACAACTCAAAAAATCATGTTTACATGCCTTTCTTCCTTCCCTTCATTGCCTGTCTCGTTTTGTCCTGGCTCCAACCGTAGATGAGGTTGTTCTTTGCTGGGAACTGCATGTCGTCCAAACCAATTTATCGCAGAAGTGCGCAGGGCAGAAGCTAATCACGGGTGGGGGCATCATACCAGCATGCATGTAGCATACGGCGCATGGCACCCAGTGCATGCAAAGGATGCCTGTGCATGCAAAGAATCAATTTATCGTGAGGTCGGCTCGTGCTTTCAGCAGGCGATGTGATAGCTAATCGTGTGGTCCGGGAGTGCTTGATGCTACAGTTGTAAACATGCACTCCTCGGCACTCCCTGGCCACATGAGGCTATAGTGACCAAGTGGTGCACTCTCGAACTGCACGATCACGCTATCCTGTGCTCCCAGAGTGCACGATTGCAGTGCTGTGCTCTCAGATTGCAGATTGCACGTGAATCATCTCGCCGGAGTCTCGCGTTCAGGGAGGAGGCCACAAATGGAATTACGATGATGCGGGGGCTATATTTGGTATTCCTATGCCAACAGGGCCAAAAATGCCCATAATTCGTGTATACAATGTACACCCCCTCTCCTCTTTATATAGTAGGAGGAGAGATGTCTTTCTTGCACCTAAAGGGACTGATAATTTATTAGAACTCTTCATTTATGTAAGTGTCCACATACCATAATATCACAACACTCCTCTTGGATACTTAATCAACATCATGTTCATGACTCGTTAAAAACTCTTTTCGAAAAACCAAGTGGGAAAAATCAGCAAGCAGAAAAGAGTGCATAGCTTACATTCTTCCAATTGCACATGTTGTCTGCTTAAAATCCTTCAATTGGAAAAAATCTATTGGGACAAAACTTAATTAAGTGGAAAAGAGTACAGCATTAATCCTTCTGAATTCAATTGTAACTTTCATAGTATCCGATCAAGAGGTATATCTTCACATGAAACTTTAGCAAAGTTTAAGTGACTAAATTGCTCCCCTGAACATGGGAGCCATAGGGTATCGACTCTAAACTTTTAGACCTCATTTGTGCTAAGACTCAAAGTCTTATAGCATGAGAATCAATATTTGATATTCGCTCCCTATAAAAGACAACAACCATTGTAGTCTTCTTGTTCCATTGCCATATTGTCATCTCATTGAATAGATGTAGACAAGGACTTGTGAATATATGCTAATAATCACAAATATATTTCTGCCAAACTTATAACTCATTATCCTTATGGGAATCATGTGTATGTACAATTTCGAGTGACATTCTTTCTCATATTTACCCATTCACATAACCTTCTTGATCTTGTGCAATACAAGTATTTGTTATCCTCATAGAGGACTATGGGGGGGATGTAGTTGCATCATCCCATTATTTCTGGATAATAAGTCCAGTTCCAATCATATGAGGCATTACCCATGCAACTATCTTTGAGTGGTTCTCTCAAGATTGTATCTAGTGTCTATTCAATAGACTTGTAACGGATGATCGTACCATCTTTGAGCATGGCCAGTCTATTAATTGGCATGATGGGGATAATCATAAATTGCCAAAGTCTAAAAGGAATAAGTCAATTTGACCCCCCTTGAACTCTTAGGAAAGTCTAGAAATCAATTATGAACTACAAAATCGGATATTTTACCCCCTTCGAGTGCCAACACTAGTTAACATTACTCATTTGCTTAAAACTACCATGGTTTCACTAACATGGCATCTATGTGTGTGCCCACATCCTCTCTCCCTCTTACTATATGTCCACATCAATGCCACATCCTCCTTCTCATGTATCTTCATCCTCCCCCTTATATATATATATTTATATATATATATATACGTATGTATGTATATATATCATCTCTTGCTGTCTCTGCATCTTCTCCTCCCCCAGTACCCCATCACCTACCCTAAGAAGCTTTCCCAGTAGCCGGAGCCGCCTCCTTCCTCCTCGACCTCAAGTCACCCCCTCCCATGTTGCCGCTGTGGCCATCCTTGCCACGCCCCGTCCACAACCACACCCTTCACCACCTCCACCATGTTAATGCATGGGGTAGGTGGTGTGGGCACAAGCACAGGCTTGGAGTACCCAGACGTGCGAGGTGGCAATGAGCTAGACGACGTCAACGAGTGACAACTATAGCACTATGCAATGGAGCAAGGGTAGTGCTGGTCCTCTCCTAAAAAAGAATCTACCCACTTTGCATATGGATTCATGCATTACCTCTCTAGATCTAATTAATTTCTATGCAGTCCATCTTTCATTAGGTTTGGTTTTGATTCCATCAATTTCTTTGCTTGATTTGAGCAATTTTTTTGTCTTTCCACATCAATTTATTTGTATTAATTTGAGCCTGAGCCAGTGGTTGGTGAGTGGCCAGGCGCAGTGGCCAGCGAGCCTAAGCCAACCCAAGCCAGAGCTAGTGGTCGGTGGGTAGCGATGCACAGTGACTGGCTAGCCTAAGCCAGCCCACTCGTGTTCATGTAGGAGAGGAGATCGAGATTGAGTTCATGGCTTCATGCAAATTGGAGGGAGAGAGTGAGGATAGATAGAACGGAGGTGGAAGAAAGCTAGCATGACATGTGGGGTCCTACCATCTGCTTTTGTTTTATTTGCTGATTATGCTAACTGGATTGTTTTCATGTCAAAACCCACTTTCGAAAACCAGCTTGTATGTCAAAACCGCTTCCACGTTGACACCACCTCAGAGCAAAGCCACCTTCAATCGACTTCAGGGAGTACAATGAACGGTATTAATACTTTAGGGGGTCAAACATCTAGTTTTGTAGTTAGAAGTTGAAACTTAGACTTTCGAAAGAGTTCAAGGGGGGTTAAATGGACTTATTTCAAGTCTAAATAACTACCAATATGATTAGTTCCTTCAAAGAACTTTAGAGGATACAAAGACCATTCTTCCCATAACCTTTGTTTTGTGGATGCACTGTATATTATAGGTAATTTAGTCTCGAAATACAGGAATCAAACCTAATCATAATTCATGCATATTCAAGTGCCCTTATGTGACATCCAAGCACATATTGTCTTATCCTTTCTTTGGGGATATGCTTAATACCATCCAATGGCATCGCATCATATCCTGCCAATAATTGCAAGATGCAAGTATGGAATCTCGTATAACAACCAGTCAAGATGGGTCTTAATCCACTTCAAGGATTATATGATCATTTGTGTTTTTAGCATACGAGGTTTAATCTCTGTTTAAGCCTCCTTTGCAATCTTTATAGGTGCAATGACCAGTCATTTCTGTGATCCATCATGATCAACTCAATTTGTAGGTAGGCATTAAGACTTACCTTCTTTCAGGTAATCATCTACCTTCATTATATCTCTTGTGGTTCTATTGACATTAATGTCAGATTTATATGGATGTCACCCAGTGACTCCTTCAATGGACCCACAAGGTCATAGATCGTCGAATGATCTGTACATATTGCATTTTGCTATCCTTATCTCAATAAGGACTTAGAGCTCTACCCAAGATTGATTCACTACAACTAATTATTTACTTCCTAGACATATTATGTAGCAGAATATTATCATATTCCTGTAACATCCCAAAATTTGGTTTTCTTTAAAAATTAATTTCAAGTTAATTATTTTAAAGCATTTGGATTTTATTTGGATTTACTGTGTAATTGTAGGACCGAAATGGCAACAGAGGGGGGGGGGGAATGGTGCCTTCAAACCTCCCTAAGTATTCACACAATCTTCTTCTCCGATAGCTATAGAAGCTATGAAGCAAGAGGATGATTGCTCACTGGAAACACCGAGAACTAGACAGTAGAACAAATTAGAGCACAAAACAGAGCAGCAGACTCTCGGGTCAAACAATCAGAAGACTTCATCCACAACAGCAAAAAGACCTCAAGTCGATAAATCACTGAGCGGTCGAAGTCTCTCCTCTGCGGACGAAACAAAGAGCGAAGTCAAATCTGAAACAGAGGAGCCCAAACTGCGCACGATCGCCAAATCCAATTTCCGAGTAACTTGTGACTCTTGGATTGGTAGGACAAAAGATTTTATCCATAGAAAGAACACATCCTCCGCTTGAGAAAATACCTAGATAACAAGACCTTCTTGACTTGCACACAACGAATGATGAAGTCGAACACAGACCAGAGAAGCAGAGAGAGCGCATGACCACTCCACCAAAAACTTTAGCAATCAGGCTTCGCTATGGGAAATAACCAAGTCGAGATGGCTTAAAGGATGCTTCCTAGTTCAGAGCAAGTCGAATCACCCCGAAGCAAACCAATCTCAACCAGAAGAGATGAGAGGATAAGATATAACAGAGAAAGTGCAACCAAAACAATCAAACATCATACAAAGAGAAGAATGCAAATAGAGGAACAGAGATGAATGATTGATCATGGAGGTTTCTACAGCCACTCCATCCGGAGGTACAAGAGCACCATGCTCTACCCACAGATAACTCACGCAAAATAGAAACGATAAACATAGAGCAACTCAGGAACAACCTCTCTGAGCACCCAAGCTCTACATCCCTATTTATAGCCCTCGGCTACTAGCGGGGAACCCGTAAACCCCAACTTAACACCAGGTTTACCAACAGACATCCGAGCGACAACTTGCTAAGACTGCCTGTTACACAGTGCTTTTCCAGCGCTTTAACCAGAGATCGGCTTCGTTTGCAGCTTTTCGCATTTCTCCAAAATGCCAATCTATCGCCTTCCTGGAAGCTTCCTGCTCTTTTCACTGTCAGAACCTAGCAACCACCTCGCAAACCTCATCGTCTTCGGCATCTCCCAACCGCTCTCGACCTCAGCACCTCCTGTGCCTAGTCCGATCATCCCATGCCTCACCACGACTTAGCTTCGAAGTCCTGCAATCATTACAAACAAGAAACCATTTCATAGCACCGCACAAAACACTGTAATCATCCATTAGCATCAGTAAGAAGTACTCAAAGCATACTCTTCCAGAGTTGTATACCCATAACAACCAGATTAACTCGAGCTACGACCACGGCCAGAGGTTCTAACATGGTCGAAGGAACCTCTGACCGCGTTCGACTGCAATCCGACCATGTTCGACGCCTCACAACGTGGTCGAAGTCCGCCGACTTCGCTGTGTGTTCGAAATCGAAGTCTGCCGACTTCGCAGTGTTCTAAGCTGAAGTCTGTCGACTTCGCAGTTTGATCGGAGACCCGACTTCGCCACTGACCGTAGCCAATACGATCGAAGTCTGCCAACTTCGCAACATGGTCGAAGATTCTGCCTTCGACTTCTGTCAACGACTAACGGGTGCTCCTAACTTCTGACCACGGCCAACGTAGTCATAAACATTGAGCTTGGCTCCCTAACGGTCACAAGACAGTGTAGTCAAAGTCTACTGACTTCGCAGCGTGTTCGAAGTCGATGTCTACTGACTTTGTAGAGAGATCGAAGTCGAAGACCAGAGACTTCACAACGACGACAAGGTCGAAGTCGACCAACTTCGCAGGAACCAAAGTCCAACCACTCTGGGGCTACGACTTTGTAGAAAAGGCACAAATCAAACTCAAACTTTCTAAAACAAGTGTCAATTACTTATCACAAACATGTGATCACCTCCACATGGTCTCTTAGTAATCCTAGAAATCAATCTCCAAAATTCCAAGAATCTTAAAATCCAAATTCAAATACAAAGCTTTAAAATTCAATCTCCTGAAAAATATTAATTCCATTTCTTTTAGGCGGAAACCATCTCTCTTATTTTCCTTGGGCCAAACCCAACTTAGCCGGCCCATTTTCTCTATTTTCTCTCTTTCTCTTTCCTTTGTTTCTTCTTCCTGTCAATCCTGCTTTGCCTTGCTCTCTCTACTCTGTTACCGAGCCGCAAAAGCGCCATGTCCTTGCTGACCAATTTAATCTCTTTCCAACTAAAGAAAAATGCCTACATGAAAATTTGAAGCCGGCCATTGGTCTGCCTCACCGTTGTCTTCTCTGATGAATATCCCTCAAATCTGTTTTCTTCACTTTTTGCGGTCCCGACCATTGTGAGTTTGTATTCCAATTTAATTGAGTTTTCTTACAGCTGATCATCGGGAATCCATCTTCCTTGTCGCTGGCCAAAACTGCAGTCACCATCAATTCATCATTTTTGGTGAGCCATTCTTCAATTCCTAGCACCCATAGTATCATCTGCATCCCCTCTAGCTTTTCTTCAAATCAATTTGGTCAATGGTTTGCCAAGGATCCTCACCACTTGTAACGCCCTAGGGTCCAAACCGGCTCAGACCTAACCACATTCTGGATAGGCCACGCACACGTAGCAACCCGTTTGCACTTTCGTCCTCGCTTCGCGTAAAACAGTTAACCAGGGGTGCTACCATTGAAACTCCTTGGTTTATATGTAAGTGCTTCTCAAGGTAAACTAGCAAGATGAGACTAACCCAGAAATTCATGTGCACACACACATGGGCCAACATGGGCCAGGGTGTCACATACACCCCCCCTCAAAGGACCCGACGTCCTCGTCGGACCAACATATCCATACCGGGGCAAATGATGAGGATCTCCCCTCTTGGCACATGTCCGTGCGTTCAGTGCCAGCACATATATCATGCCATGTATCCACTCCGGGCCCACGCGCGCCATGCGCCATATGCCCACGCCCCTGACCCGCACGCGCCCATGTAACTACGAGAGTCGGCTCTGATACCATTTGTAACGCCCTAGGGTCCAAACCGGCTCAGACCTAACCACATTCTGGATAGGCCACGCACACGTAGCAACCCGCTTGCACTTTCGTCCTCGCTTCGCACAAAACGGTTAACCGGGGGTGCTACCATTGGAACTCCTAGGCTTATATGTAAGTGCTTCTCAAGGTAAGCTAGCAAGGTGAGACTAACCTAGAAATTCATGTGCACACATACACATGGGCCAGGGTGTCACACCACTGTCACGTCGTTCTTCTCCACCATTGACCGTTGTTGCCAGCCATCACCGACCTTCTTGTGACCACGACAACCCTAGCAAAAGCTTCCCTTATCCCTCGCTGTGCCCATGTGGTAGCTATTTTCTACCAGCCACCGCCGAAGCGTCATCGTCATCTTTTGCCCACACCCGGTCACTACCTAGCTCACTACCCTGCTCGCCGTAGTGCGTCATCACCCACGCCGCCACCTCCCATCCCTTTGCTGAGTGCCTTACAATCCATTTTGGCCAAAACCCATGTCGCCCGCACCGCCCCTCATTGATGCTGCCACTCTCCCGAACCGCTGCTGCCTTCACCCCTGTTCCTCTCTGTGTTTCCCACTCTATCTCTCAGTCATTCAATGGCATGCTTGGCCCACACATCAGTTTTTTATTTTATTCATTTTAATCCTGAGAGAGTATTCTAGAGAATATTCCATTCCTTCTCTTTTTTAGCATTTTACCTCTGCCGAATCTTCTAATGAACCATTCTTTTCCATCTAAACTCTGATTCAAGCGATTCAAATTTCCAATTTTATTATTTTACTTATTTATTTGTTGTGTTCTTGTTTTGCACATAGAGTCTGATGTTGTTGAAGAGTACCCTGACCAGCAGGAGGAAAACCCAGTTGTCATCAACGATGGCAAGTCTTCCTTGATCATGTTGATCTCATGTTTTGCAAAGTTATTTCTTACATTATTTAAAAACTATTATGCATGGATAATTATATAAAATGGTAATTCAATTATTAAGAGTTAGTTAAATCCTACTTGGAATGACTTCCATTGATATTTGAAAGCATGTACCTTTGTCACCCTAGTATAGATTACCATTGATAATGAGTACATTATTGTCGTTAGATTAGATGGTAGATTTGCTTAGACAAGCTACTTGGTCAAACTCATCCTAAGGATGGGAATAATGTTATCAAACCTTTATATAATTCCTTTTTGCTAGGTGTTTAGTAATAGGTATTGCCATTGGTTTACAAAATAAAATAAAATGATGAAAATCTATTTTAGATTAGGGTGGATGGTAAGTTCAGATAGGTGCAGATTGAGCATGAGACCTTGTAATGTGGTTATTTCGCCGAAGTTAATTAAGGATCGATGCTTGTGACTATCCAAACTGAGCACTACTGTTTAACACAAGTCTAAGTGAGTACGACCTGGCTGATTAATTTGCAATGGCCTAGATTTGCTTTCGCCAATTGGAAGAATGTGGGTGTCAGATTGTGACATTTCCACACAACACAAGAGGGGCTTCTGACAGGGCAGCTAGAACACTTCAGTGCTAAAATCTTAGCGTATGGAGTCAAGTTGGGTTGGCGCATTGTAAAAGCCTTGTCATGGTCTCCCCACCACACACCAAAGGAAGTGTGTTTATCCGGTGGTAATATAGGATGATCATGTCTTATGGGTAAAACTGTACAAACTCTGTAGTGTGTAAAACTATTTGAATAGCCGTGTCCGCGGTCAAGGGTGGGCAAAGTTTGTTTCATATGGTAGATTTATGGTTTTGTTTTTAAATGAGCTTTTGATAATTTAGGAGTGATTAGAACTCTTAGGTGTTTATTCTAGCAGCTAGAGCCATCAGGCAGATAGAGTTTGAATCATTGAAATTTGGCAGATAGAGCCTTAATACTAGTGTTGGCAGCTAAAATCTTCACTAGAAAATATCTAGTTTCAATTATTGCAATTAATTTGTCAAATGAGCGCTTTGTAAAAATATGAACAAAATGTTAATGGTTGATTTACACAAAAGAACCATAATAAGCCCATCTTGTAAGCCTTGCATTTAAATAATTGCAACTTCTCAAAACTTGTGGAGCACTCTATGTACTCACCTTGTAATCTATACAACCATCTTAGAGAATTATGAAGACGCAGAAGGAGACTATGACTACTTTGTGCATGGCATCAATGAAGGATGTCCGGAGTACTAGATTGTGCTTTCCCATTCAATTGCTTGTGGCATATTGATGGGCCATCTTCAGAGTTTTATTTTTCTTCCGCTGTATTTTGTAAGTTTGAGAGGTCTTGCAACCTCAATTGTAATAAGTGGTCATAAGACCAGTACTCTTTATTATTGTAATAAAGCGGTGCTTGGTTATGTATTCATCACTGTTTAGCTATGTGCACTAGCTTTAATCTGGGACTAGTGCAATAATACATAGAGGGTTCAGATGCAGGAAAATCTAGCCCAGACAATTCCTCATGGGAGAAACAACAAGTCACTTTTTTGGACTTTCAAACCATCACTTTACACCACCTGATGATTACCCATCATATACAAATTCACAAATTCAAATTAAGCGATATTTGTGTTGACCTCAATTGCTTTTATTTGACCCTTCATTAGTGAGTACTCTATTGCAGAATCCTGTTACCGTCATAAGCAATTTTTGAGGCAATATTGTTGACAATATTTCTATTGTTCTCCCATATGGATATCTCAATATTAACCATATCCTTTGTTATTTCCCAAACGATGGATGGATTCTTGGTTGTTTCACACTCCCAAAACTGTGAAGTATGCTCACGAACGTATTCGGGTGTTCATCCTTATGATGAACTTTTTGGTGAAGTCTTTCACCTGATAAGCAAATCCTATCATAGGAGCTTTAGGTAGTGATATATTAATTACTTGACTTATGTTAATAGATTGTAGATCCATAGGCATCCCCATAGATTCTAGATCTTAAATCCACAAGCATCCCAGCAGATTCTTTAACATTATAAGTCCTCTTGCATAAGTGGGTATATATAAGTCCTCTTGCATAAGTGGGTATACATATATCTCGCGATGTCTCCACTACATTACTCCTTTACAATACCTGTAGACTCCCCACTTATCTCGCATGGGAGTACATGTACCTTCGATTTAGTTTGGCTAGTGTATTGGTCTCTGCTCATAACCTTTGTTCATGGCATCCAATTTGAAGATATTTTCATCTCATGAAAACATCGTGACATTCCAAATGGGCTCAATTCTCCCCTAATGCCAGGGTAATATCTTCAATGAATAGCATATCAAAATCCCTAATCATGGCTTTGGATATTTCATATCCTATCACATGCTCATGATGTTACGATATGGTGGTGATTTATGTGGGAAATGTTCCACACACACTAGTTGCAGGGGGTATGTGTAGTGTATTGGACTCTTCCTTAATGCATGATCATATATGGAGGACGCACATCATCCCCTAAATCGGCCCCAACGCTCCTGCGCCGTCCGATCCCCTAAATTCTTTGGTTGGTAGTTTTTGTGGACCCAGATTTTAATTTAGGGGACAATATTTAGAGGACTTGTTGGAGGTTACATATTTTTAGTCTTCTATATTCTAGATTGTGTCCTCTAAAAAGTGATTTAGGGGATGAGATTTAGAGGACATTGTTGGAGATGCTTAGCATCTCCAACAATGTCCTCTAAATCTCATCCCCTAAATCACTTTTTAGAGGACACAATCTAGAATATAGAAGACTAAAAATATGTAACCTCCAACAAGTCCTCTAAATATTGTCCCCTAAATTAAAATCTGGGTCCACAAAAACTACCAACCAAAGAATTTAGGGGATCGGACGGCGCAGGAGCGTTGGGGCCGATTTAGGGGATGATGTGCGTCCTCCATATATGGGGGACGAAAAATCAGGGATGGAGTCCTCTATATTTTTAGGTACCACTTAGGGGATCTGTTGGAGCCTTTTTTTTACCTTTTCTTCTAAAATATAGGGGATATAAGCACTTTAGAAGATTTGTTGGAGATGCTCTTAGGCCCCCATGATGGTGATGTGGGCCTCGGCGGTGAGAGCCCAGATCAAACCAAGTAGTTGCGGCAGCGGTCCTGAGTGTTCTTGACGGTAGTAGCAGCCTTGAGCATTCCCGGTGGTGCCAGCCCTACATGGTGGTGCACGTAGGTAGGTGACGACGAGCCCCTTTCTTCCCTGTACCTCCTCTTCGTTCCCTCTAGTGCTGGGAGCGCGTGGCCAATAGAGGGAATTAGCAACACGAGCAGGTAGGTGAGACTGTTGATGAGATGTCTGTTGTGATTTTTGGCAAAAAGCCTTAGTAAGGGGCTAGGTGTGTTGGCGGCATTGCCTCCCCTTTCTTTTATCTAGCGGTGGTTGTGGCCCATATCGCCCCGATCCCTTCCTTCCATTTCTTCTTCTCTAACAACCCTAGGCGGCAGTGGTGGGGATCGTGATGGGAGGTGGCTGGAGATGCTAAGCGAAGGAATTCGGTGGAACGGCAGTGCTGGTTCTCCCCTTCCCTTCTCTTCTTTGGCAACAGCGATGATGAGCTACATGATGGCGCTCGACTGATGCGGCGCAGCAATCGAGACAAAGACCAACGGCATCGAGGTGAGGTCAACCAGAAGAACAAATTCTTCTCCTCTTGTCTTGATTCAATCCAAGGTTGAACCCTAGAAATTGATTGATCTCTCAATTTCTCTATACTGATTTTGTGTTTTGTCGAATTAGTTAGAACAAAATCCTCCATCGACTTATGTTTATCTCAGAGTGAAACCTTGTAGATTGATTCTAAAGTAAGACCAATCTAGTTGTGATTTCTATAAGCCACAGCAACAATCACAATTTTACTTTGAACACTCAATCAAAACCCGATTAGATTATGTCAATGTTCATGTTGTGCAAGGCTAGTGGCTGGTGTCAATGGTGGCGCCATACCGATGCAGTGATCAAGGCGATGTGGCACAACAACATGTGGTCAGAGTTCCCGTTTGCGATACTGTAAGTTCAAGCACCATTAAGATGATTTTGGTGATAATGATAAATACAATTATGAGACTAATATGTTTATTTATTATGATATTGCTTAGTCTCATTTGGATGAAAAGGTGAAAAACAAAAGAGGTATGCATTTAATATCATATTCTTATCTTATTGCATTCCTCGGATTTAAAATATATAATGAACTTCACCAAATAAGTCAAACTTGAATATGTGCATACACTTTCACAATACATTCTTGTATGTACACATTTAGGGGGAATTCACGCTATGTTTTGTGATTTCATTAGTATTGATCATTGTTCTATTTCCACATATTAAGGATCTTTACTTTGAAACATATCCCTTGAATTTATATAGCTTATGTAGTTCATATATACTCGTAATCGGATTGTCATTTAGTTCTTTCATTATATGTTAATGGTTAAATGATTAATGACAATTGGATAAGTTAGATGAATAGGTTAGGTTTCACAAATGACGAAGACTTAGGATGACTTAATGTGTTGAAGATCATCAAGTCAAAAAGAAGATACATTATGAGTTGATGCATGTCCAAAAGGAGATGATCATGTGTTGATTATTAAGTCAAGTAAGGGTTCATCATGTCTTGTAGAGTTGAAGTAAAGGATGTATCATGAGTTGATGCATGTTAAGACTATGACTCAAGGCAAAGGTATGGTTAGCTAGGACAAAGGATGTGTTCCTAGTTTTTTACTGGTCTTAGTGTTTGGTTGGAAGACCGGATTACTAGCATAGGTTGCCACACTATTAAGAGGGGTTATGTCTACTAGTTTGAGTCTCATCGTGTGTTGATAGCTCAATCTCACTTGCTCTAGCTCTCCTTGGCATGAGGTTTATATTTGCGAATGTGTTTTGGAAATAATTGAAGCTCATGTGTTGAATCCTTATAACATGGAACTATACATTGCAAATGTGTTTTTGCAAGTGTTTGAAGTCCATGTTTCCATTCTTTGTTATATAAGGCTTTTATTCCTTGTGTCATGACTCTAAAAGTGTGCAATATGTTTTGCAACTTGTTGGAAATCATGGATAATCCTTGTATGCATGATACTATAGTTTGCAAATGTGTTTTGCAAAATCTGTTGAAATATATGCACTTTTCAGGGAAATTGGAACTACCGTAGTGTATTCTACAGTACTACAACTAGTCGGAACTACTGGCGTTGAAATCAAGTAACTACTGTGTCTGTTGGTAGTCGGAAGACCTATGTGGTTGGGAACTATTATGGTCGAACCAATGTGGTTGAAGACCTATGTGATAGAAGATCAATGTGGCTGAGAACTAGCATGGTCGAAGCCGACGTAGTTGAACCAATGATGTCCAAGATCGACGTGGTCGACGACCTGTGTGGTCGAATATTGTAGTGGTCAAAACCAAAGTGGTCAAAACCAACATGGTCAAGATCTGTATGATTGACGACCAACATGGTCAAACCAAGACAATGAGATCTAATGTAGTTGAGATTTGTTGATCAAAACCAGAGTGGTGGAAACTGATGTAGTCAAGATCTGTGTGATCAAAGACCAGCATGGTCGAACCAAGATGGTCGGAACCGACGTGGTCGAGGTCTGTGTGATCAAAGACTAGCGTGGTCGAACTGACGTGGTCAAACTGATGTAGTCGAGACTTGTGTGGTCAAAATCGATGTGGTCGAATTGACGTGATTGATTCAACCTGGACAAAGATCAACGTGGTGGTCGGAGATTTGTGTGATCGAAGATTGATGTGGTCGAAAATCAACATGGTCGATGTGGTTGAGACCTCAGTGGTTGAAACTAATGTGGTCAAAGACCAGAGTAGTCGGAGACTTGTGTGGTCGATCTGGATAACGTGGTCAAAGACCAACATAGTCGGAGACCAGTATGGTCAAACCAGACAACGTGGTCGGAGACCTGAGTAGTCCAACCATCCAACGTGGTCAGAGACAAGTGTAGTCGATGATCGGTACTTTCAATTAGCTCTGTGTGAACTGTCCGATCGGATCTGTGTGAGTGGTCTGATCAGCGAGTGGTACTGTCGGCTCTATGTGAGTGGTACTTTCTATTTGCAGAACGTTAGGCTTGTGTAGCAGTATGTTTTTTCTAGAGAGACACCTGTGTGTAGTTTTCTCATCCTCGAGGAAATTGGTAGTTTCGCACGAGTGCTGTGGTACTTCCGATGATTAGTAGTACCGGACTTTGCATAACAGAACTACCGAATTTGCCTGCAACGGCTAGTTTTATGACCGTTGCTGAGAGGAGCGAAAGTATCGGTCGTTTACCTATGGTACTTCCAAAAATCCTATTTTTCTATCCCAACGGCTAGTTTCGAGGTGTGGGGTATATATACTACCTTGTGGCCGGTTGGAGTATGACTTTTGACATTCCATTTCGCTCTCTTGAACTAGTGTAAGGTCCTACTCTCAATTGTGCATGTGTTGCACCTTGTGAGCAAGGAGGAAGGCTCTAGATTGTATATGTTACATCTAGAGTTGGATTGTGTATCCACTCGAGCTTATGCATTCGTTGTATGTGGTGAGAGTCAAGTGAGGTGCTTAACTTATTACTCCTTGAGTTTATTGACTCCTAGATAGCGTTGGAGACATTGTGCGCGGTGATCTTCTCAAAGAAGGTTATGAGAAGACCCGGCAAAATTGTGAAGATTGGAGCTCACCTACCCAGAGTGAGATAGAGCTATCTCTAGTAGATTGAGGTGTTTTAGCTTAATTTGAGGAGCCGATAAGTCTTCGAACAGCATGGTAAAAAGCAACCGTGTCAATTGTGATTTATTTTCTTGTGCTCAATTTACATTCATAGAATTAAATTGATTGCATGACATCCTAGGATTGCAAACCTTGACATAGGCTTATCTTGTTGGTGCACTTAGGTGAACCCGATTGTTTGAGGCGATATTTGTGCTAAACCAATTTAGGTTAAACTTCCACATCTTATACTTGGTTTGGCCAAATAGAAATTGATAATTAATTAGAAGAAGAATTTTTAGATCGCCTATTTACCCCACTCTAGTTGGCCTCCTTGATCTAACAAGTAGCATCAGAGCTTAGTCTCTCATTTATTAGGCTTTACCGCCTAGAGAGTAAAAGGATGGCGACTAGAGATATATTGCACCTAGATAAAGCACCTCTTTTTAATGGCACAAACTATGTAAATTAGAAAATCCGCATGATTTGTTATTTTAAATCCACGAGCCCAAAAATATGACGGATTGTAAATGTGGGCTTTCTCCTCCAATGGATCCTCTTGCTCCAACTATTGAGGAAGAGAAATGCTCATATATTAACACTCAAGCAATTAACGCTCTACTTAATGCTTTGAGTTTAGAGGTATTCAGTAAAGTATGCAATCTTGAGAGCTCTCATGATATGTGGGCAAAAATTCAAGATAAATATGAAGTGGCTACCTCATTCAATGAGGATTGCATACAAGAGTGGATGTCGAAAGAAGAATATTCAACTTCTAGCTTCGACGATGAAGAATCTACCATTCCCTTCACATCAACTTGATGCTTCATGGCAAAAGGTAATAAGAAGGTAAATAATGATAATGACAATGACGCACCTTCTTATGATTAGTTGATGGATATGCTAAATGAGCTTAACAAATATCTTGGGAAGGAGAAGGCTAAGTTTAAGATTTTGAAGAATGAGCATGTCTCTCTTCAAAATGATTATAGTCAGCTAAACAGAGAACATGAAATCCTCCTTCTCAAAGAATATTCTAAGCCTAATATGGATATAGGCATTACATGTTATCTAATAGATGATATGCCATGTGTAGCTCCAAGCTCTTGCATCTCATCTAAAGTTAGCTTATCTACCTCTTGTAATGATTTGCTAGATATATCTTGTTGCTCTAAATTAGATGCTATTATTTCCTCTATGTTTTGTGACACTAACCTTGTAGAGGAAAAAAATAGCTCAAGGCCTAAGTCACAACTTTGTAAAATGACTTGAAAAAGATCTATAAAGAGAAGGCTTCTCTTGACATAATATTGGGAAGTCAAAGATAGTCAAATGATAATAGAGGTATCGGTTTCACCTCCAAGAAAAAGGTGAAGAGTATCCCAAAGCAATTTAGAAATCAATTAAACAATGTCAAATGCTTTGAATGCAACAAGAAAGGCCATTTCGCCTCGTTGTGCCCTAACAAGGTGGATGATAAGCAAAAGTCATCAATAAATAGGCAAAACGATAATGAGCAAAACAAGAAAAATAAGAAGAGGTATCAATTGCCAAACTTGTTACAATTACCAGGAAAAGGAACTCTTGAATATGGATTGTCCCAAAGGTATCATTCCTAAGCCATCTCTATATAATGAACACTATTTTCTTAGGAATGATAGATATAGCAATGTGTTTGCTAGAAATGTTAGTTCACATAAAGTTATTGCTAGGGCCATTTGGGTGTCCAAATCTATTGTGACTAACATTCATGGACCCAACAAAGTTTGCACTTACATGCTTAATAGGTACTTGGAGAGGCATTGGAAGCTTGGATTTATTCATGAAGAGGTGAATATCACCATATGCAAAATTGAACCAAGCTTAAGGATGATCAAGCCACATTATGAACCAATGCCATCTAGGTAACAAGTATCTATATTTGATATATTTAGCTCCTAGACTTGTGTAGATTGTATTACATTGAAATCATAAGTAAGATGAAAGTAGCACATTAGGGGGGGTACTAAATCATATTCATATATATCACATTCCTAAGTGTACCCAAATAAATTACGTGCTAGTATCATTTTTTAAAATTGAGCCATTTAGCCTAAAAGTCGAAATTGTGAAATTATTAGTATATCTTTGAAAAACTAGTTGTAAAATGTATACAAATGCATTTCAAATGTTTTCCAAAGATTTTGGCTTTAGAAAAACTTATTTCAAGTAAAATTGAGTTTTTAACCCAAAACTAGTAATATAGTATCTTATTTTTGCATTAAACTCAAAAATTGGCCAAAATCAATTCTAAAAGGAATTTCAAAAAGTGTTCAATACCAAAAACCTAGAGTTGGCTATTTCAAACATTATTGGTATTCAAAAGTTTTTTAAAAGTAGTCGCAATCTAGCAGTTAGGTGAGTTTTGCTATTTGAGCTAAAGTAATTGATATATATATTCGCTCATAAGGGTATTTCTAACTCATACATAAATTTTCATGCTTAAAATTACCCTCTAATGCTCATTCTTGCAATCTTGAAGATTTCATTGAAAATGAGTTGGTTTTTTAAATTTGAAAGCCTAATTTGTTAAAATCTATGTTGAAAAGAATTTAAATCTTGGTATATAGTTGTAAGTGCTCCACAAGTGGTTTAAGCTTTTTGTGAAAGGGTTTGGAGCAAGGTACAATATTATATCTATCTTTTTCTCTAAAATCCATCTCTTGGCATGCTTCTAGAAAAATTAGAACTATCGTTGCACATTCTACGATACTTCTGTCTTCTAGAACTACCGATAGTGAAACTGCGATACTTCCAATGCCATTCCCTTTGCTTTCGATGACAGTGAAAATGGCTGATTTGATTCAAAACCTGTTGATTTCAGTTCTATCAGCAATTGCCTTTGCTCCTCAAAGTCAAGTTGATCTTTGTTATCATTGCTAGCTACCCTCTAGTAATCTCTTGACTCTACATGCCACTTTGATCCTTTTGTGATACTCTTTTATCATATGATGGCATTCTCTCTAAGAGTAGTAGAATTTTAACCATCTTGACCTCAGCATGAGTTTACAAGTGATATCATCTTTTCCTTTTTTCAAAGTGGTATCAAATCTTTTCTCTTGCCAAGCAAAATCTTTTTTTAACTAAGCTCTTCCATATAATATCTTTGAAGTGATATCTATTCTTGCAAGTGGTATATCTATCCTAAATGGTATCCTCTCAAATCGTATCATCATCTTCTCTCAAGTGGTGTTTCAAGTGATATCTTCTTACAAGTGGTATCCCCTCAAGTATTATCAAGTGAAAATAATGGAAGATAAAGTACCTAATTTGACCTTGTGGGATACAAGTTGATTATATAAGTGGCATTAAGTTTTACAAATGGAATCAATCACACTTGGTGTTATATATGCTCTCAAAATGGTACCAAGCCTTTACAAATGGATTAATCATACTTGATATCATCTAAGCTCATGAGTGATATCTAGTCTCTATAATTAGAATTAATTATACTTGGTATCATTCATGATTACAAGTGATATTTTTCAAAAAATGGTATCTAATATCATCATAAGTGAAATAAATGTCAAAGTGGTATGCCTTTCATGGAAAAGACAAAAGAACCAAAAAATATTAAAAGGCACCTAGTATGGACAAAAGACTTACAAGTGGTAACTATTATGGACAAAAGGTTTATAGTTGGTATATTTAATATTTGGAGCTAGATGACATAAGGAGAGAGGTTAAACAAAAGGGAAGAGATATGAAAAGAGAAGCAAAACAAGAAACAAGAAACAAGAAAGGGGGAGATTTTCTTTGTGAAAAACTAAATAGTATTTTGGCTTACTAAAGCAAAAATGGTAAAGTATTAATATTCAGATAACTATTTTATCTATTAGTCCAAAATATTTTATAGATATTGTGAATGAATGTGTTTCATTCTCATTTGCTTCATTTGGTTTTCATGAAGTGAAAATTGGTTTTTTAGCTTTTAATGAAAATCCTGATACCCTCATGCTTTTAAAGTGCATTTTAGCAAAACTTTTGAATAGGGACTCCTTTTTCAAAATTTATTAATTGAAAATTTTTGTTAGGGCTCCAAAGTTCATTTCTGCAAAAGTTGAAAGCATTTCAACTACAGTTGAAAAAGTTGGGTACTTTTCTCATTTTAACAAAATGCTGAAATTTCAAAACTTGCATGATTTTGTGCAGTTTTGTGATTTTTGTATCTTTTAGTGTGTAGGAAGGCATAATAATAACTTTTGGTCCCCTATTATTGATCTATACTGACAAATTTTCTCATATTTATTGGACATATGTAGGTTACGTTTTTGGCTAGCTTTTGAAGCTAAATGAAATGTTAAAATCCTGAAAATCTGAAACTTGAAATTAGAGTGTGCTTCAAATGCTACAAGTGGTATCCAATGTCAAAAGGAGGAAACTTCAAAAGCTTTCAAGGAGCTCTCATGAGTAAGATTATTTATATTTATTTCATACACTTTATGGCCAAAATTAAATTAAATCAATTGGTATCAAGCTCAATATATTGGAAAATCTCCATTTTGGCTAAATTTCCTTACTTTTTGATGATAAATGCTAAATGGGGAGAAGAGTGAATAATAATATTGTTATTAAAGTAGCATTGTTATTAAAGTGTATAATTCCAAAAAGAGAGAGAATAACATTGACGCTACAAAGGGGAAATTCTTTATTATGCTTATTTATGCCTTCACCTTAGTCGAATTTCCTATCATATGTTCATTTCCATTCAAATACTATTATTGTTAATAGATTTATCATTCATCACCAAAAAGGGGGAGATTGTAAGTTCAAGCTCCATTAAGTTAGTTTTACTGATAATGACAAATATAATTGTGAGACTAATATATTTATTTATTATAATATTACTTAGTCTCATTATGTGCTAATGGTGAAGTTTGGTAATTGATGACAATTTTTGTGGACAAACATTTTCTACGAGTTTGATGAATAGGTTAGGTTGCACAAATGAGGAAGACTTGTGATAACTTATGTGTTGAAGATCATCAAGTCAAGAAGAAAATGCATTATGAGTTGATGTATGTCTAAGAGAAGATGATCATGTGTTAATCATCATGTCAAGTAAGATCCATCGTGTGTTGATGGAGTTGAAGTAAAGGATGCATCATGAGTTGATACATGTCAAGACTATGACTCAAGGCAAAGGTATGGTTAGCTAGGGCTAAAAATGTGTCCCTAGCCTTTTACCAGTTTTGGTGTTTGGTTGGAAGACCGGATTGCTAGTATAGGTTGCTGTACTATTAAGCGAGGTCATGTCTATCAGCTTGAGTCTCATCACGTGTTGATAGCTCAGCCTCACTTACTGTAGCCCTCCTTGGTATGAGGCTTGTATTTATAAATGTATTTTACAAATAGTTGAATTTCATGTGTTGAATCCTTGTAACATAGGATTATACATTGCAAATATGTTTTACAAGTGTTTGAAGTCCATGTTTCCATTCTTTGTAGTATGAGGCTTTTATTTGTAAATGGTTGAACCTCGTATATATAATCCTTATGTCATGATTCTAAAAGTGTGCAAATGTATTTTGTAACTTGTTGGGAATCATGGATAATCCTTGTATCCATGATTCTAAAAGTGTGCAAATGTGTTTTGCAACTTCTTGGGAATCATGGATAATCCTTGTGTCCATGATATTGTAGTTTACAAATGTGTTTTGCAAAATCTATTGAAGTATATACACTTCTCAGGGAAATCAGAACTACCGTAGTGTATCTTGCGGTACTACCGCTAGTCAGAACGTATGGTATGTTCCGACAATAAACAAGAACTCCATTAGTGGTTCTTTCCTATGCAGGGACGCGTCATTTTTACATATATTTACCTATCATTTTACCCTCATATTATTCACATTTTGAGACCAATTATCATCATCTACACGTTTTTCTATAATTAATTACTCCAAATGGACCGTTTTACATTTTCCTAAATTTTTCCACAGGCTGGCATGTCAAGGCGCATAATCTTCAAATCTAGACTACCGATTTAGCTCCATATAAATATACACATCGTCACAGAAGTTTTGGATCAAACCACGAAGAAAACAGAGCTCAGGAGGTCTAAATCAGAAGAAATCAGCATGGAGAAGGGCCTGTTTGCAATATATAAAAATTTGGAGGGCTAAATTGCAAAGAGGCCAATCCCCACTCCAACCTCAAATCCCTAACCTTGGCCGCAATTTCCAACTTGAGCTTGTCATTTTGCTTCTTCCCTTTCCCCCTTGCTCTCCTCCCTCATCCTCCAACTCTGGCGCTGGTGAGGCCAGGCCTGCTCGCCGGTGGCCTCCTCCCTTCTCTGCCACGCCACCACCTCTCATTCTTCTATTAGCGCTGCCTCTTCCCTGTTCGATGCCCCAAATCCTCCTTGTTCGTTGCCCTTTTCCACTTCCCCTTCAGTGCCGCCTCCGACCGCCTCCCCCTTCTCCTCCATTAGCGCCTTCTCTTCCTTTCTCTTTCCTCCCTCCACCGAGCCTATCTTTCTTCTTCCATTGCCCCCTGTGTGCTTCCCCCAACCCCCATCTCTTCCACCTCCGGCCACCGGTGAGGCTGAGCCAGCTCGCCGGCATACCAATGCCGCCACACCCCACTACTCCGGCCACCACAACTTCTGCTTCCTCTCTGATCCCATCTCTCCACCGGTCGCCTTCCTCTACTATGCCGTCGCCCCCTCGCAGCCTCTTCTCTCTCCCTTGGCATCTAATTGCTTTTCACTCCCCTCTCCAACTCTGGTGTCGCCACCATCCTCTTGCCCACTTCCTCATTCTCCAACCATGCACCACTTTTCCCATGCTGCTCCAACAACCTTCGCCTCTCCATTTCGTCTTCTACACCACAGCAGTCCTACCATTCTACGCGAACTTCCTCCTCTACACCACCCTCTGCCAGGCAAGCTTCGGCCGCCTGGTTCTTCTTTTTCTTGGCTTCTTTTGGTTCTCCCTTCCCTTCCAGCCTACCTTCACCAGCGCGCCACCACACCCACCTCATCGTTGGCGTCTCCATCGACATCAACTCCAATGACCTTGACGTTGACACTGGCAACTCCCTTTTCTTCTCCCCTACGTCGGCTTGTTCTACTCCGACAACCTCACCAGTGCTACTACTCCACCTTGGCAACAACTCCCTCTACTTCCACAACTCCTCTCAGTCTAGCTCTAATTCTTCTCCCTTCCTCTCTTTGTTGTTCTTCATTTACTGCTCAAATTAACTGCAAATTGATTATTGTGATTTGGAGTAATTTGTGATATGTGTGGATGTGGAATTGTGGATGATAATCTGTTATCTTTTAATGTGTTGATCTGTGTTGTTCAAATTTAATAGTATTTGTGTTATGTTCTTAGTTTGTGTGGTCATCTGTTAACTCATTATATGTTAGATGTCTCTTTGTTAGATTTTAGCAGTAGCCTCTATATAGCAGTAGTAGTTAATTGTTCCTTTGATCCTTTAGTTTTGTGATTTGTGGCATTTATCTATGGTTGTGAGTAGTTTCTGTTAGGTGGAGATTTGTGGTTTAATGCTCTGTGCTTGTGCTATTGTTAGTGTTAGTATATGTGTATGTTTGAGAGTGTCGTTGAATTAGCTAGCTGGTCACCATTTCCTTCCCCATGTTGTCTCAACCCCTCTCCTTTTTTTAGACTCCCTCTTTTCTCCTTTCTACGGTATGTCGATAGTTAGATCATGCAATAGTTAGTCTTAGTTATTTGTTGTGTTGTCCTGTGCCGTCATCGTATGATTAGCCATCGACCATTTCCTCCCTCTTTCTCTCTTGACTCCCTCTGCGCTTCTCAACTCCCCCAGTGCCTCTCGACTCCCTTATTCTTTCTTGCTGCTGGTACTTTGTTAGGTTGTCGGTTATAGTTTAGTCGTATTCGTTCGTGTAGTTGTCTCATCGTGTTATTTGTTCGATCATGCGACGTCAATTCGTACGGTCGTTCGTCGTGTCGTCCTTTGATCGTATAGTTCGTTTGTCGTTTAGTCCATGCGATTAGGGGTTTGTTTGTTGTTCGGTCGATTAGGTAGTCGTTTTAGGTTTAGTTTTTAGTTTTCCCCTGTTACAATTGACCTAGCTTTAGCTGAGCATCGTGAAACTTAGTCTAGTCCTTGTGGAGAACACGATACTCGCCGCTATTTCAGTTGCAACCTGTGCACTTGCGGGTGTGCTAATTTTGCACGATCAGAGGATTATGCATATCCTAATGATGAGTATTGAAAGGAGGTAGTCCGTAGTGATCTAGACTCAATCATGGCTAATGGAACTTGGGAGATCACTGATCATCCTAGCGGGTGCAAACTTGTTGGGTGTACTCGTCCTAACCACCAAAAAAGTGTTCCTTGCATTAACATCTTTCTATGGTCGATATGTCCATCAAATGGACATGAAGATAACTTTCCTTAATGGATAGTTAGAGGAAGACATCCATATGGATCAACCGGATGGTTTTGTGATTTCTGGATTGGAAAATAAGTTATGCAGATTATTGAAATCCTTGTATGGCCTAATGTAAGCACCTAAGCAATAGCACAAGAAGTTTAATAAAACTTTGACATCCATTAGCTTTGCTGTGAATGAAGCTGACAAATATGTATATTATTGTTATGGTGGGGGTCAATAAGTGATCTTGTGTTTGTATGTAGATGACATACCTATATTTGGGACAAATACTACTGTAATTAACGAGGTCAAAATTTTCTCATCTCGATGCTTTGATTTGAAAGACTTGAGAGAGGCATATGTCATTCTGAATATTAATTGATCAAGAACGAGGATGAGATTACTTTGAATCAATCCTATTGTGCTAAGAAAATCTTAAGTTGTTTTGACTATGAGAATTGTAAAATTTCTCCAATACCCTATTATATGAGCATTAAGCTATGAAAGATTTAGGGGCTAGGAGTGATTGCTATGAATTTTATTCACACTAAGAAAAATATGGTAGACCATTTTATAAAGGGGCTAGCATAGAAAGCCATTTCTATTGCATCTGTGGACATGGGAATGAGACTTATTTGGGTAACATCACAATGGTAACCCATACCTTTTTGATTGAAGATCCCATAACTAAGGCAATGGAAAAATAAGTTGATGTTGTAACAATAGAGCATATATCAATTGTACCTGTGTCCTAATAAATAAAATACTCTCAACTGTATAGAAAGTTGGCATAATGCCTTAATGTATTCTAATGTCCAAATAGGGAAAAATGTATGCCTGCAGGATACCTTGAAAGAATACAACTATTTGAGCCTAACTGTGTGGCCGCAATTCATAAGAACAGTGCATTCTCTAGAAAGCTCATGAGCAGATAAGGGAGCATGACCATATAACACTCCATTTAGGTATGGTTCGTTGGTAGCCTAGTATCAGTTGAGATTTTAAGTGAAGTCTGATCATGAAAAACTGTGAATTCAAGCCATAGTCCATTCATCAGCTCTAACATGATGAATCTTGCTAATCAAGGTGCAAGTTCAACCCGTACAAGACTTACACCAAAAGACTTGTATATTAACAACACTTTAGTACAATACTCTTTGTCATCTTTTCTGCTTTTTTGCTTTGGAATTGGTGAGGGATTGTTGAAAATTGGCCCATGAGTTGAGGGCAATCTCCTTTAGTTATTCCAAAGTATGCATGATTTAGTACCACATTGCCTAGCAAAGTGGAGGGAAGGCAATTTATAAGGCGAAGTCTTTGCCAACCTTGAAACATGTGACATATGGCATGAGATGGCATGATGAGGACTTTGGCTAAACACACACGCACATGCATGCATATTCACGTATTTTCGCTGAAAATCGCGTGACTTATTACTTGCGACGAGCAACCACATCGTGTCATAGTGCGTCTCCTGGCACATTAAATCCACATTTTATTTTGTTGAATCATGCATTATCTCTCCTAGTTCTATTTTATGTTATTTCAAATGGCTAGATTAATTCGGTTTAATTTGTGTTAATGGTGTTAGTCACAGGAGAGTAATTGTCATGCATGCTTAAAAGGATATGGAGATGTACATGTTCACAACCAAATTCTCCATTCCTATCCCACATCTTTTCCTCCTTTCGGTAAGCTATGTTAGAGTGTTAAGCCACCAGACTTCGCCCACCTTTCTTGGCATGTATCGGGAAGAAAGGACAGTAGAATCTCCAGACCATTGCCACAGAGAACACCTACACGGGGTGGCAATAAGATTTTTAGGTAGTGCACATTTATGTGGCCACTCGCTTCACTGCTTCATCTACGTTCTGCACTGCATCAAGCCTGCACTGCTTTCTGTTCTTCATCAACCCAACTATAAGTCGTTCGTGTGATCGACCGACTCTATTATATATTGTTTTTGAGCATATTTTGATTTGCAATGTGTTGCCTGCTGTTAGTATTGATTTATGCATCACTAATTATTTATGATATTTGCCTCCTAATAAAATTTGAATTAAAATATTGCACATATTTCTAAGAGGCTATCCATATGGAAAAGTAAAAATATGTCTTATCAATTGAAAATTACCTATACAGCTTTGAGTAAACCCCTTCACATCATTTCTCCTTGTTTCACTCTCCTAGCATGAGTACATCCAAAAGAAGAGAACTTGCTGACAAGGAATTAACGGAGTTTGGAAGAAGTTCCCCACAAATGGCGCCAATTAGCAATGTTTTAGTATCGATCTTACGTATAATTTATTTGGGTTTGGGGGAACTCTTGAAGACCTGATTACAATCACACAGAGAAAAGACACATGTATTTTTATATAGGTTCGAGCCTTCTCCTAGGATAATAACAATCCTACTCTTGTATGGCTATTGCTCAATGAACTGATTAACGTTTTAAATGGTAACTGTTCAACGGGAGTTATTAGAGATGTGGTATCTTACTCATTGTGCGGCTGTTTCTGTCAGAGAAAAGTTATGCACATCTATTCTAGAGAATAAATACACGTGCTAACCGCCTCGTTCGACAGGCCCATGATGCAATGGGTTGTCATAGACAGGTCAATCAGAGTTTGGCTTAGTCATAGGAGGATCTACGACCATAAGGTGGTCACAGGATAACTTACGACTATGTCATAGTCATAGGAGAATTTACAACTATGAGGTGGTCATAGAAAAGGTCTATGACCAAGGAGTGGTTGTTGTAGAAGAGCTTACGACTAAGGAGTTGTTGTAGAAGAGCTTACGATTAAGGTGTTGCCATAGAAGAGCTTATGACTACTTTGTGAAATCTCTCCCTTATTGATAAGGGGTATACTCGAGGAGTATAATGATGTAATAATATCATTTGCAGATAAATAATAATTTGAGCATTGTTATATCCTCGTCACCATCAAATATGGCAAGGCGTCATTGCAAGAGATGGAGGGGAGAGGGGAAGGAGATCATCGTGGGGAACAGTTGGAGAAGCGATTGAGTGGTTCATGAAAGGAGGCTGGTGATGTGGACCCACTTGTCGGCGTGAACAAGAAAAGAGGAGGAGGCTGCGTCTAGAGTGATTAGCACATGGGGGAGAAGCAGGACGAGGAACCAACTCTCTATTTATATTAGTAGAGATAATGCAAAGCACTCATTGTAGTCGATCGGCGTATATAGCATGTGGTTAATTGATGTCTTAGCTAGTGTAAAAAAGAACTCCGCTTGAGATTCTTTAATTCGTGTCATCCTACAAAGTATACCATTGGCGAGAGTCAGAAACCACCGGAGCAATAACGGTGTACATGCTGTGGAATCTAGCACAATGTGGAGTACAAAATAAAGATGCTGGATACACACGCGGCTATCCAAAAGATTGAAGTCATCTCATATTTTCATTACAGCAAGTTTTTTCTTCAAAATTGACCCTTCAATGTATGTTTTTTTTAAATTTAGTCTTCTCCACAACCGCATGAGCAGTGGCAGGCAACACGTGTCACTTATCGAGCCCTAAGCTAGCCAGGAGGGTGCCGAGCACACCCAGCTCGGTATGTAGGCGGCAGGCCAGTCCTACCAAGCTCGTCTATGCTGCTGCGGACGCTACCACCTGCTGCGATAGGGGAGCTCAGCAGGTGACGTGCATTGCCAGCCGCTGCTTCCACAGTCGCGGAGGGGCCAAATTTGAAAAAACATGCGTTTTGGAGGCCATTTTTGAAAGAAAAAGCTACCATGCCAAATATACAATCACTTCATCGATTGAGACACATGAGCAAGCAAGAAAGAGCATACATTCCTTAGCTTTAGCTAGCCAGCGGCTACCTTCTAGTAGTAGTAGGTAACATGGGAAGGACAAAGGGGGTGGTAAAGGGAGTGCAGGTTGTTGTTTACCTCCGGCTCATGATGTATGTGTACATCTAGCTAGAGAGAGAGAGAGAGGTGCTGTGAGTTGTGTGAGCATGTCTGTGAAGAGAGAAAGGGAGACGGGGATTAGGAGGAGAGTGAAGGTTAGAAAACAATACTAGACGGAGATGGAGACAGAGGGGAGGGGAGGGGAGTCACAGAGACAAGGGAACCTTTCCTCGGTTTGGTAGAAGGGGAATCTGTGCGGGGGCAAGGCAGTGTTTGGGTGTGTATGCTCAGCGGCACTAGCAGCTTAGCTAGGCACAAGCAGGGACAGAATGCAACACCAAAACACACCATACGAGAGAGGGAGAGGGTATAGGAGGAGGGCTGGGTTGGAGATTGGTGTTACCTTCTCTTCCTCATAGAAAAGCTTGATCATTTGTCTTAGGGAAGAATTATATTGTCAATGTTTCCGTCCTCATGTTTCCCTAACTAACTGATTAGTACTAATTAATCATGATCAATATCCGCTAAGATTGATCGTGGCTTTGGTTGTCTAAGAATATTGTAAATAGATCAGCCATGATCGATATCCGTTGTCTAAGCTAGGTTGGTGCTACCGTCCCTTCCTCACATAAAAGCTTGATCATTTGCCTTAGGGAAGCATTATATTGTCAATGTTTCCACGCTCATATTTACTTGACTAACTGGTTAGCACTAATCATGATCAATATCCGCTAAAATTGATCGCAGTTTTGGTTGTCTAAGAATATTATAAATAGATCAGCCATGATTAATATCCGTTATCTAGTCGGCTTAGAGCATCTCCAACAATCCCCCTAAATCTCCCCCTAAATCAAATTATTGGGAAATTGTGTAAAAAGTCTTCTCCAACAACTCTCCTAAACACCCCCCTATTTCTATTCCCCCCAAAACTCTCCCAAAACCCAGCTAGAAACCGGGAACTTTCAGGGGTCCCCTATCCTCGCTCCTCGCCGTCATGCGCGCTGGGGAAAAAAATTCGCGCCACACTTTTCCTTCACAACTCGCCGCCCCCGCCTTTTTCCCAGCCACATCTCCCTGCCCGCCGCCCCAAACCTCCAGACGCCGCCCGACGTCGCCCGCGGCCTCCAGACGCGCCGACGCCTCGCGGCCAGACTCCTCGACGCCTGATGCCCTGACGCATCGGGAGATCGAAATCGGGCACAGGCGTCGGGCGACGTCCTGTGCGGTGCAACCTTGCAAAAGATTTCGCTTCTTTTGGTTCTTTTCGAAAGGAAATATTTGCGTCCCTCCGTCCAATGGAACGGTGCAAACTAGTATCCGCAGCTGATGTAGGTTTTGATCCGCAGTAGTATCCGCCACCGTATAAATACATGCACGGACGGACGGAATATTTCTTTGAGAACACACTACGTGTACCGATCGGAACAGGACTAGATGCGTTTACGGAGTTCATGCCTTGTACATGTACACGCGATGGCCGAGTGCAGCGGTCAAACCGTAATCGCATCGTACACAGACGAGCTAGCACATCGGCCGCCAGTGCACGCGGCCAACTCTCCAGATCGCTCACGATCAAAATAAGGTATCGAGCAAAGTAAATGGGCCGGTTGTTAATGTTGGGCCAGATTCAACATACTATTAGGATATATTTAGGGGAGCTGTTGGAGGAGGGGACTAAAATAGGTTAACAAATTTTTTGGGCTGCCCCTAAAAGGTGTCTTTTGGGGTGAGTTTTTAGGGGAATTGTTGGAGATACTCTTAGAAACAGCGCTGAGGTTGCCGCTAACCACAAAAAAGTGCCATTTCGAATACCAAAAAACCCGGTTTCCGTGATGCCTCTACAAACCTACCATTAACTTAAAACGCATGAAGGATGCATGAACTACCATTCCTGGAAACAAACCAAAATACTGCTCTACATAGAAAATTAGGAACAACTATGCCCATAGTATGGCTATCAACAGCAGTATGTAACAGTGGCTCCAACCCAGGCCTTCTGCCTTTTGCCTAGCCGCCTCCGGCCTCGTCCGTCATCTGTCTTGAGTCTCGCGCACACACCACACCCCCCACGCGCACACACCACCACCACCACCACCACAGCAAAAGCAGTGCGAAATTCCTTTCCCTTGCGCCACTGCCCGTTCTTGCCCTCTCCACTCCTCCGCCCCGTCCACTCCCTCCGCCGCGAGCGAGGTCCAGGCTGCAGGCAGGCGGGCAGCAAGAGGCCGGGGGCGCACCACTCGCTCCTGCCTGCGCGCGTGCCCTTGATGACTGCTCCTAACATCGAGATGATCGCCTCCTCGCTGCGCAACTGCTCCCTCAACGGCGGCCGGCGCAGGGGCAGGCGCCACGCCGCCGCGGCCTGGGCTGGGGCCGCCGAGGGCAGCGACGACAGCGAGGGCGTCACCGTCGAGCTCAACTCCGAGGTCGCCTTGCCCTACCACTGGGAGCAGTGCCTCGACATCCGCGTAAGTGCCCATATATCTCGATCGATTAATTCCTACCTTAATCCTGCATCTGCTGCACTGCACGCCATGAAAGAAAGAAAGAAACCAACCATGGCATGGAGATCGATCGATCGATGGCCGTGCGTGCATGCGCGAGTGTGTTGTGTGTGTTCCTCAATCATTTGGATATAAATGGCGAACAGTTTCCGAGGTAGGTGGATGCCGGTGGGTTTGGGCAAAGGTTCGTTTGGATCAATCATTTGGTCATTAATGGCGAAAGTGGCTTGCAAACTGGGGAGATCCTCCTCTTCATTTACTCGCCCCCCTTTTGGCCGCCGTCCATGCCTGCCCCCTCTTTTGTTCTCTTGTTCTTGGATTCTTGCCTGATCTGCGATTTTTCTTCAGATTAACCATCTGCCTTTTTCTTCTTCCTCTTCTCTGCAGTTATTTTGGCCAGGGAGTTCAGACACAGGTTGTGGTAGTTGCCTTCTTGGTTCTTTGATTTCTCTTTCTTTTTCAGTTCAAGAGGAGAAATCTTTCCTTTTTATCCCTTCCTTTCCTTGGGGGCTGGGTTTAATCATCTTCAGAAAGACTCGAGCTTTTCTGCTGAATGAAAGACTTACCAAAAGAGAAAACTTTTCTCATTGATCTCAATGTGCCGTTCTTTAAAAAAAATCTGCGTTTTTGTGTTCTCCAGTTCCATGTTGATCTAACACGGCCTTCAGATCTGTGTTGTCTTCTAAATTCTGACACATCCCTGTGGATCCATTCCTTTTTTGATCTGTCTCTATCTGAAATCTAGATTTCGCTATAGATTTCTTCTGGACCACAATACTATGTTGGTCCTAGCTTAATTAACAGCACAGATGTTAATCAACTCAGAGAAATTTTAGTACTTCAGGATAAAGCTTGCTTTCTTTTCTCTACTTTTAAACAAACAAAGGCATTAATGAAAAGGTGATATGTTACTCAAAGTGTCCCATTAATCGTCAAAATGGAGTATTTGTCTGCGTCTTCTTTCCGACAGTACCCCCAAAAAGCACCCTTTTTTCTGTAGTCTTTCAAAATCCTAAATATACAAATATATGTGCAATATACTCGATTAAAGGATAAGCACAAGTTTGGCGAAAGGTTAAAACTAATTTGTTTTGTCTTCATCCCCGAAAAAGATATGAAAATGTGGTGTTTTTCTTTCCCGCTCTGCCCTGCAATTTACCCCTGGTTAGTCTGCAAAGTCGCAATTTGCATATGTAACAAACAAACAAACAGAGTAGCATCACATTTGATCCAGAATTTTTGTTCTGCTCAGCTCAGCCTCTGTACTTGCATGTGTCATCAGTTAAAGTTCTCAACCTTGTTTCATGTGACCACTTATTAAGCAACTACTTCTGCCACACATTAATTGTTCTTGCAGGCTGGCCAAATGTACTTAGAAATTTTCTCAACATCTCAATGCATGCGCGCACACACAGAAAATATTGTTATTCTTGGACAGCATATGCAGATTAATCTGTACATTTTTCTTTCATGGATACACCAAGAAACTTAAACCATTTCTATGTGTACTCTGTGTGTGTGTGTGTATGTGTGACCTGTTTGATGCAGACGGGGCAAGTGTACTACATCAACTGGGAGGACGGCACCCGGACGACCGTCGACCCGCGCACGTCGTCGACCTTCTCCTCCTCGTCGACCGCGCGCTCCACCTCCTCCGGGTCCCGTCGCTCGCGCGCCCGCCGCGCCTCCTCCACCTCATCGTCCGGCTACACCTCCGTCTCGTCCGTGGGCGCGGCCGCGTGGCGCGCCAGCTCCAATGACGGCGGCGGGTACAGCTACGGCTACGGCTACGACGACGGCGACGGCGACGATGAGGAGAGCAGAAGCAGCGCCAGCAGCAGCCGGAGCTCCGCCATCTCGTCCACGCTCTCGTCCTTCTCCCCCACCGACGAGTCCGCCTCCGGGGGCAACGGCGCCGGCATGGGCGGCGGCAACGCCGGCCACGTGCTCGTCGCGGCCGGGTGCCGGGCGTGCTTCATGTACTTCATGGTGCCCAAGCGCGCCGAAGTGTGCCCCAAGTGCGGCAGCTCCGGCCTCCTCCACCTCAGCCGCAACGGCTACGTCTGAACCGAGCTGCCTTCCTCGCTGCCGCCCTGGTTGCATAATTCACTAATTGTTTGGGGCCTTTTCGCAATTGTGCAAGCATTGTCATGGAGCCAACGTGGCTAGGCGTTAGAGAACCCCCCCCCCCCCCCCCCAGAAAGGTTTTTGGCGAAAAGGTCCCCAAATCTTGCCATTTATTCCTACATTGTCTGCCGTTGTATGGGAGGGGACCCATTTCTAGAATTTTTTTCCCCCATTCACTATTTCCTGGTGCAATTTTTCTTTTTTTTTTCCTGCCTTCTCCAATTTGTGGGACTCAACAGCAGAGAGACTAACCCCTTTTCTTCCTTTTCAAGGATGATGAACACTTGTACCTTTACTTCCTTTCTTGAGCTAGCTAGCTGGAGTCAACTAGTTGGATAGTGCACTACTGCTTAATCTGCAGGGTAGCTAGATTTGATTAGCGCTTTCTATTGGCATTGGCAGGGTGCATGTGTGGCAATTGTTGGTGGATTATGCCTTGCTTTGGTAGCATTTAGGTTTGTATGGCGGTGTGTCAGTGTGTGATCTATGATGTACTGCTGGCCTGTTTGGTTCTGCTTGTGTAATATTCTTTTGGTGTGTGGCTTGGAAGCAAGTGCATGCATATGTATGCACATATACAGATGAAATGCTCTATCCATCCATCCTGGCCTTCTGCTGCTGCTGCTGCTGCTGTCGCTGCCTCTGCTGCTTTGTTGTTTCTTCCTCCTCCGCCTCGTGCCCATCCGTATCTGATGCCTGCACCTGTCATGCACGTTTCTACAACAAGAAATTCCTTGTGAAGAGAGATGTGCTAGGATTCTTCAGAGAGAATTATTTCTCTTGCTTTCTTCTAGTGTTAATTTGCAGGGAGGCAGTGAGGGATCAGGTTGTGCAGCTGGTTCACGTGCAGCAGTTATGCTATATTGTTCTTGTGACCTGTTAGGCTACAATCGGTGACTTTTAGTTTTGGTTGATGGTTTTGTGTGTTTTTGAGACGGCAAGGGATGGTAAAGACGTTAACACAGATAGTGCATATAATTTTATACTTAAAATGATGTTTGAAAGATTTATTTTAAAAAACCATAATATTTATTTTGATTTTTTAAGAAGCCAAAAACTAAAGCCTAAAAAACGGACCGTTCTAATAGGTCAGTGGGACTGGAATGTTTGTCTTGTTACTACAATGTTTGTCTTGTAATATACTACTTTCTCTTTCATCTCTATGGTTATTATCCACACTTAATCCTAGTTTTTGTCTCCGGTAGGTAAGATACACACATGCATTGCTTTGCTTTGGGGTGGAGCAGGGATTCAGCTTCAGTTAGGCTTAAAAAAAGCAGCCACTTGCAAACTGAACCCTGCTTTTCTCAAATGCACCTTTACACTTGCTTTTAGGCTCTAGGAGAAGCTAGCACACTGGTTTCCGCTTTTTTTCTTGTCCCTTTCTGTTTAAGCATCTTCTCATTTCTTTTCCCACTTTAAAGTTTAGAAACAAAGAGACAGCTAGCTTGCAAGTTGCAAGCAAACACAACACTTATGAGTTATGAAGTGATGAATTAGTGATGTTTACAGGACAAGCACACACGAGCTGTGGCTTGCATTTTTTTCTTAAGACTCGGAGGAAAGAGACAAGCCCACGACACATAGCAATGCAGTGAAACCACAGACAACTCTGAAACAATGCAACAAATGATCAAACAAAAGGGTTGCTTGCATGAAAAAAAACTCTAACAAAGTACAGCTAAAATCCTACAAGTAACCAAGTAGGCGGGAGATTCATAAGCACTGTATCTAGCCCCTTGACTTTTCGATATTATTGTGCTCTTATTTCCAAAGAGTTGCTTGCATTAAAAAAATCACTGAATTGTTTTGTCTTCTTCCTTTGAAGATTTTGGACTGGGAAACGCTGTTTCGCATTTCGATGTAGGTCTGTTTTTTGGTTTTACTATAGTAACTAGCTTTTAAACGGAGTATCTTTTCAAAATAAAATCTACTAGTTAATTGTAGTACATACTGTACCGACTTCATTTATATCGGCAAAAATCGCACATGAGTTTCTATTACTCTATAATCTCTCGCACAAACAACCTAAAAGGCAAAACCGCAGCCAAAAACCATAAACTTCAGACAAAAAAAAAACAGGCCAATAATGTGGCCTCTCAGTCTCAATTCAAGCAACCACACAAGTCCAGCACCACACTGTTGTTAATTATTAATTAGAGGGTTTAAAGGTCATGTTCGTTGAAATCTAATCTCTAATAAAAGAGCAGTTTACTTTCTCCATGTAAAATTCAGATTCTTTTCTGGCTAACTGGACATGTAGGTACCCCGTTGAATATGAAAGAAAACGTAAAAGCAAAAAAAAAAAAAGGATTGGACTCCACAAATATAATATATATACACACATATACAAGCAGTATTCTATTCTACTCTCCACCACCTTCCTAACGTCAAAACTCACGTCCCACCTTGCTCGAAGGCTTGTAAAAAAAACCCCACCACCTTCTACATCCACCAATCCCTATGTTGCTTTCCATCCACCTTTTTCGTGCTCAGACGATGTAGTAATTGTCTAGCTTAGGTGTCGTAAATCTAAACTTTTGGTGCAGTAATTGTTTCTACAGCATTACAACATATTCATCATGGATCTCTTTTTGGTAAGCACATTTTTTTTAGGAAAATGATTCAAACGGATTGTAAATAGGATAAATGGTTTAGGAGATATTGTCATTCAAAGTTTAAAATCAACCAACATGTCGATGTTTTAGTATCGATCTTACATATAATTATTTGGATTCAGAGGATCTCTTGTCGACCTGACTACGATCACACAGAGAAAGACAGGGATTTTATACTGGTTCGAGCCTTCTCTTGGAAGAATAACAATCCTACTCCTATGTGGCTATTGCTCAATGAACTTATTACAATCAAAAAAGTAATGAGGAATGTCTTGCTCTACTTCTATTCTTCCTCGGGTCTCCCCCTTCTTCTCCCTGACGTCAACCCTTATATAACTTGCAAAGCGACGACAATTGTTCCATACCAAGAGACACCTTAACATTTCAGATGATAATCGTTCGACAGGAGTTACTATCAAAGAGACGTGGTCGTGCGATGGTTATTGTTAGGGAGAAGTTATGCATAGTTATTTCAGAGAATAAGTGCATGTCCTAACCACCTCATCAGACAGACCCACGATGTAATGGGTTGTCCTAGACAGGACAGTCAAAGTTTGGCTTAGTCATAGGAGTATCTATGGCCATAAGGTGGTCGCAGAATAACTTACGACTATACCATGGTCATAGGAGAACTTATGACTATGAGTCATAGAAAAGACTTACAACCAGAAGGTGGGCGTAGAGGGACTTATGATAATGAAGCGGTCGTGGAAAGAATTACAACCAAAGAGTTGTTGTAGAAGAACTTACGACTAAGGAGTGGTCACAGAAAAGGTTACGACTACCTTATGAAATCTCTCCCTTATAGATAAGAGGTATAATCAAGGAGTATAATGATGTAACAATATCATTTGCAGATAAATAATAATTTGAGGATATTATGCACTCGTCATCTAGCCCTCCAAGTTCAAGTGAAAATAACTTACTTAAGAAAGAGTGATCGTAGACGAACGAAGATCAAAAGCATAGTCTTTTCAATCTAATTCGACCAGAAGTGAACTTGATCAAAAAGGTACTTTCGCTTGAGTTGTAAAAACACGTCAATCCTACAATCGAGCTTTTGAAGGCTAATTCTACAACTGACAAGTTGTAAGAGAAAATAAACAGTAAGTTCTAAACTTATAACAGCTTATTCGGATGTCTTTCTTATCTTTCTCTAACTCTTTTCTTTCGATAGACAAAGAGGTCAAAATGAGTAAGCTCTGCACCAAGGTCAAAGAGAAGACCAAAGTGATCGGTGAGCTAACTCGTATCGAGAAAGAGAAAAGCCAGAGAATCAGATCATTGGAAGATCAGCATAAGGATGAGGTTGAGGGGCTCGAGTCTCAACTAGCAGTTAAAGAAATCTTTCTTGTGACCAGTTCTTACTAACTAGTCTTTTTATGAAGTATTTTTTCTGACTAAGTTTCACTTTGCTTTACAAAGGTTGTAGTCAAAATAAAGGAACTCATAGAGGCTTCAACTCATTGTTAGGAGGAGACGCAGTCGATGAAAATCATTCTTCAAGACAACGTTTCTCTTCTAAATGCACTACTCGATGGGCTTGGTGCTGAGAAGATTAGTCCTTCTGAGGACACCATGACTGCTCACGCAAATATGATCGGATGATAAGTCGAAGCTTTAACCACCCTGAAGACCAACCAGGCTGACTCAATATGAGAGGTGTTAAGAGTGTTGTAAGTTATGCCTTGACAAAACTCAAGGCATGCAACCAAAGCCTCAAGCTTCGATCAATCGATTACGACTTCACCTGCTCTGAAGCAGAGGCACCGTCTGATTAAAAAAACTGGAGCTAGCTGGTCAGAAGATCATGGAGGAGATGCAAATTGACTCTCTTTCATCAGAGTAGTTTGTAATAGGAAACTTTGTAAGAACAAACCTTTTGTTAATGAAAATCATCTTTCTTTTTCTGTAATTCATCTTGTTGAGTAGTTAGTACTCATAAGACAAAAAAGAAATGAAAGAAAGTGAAATTAAAACTAAGAATTAAAGTTATATTGATAACTCTATCCTAGCACCCTACTATTTACTTAGTTTATACAGATAAACTAAGCAAATAATACAGAATAAGATATGTAGAGATCAGAGCGGTTCATCCGACTATTGTTGTTGACTTTGATTATCATATTTCGGTAGCAAAAGTTAGGAACAAGTCAATGCTAGGAAGTTCCTTCTAGTGGGTAGGACCACATGCGGTAAGACAAGGCTTCGATTAGGTGACGTTACCTTTCTTCGACTAGGTTAATCAAATCGAAGGTATAAACGATAGCAGGATAAATACTCAAAGTTCCTTCTTTTTAATCCATTCAACTTTTCTCAATTAACTCAATTGTTTTGTACTAATAGCAAGAGTTGGAAACAGTATGACACTAGGAAACTCCTTCTAGTGGGTAGGACCATGTACAGAGAGGAGAGACTTCAGCTAGGGATCTTTCCTTCTTTGATCAATTTAAATGCATTGAATGTACTAGAAGTGGTCCAACAAACATAAAAGAAGCCCTACATAATATACGGCAATAAATATTGACAAACTGAAAACTTTATTGAAAGAGCAGAAAGGTTATACCTAGAATTTACGCAATTGGTCGATATTCCAAGAGTTTGAGAGAATCTAGCCATTTTCCATGGCAAGTCATAGCCAGCCTAGTCGTATAATTTCGACCACTGTGTAAGGACCTTCCCACTTGGGGAAAACTTGTTCCGATTAGACTGGGTTCGAATTTTCTTCAAAACCAAGTCACCTAAGCAAGACTGCGAGATTGAACCTTACGATTGTAGTATTTACGCATAGCTTATTGATAGATTGCCGAATAGATTAAGGCTTGATTTCTCTTCTTTTCAAGTAGGTTAGTGTCATTTACTCGAAGTTGCCCTTGGTTGGAGTTATTAAAATTTTTGACCCTTGCCAACCGAATATTTAGTTCCAGAGGAAGCATGACTTCGGCCCCAAAAACTAGAAAAAATAGAGTTTCACCTGTTACCTGACTGGGAATCATGTGAATTGCCCATAATACCGAGGGTTATCTTGTACCCAAGCCTCCGAGTGCTTTACAAGCTGGTCAAAAACCCAAGTTTCAATCCCTTACATTATTTGGCCATTCACTCTTTTGGCTACCCTATTGCTTTGAGGATGGGTGACAGAGAACCCCTTGAGTACTTCTTTTATAGAGGACCCCGTCAACCAAAGTTTACATTTGGATAAACGATCTACATCAAGATCGTCCTCGGGTACTAAACCCTTCTGAAGATACTTGTAGATGAGTTTCATCCAGGTATCCTCGTACTCAAGAGAGGCTACCTCATTAGGAGTTGTTTATGGTATTTTGACCAGAGACAGTTTCTAGAGTTGTTCCAAGAAAATTCATGTTGGTACTTGTGATCAGAAAGAAGCCATTCGAGCCAACTAGTCAGCAAGAAAAGTATCCTTTTGAGGGATATATTGTATCTCGAAACCAAAAAATGCTTCTCAAGATTTCTAACTTTCGACAAGTACTGAGATATGGTCGAATTAGAGCATTGGTACTCTTTTTCTGACTTGATTCACGAGTAGTTGAGTCTCTTCTCACGAGTAGTTAATGAATCCTGAGCACTTTCACAACTCGTATGCCAGCCAATAAACCCTCATATTCAACCACATTATTAGTGGTTGAAAAGTTTAATTGAATGGTATACTTTAAGGTCTCTCCCATAGGAGATTATAAGATCGCCCCAGCCCTCGAGCCACTAAGTGTAAGTGACCCATTAAAGTATATCATCCACTGGTCATGGGAAGTGTATTGGGGATCCTGAACAAGTTCAGGATTTGTCCATTTGGCAATAAAGTTTGCCAAAATCTGGGATTTAATGATCATTCAAGACACAAAATTGAGGTCGAACTCCCCAAGTTTGACCGACTATTTTGCATGAGCCTCACCACTTCCCTGTTCTGGAGGACCTATCATAAGGAAACTCAGACGATACAATAATCTTGTGCGCTTGAAAATAATACCTCAGTTTCATCGAATACATAAGGAGGGCATATAAAAGTTTTTGAACTTGAGGGTAGCGCTCCTTAGGCCCGTGTAAGACTTTTCTTACGTAGTTGACCGGTCATTGGACGCCCTCACATTTTGCGACTAGTATTACACTTGCTACCTGTGGCGGGACTGCTAAATATATTAAGAGTGTCACTTTTGGTTTAGGAGAAACTAGAATAGGAGCACTCATAAGATATCTCTTGACATCATCGAAGGCATCGTTAGCCTCTTTCGACCACTCCAACCCCTTATGCTTCCTTAGAAGTTTGAAGAATGGAAGTCTTTTTTCTCCAGTCGTGTGATAAGACGACTTAAAGTCACCATGCACCCTGTGAGCTTCTGGACTTCTTTCTTAGTGGTTGGAGGGTGCTTTGGCTCAATGGCCATTATCTTTTTAGGATTTGTTTTGATAATTCTTGCCGAAACAAGGAATCTGAGCAATTTCCCCAAAGAAACTCCGAACACATACTTCTCAGGATTAAATTTCAATCAGTGTTTTCTGAGGTTGTTGAATGTCTATTGCAGGTCTGAAATGTGATCAAGTTGTTTATACTCTTTACAACTAGATCATCAACATAGGGTTCCATATTTTGGCCTAGTTGATGTAAAAAAGTTAATTGCATCAAATATTGAAAAATAGGACCAGCATTTTTCAAACCAAATAGCATTTTGACATAGAAAATACCCTAAATGGTGTAATAAATGTGGTCTTCTCATCTTCTGAGCACATACTAATTTAATGATAATCAGAGCATGTATCTAGAAAACTTAATGTTTCACAACCAGTAGTAGAGTCAACCAATTGATCAATACGAGGAAGAAGGAAATCATCTTTTGGACAAGCTTTATCACATATGCCACTTACCATTATACTTCATATCATTACATGGTTAGTCAACCACTTTGAGTGATTGATTTCTCTCATAAAGCTTACTTTCAGTAGCTTGTCCAATTCTGACCTAATAGCTTCCCGTCGAACAAGTGTAAATCTCCATAATTTTTATTTTACAAGCTTCTTATCAAGTCGTAGAGCTAGCCTATGCTCGATCACCTCCCTGGGGATCCTGGGCATGTCAGATAGTTACCACGCGAATACATTTACATTTACCTGGAGGAAAGTAACGAGGGTATCTTCTTATGCGGGGTCAAAAGTAACTTTAATGTGAATGGTCTTTGAAGGCTCCTCTTGATTCAGAGGGACTTCTTTGACTTGTTCATTTGACTTTGGCACTAGTTTAGGCTTTGAGTGCTTGGTCGAAGGCCGCGTCTTGCTTGCTTCTCGAGTTTAGGCTTTGAGTGCTTGGTCGAAGGCCGCGTCTTGCTTGCTTCTCGAGTTGGTAACTGGCCGACCATCTTAAGGGACTTGCGGTCACATGTAAGCATAATCTTTTTATCACAGTGAACTATGATCACTCCTTGGGACCTAGCATCTTAAGACATTGGTATGCATAGTGAGCAACAATTAAGAAACTTGCTAACGTTGGCCGTTTGAGTATGGCATTATATGCCATGTCAAATCGATCATATCAAAAGAAATTTTCTCTATTTTGAAGTTGCCCAGAGTACAAAACATAGCAGGGGCAGAGAAACTTGGCCAATTGGCTTGGTCGAAGATCCTAGTATGATCCCATGGAATGAGTATCGTACAGGCTTTTTGTTTGTCCAAGGGACTTTTGCCATAGGAGTAGTCCTCGAGTTTTTATTGGAAAACTCGATAGTTACGAAGGTCATGCCTTCCTTTTTGTGGAGAGGACACCACCTTAACTTATTGTCCTTCTGAGCGGAGATTTTTCCCTTGCCCATATCGGAGTACTGCTTGGGATTCCATGTTCCCTTATCGCCTACGGCCAAGACCTCCTTGGAACTTCTAGCTTGAGGCTTCTGACCTTTTGCCTTGTTCTTGGATTTCTTAACCTTCTCCTTCCTTTTGCTACCTTCACCTACCTCCTTGGTACTTCGATCGGCTTAGTTGATGGTCTTGCTCCATTCAACTGCTTTGGTAGCAATCGCATAACGGTCGGCCATCTCGAAGAGCTCAATGACTGTAGTCGGAAGATTTAAGGCAATATCTCTGTGAACCTTCTATTGCAGACTCCCTGCTTAAATGCCCCAATGACATACATGTTAGAATTATGAACCCAACTAAAATGTTTGGTGAATTATCATAGGGTCTTATTGCTATTCCGCCTCATCTGGTGCAGGTCGTCTTCCTTCCCAGGGCGGTTGTATGTGCCTTGAAAAGTAGCCAGAAGAAGGTCAGAGGGATGCTGGCATGAATGGATTGAGTCTAGTGGTTGATTCAACAAACACGATTGAGCGGATCCCCCAAGCACAGTCGAAAGGTAGTTTGCCATGACGTGCTCTCCTACTCCTGCTACTCGAACTGTAGTCGTGTAAATTTGAAGGAACTTGATTGGATTTTGGGATCCACCAAACTTCTCCATGTTTATTGGTGAAAACCATGATGGCCAGCTACTACTCGGAATTCAAGCGTGAACGCCCAACATCTAGTAACAAGGTCGTGATGCCTCCTTTGTGAAAAAGAATGATTGGCGTCTCCAGGTGATCGCACTCGACGATGCTCAGCAGTTGATGGAGCCGGCCTATAATAGGTCTCGTCCATATGAGGGTAATACTCCTTGTATTCCATCTACAGTGGTAAATTTCTTGGTCGAAGTGGTGATCGATCACCTCATCTATAAACTCGCCGATTCGGGGACATTTGTGGGACCCTTCTTCGACTAGAGTTGTGGTTAGGAGAACGATATGACCTGTCATCATGTCGATTTTCTCAAGGTGAGTTCTACGAATGAATAGACGTAGTTGTACCTATTCAACTCCTGGAGTTGTGTCAGTGAGGTTGCTTGAGTCTAGCCATCATGCTTCGGAGTCTTCGCGCAATCCCTTTAGCAAAGTGGTCATAGCCCAGTGTTCGAGCAAGTTCTTGAGTTGGATTTTTGAGCAGGTTATTTATGCATTGAAGCTCTTGAGTCTCTTCAGATTGATATTGGACACGCCAAGGCAAAGACCTCTTGGCAACCAATCTTCTCCTTCGAATAGTCTCAAGATCCTCAATATCTAAGACTAGTTAAGGCCGCCTTAAAGGAGAGCAATTATTTTGAGGATTTCTCCCACGCTCATCAGAGTATTCATCTGGCTCATCACTGGAGGTCTCCTTGCCATCACCACAAGGGGTTGCAATGTGTGATCAATGGAGAGCGCTGTCAGCTCTTCCTCTAGGAGAGCGTTCAATATCTGTGGGGAGGGCAAAGACCTCCTAGATATAATCTCCATTTCTATCGGAGGCCCCCTTCCTTGAAGAGTCATCCAATAAGAGTACACCATGACCTGGAGTAAACCCCACCAGGAAGGAGAATTCTAGGTTATAACTGTCTCCTGTTGGAGCTGAACCCTACGAAAGTATAGGTGAACTCGTAGATAGTCCACCCATGATATTTGCAGGGACAACTAGAGAGTTACAACCATCAGATGTCGATGGAGTCCCAGAATGCGAGATTCCAGGACTCGTTGAGCCTAATCAGACGGCTGCAGGGGGACTCAAACACTTAGGAGTAGTCCTTTATCATGTTGCGAGTCCTGTTTGTGGTCGGATTGACCCTTGCCCTTTGGAAAAACTCATTCCTCAATTGAGCGTAATGTCATGGGGGATAAGGATCCCTTCTTAGACTTACCCACGGCGTGATCTTCGAGATGTCATGATGGATCTCTAGAGATAGCTCACCGTTCAATGAAAGTATGGTCAACTCGTAGTCATAGCAGGTAGAGCTGGGACTTGGGCCGGGCTTTTTTGGGCCAGCCCGAAGCACGGCCAGCACGGCACGGCCCAAGCACGGCCCGGCCCGACACGTGGCAGGCCGTGCCGGCCCGGCACGAACGGTGGGCCGGGCCGGGCCTGGAAAACCGGCACGGTGGGCGGCACGGCACGGCAGATCGTGCCGTGCTCGGGCCGGCACGGCACGGCGGGCTCGGGCGGCACGGACGGGTCGGCCGTCGGCAGCTCGACTGGACTGGAGAAGATGAAGGTGCAGATCACACAACAACTCACAACTGACACAAGCAAGCATGAACACTGACATTAACACACATGCAAGCTGCAAGCATACACACAAACACAGCCACACAGGACGGGATCTTGGCATCTTGCTGTGCCGGGCGTGCCGCCGCCGCAACGCTGTCGCTCGGGGAGGAGGGAGGCGCCGGGTGAGGAGGGAGGCGGTCGGGCCGTCGGGGGAGGTCGGGGAAGGCCGAAGGAGCCGGGAGAGGGGGCGGCGGCGGGCGAAGGCCGAAGGAGCGGCGAGGGAGGGGGCGGAGGCGCCGGGGAAGGGGACGGCGGGGGAGGCCGGGAGGGGGCTGCGGTGGAGGGGGCAGTGGGGGAGCCGGGCGCGGTGGGGGAGGAGGCGGCGGCGGCGAGCGACGTGGGGGAGGATGCGGCGGCGGGGAAGGTGGGGGGAGGAGGCGGCGACGGCGAGGGAGGCCGGGAGCCCGGGAGGGAGGGAGGGCGCGGTGGGGGTCTGGGGGAGGCCGGTAGCTCGGGAGGGAGGGAGGGCGCGGTGGGGGAGGCCGGGGAAGGGGGCGGCGGGGGAGGCCGGGACGGAGGGAGGGCGCGGTGGGAGAGGCCGGGTCGTCGGGACTTCGGGAGGGAGGGCGCGGTGGCCGGTGGGGGAGGCGGGAGGTCCAGAGCCGGAGAGAGGGAAGGCGCGGTGGGGGAGGCCGGAGGCGTGCCTGCCGTGGCCGCGTGAGGGCGTGAGGCCCGGAGGGAGCCAGGGAGGGAGAGGGGGACTGAGGGAGGGAGGGCCGGAGGGGGCCGCCGACCGAGGGGAATAAAGGGGGGACGGCCGGACGGGCGTGAGTGGCAGAGTGGGTGACCCGTGACCGGGTGATATGACGCGCGGGGCCAGGGCGCCAGGCGACGTGGCAGACGGGGATGGTTGGACCGTTGGATGGTGGGAAAAAAGATGGAGGAGGGGGCCCGCCGGACAGGAAAAAGAGCTAGATGATGTGAAAAAAGCTGATAAAATAAAGATTTTCACAGAAGACTAATTTGACAAGTTTATTTATTTATTTATTACTTCTAATTTCACAGAGGGCTATGAAGAGTACCAGGGAGCAACGGGGACACCAGAATTCTCTCCCCTGTCCACGGACGCCAACATTGGCGGGTCTGCACGAAGGGCGAAATGCTGGAAGCACATGACCTGGAGCCAGGAAATTCGAGACGGTGAAACGGTAGATATCGCAACTTGTAATTATTGTAATGCTAAATTAAGTACTCATACAGCTATAGGGACAGGATACTTAAACCGCCACTACAAAGCATGCTTACGCAAGATGGCGGCACAGGGCCGAAGGGGAGGAGGAGTACAAACACAGCTGAACTTCGAGGTTGATGGCTCTGTAAGTACTTGGGTATACAACCCGCTTAATGCACGTGAGGAAATTGCTAGATATATAGTTTCAGAAGATCAGCCGATTAGGATGGGTGAAAGCCGCACGTTCGAAAGAATGATCCAACACAGCTTTTGCCCACAGTACCAACATATTAGTAGGAGGACTACTACATCCGATATTTTGCCCACTGTACTCTTTTCCTTACTCGGGAAACCCCACTCTGGGGCGTAAGGTTTTTAACGAGGCAGTAACATTGTATTTCTAAAATATTAAAGAAATTTCACTTTTTCCCAAAATATTTATGTTGTTGTGTGCCTATGTTTTTATGCAATTAATTTAATTTCAACTAGTTTTAAACGAGGCGGGTACAAGAGAATGGAAGATAACGACCGTCGCCACCGCGTTCGCGTTAGCGTATAGTAATTTCGGGCTGGGCTTGGGCTGGCACGGCACGAACGCTGGCACGGTGGGCTTTGGGCCGGGCTTGGGCCTGGCCGAAGACGACGTGGGCCGGCACGGCGAGATGACTGGGCCGAGCCGGCACGGCACGAAGCGGCACGAAGCACGATGGGCCCGGGCCGGCACGGCATGGCCCAAGTCCCAGCTCTAATAGCAGGCATCCCTGTCGAGGTCTACCATGAGGACATCAGAAAGAAAGAGAACTTGCCGACAAGGAATTATCGAAGTTTGGAAGAAGATGCCCATGGACGGCGTCAACTGTCGATGTTTAGTATCAATCTTACGTATGATTATTTGGATTTGGAGGATCTCTTGCTGATCTGACTATGATCACACAGAGAAAGACACAGAGATTTTATATAGGTTCAGGCCTTCTCCTGGAATAATAATAACACTACTCTTGTGCTGCTATTGCTCAATGAACTGATTACAACCAAGAAAGTAATGCGGAATATCTTGCTCTACTTCTATTATTCCTTAGGTCTCCTCTTCTACTCCCTGATGTCAAACCATATATAGCTTGTGAAGCAGCGACAGCTGTTCCATGCCAAGAGATGCCTTAATGTTTTGGATGATAATCGTCCAACGGGAGTTATTATCAGAGAGACGTGGTATCTCACTCGTCATGCGGTGGTTACTGTCAGAGAGAAGTTATGTGCAGTTATTCTAGAGAATAAGTGCATGTGCTAGCCACCTCGTCATATAGACCCACGATGTAATGGGTTGTCCTAGACAGATTAGTCGAAGTTTGGCTTAGTCGTAAGAGGATCTACAACCACAAGGTGGTTGTAGGATGACTTACGATTATGTTATGGTCGTATGAGAACTTACGACTATGAAATGGTCGTAGAAAAGGCTTACAACTAGGGGGTGGTTGTAGATGAACTTATGATCATGAAGTAGTCATAGAAAGACTTATGACCAAACAGTGGTCATTAAAGAGCTTATGACTAATGAGCGGTCGTAGAAGAGTTTACAACTACCTTGTGAAATCTTTTCTTTACAGATAAGGGGTATACTCAAGGACTATAATGATGTAACAATATCATTTATAGATAAATAATAATTTGAGGATTGTTATGTCCTCGTCACAACGTTTCTCCCTCCATAAGCCCCACTGCACTCAGCATGGCAGTAAATCTCCTACAAAGACCCTGTAAAGGCATAAGGAGTGCAGTGATACTAAGCGTGAATGTGAATATATTTGGACGCCATCACACAATGGTTCTATTTTTTTCATTTGGCTGTAAATGTGAATATATCTAGATGTAAATGTCGTATCTATTTTCACTACCGCCACACAACGTACCTTTTTTTTTAACCTAAAATGGAATGTATTTGGATGTAAATGTGGTATACATTTTTACTGCCATCATCACACAATGGTTCCATTTGTTATCTAACTAATGTAAATGTGGTATCCATTTTTATTGCCACTATCACATGGCTATCGTGTACCACGGCTAGGTGTGGTAGTAAGCACTAAAAATGTGTCTAGTAAATTGCACAGTACGGTAAAAACTCATTCATCTGATAGTAAACTAGTTTGTATCCGATAGTAAATGGGTTTCCACGACTAGGTGTGGTAGTAAAGTTTTGCTCCTTATGCATTTATTGGTGAGACTTGTATCATTATGTTCAAAGTTGTAAGTGTCACAACACGAATCGTAGTATCGTACGATCCTACCAGAGGTAGATGACATGGATCACAATATTGATCATAATCGAATAGTATCGTAGTGAGATTAGTTTATGCTACATTAGTTTAATTTGCTTTGTTTTTATTGTTTACATGTTGTTTTAAGGTAAAAAAAAGTATTATCTTTGACATATTGGACTTTTAGATTACTAGTTTATTAAAAAAATAATTAAATAAGTTTCAAAAATCAACCTTAATTCAATATAACATGAATAAGTGTACTTAAATTACAAAATTAAATTAAAAATTCTACTATAGACTTCATATTTAGAAATATAATTTAATTTTTATGTGCAATATATACGCTTTTAAAAATCAGATAGAATCGTGATTCTATGATCCAATCCCGTTAGATGAAAATGATCCTACCTAGGATCGCGATCTTGACAACCTTGATTATGTTACTCTCATCATTAGTAAGCTACCGATGAAAACCATTTGTGAATCGGAGCTGTTAATCAAATGTTATGGCTAAAATAAGAAAAGAAATATTCTAGTACTACGCTCATTTCGGCTTCAGCTTCTGGCTTCCTGCTTATTTTTCACTATTCATAAATTTCGTCTTTTTCTGAACTTTTGGTTTTTTGTTGAGCTTTTTTGCCGGTTCTTTTTTCCCATATTTGTTTGTATTATACGTAATTGGCTAACATATTTTTTTTATATATTTTTTAATTTTTTTAAAATTTAATTATGCTAAATAAGTCTCTGTCAGCTACAGTGTTTTTTCAGCCAGCTACAATGCTTTTCAGCCATAAGCCACCAAAAAAAAACTCAAATGAGCATTTATTAGTTGGTTGGCCACGTGACTAGTTGGCTTAGTCCCTTGTGAAGTGGGTGCACGTGAGGTAGGTAAGTTATTCTATACTCGGGAGTAGAATAACTCATCCGTGTGTATAGAAAAATGGTTATATACTTCTAAGAGTACGTACTCATATTTTTTATATACCGTTTAAATGATTATGCTATATTTTTGTATTCTTTTAAATATACTTTAATAGTAATTGTAAGATACTTTAAAATAAAATTTATGGAAAATTTCATCAATACGAAAACTACTATCTTCTCCTTGTGTGTTCACATCAACGTGGCCACCTTTTTGGCTTTTTTACGCGTGGCACAGAGCCGTGGCCGATCTTATTCACGTGGTACAAACCTATCCGAAGCCCAATGTCTCTCTACATGTGGGATCACCAACTACCTGATCCATCTCAAAACTACCACCGCGCCCACCCATCTCTCTCCCATTTATTTCACACACCTCCACCACTCTCCCGACCGGCGAGGCAGACGAGGCGACGGCCGACGACAGGACGAGGCGGAGGTGCCATTCTCGGCCGGCGAAAAGGTCGCTGCGCCATATCTGGGCACCCTTGGCTACAATGGCCCCATTTGGCATAGCTCTAACTCCGAGATCTATGTTGGATCTGTAGTTTGTTGACTAAATTAAAGTGATTTAAATATTTTTATTTAATATATAATATAAATGAAATGAGTCATGTAAATGCACTTAACATGCCTGCAACTCTAGATCCAGGATTTCCTAGAGCTACAGATGACCAGCTCTAGAAAATCTACAGATTTCCTAGAGCTAGAGCTCTGCCAAACGGGGCCAATATCTCTATATATTCTCGGCCATTGAAAAGATAGCTGCGCCATATCATAAATTATGGATAATAATATTTTGTGTATGAGATAGTAATTTTATCAAATATAAGTAACTTAAGTAATTATAGAAGTTAACTTTATATTTAGAAAATAGTAAATTTTTCATAACTACCAACCTTACTAAATCCTGGAAAAATAACACGTGGTACCGCTTGCGAAGGGGGAGGGGAAACCATGGGTCTAACGCACATAAGAACTGTAAATAATTTCATGTATTATAGATGATAATTTAATGTGTATACGATAGTAATTTTATCTAAACAAATGCTATCGTTTTGCTAGTAACCGCCCGTGGGATGGGATGGTAGGGCGATTGACTGATTAGGTCGGTTAAGGTCGTACATTTATTCTACGCATAACCACTGAACAATGTATGTATATGTGTGTGTTAGAAATTGAGATATTTTCCACAAATATAGGGATCGTGTAGGTAAGGAAGGATCTAGTGTAAACCCATAATCGAGTGCTAATGTGCATGCTCACCCTCAAAATAAGCCTTTGAATATGGTTTGGGTGCACCAAACTATACAGCGAAATTAAGCATCTGTACTCTCTTATGTTCACAAAAACAAAATCTGTTCTTTTCGTTTGTTTCTTCCTTCCAAGGATAATAACGAAAACATGGAGTATCGTACGTGGCACATACATGTCCTACGAAATGACAAATATAAGTGAGAAACACCTCAGGGAGGAGGGTGTATTGGAATCTAGCAAAATGTACAAAGAGGTTGGGATGGATATGCTGATACGGATGCATGCATATATAGGGCTAAAAGATTTGATTTGGGATCCACACGAATAAGCAAAAGAGTTTGGTGTGGTGGTTTCCCTCGCTCTCCTTGCAGCTAGTAGGTAAGCAAGCTAGGGAAGGACAAAGGGGGTGGTGGTAAAGGGAGTGCAGGAAAGGCGACAGTGTTGTTCTTATCTGTGGCTGTGTCTCAAGGAGGGAGGAATAAAGTGGTCATGATGCATATGTACATGTAGGGAGAGAAGATAGAGAGAGAAGAGTGTGTACATGTGTTTACAATGCATGAAGGAGAGAGAAGGGAACCTTTCCTCGGTTGGGCAGAAGGGGAATCTATGCAGGGAGGGGGGGGGGGGGGGGGGGGCGGGGCCATTCAGTGTTTGGGTGTGTATGCTCAGCTGCTAAAACAGCAGGGACAGCATGCAACACCAAAACACATCTTACGAGAGAGAGAGAGAGAGAGAGAGAGAGAGAGAGAGAGAGAGACGTTTTCCCCCTGCAGGAAGTGCGGGAGAAAACATTTTGTTAAGAATTGCTATGGTCCATGCTTAACAACATAGATATGTCTACTTAAAAGATGGCTGGAAGTCTGGAACCAACGGTAGACATTGAATTCACATTTTTTTTATAGGAATTGGGGCGAACGTAATAAATTTTTTATTTCAAGTACTTGTTCTTTGTTGCTGTAAAAAACAGAAAAATAGTTAAGTGCCACTGCAAATACGTATACGTTGGAAAATAACATCCACTCTGAGAATGACACGCGGTAGTAACATATTAGATGATTTTTTTTCAACTCAGTGATCTCTGCACGATCATGGTACTGAGCAAGTGAGCAATATTGCCCTAAAAAACTTATCCTCTATGATTTCACATCTCGTTTATATTCCTTCATACATATTTATCGAGTTTTCTAATTTTATTCAAAAATACAAAATTATACATACGATTTTATTTTTTTTGGCAAAAGTAGGCTATTGTCGCCGAATCGTTGGGCGACTGCCCCTATCGCTCAATGGCCGAGCGACACGAAGACAATAGCTGTACCGTTGGGTGACAGGGATGCAATCGCCCAACGATCGAACGATAGGTGCTGTCGCCCAACCGCTAGGCGACAACACCTCCTATCGCCCAACGGTTAGGCAACTAGAGTCTGTTTTTTATTATTTAATCCTTTCTTAAAAATATTTTAAAGTTAATGCCTTGTAAACTTTATTTCCAATTCAGACCCCTTTAGGTATGTGTCAGACCCAGATTTTACAATTCGGAATCTACTGTGTTTAGCTGCACTATTCCCTGGATCAGTAGATAGTGCACACAGTTACAGAAATGGACATCAAATTACATATCATGCGGAAGCATAAATAAAATAGTAGACTTACTTATGGGCCGATTAGGCCGAAATCCATAAAATGCAACAGCGGAAGAACGAAGCACACAGGTGGGAACTTCAAGACATGCCCACAGGCAGCCAACTGGAGGTTCGCGGCTAGTTCTTGACATCTTTATCTTCTTCGCCATCATGATCCAAAAGTATTGCTGAAGCGTAATGATTTGATTCCTGATTCTGGATTTTGTGGGGAAAGCGAATATGAGCACAAACCACCGTGCTCGCGAGCCAAGACACAGAATGCAAGTAGATAATATGCATGGCTTATCAAAGGAGGGCTCAGGTTATTTTATTTGCCATAAACTGCATTTGAAATTTGATATATAGAAATCTCCTGAGACTTAGCAGTTTGAACCAAATCATATTGTGCGAAAGAATGCAATATCATTAATACTGATACAGATTTTTCGTTCACCATATATGGCATCTGCACCATATGCTTATCTTTCAGCGTTATAAATGCTTAACTTATCACTTGGACGACACCCAGGACAATTCAAACCAGGACCATCTGCAGCCCTTCACTTTTCCATTTCCACCCACAAAGTTTTTGAAATAGAACTATATCTAGTTAAGTTCCCATGTCCGCCCGTGACCGTGGGCACGGCTATTCGAATAGTTTTGACTCTGCAGAGTGTGTACACTTTCACCACAAGAGACAATCAACTCGTTGCCCCACACGATGCCTTAGTCATGTGGTTGAGCAGACCATCACAGTGACTTTTCAAAGTATCTAGTCCCGTTTCTCATTCACCTTATGGGAAACTGTCCACTTGTGGTGGGTCCGATCTATGCACGGGATGTTTCCCCATAGTTACTAACGCAGCCGGGCTTCTCAACTCCCCGCAACGCTTAGAACAGCTGGGAAAACTTCACCCTCCACCAGTGTCCCTTCAGGCCCCCTTGCCATAGCATATCAACTTCTATCCACTACCGGTGAGATGAGTTTGGGGATTTTGATAAATTTACTTAGCCAAGTTGTACTTTACAGACTTGCGGTTGTACTATTTTACACAGGAGGTCATGACAAGATTCAGTCCTTAGTATTATCTGAGCGGTTCTACCACACACTCCATAATTTGTGCTTCCACTGCACCACATACCAGCCCCCAAACCATCCGCTTAGATATTAAAGCAAATTGAGAGTTTTGGGAGCATAAAATAACCATGTCAAAATATACCAGTCATTCCCACCATGACTGTCCGAATCAATTTCTCATGATTAAAAGTGATGCTTGGGGCAATTTCTTGCCCCGGGTTCCTAAACAATGCTAAGCATGGCATATAATTAAGGACTTATTTTCGAAAACTAACCATTATAAAGTTTTCCACTAGGCGACAAGGCTCACATATGCAATATTCCAAAGAGGGGTGTAATACTTAATCAAGTTGAACAATGGGCATATAGCTAAAATTTTAAATCAACATATTTTGCACATAAAATAACAGCATGCAATTTGATAATTTAAACTAAAGTAATTTGCATAAAATATAGGTTCAACATGATCAAAGTATTGACTCGCCTGGCGCGGTTTACCGCGGTCTTGAGCTCACTCAATGCTTTCTCATTCGATTGGCTTGAGTTTCTGATCTTTATCTTCACTTCACTCTTGATCTCGCTTGATCCCTCGATTCTTCAGGACTTCAATTTTCTAGTTGCACGCTAAACAACTGAATCCAAACAACTACAAATAACTCAAAAAAACTCCAAATAAATCCAAATAAACTCAATTTAGTTTTATTATGAGTTAATGGGTGTTTCGAGTGATGTGGGGCATGGCCGGTGGTAGAATACGATGGTTTGACCTTTTATTAATACTTTTTTTATTTTTTTGTATTTATCAAGGAAGTTCCATGAGTTAGATTAAACGCTGAGCATTATTTTGTCGAGCGCTAATATCCAGGGCATATGCTATATAGAAGTGATATATACAATTTTTAGCTTACCGAATTAATGTTAGAATCCGGGTTGACCGCATTTTGTGGTGCGACATTTTATGTACACTTAGTTATTACTAGGCTAAGTTTAATTTGAATTAGGGTCTATTTATACGGGTCCCAGCTTGCTATATATACAATTATGCTCAATATTACTATACTAAAGCTAGTGTTAAGATTTAATGGCACATTATCATTTTGTCTAAGCTTCAGTTATTATTAAGCTTAGCTTTAGAATTTTAACTTAAATCATTTATCCGAGGAAGGCTTGATTTACAGGGTCACATTTCCATATTTGCTATTTAGCAAAATTTACCACTAAGGTTTATTTCATGGTGGTCTATCACATGTCAGGACACATATGTTTATATTATAAGCAAAAGTATGCTTTATTGTATGTGGATATTTAACCAAAGTCACTACATCTTTTTACTAACTATGGCCTGAATTAACTATTTAGGCTATATCAGTTGTTAATATAGTAAATAATCAGATATTAATTATTAAGTAACCTTATTTTACCTCCTAATTAAATTTACTACATTCCCTAGATTATTTCCAAAATTGTCCATAATTTTCACCAGAATTTCAAATGAGCTCTAAAATTCCTGGTTTTAGTTCCATTGGGTAGATCTTGAATTTAGATGGATTTAGAAATTTGTTTCAATCAATTTGGAGTTAAAATGAATAGGTTATGCCCATTTAAAATTCTCAGTCTGATTAAATCTAGAAAATTATTAAATTTCTGACAGATGGGTCCCACTTTCCAGTTTATAAATCTCTGTTTTATTTTTATTTTCATTCTCTGTGCCATTGACATGTGGGACTAGCTACTGTTCTTTAATTAAGGGTGGGGGCCCACATGTCAGTGAGGGGTTTTAAATTTATTACACTAATTTCAGCACTTATGGCAATCATTAACCATTAACTAGCATTAATTAATCCTCTGTTTGAACTAATGAGCTTGTTATATACTCAAATTAACCTCTAATACTCTCATAATCCTTTTTAATGTTTTTTCCTACTCTCTTTAAACATTTCCTAATTTACTCTTAATCATTTACTAATTACTCTCTCTATTTACTGTAGCTTGGCAAAAATTACCTAAAAACCTAATCTAAACCCTGCGGCCAGAGGAATCGAACTCGGGTCGCTCGAACGAACGCAAGCGCTGCTAGCCAACTCGCTCTCGGGTCTTACCTGACGGGTGTGGTGCAGACAACCAGATGAAGGGTTGGTGCGGACGTTGGAGCAGAGGAACTCTGGGGCGGGCTCGGTCGGTGGCGTCGCCGGCGATGGGTGGCCGGAGGTGGTCGGGTGATGGCGAAAATGCGTTGTACGCGCCGAGGTGAGTCCGGTGGTGGTGTTGGCGGGGACCGGGGGCCTTCGGAGCAGGCCGGTGGCGAGCGGTGGCGGTGAGCTCAGGGAAGCTCTCAGTAGCGGCGAGGTACGGGCGGCGGGATGTTCAGGTGAGACCGGGGACGACCTTGCGACACTCCGGGGATGGTTTGGGCGCGTGGAATTGAGCTCTGGCGGCGTGGAACGGCGAAGAGAGTCGGCGGCCAGAGTTGGGGACGATGGGGCTCACCGACGATTGAGGGGGCTCGGGCTCGATTACTCTCTACAGTAGGTGGAGGGAGGCGTGGCGAAGCGGGTGGAGAAGTGCAGAGGCTTTATAGGCGACGGGAGAGCGCGGGCAATGGTCGGCACCGTGCGGTCTTGTTGGGCGGCCATGGCAGGCGGCGGCAGCGGGAATCCGACTGGCACGCAACAATTGCAGCTACGGGGTGATGATGCGAATCTCTGTGCGCAATCATCCCTTGCTTTGTAGCTCCACGTGCGCGCTGAGTAGCAGAGGGCCTGCGCCACGTGTCCGAGCAGATGCGACCGAGCGGAGGGAGGCCTGTGGGTGGTGGCGCCGGAACCCGACTAGCGAGCGACTACACGGCAGGCTTTTGCGCCGCGCACGCGAAGGGACGTGTCGGCAGCGGGGCAGCAGCAGAGTCGGGCATGCGCGCCACGGGGAGAAATGGCACTGAGCGGGGGCAGAGCCGAGTGAAGGCCGGGAAAGAAGAAGGAGCCGCGCGCGGGCTGAGCGGGCCCACTGGCCAGGGAGAGAAAACGGGGAAGAAGCGGGGCTCGCGTGGCAGCGACAGAGGGCGCGCTGGGCCGGCCGAGGCGGGAAAAATAGGATCGGGCCACTTCGGCTGAAGCGGGAGGCGCGGGAGTGGTTAGGGTTGGGCCGGTCTGGTGGCTGGCCTGACCCCAGCTCTCTCTCTCTCTTTTATTTTTGTTTTGTTTTGGCTTATGTATTTGTGTAGATGTGTATATGGTATTCATGTCTTATTCACTCCCTCTTGTTCACCTAATTTTATACTTATGTATTCTGGCCACTAAATTTTGTAGGTTCAGGATTTTGGTATGTATATTTATATATATGTATATATACATATATATATGTCCATATATGTTGGTATTTCATTTACTTGCTTCCATTGTTATTCATGCCATTATTTTTAGAAATGATATTTTATGTTCTAAGTCAAATTTCTTCCTTACTTTTATGGTTCATCTTTTCAGATTCGAATTTTAAATTTTGATTCTCTATTGCCTAAATAGGTTTGTCTCTTTCTTGAACCCTTTTTCTTTTTAGAACCTCAACCATATTTTCAGAAGAATGCCATAAACTCCAAATTCAAATACAACATATTGCAAAAAATAATTCAAAAGCCTCACACTTTTCAAATTTAAATTTTCAGGATGTTACAGTATGCCACCACCCGTGGTGTGGCTAAACCGTACTTTCACGCCACACACTACGGCATGACAAAATGCCACCACCCGTGGCATGGCAAAGGCTTGCATGGTGTGGTTAATTTCATGTGAGTAGCTTGTGAGGCAGAGTGTTACCTTGTCTTTTTGAAAAGTTGCTGGCGAGGCAGAGTGTTGCCTTGAACTTGAAGAACTTGCAGCTGTCCCTGCACTAACAGAGGGGCGGCACATGATCCGCTGTGTCAGAAAGCGCGCTGTGTCCCCTCGCGGGCTATAAAATGCACGCCCCACCCTTTGCAATTAAGACCACACTACCCTCCCAACTGTAGAAAGAAGAACCTTCTCTGTTCTAGAGTCACATACCATGGCAGACGCCGAGGGCCCAATCCAACTGGGGTCGCCTACGCAAGACCTTCCCCTCGAGAAAAGGGGGACTTTAGCCCTAACTATCGCTTGATGCCAAACAAGCGTGGTCAATCGGTATGGCTGTAATGCAAACACAGGGAGGATGTGGTCATATAGGTCGCAGACGGCCATTTCAATGGCAGATGACATTTCTTCCGATGTCCACACTCTAGGGTACAAGTATCCAATAGTTTATTTTCTGCTACTGGTAATAGAGATTGCATGTTAACCCTTCTTTGTAACAGATGACGAAATGCAACTTTGTCCGCTAGATCGATCCTCCCCATGAACGCCATGTTGTGGTGTACATGGATACGTTGTGCAATCGAATCGTAATGTTGGAGGAGTAGGTTGACAATCTCAATCGAGTGTTACCTGCACATCTTTGTAACAAGTTGACACAAGCTATTAGATAGGACGATCGGTTATATAAAGAAATTATTCACAAGACAGAGTACGTACCTATCGCCAGCACCAGAGAGCCCATAGTCGATGCTCCACCTCGCCCTCGTGGTACATCTCCTGCCCGTAGGGAGTGCTGTTGTCCAATGGGGGCCGTCCGAGGCTAAAGCGCTCGAACGAGCACAATTGTAGTAGGAGCGAACACCCCACGAGGACCGAGTTTAGCCTCAACCTACAGCACGCGTCGCACAAGCCATGATAGGTGGTGGAAAGTGTGGCTGAGCCCTAGCTGATCTAAGCAGCCTCCCCGTCAGTGATGGCCCTAGCGTATGCAACAAGCCATGCACTGACGGTGTCACCGTGGCTGCTGGTGAATAGCACCCAACCAAACAGCCACAACAAGTAGGCCTCAAGGTGGTGTGACACCTAGTACTCGTCACTGGCCGGGTCCATTCGCTCGACTTGAGTACAAGCAAAAAGTTAGTAAGACCGTAGTATGGAAAGGAGAGCGCAGTACTCCCAACAAAAAGGGTGTGGAACACGTACTTGGAACTGCGAGAGCCACCATAAGGGTGGGCCATGCCTCTATGTTTGCAAGAAGGTGTAGTACCCCTCTGCGACTGTAGGAGGAAGGACTCCGTGAAACCTGGCTAGATGCCTCATTGTGCCAGTCAGTCGGGGCTTCCTCCGAGAAGGCAACATCTCCCACGATAGGGAGGCCAAGCAGCAGGGAAACGTCCTACAGAATAGAGGCCATCTCCTCAAATGGGAGATGAAAAGTGTGAGTCTACAGCCACCATTGATCGACGAGAGTTGTCAGTAGGGAGTGGTCAAACAGGAAGCATTGTGATCGCTTCGGCCTGGCTTGGACGTCTCAATCATCGCCGACCAAAAGTGGTGCTAGCTCGTTCTCGTCCATGGCCTTCACCATCCGGGCTAGAGGTAATAGACTAGCAGTGCTAAGCCTGTGAAGCAAGAAAAGGTCAGTATGAGAGGTACATATCACGAGAAGATAGTGCTACCGAGATGCGACCCTATCTGTCCAGCGTGGGTCTAGCCTCTAGGCCACTCAAGGTGTCCGTGTGTGGATCACCCCTAACTCAGTCACATCACCCGCGCCCACAGTATGCGGGACATGACATGATGTGCGATGTAGTTGTATTGCCCATCACATACACCGTGTGCAATTGGTCCTTATTTGTCTTCATCTGCATGTATGCTGTAATCTTAGTGCAGTAGGGTGTTTGTGGGTTAGCGGCATGAAGTACGGCATTTGCATGCCTCTCCCTAAAATAGTCGATTGTGTTATGTATAACAACTCCCATAATGGTGACGAGGGGCTGAGAACGAAGGCCCCTAAGAACCTAGTTATACACCTCTGCAATGTTAGTGGTCATTATGCCATACCTTGCGTCGTACGTGTCGTGCAGTAGGGACAACTCTTCCAAGGGCTTGGCCTTGATCTATTGGGAGAAGCACTTGGTGTTCCTCGAGGTCCTCCTCCTCGGACAAGCAAGTTCAGACTCTGATAGTGGTGTGAGGCATTCGGGTTGTGCCACCCCAGCAATGCTGGTCCCTTGTTCCTCTTGTCCACATGTTTCTTGCTGTGCTCATCCAACATCGCCCATAAAGCATCAAATTTACGGTGCTGGTTCTGCATAGCCAGTCTCTTAAATAACTTCACCAATGGTTGCTTCAGGAACTGCTTGAAGAAATTGGCCCCCAGGAGGTGAATGCACCATCTGCTCCTCATATTTGGCCAAGGGAACAGCTCCATGGTGTCATGCTGAAGTGTTCTTATGGCCTTCAACATCCCAATGTGGCGGTCATGAATTACGCAGTTACATGATGAGCTTCAACAACTCCCACCCTCACATGTCAAAGGAACCACAAATAGCTATTGTAATTCTTACTCCCGACAAATGCGATGGCCAACGACAAAATATGATTGTTCCTATCAATGCCAATGGCTGTAAGAATCTACCCCATCAACTGAGATCATGGGTAGCATATGCCTGAAAGCCTTGATGTAGGCACCAAAGGCTAAGAAGGCTCTCTTTGTGTAAAACAATAATAATGACACAATAATAGTTCATACATATACCATACATATGTGTTGTTCTTTCTGTTTACTACGCCTTCAGGTAATCATAATGTGTTAAATGGAAGGAGTGTAAATGAAAAATATATATACCATGTATACATGGTGTATTCTTTGTTTAGTGCAATTTCAGGCTATCAAAAGCCGAGGACGGCTTTTCTTGAAGAAGGGGAGAATGATGCAGATACAGACATGATTAGTGATTTTCAGTTAAATATATTATTTAACTGAAAAGAATTATTGAGTCGTATTAAATATTATCAGGTAAACTCTAATTTAATTGGGTCTTTAATGATCATACTTGGAGGTACGGAGCTACTACTATTTTATTTAATTATATATAGGCCTATACTCGATCTGTACCAGTCTACAGTAAAGATGCATTTAGAAGGTCTCGTCGATACTAGTGCGTCGTCCATCATTTCAAGTGTACAAGATAATGAGGATATCTCAATTGGACCGATTACGCGAGCACGAGCCAAAAATATTAATGAACAGGTGAACTCGCTCCTAATTAAATTTGGTTTTTAATTTACATGAGAATTGACTACTACCTAATGCTAGTATTTTAATTGGTCTCAGATTTTTACATGAGGAGATGTTGCGATACCGAAGCCAGAAAAAAATCAGCCGAGCAAGAAAATTATGTATGTGCATGTGGGCCGATACGAAAGATAAACAAAAGAAAAAAATGCAAGTTGCTATGTGCTGCGTGTGCGTTACAAGCCTCCAGGATTGAGTGTCTCTTTCTTTTGGGAAGTAATGGAAGAAACGTGCTTTAACTTCAAGCATGCATGCATCCACGCATGCAATGAAGTAAGGCCCCGTTTGGCAGAGCTTTAGCTCAAGATTTCCTAGAGCTGATCATCTGTAGCTCTAGGAAATCCTGGATCTAAAGTTGCAGGCATGTTAAGTGCATTTACATGACTCATTTCATTTATATTATATATTAAATAAAAATATTTAAATCACTTTAATTTAGTCAACAAACTACAGATCCAGCATAGATCTCGGAGCTAGAGCTGTGCCAAACAGGGCCTAACTTGCATGCATACGGAAGAGAAAAGGAACCATGCATGCGTGAGGTGAAAAAAAACACGTTTGGAATAAAGGAAGGGAAACATGGCTGTTTTGGACGGGAAGGAAGTAAAACGGAAATAAGAGATCAGTGTGGATTGTTAGCTGGCAAAACGCATGAAGAAGAATTCGGATCAAAGAAGGGACGAGCCAAGAGATTAGAAGCTAGGTCCAAGTTAGGAACGAGTCATCACGATTTTTTTTTCTTTTATTTGTGCGTGCGTGAGCGTTGGCTCGGTGGAGTTGTTGAGTTTGTATCGGACGACTCGTTGAGTTCACCTCAGATGGGACTCGGCACTACTACAGAAAAGGTCATCAGAGACGGTTCGAAAACGTCATCACAGACAGTTTTATGAACCGTCTGTATTTATGGGTCAGTGATAATCGAAGGTCATCACAGACGGTTTTCGGACCGTCTGTGATTATCAGCTATCACAGACGGTTTTTGAGTAAAACCCGTCTGTGATAGCTGATAATCACAGACGGTTTTGACTCCAAAACCGTCTGTGATACTTATTATCACAGACGGTTTTTGAGTCAAAACCGTCTGTGATAGCTGATAATCACAGACGGTTTTGACTCAAAAATCGTCTGTGATATTCCCTTCAACCCCTAAATATATTTATGTTTATTTGCTAGCCTCAGGAAATGCTAGCCATACCCTCTGAAACAAGCAGATAATCACAGACATAAAACATATACAATTCACACATCTCATTTCATTTCAGATACATTTCACATCTCAATTCATTTCACAGACATAAAACATCCAATTGACAAGGCACTTCATTTCACAAACATAAAGCATCCATTTCGCAAATCAATTCATTGAATCGAAATAAAATATCCATTAACAAATACACAATTGTAAAAGATCTACACTGCATTTGCACTTAGAATTACAATAAAAAATCTTCTCGGCAGTGGAACTCTCCATCTGATCTTACGACTTTACTCCACAAAAACCAAATGAACTCTCCTCGAATTTTTGCAAAATCCGGCTGTTTCAATGCAGATGTAGAGATGGGCGCAGACTGTCGATAGGAATATCAACGCGCGCACATATAAAACTTGACATATATGAAATAAATGTGGAAAGATTGACAAACCTTAGGAGTGGAGATCTTGCTGGAATCGAGGAGTAGTCTCATATGGTGGCACACGTAGTATCCACACGTGTTGTCCGGCTGCTGCTGGTGGCACTGCAAAAAATAGAATGTGTTAAATCAAGTGGCATTACTACTAAGTGTTGTATATGATTAATTAATGTGTAGCTAGCCAATACCCGAAAATTGCGATCATGTTTCAAGGGCTTGGCAGCTGTCGTCGAGCCACTTGTTTGTTGAACGTATGTGACGAACGACCTTCGTTATTCGAAAAAGTTAGATTAGTCATTCGGAAGGAAAGAAAGAGTACAATGTACAATGTACTAATTACCTATCAAGTATTTCGGCGATAGCTGTGTACTTGGATTTGTTCTTACTTAGAGAATCAAGGTATATAGCCTTGTTCCATTTTGGTATAATTACAATTAAAATCCAATGGAAGTTCTCATTGTATGGCATAAAAACAAATTTCTTATCTTGGTGAGCCAGCAGTGCTTTTGTAATATAGTCCTCGACGAAGGATGCATCCTCGTTGATGGTATCAATGGCGACCAAGCGTGGGTCCAGGAAACCAATTGGTGATTTCGATGATCTAGCTTCGATCAGCATGAATCTATATATATACATAGAAAAGCAACAAATTATGACATATATCGGTATTACATGAACAGAGACTGTGATTGTACAGACTTACAGCGTCCAGCATCGAACGAGTGAGGCGTCGAGAGCGTTGAGCGTGAAAACAACAAATATATCGTCAAAGGTAACCGGGAAGACACATTCCTGAACTTCGTGCAAGAAATGTTCCGGCTTGAATTTGACCATGATACCTGAGCGCCGTTCTACCTCTGGTCTATTGGACTGTTCCATATACCAAATGTGGAATCTTTGGCAACCAAGTCCTAGCATTGCGAGGTGCTCTTTCGGGAATATCATCGGCTCGCCTAGCACGAATTTGTGGGCCAATGGCAGGTACGTACGAGATATCGTTATCATCCTTCGTCTTTGATTTGCCATGGCCACTGCCTCGACTGCAGGTCGACTTCACGGTAGTCGACTGTAATGGTACAGATGGTGCAAGTTGCTTTGGCGAGAATAGCACCCGTGGAGGTAGCACCGGTGCAGGTAGCTCTGCTTCGCACTGCCCGTGTGGAGATGGCACCAGTGCATGTTGCTGTGGTTCGCACTGCACTTCTGGTCCTGCCACCGGTGAAGAAGCCTCCAGGGAGATGTCGCTTTTGGGCCACTGGATGAATGTTCCAATGGCCTGTCCTAGAGTCACGATCTCGTCGTTGGGGGGCTTCGGTAGCGGGAGCACCTCAAAATTGACATGCACACCATCCACATTAACTTTTGCGAAGCCTGGCGCTAAAGTTTGACCGTGCACCATGGCCCCGATACCAGACGAATATGCCTGGCCCCAAGCAGCGTACAAGGGAATGGAGCCATATCTCACTTGGAGCCTGCACTTCGTAGGCTCCTACATAACGATACAAAATTAGCTACTCGAATAGGCCTATCAATGGAGTAAGCATTCGAGAGATAATAATTATTATCAGGATGTTGTCCACAGGAAATTTGGCCTGGGTTTGCGTCGGATTGGACGCGCAGCTACTCGGATGGTTGTGCGGGCTAGCTAGCACAGGAGCAGTAGTAGCGGCATGCTGACTTTCTGTCTGTTTCCGCACCTCATCTCTGATTACATCAGCCATCTGAGCTAATAGCTCGTCTCTAAGAGATTCCTTGATCTCTTCTCGTAGCTGTGCGTCACGCTCGGCTTTGTTTCTCTTCCTACGCCGACACATCTCGGAGTCATCTTGGAAACCATGTTTCCAAGGAACGTAAAGCCCAAGGCCTCTCGTACGACCCGGGTGCTCCTTGTTTCCCAGGGCCACGGAGAGCATATCATTCTCCCTTGTTCCCTGGAATGATCCAAGGGTAGATTCAAAACTCAGCTCTTCCTGCAAGATCACAAAACGTCATTTCAATTCGTACGAAGTTGTGGAGTAATTACAAGCTACGTAATTCTATCGATATCTTACCAGGCGCTGGGACACTTGCTGGTCTGCAGGGTTTCGAAAGGAGACGTCCCCCGATGTCGTTGTAGAAGACCTTGCTCTAATCCAATTTCGAGCGCGGTCATCCGGGATATTGGAAAACGGCGGGGCGATGTCCTGTGCAGCTGCCAGGTCATCCTCCTTCCTCCACTGCAAGATTTTACCCGCATACCCAGATGTGTCAAGTCTGTGGGGGTGTGTGTTTTTTTGCCTGGAGGGCCTTGTGCGCCACACTTGTACTTTTGAAATCTTCGGACGTCTTCGTCGCCTTGAACTCTTCCCATTGTGGTTCCAGGAATGGGTATTTATGAACAGGCGTTTCGTCCGTCTCCACATATTTCCGGACAAGCGTGCTCTTGAAGTTCTTCCATGCTTTGCACGCCGCTTGGTAGGTTTGTCGTTGCACAGCGTGTAAGTGTTCTTCTGGAAACTCGAACGATGCCAAAATTTCGGTCCACAGCTCACGTTTCCGAGTGTCAGGCATGTTCTTCCACGAATTGTATGTGATCTCAATTCGTTCTCGTGCAACTATTCCGACCATGGTTCGGAATGCGTTTACTGCTTTTTGAGGAAGGATAGGGACCCCAGATGCATTTACCGCTGTGATGTGGCATTCCTCAAGACACAGCAGCAGGCCTCGAATGTGTCTCGGATGCTATGCTCCATCTGAAGACCAGCTCTTGGGATTCCTCAAGACACACCAGCAGACCTCGGATGTGCCTCGGATGCTATGCTATGCTTCGAATTGGCAGTCATGCGCCTGACGAAACATTTCATCTTTCCACCCAAATGGTCCATGTATCTTTTGCAACAATCGCAAGATTTCTTTATCTGGGAACCTCATCCACAACATTCTCCACTCTGACAATGCTTCTTTTTCCCGCAAAATTCAAGGCAATTTTATTACAAAAGTGCAAAAAAAGACATTCCCAGATTCTTCGTGAGCAGCCACATAGCCGACTTCTTCGGTGAGCGACTATCCATCTGCTTCTTCCCACTCCTTTTCTTCATCTCTGGTCTCTGGATCACGTACGCCAGTAGCGATGATTCTGTTGCCGAAGCAGATCCTTGTGCTGGTCCACATAAGGCGCCACTTCAGTCATGTGTTGCAACACCGTTGAAATGGGCTTGAGTGTACGTGTCCATATCTGGAGTGATTGCTTTCCTTCCGATAGTTCCGAGACCCTTCAGCCTCCCCTCATGACGAGATTGAGGGACACCTATCGGTTGAATCTGAGCCATATAATCGACACAAAACTCAATAACCTCTTCGCTTGCATAACCTTCGACGATGCTGCCCTCCGGCCGAGAACGATTCCGTACGTAGGACTTGAGAATTTCCATGAACCTCTCAAATGGGTACATGCTACGTAGGAATACGGGCCCGCACATTTTTATCTCCCACACAACGTGAACAATGAGATGGACCATGATATCGAAAAACGAAGGAGGGAAATACATTTCAAGGTGACATAGAGTCATCACCACCTCGTCCTGCAGAGCATCTAGTCCTTCGGGATCGATGACCTTCTGAGCAATTGTGTTAAAGAAATAACATAGCCTCATGATTGTCTCTCGAACTTTGATCGGCAAAATATTTCTAATTGCAATAGGGAGCATCTGTGTCATCAGCACATGACAATCATGAGACTTCATGCCATTTAACTTCAAATCTTGCATCGAAACAAGTTTCTTCACGTTGCCGGAGTAACCAGACGGAACTTTAACACCATGCAAGCACTGGCACAGTTCTGTTTTCTCAGCCTTGGACAAAGTGTAACACGCAGGGGGAAGGTACGTTCGTCCATTATCAGTGCTTGTCGGTGCTAACTCAGGCCTGATGTCCAAGTCAGCCAAGTCAAGCCGTGCGTTGACACCGTCCTTTGTTTTATCACGGATGTTCAGTAAGAGACCAATCAAGCTGTCGCACACATTCTTTTCTACGTGCATGACGTCGACGCAGTGCCGAACATCTAGGTACTCCCAATATGGTAAGTCCCAAAATATTGATCTCTTTTTCCAGGTGTTCTTCTCATGAGCCCTCAATTTACGTCCCTTTCCGAGGACAACATCTAAATCCTTAACCACATCATAAACCTCGTGTCCCCTTAAATGCCTTGGAGCTGAACCGTCTTCCTTCTCTCCGTCAAATTGTTTCTTCATCTTGCGGTATGGGTGAGCCCTCCGAAGGAACCGGCGGTGACGCATGTAGACGGTTTTACGTGAGTGTCTCAGCCACACACTCTCGGTACCATCTAAACAGTGAGTACAAGCTTTGGCACCTTTTGTACTATGGCCCGATAGGTTACCAAGGGCAGGATAATCATTTATGGTGCAGAATAATAAGGAGCGCAGAGTGAAGTTCTCTCGGTTGTATGCATCCCATACCTGTACCCCTTCGTTCCACAGCACTTTTAGATCTTCCACCAACGGTGCTAGGAACACATCGATATCATTCCCAGGTTGTTTTGGCCCTTGGATAAGTATCGACAGCAAAATGTACTTTCGCTTCATACTCAACCAAGGAGGAAGGTTATAGATGCAGAGAGTCACGGGCCATGTGCTATGTCGGCTGCTCATGCTACTGAAAGGATTCATTCCATCTGTACTCAGTCCAAACCTTATATTCCTTGGTTCTGCACCGAACTCTGCAAAACTCCTATCGATGTTTCTCCACTGGGCGGAATCAGCAAGGTGTCTTATCATTCCATCCTTCTTGCGCTCCTCCGAGTGCCAACGCAGCAGTTTTGCCTCCTTTGGGTTTGCAAAAAAACTTTTCAAACGGGGAATTATAGGAAAATACCATGCCACCTTAGCAGGAGGTCCTTTCTTCGCCTCTCTTCCCTCGCCATCATCTGATTGATTGTTACGTTTGTATCGGGATGCGTCGCACACCGGACATACATGCATGTTTGCATACTCTTTACGGTAGAGGATACAGTCGTTCGGGCATGCATGTATTCTTTCTACTTCCATTCCCAACGGACAAAGAACCTTCTTGGCTTTATACGTGGTTTTAGGCAACTCATTTCCCTCCGGAAGCATGTCCGCTAAAAGACCTAGCAGCGCCGTGAAACTCTTGTCGGACCAATCGTTGCTTGCCTTCAATTTCAACAGTTCAAGCACGGCCGACAACCTCGTGTACTTGCAGCCCGTGTACAAAGGTTTCTCTGAGTCCTCCATCAAGCCACGGAATTTAACATACTCTCTCTCATCATAGTTCTCTTCTACATCGCGAAGCATCTGATCCAGATTATCATCGTGCAACCTATCCGAATCCGAGCCACAATCGACATCAACCGGCGGCATGTCATTCACTTCACCGGCGATGTCATCCGGGGGCATATCATTCACTTCACCGGCGATGTCATCCGGCGGAATATGATCATTCACTTCGCCATGACTGGTCCAACACGTATAATCCTTTTTGAAACCCCTCCGAATCAAGTGCGCTTCAATTTGCCCTCGGTTCTTAAACATCTTCAAATTCTCGCAGTCAGTGCATGGACAGCACATATATTCCACCCCCTTATTCAACATATCCTCCTCGGCGGCTCTTATAAAAGCAGAAACGCCATTAATGTACTCTTCACCCACACAGCTCGCGGCATACATCCAGCTTCGGTCCTACGTTACGTACATATATAACAACTTAGTATTAAAATCTAGATTAACTAATTATAACTACATATATATCGGCCACATTTATTATATTAAGACTTAATTTGCTAGCTCAATTCATATTGCAAACACAACATCTATTATATAACCAATAATTTTGCAAATTAACCATCTTCAATAACCACTCATGGATTACTTAGACCTAAATTGTAATGCAATTAAAGAAAAAATAAATTTCATTACTAACCATATCTACAGCAACCAGGAAAGTCTGAATCTTAATTCAAAGCTCAATCTCTGCCTCTTCCCACCAAATTAACTGGCCTGAAATCGCCTAGCTTCCTCCCGAGTGAAAAAGTGCGCAGTAGTGGCTAGATCTGGATCGAAATGAAGACAGATGCGGTCTGAGCAGCGCAATAAATGCCTTAGTCATTATCGCAGACGGTTTTTAACTAAAAACCGTCTGTGATAACCAGCTTATCACAGACGGTTTTTTATTAAAACCGTCTGTGCTAAATATTATCATAGACGGTTTTTTATAAAAAAAACTGTCTGTGATAAGCTTCATGCCAGAACGCTTCGCGCGTGTTTCCATTGCCAGAACGCTTCGTGTTTCGATCGTCTAATTAACGTCTCTCGATCGTTATACGAAGCGTCTATATCATTAATGCTTCGTGTGTGTTTCGATTGCCAGAACGCTTCGTGTTTCGATCGTCTAATTAACGTCTCTTGATCGTTATACGAAGCTTCTATATCATTAATGTTTGGGTATACGATGCTAAAGGTTAAATATGCGCGCCTAATCCAGGTCTCTTCTACGTACGTACAATATGGATTCTACTATTCTTGTGATCATCTCCTTCCTCTCATCTGTTCATCATGAATTGTTCGGCCGAAACCTTACACAGGCGGCCAGCAATTTGCATCTGGAGCAGCTTCTCCGCACACGCCCTGCTCTCCTTCCCCGACTTTCTTGCATCCGTCAGCTCAACCTCATCATCCGCCGTCGACGGAGGTGTCTCGCTGCCGCTCAAGAAAGGGAAACATCCCTCACCCTGGTTCTTCTCCACAATGTGCGCAAAGCGGAAGAAGCTCTACACGCATTGGAGAGACTGATGGATAGCCTTGCCGATCAAGCAAATACGGCAGATTCTGAGGAATCTTTTCATGCTATCCTCTACGACATTATGGATGCTTCTGATCATTTGCCCAGGCTGGAGGAGGAAGTGCTGAGCACAAGGACAATCTTAACGGCGTTCGAGAATTTAGCGGCTGATCCTCCAAGTCCCCAAGTCGAAGAAGAAGCGTACGAAGCCCAAAAGATTACAATATGGGAAACTCTTTACCTGTGCGACTTTTGTAATAAATTTGCCTCTAATTAAAATTAATAAATTTGCCTTTAATTTGTGATCTCTTGTCTCAGTAGTTCTGTAGTTAAGTTATTAGAAGCAATGTGTACTTATATATTAACCTCTGATCTAGAATATGACAGACAAAGGGACATCACAGACGGTTCTTGTTAAAAACCGTCTGTGAACATTCACAGACGGTTCTTAACAACAACCGTCTGTGATAGTCGACACAACACAGACGGTTTTTAATAAAAAACCGTCTGTGATAATCCTAGATTATCACAGACGGTTTTTAATAAAAACCGTCTGTGATATTCCAGTATCACAGACGGTTCAGAGGTAAGAACCGTCTGTGATACTCCTTTTTCCCGCCACAAATACCACAGACGGCCTTCAAATTAAAACCGTCTGTAATAGTGTACATTACAGACGGTTTCACAAAACCGTCTGTGATTTGGCGTCTACTATTAGCCTTTCTGTAGTAGTGCGGTTTTTCTTCGACCGAGAAAACTTTTTGAGTGGACCTTAAAAGTACTATTGCGTGCATGAGTAAAGACAGACCACAAAAAATAGATCTATTATTTTTCAGATAGCCATGCGCTTGTTCCTCCTAGGGTTTGGCATATGATTGCAACCTAGAGAGGAATCAGGCGTTCTTTCCCGTCGTTCTTGTGATTCCTTATGATTGGCCGGAGGGACGACACGTCTATTTGGTGGTTAGGTAGACGGGATCATGAGCGTGTGGTTAGGCGAATTCTTTTGTCGCAGGTTGCTGTTCTAACAGTGGTTGACGCCATCGATTCGTCAGGTTACACGGATCAAAACTATCTTCATCGATCCTACGCCATAAAGATCGGGCAATCCCCCGCATCAACTTAGCTGCTAGATGTCTGACCGCCAACCATTGGGCGGTCTGACCCCACCTTGGCGGTCTGACCACAAACCATAGGGCGATCTGATCTCTTTGGGACATTGAAACAATCATTATATGATTCAAAAGTCATGACACTTTGTACACACATTGATTAAGGTCTCAGAAACCTATTCTATCTATGGATCACAAAAACCCAAGTCAAAGTTCAGACCTTTTTGAGATTTTAGCAAGATTGCAACAAAAGTGACCTAGAATCAAAATCGTTGATCAAGACTTGCTCAGGAGGAGAGGATAGCCAAGATGGCTTTGAATATGTTCCCACATATCACAGCAAGCAAGAACACCAAAGAAATCACTCCAAAAACTCCTAGATCAAGAAACAACATGGAAAATCAAAAGCATGCAGAAGTTCTCTCCATCTCTTATACATCCTTCGCATAGAAAGATCAAGAAAGGGTGAGAGGAGAGGAAAAACCAACCAAATCAAGAGCAAATCAATCAAGTTAAGACATATCCATGGAGATGAGCAAAGTTTAATTCTATTGCTGCTTGAGGAGGAAAATTTTATAGCCACTCCACCTTCGAGGACAGAGAGCGCACTAAGCACTCAACTCTCAAACCCTAACCATAAACAAAAGGGCACAAGAGAGTTAGGTTTGATTGTTAATCACAAGTATCCATCCCAAACCCTTTTATAGATGGGCTAGCTAGCCACATCCATCCCTTAGTGGATACTATGCACTTAGCTCAATTGGAAAAAACTGGATAACCCCACACACTTATGTTGGTTCTTGGAGGAGTGTAAGAAAGATAGAATAATAAGACACACTGCTAATTTTACCTAGTGGAGGAACATCGATAGGATGTTTATAGACTTCAGTGCGGAACTGAGGAATATAAGGTTTAGGTTGAGTACAAATGGAATGAATCCTTTTGGTAACATCAGCAGCCAACATAACACCTGGCCCGTGAATGTTTGCATGTACAACCTTCCTCGGCTATGTATGAAGTGGAAGCACATTTTGATGTCACTACTTATCCAAGAGCCGAAGCAACCTGAGAACGATATTGATGTTTACCTAGTACCATTGGTGAAAGATCTTATGACTCTTTGGAACAAGGGGTATAGGTTTGGGATGTAGACAAATGAGAGAATTTCACTCTGCGTGCCATGTTGTTTTACACCATCAATGATTTTCCTACCCTTGGTAACTTTTCGGGGTTAAATACGAAAGAAGCCAAAGCCTATCCGCATTGCTTAAATTATACTGAGTGTGTGGTTTAACAACTCGCGAAAAAACTATGTATATGCATCACCATAGGTTCTTTCGAAGGTATCACCCATACCGCAAGATGAAGAAACAATTTGATGAAAAAAGAGGATGTAAGTTAAGGATATCAATATTGTGCTTGGAAAGGGATGTAAGTTAAGGACTCGCTAGAAGAATATCTGGAAGAAGAGGTTAGTATTTTGGAACTTGCCCGATTTGGAGCATTTAGAAGTTTGCAATTGCATCGATGTCATGCACGTAGAGAAGAATGTATGTGATAGCTTGATTGGTCTCTTACTGAACAATTGTGACAAAACAAAGGATGATGTTAATGCATGGCATGACTTAGTCTCTATGAACATCAAGACCAAATTAGCATTGATAGAGACCGATAAAGGCCGGACGTACCTTCCCCAGCTTGCTACACTCTGTCTAAGTCCAAGAGAATTGAACTGTGTCAGTGCTTGCATGGTGTGCAAGTTTTGTCCAGTCACTCCACTAGCATGAAGAAACTTGTTTCCATGTAAGATTTGAAATTAATTGGCGTGAAGTCTCATGTCTGTCATGTGCTAATGACACAATTGCTTCCTGTTGCAATTAGAAGTATTTTGCTGAATAAGGTTCAAGTGACAATCATGAGGTTGTGTCATTTCTTTAATGCAATTGCTAAGAAGGTTATCGATCCTGATGGACTAGATGCTCTACAGACCGAGGTGGTGATGACTCTATATCATCTTGAGATATATTTCCCTCCACCATTTTTCAATATCATGGTCCATCTTATTGGCCACCTTATAAAAGAGATAAAGATATGTGGCCTCGTGTTTCTATGTCATATGTACCCATTCGAGAGTTACATGAGAATTCTCAAGTCCTATGTACGTAATCGATCTTGACTAGAGGGCAGTATTATCCAAGGTTTGTCTCTATATCGCACGATTACATGGCTCAATTCGAACCAATAGGTGTGTCTCTATATCGTCACGAGAGGAGGCTAGAGTTTATCAGGACCATCGGAAGGAAAGCAATAAATCTTGATCTGGATACGTACACTCAAGCCCATTTCATGGTCTTGCAACACATGACTGAAGTATCCCCATATATTGAAGAGCACAAGGACATGTGTTAGACCATGTGGTGGTCGTGCAATGAGCGATGATGAATAATTGACATTTAGGTTATATTGGAATTTGCATTTGTGAAAGTTCAGGTCGATGCGCTATTCTTGCTGGAGTTTTCAGGATGACGGAACGACCACAATAGATGACCAAGATAGGTCGTGATGAGGACATCACCCCTATGGATACAACCATATTTACTATGCTTGTTGTTCCAATTACAAGAGCTCCTACGCATCACCTAAATTATCATGTGAACTCATTTCAAAGAGGTTTTACTTTGTTTCATAAAGAACTTATGATATTACATACTGAGAGTTCGTTGCGTCTGTTATCATGTACCAAGATTTATGATCAAGATCATGCAATACGTGAGGCTACACATATGTTAAAACCAAGGACAATTTTCTGTCAAGAAGGGGAGAATGATGTGACAATGCCACAAACACATATGACCATAGCGTCCAATATCAAGATTAAACTAAAGGTGAATTCATTCCTTCAGCTTCAACATATTTTAAATGAGAATATGTGCTACCTAATGATGAAAATGTATATTTTTGTAGTACCACATTACTTTTGGACCAATTGAAGTAACAGTTCAAGTTGGACAGGTTTTGGAAACCAATTCGGCCTCCAGATCAATTCGGATTCAGCCTAATCGGCCCAACTTCAAATGTGCATAACATTCACATACGGAGTCCGTTTGAGCTCCACGAGTACTTCTTGGAAATCTTTTCTCGTTCTCTTTTCAATGGATCTAGTCCTAACTTCAAATTCCTTCTGTGCAAACCATAATTAGCAGAATAAGGTGCTGCATCACCTGTTTGGGTCAAATTGGGCATTGTAATGCTTGGGCCCAAGGGGGAGGTGCCCCTATGCCTGTGCTGTTCACGGGTATACTGTTCATGTGAATAGTGTCATGAATAGTTCCACCCCTTATTTCTTAGTTTTGCGCAACTTTCCCTCCCCTATTTAAGAAGGCCGCACCCTTCTAGTTTTATTGGATTTCGTTTGCTTTGTTTTTCTATTGTGAAAATTCTTGTTCTTGACTTGTGTCGACTAGACCAACCATAAAAAACCTCTATGGAATCCCACCTTTTGAAATCAATATAAACATTTGCAATTTCAGATTGCTTGTTATTTTATTCTTGCGTGTTCTTCGGTTGCATGTAGGAATAGACCTTCGTGGTCAGGTCAACCGCGTTCTTGGAACGGTTGATAATGACTTGGAGTGTGGTTTAGCGATTGCTTGGTGTTTTGGTCGTGGCCGGTTAGAAGCCTGCATCGTCAAAGTCATTCTCTCTAAATCGAAGTTATCATCCTATCGGAAGATCGGGACCCCATCGTCTCATCAGGTCGACCATGTCAGATGACCACGGTAGGTTGGCAATGGCAGTCGACCACGGTAAATGATCATGACTGCATGATCATGGTAGGTAATCAGTATGCTTTGACCTCGAACAGGGAACTGATCGTACTAAATAGTGAACAAGATACAATAGACTACGTTCAGTAATCGGCAGTCTTCGACTAGGATGGCTAGGTTCGTGAGCTTCAATGGACCGGTCGGAAGTAACAGTAACTAGTTGGTGGTCATTGCTGTAGTACCAGGGAGGTACACGATGGTCGTTGCTACAGTACTGGTCGGTACTCGATGGTGGGAAGTCGATAGTTTACTTTCAGTATCTGGTCAGCACTCAGTGATCGGTACTTGGTACTTAGTGGTCGATGGATCAATGATTGGTTGATGTTCGATAGTCATAAACTAGGAGTGCTATGATGCTTATGTTTTGCGAGTGTTCTGAGTGGAGCGATAGTAATTCCCGAGTACTTGTGTGTTTCAAGTACTCGATGAGCAAGCGACCGGCTTGCGCATGGCAATCATAGCGGTCGTAATGAGTGGTTAGAGGTTGATTTCTAGAGAGCGAGGAAATGTGGTAGTGGATGACCTGGTTCATGTGTATGGTTGGATAAAGGTGTGGTTTGAGTGTGTGGACTAATATTAGTCAAGTTATGAAGAACTTATGCCGGATGGAGACGATCATGATCGGTGATGAGGAGGATAGGGACTAGGATGGGGAAATATGAGGTCATGGCAATTGAGAATGTCACGTGAGGTGGTCAGGCTCACGTTGGAGTATGTGGAGATCAAAGGTGGTGATGCGTGGAGAGGCTACAGGAGGTGCTATCCTAGAGGATTCAATACTAGAGGTGATGGTGTGTGATGAAGATACAGAAGGTGCGGTCCTAAAGGCTTTGTCATGTGATAACTTAGGAGTTGTGGAGGCAGTCCATAACTTACAAGATTTAGAGGTTGGTCAAAACCCATTTTCAGAAGGGTTTTGGGTCCCCTGATTTTCGAAAGAGATAGAGATAGGAGTCTGTGTTTAAGGTGAACATGGTTTGGAGCGTTAGCCTATAAAAGCAGGGAGAGGCTAAGGGCTAACGTGAGGATTGGTTGACAAATTTGAGGGCTTTCGATGGGAAGGATTTTAGGGGTGCCTGTGAGGACACTTTGTAAATCCACAGAAAACCAGCAATAAAGATCATCTTGAATCAATTTGGTTTGTGATTTTCTTGAAGAGCACTGGTTATTGCAGGTGGATTGGATCCCATGACAATGAGCAAAGTTGAGTGAGCGGTTGAACAGAGCGATTAAGCGAGCTGTCGAACAGATCGTCAGGCAATTTAGTACCGAGCAATCAAAACCTTCACCGACTGTTAGAAGACTCCAAAAAGTAGTGACAATCATTCACCCCCTCTGATTACAGTATTCGATCCTACAACATGCTACACCAGGAGAATCCAGGCCAGTTGGAGGTTTGGATCATAAGACAGCACAACCATCAGTTCAATGGATGGTTGAGGGTGCAATTCACTGGGAGGTCGTCAAGTGAAATGCTACAATGGTTGGCAAAAGGCTCAAATTTACATTGTGACATAGCAAGTATGTGACATTAATGGGTACATATTTTATACAACAGATCAGAATATTAAGAGCACAATCTAGAACTCAAGTGTCTGCATAGATGCATTTTGTGAGTAGTTCAGTACCACTGCTCTAAGCTCCTACTATGGGCTTGTAGAGGAGATTTGGGAACTCGACTACATAATTTTTAAGATTCCTCTTTTTTAGTGCCGTTGGGTCCAACTCCCACAGGGTGTAAAGATCGATAAGTACGGCATCACGACTGTGAACTCGAGCGTGGAGGACACAAAGATGAACCATTCATACTCGTGAGGTAAGTTGTTGCAGTTTTTATGTAACTAACCTGGCAAATAAGAAGTGTCATGTAGTTCTTCATGAAAAAAATAAGGATTATTGGAGTTGAGATTGTCATGGATGAGGAAGAGTTTGATCAATTTGACAAGTTGCCTCCATTCAGAAACGGCATCGGGCTCGAGGAAGAACCAAGGGATGAAGTAAGTTATATGCATATCGATTATTGTGAAGGGCTTTATTCAAAAGAAAAATAGCCAAGTGGAATGATCTCACATGGCGAACACCTATTGAAAATTATTCCAATGTAATTAAGAAACTCGGCATGTAATTAATGAATTATTCCATTGTAATTGATTTAGTAATTTAGAAATAATTACATCTACTATTGTATCTGCTTGCTTATTTTCAGAGGGCATATGTGGCTAGCATTTCCTGAGGCTAGCTAGCTGAAAAACCGAATATGATGTAACTATCATAGGTGGTTTAGTCGCATAAATAGTCTGTGATATATGTATCACAGACGGTTCCATAATAGAACCGTCTGTGATATGTACATAGTCATAGACGGTTCCATAATAGAACCATCTGTGATATGTGCAACATCACTGATGGTTCCATAAGAGAATTGTCTGTGATATGCTACACATTATAAAATCATTTGTGATATTAATATCATTGACAGTTATATAATAGAACCGTCTGTGATAGTTCTTCTATAAGTATGGCCCTTGCTAGGTTTTGTGCTCTTACTCCTAACTCATGCACACCTTAGTTTCCTCGTCCCCCACCACTGACACCAGAGAACCCGACGTCCCTGTCCTCTCCTTCCTCACCTGGTGTGGTGGGCCCGTCGCCTCTCCTCCCGACACCACCTCTCCTCCCCATGCTGTCTCTCCTCCCCACAAAGAAGTCAAGTAACCCAAAAAGATACCATCAGAAGGGTGAGACTCGAACTTATCCAGGTTCCCAGACTTCAGAATAAAACACTTGCAATCGAAAACACGAAAGTGTGAGACATTGAGCTTTCGCCCATACCTCAACTTATAAGATGTGCGATGCAAATGTTCCCTAAGAACACCATTTTGCTCAAAGCAATAGATATAGCCTCAGCTCAAAGCTTCCTAGGTGTACTATACTCATCTAGCATCATCCTGCCTATTTCGACCAGGGTACGATTCTTCCTCTCTACAACACCATTTTGTTGTGGAACATATGGAGAAGAGAACTGATGCTCTACACCTGTCTCATCACAGAACCTCTCAAAGTAGGAGTCCTTGAACTCCGTGCCATTATTACTGCAAATCGCTCATAAGGCACTAGGGTGCTCAACAGGCAATCTACTGAACAAACCCCAAAATTGACTGAACATTTCCTCCTTCGAGGCTAAGAAAAACATCCAACAAAATCTCAAGGAAGTCATCAACCACAACAAGAACATACCACTTCCTACTAGCTGACCGTACTCTAACTGGACTAATAGTGTCCATATGAAGAAGCTGTCTTGATACGTCGGTCATAGTCACATTAACTAGAGCATGAGAAACAGCAACCATCTTGCCACGCCGGCAAGGAGCACAAACTAAGTCTTTGACCATCTTGAGCTTAGGTAGACCACGAATGAGGTCATGGCTACTAACTTGGGTTAAGTGATCAAAGACAATGTGACCAAGTCTCCTATGCAAAAAGGAAATATCACGGGACTCAGAAGCAACTAAGCACTAGAGAGAATCACAAGAAGACTCGATAAAATTAGCACAAAAGATCCTCTCAAACCTAGAAATTTTACAGACTAGACTTCCCAAGAATCAAGAATTTTACAAGCATGTTTTGTAAAGCTTACCTCAAAATCGTCATTCATAAGCTGGGAAACGAATAGCAAATTATATCATAGCATACTTACTAAGGAAACATCCTTAAGAATGAAAGAATCATTAATACACACGGTATATTTAATGATGACTCAACCTGATAAAACATCTCCAAAGGTGATCGTCTCATCACCTGGAGCTCAGACTAGAGAAGAGAACCAACGTGAATCTCCGGTCATGTGATGACAACAACTGGAGTCAACAAGCCAAACATCTCCCTTCCTAACCCGACGAACTAGAATCAGTGAGAAATAGACATCGGTGGCTTAGGATTATTGTAAATAAGAGCAGATCTAGGAATGTACTACTAAGTCACACGATAAGCAAAAGACACAGTCAAAGAAGCAAAAGACTAACCTCTAGTGGCACTACGCAACTCACCTCTCACAGAATCACACCGCAGATAGCTACCTCGATGGAAAAAATAAGGTTTATCCTCAAGACGGCAGAAACCCTAACCAAAAGCAACTCGAGGATCAAAACTAGAAGAAGCCTAAAAATCAAGTTCGCGACACTGCCTAAAACTAAGAAAGTCATGAGAGTTAACTACAACTCTAGATCTCGTGTCACTATTATGAGCACTCCGAAACTAGGGCTGACTGTGAATACCCCTAAGAGCATGAACACGGTCATGACATGTGACCTTGGCACACCTGAAGCAAAACTCGACTCAGTGTCCATCCTTCTGATAGAAGGTGCAATTATACTTCGCTGTATGAGAGGTCGAAGTAACAGGAGGCATAACCTTACTATTAGAAATCCCCTGGACAAAGCCTGCAGACTTAAACATTGTCTTCTTAGACTCGGGCACAACCTCGATCACATCTCCTACTACAACTCTAATAACTACAAGTAGATATTTTCTCACATTCTCTAGAAAACTATATCCTAGACTTTGATTGAACTTGCAAATTTTGGATTTGTTAAGGATAAGATTGAGTTTTTCCTTGCCTCCAACAAAATTTTCAAGAGTGTTCATGAGATACTCACACTCTTGAAAATGGGAAGCACAGGAAGAAAATGGGGAAGATGAAGGTGAAGAACCAGAAGGAGAAAATCGAACAGCATGTGTATATCTCTCCCTATGATAAAGACTTGCTTGTGGGCAGATGATAGGCAAGATGGCTTTGAATATGTTTCCACATATCACGGCAAGCAAGAATACCAAAGAAATATCTCCAAAAACCCCTAGATTAAGAAACCACATGGAAAATGAAAACATGCAAAAATTGAGTTTCTTGATGAACTTGCTACCAAAGTGCCTAGATGAGTGGAGAAAGATTTCGAGAGCTTCTCTCCATCTCTTATACATCCTTGGCACAACAAAATCAACAAAGGGTGAGAGGAGAGAAAATAACTAAATCAAGAGCAAATTAATCAAGTAAAGAGATAGCCATGGAGGAGATCAAAGATTGATTCTATTGCTGCTTGAGGAGAAAAGTTTTATATCTACTCCACCTTGGAGGACAGAGAGCACACCAAACACTCAACTCTCAAAACCTAACCCTAAACAAAAGAGCATAAGAGAGGTGGGTTAGATGGTTAACCACTAGTCTCCATCCCAACACCTTTTATAGATGGGCTAATCAGCCACATCCACCTCTTAGTGGATATTATCTACTTAGCACAATGGGGAAAACTCGGTAACCACACACATGGGTTTTAACTTACTCACTACACTTATGTACACCTTTCAAAGTGTATAAGCCCAAATCTGTTAAATCCTTAGCCTTGATCCATCTTGATCAGACCAGCGTCACTTTGATCTAAACCACTCTCCTAAGCGCCATACATGTGTTGTGGTTTTGATCCAAGGTAGTTTCCAGTATTTTGACCAAACCACCAAAATACCCTTTGTTGACCTGGTCATCACCAGCCATTGCAAACAATCGTTATGCTTGCAATGTGTAGGTGCACTACTAGCTTGCCACGTATTGCCAGGTCTCTCCGTCCTAATTCCACCAAACCACGGCTCACTTGGCCCGTCCAAGCCACATGGTGCAATCCCATCATTTGAACTCACCTTGAATATTTTCCACTTTTCTGTACCATGCTTGAGCTCATTATCTCACTCGGCATCCTCAATCGTTCTGGGTCAAAACTCCTCTATGAGCATAGCCCCGATCCTCACTGTTGACCATAGTTGACTCCAAACAACCCTACACATCCAAAGACAAATAAATCATTTTTGGGCACAAGTTTTTCATAACTTAACCCACGTTAGCTATAACATAGTTCATGCAACACATATACCAAGACTTAGAAACCCATTTTGTGACTAAAATCCACAAACTCCAAAAACCACCCAAGTTGAGCACTCCTCAGCCGGTCAGGCTGGTTTCATCAGGCCAGTCAGACTGCTCACATGAAGTAGTCTGACCAATCCCACGAGGCGGTCTGACTGCTTGGTCTCAGTGGTCAGACTGCTGACCCCAAGTTGTTGGACATGATTTTACTACTAGCTGATCAACTTTGCATGGCTCATCAATTTGAATATCACATTTTCATCTCTCCTAAATTGCAATGGTTCATCACAACATAATCCAAGACTTTCTCACATGGTCCTTCAACCATTTAATTTTATTTTCTAGATGATTTTTCACCTCAGTCATATATTTTAAAGTGTTTTATTGCTTCATCTTTTGACTTAAGTAAATAAATATAACCATACTTAGTCACGTCATTAATGAGAATAAATAAATAGAGCTTGCCACCTTTTGTTAATGTGCCATTAATCTCACACAAGGTAGAATGGATCAGCTCAAGTAGTGAAGGGTCTAGCCTTTCAACACTTTGAAAAAGTTTTCCAGATTGTCTTTGCTTGCACACACACTTCACACTTATAGTCCTTTTCATAATTATAATTCAGAATTAAACTCATTTTGCTTAACTACATAATGGCTTCAAAATTAACATGACATAAACGAGAGTGTCAAATACTATGACTTTTATTTCAATGGAAAACATTAAAAATATTTGGATTATTAATATCAATAATAGCCAAGCAAAAAATTCCTATGCTATCATAGCCTTTGCTAACAAAATTAGCAAATTTGATCAACACAACCTTATTCGACTCAAAAACAAACTTTATTCCTTCCCTACATAACATGGACCCACTAAAAAGATTATCACTCATTGCAGGCACGTACAGTATGTCTCCCAACATGAGTGTCTTGCTAAAAGTAAGCCTCATGCAGACTTGTCCAATCCCTTGTATTATAGCAGTGACACCATTTCCCATTAGGACAAAGCCACCACCTTCATCCTAAAATGAAGAGAAGCATGAGCTATCAGCACATATATATCTAGTTGCACCTGTATCAATCTACCAATCAATTGATGAATTTACCATAAATGCCTGAGGTATATATCATTCTGAGCTAGGACTAGCCAGAACGACATTAGCTTCACCTTCTAGCCCCTGTGATGATTAGGAGAAAGTCCCTTGCCTTTGTGATCGTGGCACTTGTTGGTTTTATGGCCAACCTTGTCACAAATATAGCAGACAAAGACCTCTTTTTTCTTCTTCATTTGCTTCAAGTTAGGCTTGTTCTGGGGCTATTTCTTGAAGTTCTACTTTCCATTGCCTCCTGAACTCCTGACCTCCACTTGATGAGCTAAGGCATGGTTCTTTCCATGACTACTGTTGGCCCTAGCACGCTCTTCGACATTAATAGTGCCCAACAACTCAATGATAGTCAGATGCTCCTTTATATGTCTACGAGCAGTCAAAAAGCCATGCCACGAAGGTGGTAACTTGGCCAAAATCATATTTACTTGAAACCTCTCAAGAAGGAAATAGTCACACTAGTTAAGATCATGTACATGGAGTTGTAGCTTATGAAGATGCACCATCTCCGACCATCCCTCTACCAATTCCTCTCAGAGTACATCTCATCAAGTTCATCCTAGAGTCGCCTGGCCTCTTTGAAGTTCACATATATGTCGAACAACTGATTAGATAAGATGGCCAACAAGTGAGCTAAAGCCAAGTTGTTTGCACCCTCCCAAAGTGACATAGCCATGCTTTCCAAATAGAACATAGGAGGATCTGAAATGACCCACAATAATTTTAGATCATTCAACCACAACCTCAAAAACTTCCAGTTTAACTACATCCAAGGTGAAGCCATTTCTTCAAAGATAGGTTTTCTGGATTGTTAAATTTAATGCGGTTTTAGCAGAAATTTAATCATAATTATCGAATTAAATATGATCATAAAAGTATGATTCCAGCAACACTTAAATGACGTGAGCAATAATAAAATATTAACAGGAACATAATTCTTTCTGAAGTCATCTATAAAAGAAACCATACTGTTGTAGGGGTGGCCCCCACCTAAGCCCAGCAGGCCTGTTAAGGGAGTGTAAGACCCAGAATGGGACATGTATAGTGACATAGGTACCCCTGAGGGGAGGACTCATGTGTAAGGATATAATTGTAAAGGCACTCCCCATGTGGATGTAGATATATAAGACATAGGCCATGAGGAAAGAGGCCTAAGCCATTCATTTACTCAACTTTCCACTACTACACACTCTCTCTCTGTTTGGTCTGTAACCACAACACATACCTACTAGAATAGTGAATAGAAGATATACAATTAGAATTTTGCTCAAATTGTTTTAACAAATATTACTCTCAGATGCTGGCTGCTCTTGTTTTTAGAACAAGGCCTCCTCGACATGATAGGTCTAATGTAATCGATGATTAGAATGACAATTTCCATCTATTCTGCTAGTTTTTGAATTCTATAATTTACCAAAATGATTAACTACAATTAGAGAAAGATTATAATAACTGTATTGCAATAACAAAATGAACAATTAGCTTGTTGATATCAAGATAAATAATAGGGCAGCAAGATAGCTAACTACTGAAAACTCAAAAACTAACAGATTGATCTTAATTGTCACAATAATCTCATTTAGATCAACTAATTCTCATTGAGCAATTGAATCCCACAGTATACATGTGTAGTCACCTAATACCAGTTTTACCAGAGCCAAACTGATAGAGATCAAAGTACTAGTACGACATACTGAGCAATGTAAACGAACATGAAAAGTGATAACCTACAAAAGCGTGGGGATCGGAACCCCACGTTCTCTATTGCTTGAGCAAACTAAGTACACTAGCTGGACTAAGCTTGCAATCCTTATTCCTTCTCAATATCTATGGCATATGGGCCTCTCTAGGGATCTTCTCTCTCCTATTTTTTAAAGCACAAATCAAAACGAAAAATTCCCAAACTACCTTCAAAATACAACAATTAATTGTGGCTAGGCTGCGAAGGAGGCAGCAATAGCATTGCTCTGCATCTAAATCAGAAAGGGGGTGACGGAGGAGGAGGAACAACTAGACGATGGGTACTTGTGGTGCCATGGGACATGACTATCCATGCTCTGTCCAATCTTGTCATCCATGTTGAACCCCATCTCGCCAACGAATTTGGGACAGGGACTGAATGGGTGTGGATTGGGGATCAAGCGGTTCAAATCACGGGCTCCTATTGCATTCACATCTATCTAAAATTTGTACCTTCCTATGTGATACATTCCCTAGGTCCATACTGTCTACCTAATTTGTACCAGTGGACCCCTAGGACAGTAATATTTCAGACAGTAGTACGTACAGCTGTGTTCTCATTGTGGCCGTATGCGTTTGTTTGCTAATACAAAACTTGCATATAGCTAGAAAATATGCGGTAACTAACAAACAAGTAAAGGAACAGCACAGGAATTCGAAATCAGAGGGATTTTAAAAGAGAGTCTCTGCAAGGGCCCACACAAGGACAACCCTCCAAGCGGCGTACATCTTTGGCCCGCCTTGGGGTCAGAGAGAGGAGTACGTGATCGGTGGTCAAGTGGCGTCCAACTTTGCATTGGAGAAGAGAAGTTGATCAGTGAGAGAAATCACAGAGTACTTACAAGTACTGCTACTGGTATTAATTAATTCAGTGGATGCAGATGCAAATGGAAGAATTAATGTATCACCTCCAAATCAGCACTATATCATGCCTATTACTCCCTCCATCTTAAAATATAAAGCATATCTTCACGCCAGTGGGATCAGTAGGAGCAGGAGCGGAGCCACAACTAGTGGACACCAGCCACGGTAGGTAAATTCATGAGCATTTTGATAGCTATTTTTTTATAATCGCACATTAACATTGATTATGTTAGATTATTGATACTAAAATTAGTTGATACATTGCTGTTTTGTATAATATTACTTAAAAATTATATAGATTGTTATATATACGATGTAGTGGTGAACTCAATTTATTTTGTTCTAATTTCGCCTATAAGTAGGAGTACATATTATTTTTCGTCGAGCACAATATATATGTTTTTGTGGAGCTGGCCCAGTATCACCGGTCCTGTCTGTCATCAGAGTTTTTTTGGGTGAACAGGATCACGTTGTTGTCCACCCAGCTGGTCGACGGTAGAACGCATTGGATTGGATCGTCCAGATGAATGCTTCCCAACTATCAATGGAGCTAGGGGAATGTACGTACATTACGTACGACGAACCTGTTGCAAATAACGCATAGAAAAATAGAGATAAGAGATACAAATTTTTTACGTGGGAAACCCTTGCGGGAAAAACCACGGATGCTCAAAGGCAAATCACTATGATAAGGAGATATTACAATGTAGCGCTTGCTCTTCCTATGAGCTACTATAGTACATATATAACATGAAGGAAAAGAGTCTCACACGGAGAGAAAACTAAGTCGATTGCTATAGATTGACACCACGTCTGATACAACCTATGCATGCACCTGCCATGCCATGTCTGGCGGATGAAGTGTCCTACATGGACACGATACAAATTCGGATCAACTTTAACAATCTCCACCTTGAGCCAAATTCCCTCCAGTAGTCGAAGAATATGATAGACTCACCCAATAAGATTATCATGTACACCTTGAGCGCCAAAAAGTCAAAAGGACTAGTAAGTAATACCAACAAGTCTGAGCATAGCTCACATTTAGATGCAAGAACTGACTTTGTCAACATATCAGTTGGATTATCATGAGTACTTATCTTGCGGACTCTAATATCAGTTTGAGTAATGACACCTCAAATGTAGTGATACCTAATATCAATATGCTTTGTTCTCTTATGGAATATTTGATCTTTTGCAAGGCAAATAGCACTCTGACTATCACAAAATATTGTAGTGCAAGATATACTTCCATAAAGCTCAATAAATAAACCTCTTAGCTAAATGGCTTCTTTGCAAACTTCAGAAATAGCCATATACTCAGCTTCTGTAGTAGACAAGGCAACGGTAGCTTGTAAATTTGATTTTCATCTAACGGCACACCCTCTAATAATGAACACATTACCAGTGAGAGATCTTCTTTTGTCCAAATCTCCAGCAAAATAGAATCAACATAACCAACGAGTCCATCTCTAGTCTTTCCAAACTGTAAACAAGTATTAGATGTGCCCCGCAAATATATGAAAATCCATTGAACTGCTTTCTAATGCTCTTTTCCAGGATTAGCCATGTATCTACTAAATAAACTTAATGATTGAGATAAATCGGGGCGAGAACATACAATAGCATACATAAGCGAGCCAACTGTACTCGCATATGGAATTCTAGACATGCACTCAACTTCATCATTTGATTGTGAACATGACACTAAAGAAAATCTAAAATGTGCTGTTAAGGGAGTACTCACAGGTTTGGCCATATGCATGTTGAAACAACGTAGAACTTTATCAATATATGCCTTTTGACTTAGATATAATTTGTCAAACTATCTATCTCTAATGATTTCCATACCAAGAATCTTCATTGCTGCTCTGAGATCCTTCATCTTAAATTCACTATTTAATTGTGCCTTCAACTTTGAAATTTCAGTCTTGTCTTTTGCAGTAATCAATATATCATCAAATATAGGAGCAAATAAATAACTGAACCATTAATAGTCTTCAAGTAAACAGAGCTATCATAATTAGAACTTTTAAAATTCTGAGATATCACAAAGGAGTCAAATCTTTTGTACCATTGTCTAGGTGATTTCTTCAAACCATAAAGGAATTTCTTCAATTTGCAAACAAAATGCTCATTTCCTGAAATGACGAAACCTTCTGGTTGCTCCATATAAATATCTTCTTCTAATTCCCCATATAGGAATGTGGTTTTCACATCTAATTATTCAACCTTATAATCATTCATAGCCACAATGCTGAGTAAAGTGTGAATAGAACTATGCTTCACAACAGGGGAAAAGATATCTGTAAAATCAATACCTAGAATTTGGATGTATCTTTTTGTAACTAGTCTTGCTTTGTACCTAACCTCTTCGATTGGTGAAACTCCTTTCTTCTTAAAGGTCCATTTGCAGCGAATAGGCTTCTTCTCAATTGGCAACTTGACCAGCTCCTAAGTGCCATTCTTGTCAAGAGATTCCATCTCATCATACATGGCAGTCATCCATCTTTCTAAATCACTAGAAGAGATAGCCTCTGAATAAGATGAAGGTTCTGTAGTACCTTCAATTTCTTCTGTCATATTTAATCAATCTCTTAGGTGGCTAAATAATCCTCCTCTCTCTATCAACTACAATGGAATGATGTGTTGACGGCTCAACAATAGGGGCTTCTGAAATATTTTCCTTATCGACTTCTAGTGTAGATCCTGAATTAATAACATGCTCCACCTGTACGCTTGATTGCTTCTCAACAGGAACATCAATAAATATGGCTTATTATGCAATATAGCAGACTCATCAAAACTAACACTTCTGCTAATAACCACCTTTCTAGTTTCAGGATTCTACTATTTATATCCTTTCACACCAGTTTTATAACCAAGGAAAATGTACTTAACTGCTCTAGTGTCGGAACCCGGAGCAACGACTCCTGGATCCTCTGTGTAAATCGCACTAGTCCAGGATCAGCTAGTGCACACAGCGTACAACAAAGATAAATATCAACCATAATGACATTTATTAACTGAATATGGGCATGAATACCAAAGTTTACATCAACGGCACATAAGCCAAAATTAAGTAATAAGCAGCGGAAGAAAAACCGAAGCGGAAGAAGCCCACTGAGCCTGCCCACAGGCAAACGACAGTAAGACGCGGCCTATTCGTCCAGATCTTCACCGTAGTTGACATCATCTTCCTCTGTTTGGAAAAAGCAACGTGAGTACAAACTTGTACTCCGCAAGTCACCCGGGAAAATGCAACATAATGATAAAGGCTTCAATGGAAGGCTTATAGGGTTAGTTTGCATAAAACAGCATTTAAGAAATACAATAAGTAGATTGAAATTGCTGAATTTAATACAGTAAGTAAAAACAATACTTGTAATCGAGAATAATACCGTCAGTGCAGGCTCCGACCATACACCAACCTATCCACGGGCATCCCACCCGGACCATCTTTTCCAAAAGATCACGTACGGATTCCATCCATCCACACGCTTTCACTGCGCAACTCTGATGAATTCCATCCATTCACCAGATTTCAATCTCTCACGGATTCCATCCATCCGCAAGGTTTTCATCTCTCGTGGATTCCATCCATCCACAAGGTTTTCAAAAACATTTTGAAAAACAAAGTCTAATCCATGAAAAACTTTTACTCAGCATGCCCATGACCGTGGGCACGGCTATCCAGGATAGATTATACACTCTGCAGAGGTTGTACAGCTTTACCCACAAGACACGATCATCCCTTTGTACCACTAGATTACACACTTCCTTAGGTGTGCGGTGGGGAGTCGTGACAATGCCTTTACAATGCAAAGCCTTCAACCTGGTCGAGCCAACTCTAAGGTTTCACCCCAGTAAGGAATCCACCAGACCGGGACCCCCTCTTGAGCCTAGACGAGACTTCTCATGGCTTAACCACGCTCGCCCAAGTGAGACTTCACATGGTAACAACCACGCTCACTTTCAACCTACAACTCGGCTCAGGTTGGGACTTCACAAATTATTCAGCCAGGGCTGTCCCATACCAGCCATGTGGTAGTACGATTAGGGCTTTGCAACAGTAGCTCACAGACCGGTCCTTAATCTGACTTAGGCCCAACCACATACCCCTGTGCACGACAATCAACCACTGCGGCTCCAACCAACAGGGCATGCCTGCACCCACCACTCTAACCAATTGCCTAAGTCTAAACCAGTTTTATTTTTGTTTTCAAAATACTCATACACCTCCTTGACTCACCAAAGTCAAGAGTTCATATCATTTTATGTAAACATGGTCATCATTTTATGCGAAAGACATCCCAAAACAAAATCATATGATTAAGCAGGGCTAAGCATTTGATTAAACTCTCTAGCCAACACTATTGTATTAACTAGAGTTTGAATCTAGGGTGACAAGGTATTGAGGAATTCAAATTCAATGGAGGGATTAACAAGTAGGCAATAGCTAAATTTAAAACTGAATTGAAATACGCTGAATAGAAATACGCATGCAATATAATTTAAATCAACATAATTTTATTTGCAATTCTGGGATCAACATGATCAAGGAGGGTGACTTGCCTTGCTCTTCAACTTGGCTTGAATCTTCGTCGAAGAAATTTCCCGAATCGTCGAAGTCTACACGTCAAAACAACCCACCAAATTCAAATAAATTCAAATTAAATTCAAATTGAACTCAAATATTTGAATTGAGGCTAGAAATGGATAGAGGGGAATTTTTGATGAATTTAGAAATTTGAATGGGCCAAATCGGAGTTAGAACGAAGGAGAACGGGCTCCGCGAAATTTGAAAAGAGAGAAAATGGAAAAGGAGGATTTTCTGGAATTATTTTCCTAAAGGAAAATGGGATTTATTGCGTCAGCGGGAATTTAATATTCGGCCGAATTATTTTTCTACGGGAAAAGGGACTTATGACGCCAGCATGACGTCAGCCCGAGAGGAGCACCGGCTGACAGTGGGCCCATGGTCTATGGACTGGGTCCACAGAGGAGAGGGGGAGGTGAGGTGGCACGGGTGGCGGGGCCGGGCTGGCGTGGCGCCGACTGGGCAGACTCGGCCGAGGTGGCGCCGACGTGGGGTGCCACGCAGACACAGGCACGCTGACGTGGCCTGCCGGCCGGGGCGGCGCTCGGGCCCGGGGAGCTCGCCGGCGAACGGCGGCCCGGCTGCCGGCGGCGAGGGGCTGAGGAGAGAGAGGTGGAGACGGGGAGTGCGGTGGTGGGGGCGGAGACTACCGGGGATGGCCGGAGTTGGCCGGCGGCGATCGCAGAGCGGCGGCAGAGCTCGGGTGGCGGCGGGGACGGCTCTGCGGCGGCTATGAGGGGCGGCCGAGGGGCGGAGGAGGTCGGGGGCGTCACGCCGAAGCTGGGGGCGGCGTCGGCGAGGCGTGAGGCGGGGCGAAGCGGCGGCAATGGCTCACCGTTGTTGGCGGCAGCGGCGGAGGCGGGTGAGCACGGCGCGGCGGCGGTGGAGCGGCCGGGAGCGAGAGGAAAGGCGTGGGGAGGTGGAGTGGGGAGAGGCGAAGCCCGGAGGGGGATTTATAGGGGCCGGGGAGGAGGGAGGTGCCGGGAATTTCTCGCCGGAGGGGTGGGGTCGTGGCGGCGGTTGCGGGAGGGGAGTGGGTGGTGGGCGGCGGATTCGGCGGGTGGGGGCGCGCGGGTCCTGCGGGAGGAGTGGGCGCGTGGCGGCGACGTGCGCGGGAGGGAGGAGGGCGCCGGGTAGGGCGGGAGCGGCGCAACGGCCGGTGGCGGCGCGGCCGGAGAAGAAGGGCGGGGTCGCGCGGGGAAGACGCCCCTGGCATGCGGGCCCCGCGGTACAGCGAGAGGCGGAAGGGGAGGGAGTGGCTGCCGGGTGGGACCGAGGGGGAAAGGGAGAGAGAGGGAAGCGGGAGGCTGCCGAGTGGGGTCGGGGCGGCAGAGAGACAGAGGCGGGGAAGGCGCGCCGACATGTGGGGTCGCGAGGCAGTGAGAGTGAGAGGAAGGGGACGCGCGGGCGTCGGATGAAGATCCGATGGCCGAGGGGGAAGAGCGAGCGGACGGGCCGGATGGGAGCGAGGGGGCGACGTGGCGGCATCGGAAGGGGGGTAGGCGGGATGGGGGTGACGGCCGGATGGGCGGCGACGTGGGCGGTCATCTGGCCGTCCACGTGGCGGCCGGAGGGGAAGGAAGGGATTTTGATTTTAGAAATTGATTTTGGATTTTTCAGAAAAGCCTCATAAATTCAAATGAGCTCAGAAAAATATGAAATAAACTCCAAAAATTCCAGAAAAATTCAGAGAATCTCCTGGAGACATTTTGGACTTAAAACAATATTTCCAACTAATTTTGGTATATAATTTCATATTTTAAAATACTTTTTATTTTCAAAAATACATTTTTAAACTCCAGAAAATCCAGGAAACCAAATAAAAGCCAAATAAATCCAAATGATTAATTTGACATAGGATTTTTATAGAAAATCAATATATCTTTTTATTTAATAATATTTTTAGGTTTTCCTGAAAATGCTTTTCGAATCCAGCTTTTTCAAAAACAGAAATCCAGAGCAAATCCAACTTTAAACTTTAGGCTCAACAATACTTATTTTAATTCAGATTTTATTTTAATATTATTTATTTATTCATTAATTCATTTCAATTTTAATAAAAACCTGGGCTGTTACATCTAGGCTCTAATTTACTATTGTTAACATGAGTATAAGAAGGACAGCCAAATATTCTTAAGTTTAAATAATCTGCTGGAAAGCCAGACCATACCTCAATTGGAGTCTTCTTATCAATAGCCAATTTTGGTGATTGATTAATTAAATAACAGGCAGTGGAAGTGGCTTCAGCCCAATAACTCTTACATAATTCAGAGTTCAACAACATGCAATGTACCTTCTTGATCATGGTTCTGTTCATGCGTTCAGCCACACTGTTTTGTTGAGGAGAGCCTAGGGCAGTATAATGTTTCATAATACCTTCTGACTTGTATAAAACTTCAAATTCTCTAGAACAGAACTCTAAGCCATTATCGGTACGCAGCTTCTTGACATGCTTGCCAATTTGTTTTTCAATCATAATCTTCTACTCCTTGAATGTTTTGAATACATCTGATTTGTGCTTAATCAAATATGCCCAAAATTTTCTTGAGTAATCATCAATGATGATCAACATGTGGCTTGCACATCTAAGTGACGGAACACAGAATTCTACCCACAAATCAAAATGAACATAATCAAATATGCCTTTTGTAGAGCGAGTCACAGTATTGAATTTTACCCTCTTTTGCTTACCAAAGACATAATGTTTACAAAACTTCAACTTGTCAATATTTTGACCATCAAGAAATTTTCTTTTGCATAATTCTATCATTCTAGCTTCACTCATATGTCCAGACGCATATCCAAAGATTAGTAGCATAAGAATTAGATGATTTATTTGGGGCAACAATAGCATTACCTGAAATTATAGTGCCTCACAGATGATATAAGTTGGTAGCCTTTATATCACCCTTCATCACAACCATCGAACCTTTGGTGACTTTCAGAACTGTACCTTTCCTGAATACTTGTACCCTTTAGCATCAAGAGTACTCAACGAGATAAGATTTCTCTTCAAATTAGAAATATGATGAACATTCAACAAAGTTCTGATAGTTCCATCAAACATCTTGATCTAGATAGAACCAATGCCTGCAACCTTGCATGGTGTATTATCACCCATCAACACTGATCCACTTGGCATAGCTTTATGGGTAACGAACCTTTTTTGGTGACAACGGTGGCTCTAGGTTCATCATCTTGTTGATCCTTCTCGAAATTGTTGTTTCTCTTCTCCTTGTTCTGCAATTTCCAGCAATAGGGTATGTCATGACCATTCTTCTTGCAATACCTGCATGACTTTTTGTTTCTGGATTGCCTCTGTATCTGTTTTTGGTTCTGCCTTTTGAATTGCCGTTTGAACCCTTCTCGTATTGCCTGCCACGGACAGACAAACCTTCTACATTCGTACTTGAACTTTCATCCGAAACCATAAGTTTCACTTTTTCTTTAACATAGAGAGCTTCATAAACTTCACAGAGAGTAAGAGTATCTTGGCTATATAGAATAATATCACTAAAAGTAGAGTACGAACTAGGCAGAGAGCATAGTAAAATAAGACCTAAATCTTCATCATCATACTTTACGTCCATAGCTTCAAGGTCTACAACGACTTCCGTGAAAGCTGTCAGGTGGTTCAACAATGTGGCACCCTCCGCCATCTTGTGGGAATAAAGTTTCTGTTTCAGATGCATCTTGCTGGTCAGATACATGGTCATGCAAATTTGTTGCAGTTTCAGTTATAATGCGGCGGCGGATATCTCCTTCATAACCATCTATAAAATATTATTTGATAGATAAAGATGAATTTAAGATAAGGCCTTACAATTTTTACATTTCTTCTCATTAGCGGACAATGTGGCTGACATCTTATCGATCCCCAAAAGTGCATCATCCAAATCAAGCTGTGATAAAACAACTCGCATCTTGATTTGCCATAGAGAAAACCTCGTGTCGTGATCTAACAGTGAAAGATCATACTTCAAAATCGCCATATGGAAGAAAACTAAATTTTTGGTGGTACGAATTTGTCTGTACCTAGCAAAAAAAAATCTTGTAAGGAAAACTCCTGGTACAAATCTTAGGTGCGTGTAGCAATTTCGATCGAGAAGTAATAATAAACACGAAATTAAACTATAACACTGAACTCCTCTTAGTTGTCCTTTTTTGTTGGTACAACAGGCTGACGTCTTCTGAGGTTTTATTATTTTTGCTTTTCCTCACTACAGTGCTTTTGCTTCTCTTTGTTGTGCGTCGGTTTATGTTTCACATGAAGCACGCAGCTGCCTTGCACGGATCGAGATGAGGTTGCAATGGCCTGCTGCAGCTTTGTTTGCTGTTACGCTGGAACGAGGCGACTGGACTGCTCTTGGCTTGCTGCGCACGGACCAAGATGTGGAGCCTTGCGATGCGTCTTGTACTGATGAAGTGCAACGCGTGATCAACAAAGCGACCGCTGCTTTTGATCTCTGTGCACGCTCTCCAGCGATGATGCTCTATCTTGAAGATGGTGCCGATTGTGGTTTTGATTCGGCAATTCAGCGACACGGAAGATTTTTTTCTCTTGAATCTTAAACTCCTGTAGTCTGATATCACTTGTTGTAAATAACGCACAGAAAAATATAGATAAGAGACATGAATTTTTTGCGTGAAAAATCCTTGCAGGAAAAAACAACGGACGCTCAAAGACAAATCACTATGATAAAAAGAGAATACAATAGAACGCTTACTCTTCCTATAGACTACTGGGGTACATATATAGCGTGAGGGAAAAAAGTCCTATATGGAGAGAAAACTAAGTCAGTTGCTACTGTTGTGGTTACAGACCAAACAGAGAGAGAGATGGTAGTGGAGAGGTGGGAGTGTTCTGTTTCAGCCTCCCCCTCATCCTGATATATATATTCTCATGGAGTATGCTTTTACAGTTATGCCCTTACTTCCGTACCTCCCCATTAGGGGAACTTATGTCATTACACATGTTACTCTGGTTCTTATAACCTCCCAACAGGCCTGCTGGGCTTAGGTGGGGGCCACCCCTACGACAGGAGCCTCTCATGGTGAAGGGCTTCACAGGGCCGAAGCCATGTCGCCGAGTCCTTTGGCCCCCTCCGTCCCGTGGCCTGTGAATTTCTCCAAGCTAGTCGAAGTACACGCGCGCTCCGTCGATTGTAAGCGTCCAGACGGGATCATCGTGCGTCTGGACGGGTTGGGCCGGCGAGGTCCATTCGGCGAGAAAATCCGCAAGGACTTGGGATTTGATTGCCGTTCGCGAAGCATACGTCAAGGAGAAGGGAGCGAGCTCGGCAGCCCATTTGCCGATGCGCCCTGTGGACTCCTTGTTGTGTAGCATCTCTGCCAGGGGGAATGAGGAAGGCACTGTGATCGGGTGGGCCAGAAAATAATACCGAAGCTTCCTAGAGGCCATGACCAGCGCGTAGGCGAGCTTCTCAAGCTCCGTGTATCTTGTCTTGGCGCCTTGGAGGGCTTCGGAGACAAAGTAGACGGGCCGCTGCATGGCGCCTTCCTCTAAGACGAGGACGGCGCTGACCGCGGTGGCTGACGCGGCCAGATAGAGCAGGAGGGGAGCCTTTGGTGCTGGGGCGACCAGAGTGGGGAGGCTTGCCAGGTGCTGCTTGAGCTCGTTGAAGGCCTTCGCGCAATCTCCGTCCCAACGAAATCCATCGCACCCGCGGAGTGTCTTGAAAAATGGCAGGCCCCGCTCCGCCGCCCTAGATAGGAAGCGGCTTTATGCTGCCATGCGGCCCGCCAGCCTCTGGACCTCCCTCGTTGTCTTGGGCGGTTCCATACCCAGGATGGCGTCTACTTTGTCGGGGTTCGCCTGGATGCCCTGTCCGGACACGAGGAAACCTAGGAGTTTGCCCGCCTGCACCCCGAAGACACATTTGTCGGGGTTGAGCTTGATGCCCGCCTTCCGGAGGTTGTCGAAGGTCTCCTGGAGGTCCCGGCCATGCAGAGCAAGCTGCCGGGTTTTGACCACCACGTCATCGACGTAAGCTTCGACGTTCCTCCCGAGCTGGGCGGCTAGGGCAATAGCGACGAGACGGGTGAAGGTAGCGCCTGCGTTCTTCAAGGCAAAGGGCATTCTGATGAAGCAGAACGTCCCAAGTGGTGTGATGAAACTGGTCTTCTCCTCGTCGTCTTCGGCCATGTATACCTGGTGGTAGCTGGAATAGGCGTCCAGGAAACTCATGAGTTCGCACCCAACAGTGGCGTCGACCAGCTGATCGATGCGCGGCAAGGGGTAAATGTCCTTCAGGCACGCCTTGTTGAGTGCCGTGAAGTCGATGCACATACGCCAGGCCCCGCTGGCCTTTTTGACTAGCACCGGGTTAGCGAGCCACTCTGGATGGTGAACCTCGCGGATGACCCCGGCGCGAAGAAGCTTCGCCACCTCTGTTTTGGCGGCCTGCTGCCGATCCATCGACATACGCCGAAGCCTTTGCTTGACCGGCTTGGCGTCGGGGCGGACCGCCAAGCGATGCTCGATTACTGCTCGGTCTACGCCCTTGATGTCCTCCGGGGACCATGCGAAAATGTCAACGTTGTTCTGAAGCACTCGGAGCAGATCTCGTTCAACCCCCGGTGGGAGCCCCTCGCCGATGGACACAAACTGCCCCTCCGCCTGGAGCGGCACCTTCTTGACTCCGCCCTCGGGCCGAGGCTTGGGCGTCCACCCGGGCGCGGAGGGTCCGTCGCCGAGCGTGCCGGAGAGGGCATGCACCGGGCGATGCGGAACGCGGCTGCCGACCTCGGCACGTCTGGCCAGGTCCTGATCGCCGAAGACGGTGATAACACCCTCTGGGCCCGGGAGCTTCACACACGAAAACGCGTAGTGTGGGATCGCCTCGAAAGAGTTGATGGCGGGTCGACCCAGTATGGCGTTGTAGGGATGTGGGATATCTACGACGTCGAAGATGACATGCTCGGTCCGGATGTTACCCTTGTTGCCCTCCTGACGGAAAGTGACCGGAAGGGACACGTGCCCCAAGGCCTGCAGCGGTTGACCCCCGAAGCCTTGAAGTGGAGCTCCTGGCTGCTCTAGCCGGCTTCGGGGGATCCCCATACGGTCGAGGGCCTCTGCGAACAAGATATTCGCGGAGCTTCCCCGTCGACAAGGACGCGCCTGATGTCACAGCGTGCTATGTGGGCCTGGATGACTAGAGGGTCTTGGTGAGGGTACTCCACACCCCTGGCGTCGTTCAGGTCGAAGGTGATGTTACGGGGCGGCATCCACAGTTGCGGCTGCTCCCCGGGGGCTTTTGAGGAGGAGCCTCCTGTGATGACGCTGACGGTGCGATGCTGCGCGTCCTCCGTTGCGGCGGCTCGTATGGGGCTACCCCTTGGGTGCCCCCCGTGGGCTCCAGCGAGGGGCCGAGGAGGCAGAGCCTGAGACCCGGCCATCACCCTCTGCAGCTCCATAACTGCGGCGCATGCCCTTGTGTAATGATCGCCGTAGCCGTGTACCTCGCACCACTTGCCATAGTGTAGGAGCTCTTGTTCTGCGTGGGGTTGGCCGCCATAATCAAATCCGCCTTCCGATCCCTGGGCTCCCCTCCATGAGGCGGGGTCGAGTCCTTGGCGGGTGCTCTCGGGGTTGAGGACATGATGGGCCGCCTGTGACTTGCGTTGGCGGCGCCGAGGCTTATGCCCGCTCCTTGAAGAGCCTTTCTGTACCCCGGTAGCGCTGCCTCGGGGAGGGCCTCCCCGGGGCTCTCGGCCGCGGCCCTGCTTCGAGGAGGGACCACCCGCCCCCCCTCGCACGGGGGGCGCTCCTCATGGGCGAGGCCGAGGGCGGTAATGCTGCTTCTTCGCGCATCTTCCTCCACCCGCGCATACTCGTCCATTTTGTCGAAGAGCTTGGCGACTGTCTTGATTGGCCTCCGCGCGTTGTACTCGGCCATCAGGCCCGGACGAAGGCCCTGTATGGCTGCATTAACGACGGTGGTTTCACTAACGTCTTTTACTTGGCATCGGATCTTGGCGAAGCGCTTGAAGTAGTCCCGGAGCTTCTCCGAGGGTTTTTGCTTCACGGCGAAGAGTTGGTCCGCATCGACTCGCTCGACATAGTGTCCTTGGAAGTTGTTGTGAAGGCGGCCGCGGAGCTGCTCCCACGCGTAGATGGAGCCCGGCTCTATGGTATAAAACCAAGAGAGCGCCACTCCTTGCAGCGCGAGGGGGAGTCCCTTCGCCTTCGTGGTGTCGTCTCCGCCCGCGGCCTCGATCGCGGTTTCGTACGCGCGCACGAACTCGTGAGGATCCGTGTCGCCTTTGTACGAGTCGGTGACGCTAGGGAACTTGAAGTCTTCGGGCCACGCCGCCTGCTGCAGCCCCGCCGAAAGCGGGGACTCCGGATCTACGCGTCTCAGCGGCACGCGGCTAGACGCTGGGGCTTCGCGACTGTTCATCCTCTCCGGCGTGGGCTCGGGCGCGATTACTGGCGCGGCCTGCTGGCTCCGAGCCTCTTGTATATCTTGGACGGCCCCGTGAAGGTCCCCTAGTTCCCGCTGGAACGTGTTGAGGGCTGCTAGTAGGGCGCCTTCCACCGCAGGTGCTGTCGGGGCCGCCGGAACACCCAGCGGACGGGTCGGTGCCGGGACCCTCGCCGCATGATCTCCGGATCCGCCGGATGCTTCGTTGCGGCTACCCCCGGCTGTCGGATCCGCGCTGCCGGCGAGGGCGGTGGGGGCTGTCGTTGCAGTGCCAGCGACGGGGTTGGATGTCGTTGTAGCGCGAGCGTCGATGCCCGCGGCCACCGCACCTACGCCGCCGCCAGCTCCTTCGGCGGCCGATGCCGAAGCCCCGGTATTCACACGCCGCTCCGACCCAGCCGTCTTCTTTCCCTTCGCCGCCGCTGACGAAGCTTTTTTCGGTGCCATCCTTCTTCTTCGGTCTTCAGGCTTGTCCTCGTCCTCCCCCACGGACGGCGCCAACTGTTGTGGTTACAGACCAAACAGAGAGAGAGATGGTAGTGGAGAGGTGGGAGTGTTCTGTCTCAGCCTCCCCCTCATCCTGATATATATATTCTCATGGAGTATGCTTTTACAGTTATGCCCTTACTTCCGTACCTTTCCATTAGGGGCACTTATGTCATTACACATGTTACTCTGGTTCTTATAACCTCCTAACAGGCCTGCTGGGCTTAGGTGGGGGCCACCCCTACGACAGCTACAGATTGACACCATATCTGATACAACCTGTGTATGAATTTACTATGCTACGTCTGATATAAGACGATGAAGTGTTCTATATAGATATGATATAAATTCGGATCAACTTTAACTGAACCAAAATAATACGAACGTTGTGCCCCACGACACGTTCCATCGATCACCACCTTGCCTGAAGGATCACGGCGCCATCGTCCAGGTGGGAGTGCACTGCAGACGATCTACCATGGCATGCATGCATTCATGGTCTCGCGACCTGTGACAGAGCTTTCTGGGAGAGGAGCAACAGGAGGAGATTGTACGCAGGCAGCTGAGATTAGCTAGCAGCAAACAGCATGTAGATGTACGTACGTATACAGGAACGTACATCGGCCTGTACTGGCTAGAGCTAGATGCACATGCATATGCATGCACGCACGCGTAGCATACATACGTCCATGGAGGAGACCATTGAGTGAGAAATAGATCCATTGAGTGAGACGTATTTCTTTTAATTTTAAAATATGTATAATTTAGTATCACATTGCTTAGATAAAATAAAGGAGATCGATTTATAAAGTGGAGACATGGCATGCATGCATTCATGGTCTCGCGACCTGTGACAGAGCTTTCTGGGAGAGGAGCAACAGGAGGAGATTGTATGCAGGCAGCTGAGATTAGCTAGCAGCAAACAGCATGTAGATGTACGTACGTATACAGGAACGTACATCGGCCTGTACTGGCTAGAGCTAGATGCACATGCATATGCATGCACGCACGCGTAGCATACATACGTCCATGGAGGAGACCATTGAGTGAGAAATAGATCCATTGAGTGAGACGTATTTCTTTTAATTCTAAAACATGTATAATTTAGTATCACATTGCTTAGATAAAATAAAGGAGATCGATTTATAAAGTGGAGTTCTTGCCACTCCTTGAATATAGATGGAGATGATATGAGAGGAGCTTTGGCTAATCACACGCGCAACGTGTTTTTGCGTGACTTGGACAGAGCAAATCTACCTTATTTTTCCTAAACCATGTATCATCTCTCTCCTTTTAACTGATCATGAGACTACATAAATATCATAATATGATTTGAGGAGACAGTTACTAGTGAGTTAACACTACTTAATCTGTTCTTTGATGAGACAGTTACCAATGAATAATTCTGTTTTAATCGCAGTAGTTACTAGTAAATAACTGCAGCGCCCTTAAAATGGCCTAAAGACGTCTAGGAAAAGTATAGAGTATTCCATCTCCATTCTTTCTGTACTTTCTTCTCTGAGAACTTGTGTTGTTGTGCTGTGCCGTCTGAACCTCGCCGACCTTTCTTCCCGGCGTGCACCTGGAAGGAGAGAGAGCGGCTATCTCCACCGCAGAGAGTACCTGCACGGGGCGGTAATAAGGTTTCTGGACAACGTATTTGCGCGACTGCTCCTGCACTACATCGCCTATGCTCTGCACTACATCAAGCCTGCACTGCTTTCTATTTTTCATCAAGCACAATAATAGGTCATTCGCGCATTCGTTCGACTGTGATACTATACTTACCTTGTGTATATTCTGAAATATGATAAGTAGCCTGTTGTTCGTTGTGAGTTTTGCATCACTACTTTATCGTATTTATCTCACAATAAAACTTGAAATTAAAATATTACCTATATTTCTAACAATCTCTCCATATATTTTGGTGCAATCTTTTACATTGAACAGTTTTGGCACTGTGCGCGCTGATATGTTACTACTAGCTAGCCTCTATGATATTGCAGCTGCATGCAGTGCAGCGCAGCGCAGCGCATGCCCCGTCTCCATCACGCTGCCCTCGCTCCCTTGTGAGACACAGTGCCTGCTTGTCCCGTGACACACATTCGTCGCCGTTGAGCTAGCTAGCAGCTGCATATGCCAACAAGCAACCACATGTACGCACGTACACCACCTCCTATGCATTATTTATATTTATTACTACGTGCATCATTGACTGTACATGCATGTTGGCAATTGTACGTTAATTTCCCCTCTCTTCTTTCTTCTTCGAGTCATCGATATTACTAGCCACGTAGGCGTGGCGCAACGCCACGCCAGCCACCGTGTAGACCGAAGCAAAAAAGGCGTAAATTCGAAGGGAAAAGAAAGCGCAGGGGTTTTTCCGCAAAAAATCAAGGGCTTTTTCGCAATAAAAGGAGAGCGCAGGGGTTTTTTTGCAAAAAAAACAAGGGCCTTTTCGGAAGGAATAAGGGCCTATTCATAATTTTGAAAACCTGCGGGGCGCTATCAAAAATTTTTTTTAAAAAAAACTTGCAGGGACCTTTTTGCGAGGAAAAAGGACCTTTACGTAATTTCCGAAAAATACGAGGAATTCACCTCTCCCGGCCGTACGCCAAATTCCCCGCCACGCGCCGGCCGGGGACGCGGGCGGGGCGACGTGGATGCCCTGCGGGGGCCGGAACCCCCCCGGGTATTGAGGGGGTTTAATTTGCGTGCGTGACGCATCATCTTAAGAGCAAGTACAATAGTATAGCCAACTAGTGGCTATAACACTTGTCCATTTCATCTATAGTCTTCAAAAAAATAGTTCATACAATAAGGTAGCTATTACAATAACTATTTAGCCCCACGTGTAAGATAGTGAAATGCATATTTTTTACGTGCTATAGCTAGCTGTAATTTAGTATCCAGCTTCCTTCTCTCTCTTCCTTTCTCTGTCTGCCACATAAGATTTTGTTGATATTATATTTGCTATAGTCTGCTGATTAAGTCTTATTGTACCTAGAGTAAATTTTACAAAACTACACATTTAAGAGAGTCTTAAAGAACTACACATGGATTGACAAATGGTATCAGAAAACTACACTTTAAAGCAATCTCCGTTCTCGGTAACAGTGTGACAGCACAGGCCCAGCAAGAGACACTGAAATTTTCAGAAAACTAAACCTCGATTTAAAAACGTATCAGAAAACTATATATATATTTTTTACCAAACTCCGTTCCACGCAACAGTCCGGCATCATGGCCTTTGTCTCGTACGAGTGGGCCCATGCTGTCTTACCATTGCCTAGAACGAAACATGGTTAAAAGTGTAGTTTTCTGAGGCATTTTTAAATCGACGGGTAGTTCTTTCAAATTTATCTTACAAGTGCAGTTTTGTGATAGTTTGTGCAACGTTTTATGAAATTTACCCTTGCAATCTAACTAGATGATATATATGTATATACTGCCAAATATTCTCCAAATTCGTCAGATGCTTGCAAACGTACAACAACAGTACAAGTATAGTAGCTTATGTGAAACAAATACTCACTCTGGCTCTAACAAACTTCATGTTACGGACATGCAGGACGTACGACAGCTTGCATGGATGGGACGTACGCTTGTTTGTTCATGAGACGAGATGAGATGTTCCTGTAAGCTGGAAGCAATTGGCCGTCCGACCGGGTCTCTTGCCCTAAAACTGGCCGAGATTTCAAGGCCCACAAACTGTAAAGGTTGGTGGTATTGCCTGAGCCAGATCACGCAGGCTACAGCGATGAACAGTGCAAGTGTGTCCCGCTGCGTGCCTCGATGCCTGCTTGCATGCATTGATCAACAGACTATATATAGCTTCCTATGTAGTCTATTAGACTATTACCAGAGCGTGAATGCATGCACTATTGAATGTGTAGCTTCGGTGTAGAACTATATAGTCTAGAGCCAGTGGCAAAGACACTACTACAGAAAACCACATTACAGACGGTTCAGAAACGTCATCACAGACGGTTTTCTGAACCGTCTGAATTTATGGGTCAGTGATAATCCAAGGTTATCACAGATAGTTTTAAAACCGTCTGTGATTATTAGATATCACAGACGGTTTTTCATTAAAAACCGTCTGTGATTATCACATATCACAGACGGTTTTTACTTAAAAACCGTATGTGATATTCATTCCTCCAAAATCTAAATCTATTTCTGTTTATTGGCTAGCCTCAGGAAATGCTAGCCATGCCCTCTGAAACAAGCAGATAATCACAGACATAAAACATACAATTCACACATCTCATTTCATTTCAGATACATTTCACATCTCAATTCATTTCACAGACATAAAACATCCAATTGACAACACACTTCATTTGATCACAAACATAAAGCATCCATTTCGCAAATCAATTAATTGAATTGAAATAAAATATCCATTAACAAATACACAATTACAAAAGATCTACACTGCATTTGCACTTAAAAAAGGTTCGTTGATTATGTATCTATGGTGCGGACTGGAACCGGCCTTCTGGCTTTATGACTTGAGTCAGCAAAAAGTACGCCAACTCTGCTCGAATCCGTCCAAGATCAGGCTGTTTCAATGGAGTTGACGGGATGTACGCAGCCTGTCGATAGGAATATCAATGTGCGTATATATGTAACGTGATAAGTATGAAGTAATTATGGGAAGATTGACAAACCTTGGAATTGGTGATTCTCGAGGAATCGAGGAGTAGTTCCATATGGTGGCAAACGTAGTATCCACATGTGTTGCCCGGCTGCTGCTGGTGGCACTGCAAAAAATGGAATGTGTTAGTTCAAGAGGCTGTTGCATAGGATTAATTAATGTGAAATAGCGAATACCTTAAAATCTCGAGCATGTGTCAGCAGGCTTTTGGCCCCGCGCTTCGAGACACGTCCCATTTCAATGTACATCGCGAACGCCCTACGTGATTCGAAAAAGTTAACCTTAGTCATTCGGAAGGAAAGAAAGAGTACAATATGGGTGTGTTTGGTTCGTGGATGGAGGTTGTATCGTATATCCTGACTGAGTGGATGCAGGCTGAGTGAAATCGTATTTCAGAAAAAGAAGATGTTTGGTGAGGTTGCATGAGCGGATGCAAAAAAACTGAGATGCTGTTTGGTTGCCTGTATGAGCGGATGCAGTCTACCAAACCTGAGAGGCTGACATGTGGGACCGCATAAGATACACTGCATCAACCCATCCAGGATGGCCAGTGAAGCTCATTTTGAGCATATCCACCCATCCAAGATGAGGGCGTATTTTTGCATCCGCTCATGGAGGCTGCATCCACTCATACAGGCAACCAAACAGGCTCTTTCTCAGATTATACGGATCCACCCAGCCAGGACGAAGGAAATTCAGGCAACCAAACACACCCTATAGGTATGTATGGAGAATATGTACTTACCTATCGGTTACTTGGCTGACAACTGTGAAGTCCATTTTATTCCTACTTAGGGAATCAAGGTAATATACCTTGTTCCATTTTGGTACAATTACTATTAAAATCCAATGAAAGTTCTGATGGAAGGGCATAAGTACATATTCCTTATTGAGGCAACCTATCAGTCCTGCTGCAATGTACCTCTCGACGAGGGCTGTATCCCGGTCAATGGTATCCTTGGCGACCAAGTGTGGGTCCAAAAAACCAGCCGATGAGTGGATAATGTAGCTTTAGTTAGCATGTATCTATATATACACACGAAAGCAACAAATTAGATATGACATTTATCGGTATGACATGAACGGAGACTGTGATTGTACACACTTACAGCGTCCAGCATCGAATGATTGAGACGTCGAGAGCGTTGAGAGTGAACAGATCGAATAAATCCTCAAAGGCGACCACGAACATACACTCTTGAAGACTGTGGTGGAAATCATCCGACGTGAATTTGACAGTGATACTTGAGGTCCGTTCTCCCTCTGGCTTATTGGACTGCTGCATATACCACGTGTGTAATTGTACGCAACTATATGCTAGGCGTTGGAGGGCTTTTTGCTCGAGCAACGGCTCGCCAAGCACGAATTTGCGGGCCAAAGGTAGGTACGGTATATCATCATTGGTCTTCTTTGCTTTGCCCTTGCTGGCCTTGCTGCCTCGGCTATAGTTCGACTTCACGGCAGTCGACTTTGAAGGTAGCAGCGGTGCAAGTTGCTCTGGCGAGAATAGCACCCGTGGAGATAGCATCGGTGCAGTTTCCGGTGGTGGAACCGATTGGTCTTGTAATGGAGATGGCACCGGTGCAGTTACCGGTGGTGGAACCGACTGGTCTTGTAATGGAGATGGCACCAGTGCATGTTGCTCTGGTCTTGCCACCAGTGAAGAAGCCTCCAGGGAGATGTCGCTTTTGAGCCACTGGATGAATGTTCCAATGGCCTGTCCTAGAGTCACGATCTCGTCGTTGGGGGGCTTCGGTAGCGGGACCACCTCAAAATTGACATGCACACCATCCACATTAACTTTTGCGAAGCCTGGCGCTAAAGCTTGACCGTGCACCATGGCCCCGATACCAGACGAATATGCCTGGCCCCAAGCAGCGTACAAGGGAATGGAGCCATATCTCACTTGGAGCCTGCACTTCGTAGGCTCCTACATAACGATACAAAATTAGCTACTCGAATAGGCTTATCAATGGAGCAAGCATTCGAGAGGTAATAATTATTACCAGGATGTCGTCCATAGGAAATTTGGCCTGGGTTTGCGTCGGATTGGACGCGCAGCTACTCGGACGGTTGTGCGGGCTAGCTAGCACAGGAGCGGCGGTAGCGGCCTACTGACTTTCTGTTTGTTTCCGCACCTCATCTCTGATTACATAAGCCATCTCACCCATTAGCTCCTCTCTAAGAGATTCCTTGATCCCTTCTAGTAGCTGTGCGTCACGCTCGGCTTTATTTCTCTTCCTACGCCGATACATTCCGGAGTCATCTTGGAAACCATGTTTCCAAGGAACGTAAAGCCCAAGGCCTCTCGTACGACCCGGGTGCTCCTTGTTTCCCAGGGCCACGGAGAGCATATCATTCTCCCTTGTTCCCTGGAATGATCCCAGGGTAGATTCAAAACTCAACTCTTCCTGCAAGAGCACGACATGTCATTTCAATTCGTACGAAGTTGTGGAGTAATTACAAGCTACGTAGTTCGATCGATATCTTACCAGGCGCTGGGACACTTGCTGGTCTGCAGGGTTTCGAAAGGAGACGTCCGCCGATGTCGTTGTAGATGACCTTGCTCTAATCCAATTTCAAGCTAACTCAGGCCTGATGTCCATGTCAGCCAAGTTAAGCCGTGCGTTGACGCCGTCCTTTGTTTTATCACGGATGTTCCATAAGAGACCAATCAAGCTGTCGCATACATTTTTTTCTACGTGCATGACGTCGATGCAGTGTCGAACATCTAGGTACTCCCAATAAGGTAAGTCCCAAAATATTGATCTCTTCTTCCAGGTGTTCTTCTCATGAGCCCTCCATTTACGTTCCTTTCTGAGGACAACATCTAAATCCTTAACCATATCATAAACCTCGTGTCCCCTTAAATGCCTTGGAGCTAAACCGTCTTCCTTCTCTCCGTCAAATTATTTCTTCATCTTTGTGGTATAGGTGAGCCCTCCGAAGGAACCGGCGGTGACGCATGTAGACGGTTTTGCGTGAGTGGTTCAGCCACACACTCTCGGTACCATCTAAACAGTGAGTACAAGCCTTGGCACCTTTTGTACTATGGCCCGATAGGTTACCAAGGGCAGGATAATCATTTATGGTGCAGAACAATAAGGAGCGCAGAGTGAAGTTCTCTCATTTGTATGCATCCCATACCTGTACCCTTCGTTCCACAGTACTTTTAGATCTTCCACCAACGGTGGTAGGAACACATCAATATCATTCCCAGGTTGTTTTGGCCCTTGGATAAGTATCGATAGCAAAATATACTTTCGCTTCATACACAACCAAGGAGGAAGGTTATAGATGCAGAGAGTCACGGGCCATGTGCTATGTCGACTGCTCATGCTACTGAAAGGATTCATTCCATCTGTACTCAGTCCAAACTTTATATTCCTTGGTTCTGCACCGAAGTCTGCAAAACTCCTATCGATGTTTCTCCACTGCGCAGAATCAGCAAGGTGTCTTAGCATTCCATCCTTCTTGCGCTCCTCCAGTGCCAACGTAGCAGTTTTGCCTCCTTTGGATTTGCAAAAAAACTTTTCAAACGAGGAATTATAGGAAAATACCATGCCACCTTAGCAGGAGGTCCTTTCTTCGCCTCTGTTCCCTCGTCATCATCTGATTGATTGTTACGTTTGTATCGGGATGCGTTGCACACCGGACATACATGCATATTTGCATACTCTTTACGGTAAAGGATACAGTCGTTCGGGCATGCATGTATTCTTTCTACTTCCATTCCCAATGGACAAAGAACCTTCTTCGCTTTATACGTGATTTTAGGCAACTCATTTCCCTTCGGAAGCATGTCCGCTAAAAGACCTAGCAGCGCCGTGAAACTCTTGTCGGACCAACCGTTGCTTGCCTTCAATTTCAACAGTTCAAGCACGGCCGACAACCTCGTGTACTTGCAGCCCGTGTACAAAGGTTTCTCCGAGTCCTCCATCAAGCCCCGGAATTTAACATACTCTCTCTCATCATAGTTCTCTTCTACATCGCGAAGCATCTGATCCAGATTATTATCGTGCAACCTATCCGAATCCAAACGATAATCGACATCATCCGGCGGCATGTCATTCACTTCACCGGTGATGTCATCCGGCGGCATATCATTCACTTCACCGGCGATGTCATCCGGCGGCATATGATCATTCACTTCGCCATGACTGGTCCAACACGTATAAACCTTTTTGAAACCCCTCCGAATCAAGTGTGCTTCAATTTGCCCTCGGTTCTTAAACATCTTCAAATTCTCGCAGTCAGTGCATGGACAGCACATATATTCCACCCCCTTATTCAACATTTCCTCCTCGGCGGCTCTTATAAAGGCAGACACGCCATTAATGTACTCTTCACTCACACGGCTCGCGGCATACATTCAGCTTCGGTCCTACGTTACGTACATATATAACAATTTAGTATTAAAATTTAGATTAACTAATTATTACTACATATATACCGGCCACATTTATTATATTGAGACTTAATTTGCTAGCTCAATTCATATTATAAACACAACAGCTATTATATAACCAACAATTTTGCAAATTAACCATCTTCAATAACACTCATGGATTACTTAGACCTAAATTGTAATGCAATTAAAGAAAAAATAATTTTCATTACTAACCATATCTAGAGCAACCAGGAAAGTATGAATCTTCAAAGCTCAATCTCTGCCTCTTCCCACCAAATTAACTGGCCTGAAATCGCCTAGCTTCCTCCCGAGTGAAAAAGTGCGCAGCAGTGGCTAGATCTGGATCGAAATGAAGACAGATGCGGTCTGAGCAGCGCAATAAATGCCTTAGTGCCATTATCACAGACGGTTTTTAATATAGACCGACCGTCTGTGATACTCCTTTTTCCCGCCACAAATACCACAGACGACCTCCAAATTACAACCGTCTGTAATAGTGTTCATCACAGACGGTTTCACAAAACCGTCTGTGATGAGGCGTCTACTATGAGGCTTTCTGTAGTTGTGAGATCTATTGAAGCTTATTGCTCATCTTTATCTTTCTTCTATTAGTTTAATTACGGTTTCAGAAAATTTGATTGGTATATACAACTTAATAGGATCCATCGATAGTGCAGGCGGCTAGAGTCACTACTGTAGAAAAGGTCATCACAAATGGTTCAAAAATATCATCACAGACGGTTTCGTGAGCTGTCTAAGTTTATGGGTCAGTAATAACATGAGGTCATTATAGACGGCTTTCGAACTGTCTATGACGCAGACTATCACGGACGATTTCTACTAAAAACCATCTGTAATAGTTGACAATCACAGATGGTTTTTAGTATAAACCGACTGTGATATGTAATATATCACAGACAACTTCAACTACATACCGTCTGTGATATTAAACATATCACAGATGGTTTGTATTAAATACCATCTGTGATTGTCAATTATCACAAACGGTTATAAGTTAATAACAGTCTGTGATATTCCTTTCTACTTCTAAACCTATTTATGTTTGTTGGCTTGCCTCAGGAAATGCTAGCAATGTCCTCTGAAACAAGCAGATCAACACAGTGTATATACATCCAATTCACATTCATTCATTTCAGAAACAAGAACATCCATTTCACAAATAAATTAACTGAAATAAATTATCCAGCTTTGAAAAAATACACACATGAATAATTAAGCTCAATCTTATCTCAGTGAAATTCATTCTACATTGTGGAACTCTCCATCTTCTTTTATGATTCTAGACATCATGAACTATGAACACTATCCTCGAATATGTTTGAGGTCAGCCTGTATTAATGGAGTTGTAGGGATAGACGTAACCTGTTGGTAGGAAAATCAATGTCATGCATACATATATAAATTGATAAGTATAAAATAATTATCATAAGATTGACAAACCTGAGTATCATAGTTCTTCCTGAAATCAACGAGTAGTTGCATGTTGTGGCAAACATAAAATCCACAGGTATTGCCCAGCAGCTGTTGGTTGCACTAAAAAAATAAAATTTGTTAGCTCGAGAGGCATTACTACGAAGTGTTCTATAAGATTAATGTGTACTAGCGAATACCAGGAAATCTAGATCATGTCGTAGGGAGTCGATCCCTCTCTTGGATTTTTGTACCTTTGTAACGTATGTGGCAAACGACTACGTGATTCCAAAAGTTAGCCTTAGTCATTCGGAAAGAAAGAAAGACTACAATGAAGTCATTTATGGAGGAAATATGATACCTGTCGATTAATCGTTGGACAACTGTGTAGTCGGTTTTGTTCCTCCTTAGGTAATCAAGGTATATCACCTCGTTCTATTTTGGTATAATTACAATTATAATCCAGTGGAACCTACATAGGTATGTCGTCATGGTTATTAAACTTAAGTTTGTATTGTTTATAAAGTACAAATCAATAAGTATAACCACTAGTATAGCACTTACTCTTGGTTATAGGGCATAAGTATGAATTTCTTGTTGCGGTGATCCACCAATGCCGTCGTCATGTAATTCTGGATGAAGGATGCATCCTCCTTGATGGTATCCATGGAGACCATGCGTGGGTTGAAGAAACCAACTGATGATTTCTCTAATATGGCTTCAGTCACCATGTATACACACACACAACAGCAATGAGTTATATATAACATTTATCGGTATTACATAAACGTAGACCGTGATTGTATACACTTATAATGTCCAGCATCAAATGAGTAAGATGTCAAGGGCATTGAGTGTGAAGAGAAAGAATAAGTCCTCAAAGGTTACTGTGAAGACACAGTCATGAATATCGTGCTACAGATGATGCGGCCTAAACTTGACGATGACACCTAAGCGCCGTTGTTCCTCTGGCTTGTTGGTCTGTTCCATGTAATATGTATGCAATCTCTAGCAAGCCAGTCCTACTGTTAGGAGGAGCTCTTTCGGGATGACCAACGGCTCGCCTAACATGAATTATTGGGCCAACAGCAAGCAGGGATCTCATCATCGGTCTTCTTCAGTTTTCCCTTGCCACCTCGGCTGTAGGTTGACTTTAAGGTAGTCAACCGAGCATGAGATGTAGATGCATAGTGACTTTGCTGCATCTATGCAGGTAGCTCCGGTGTGGATAGCCTCGTGGACTTCACATCGGTGCAGATGGCTCTTGTGGACTTTGTATCGGTATAGATAGCTCGAGTGGACATAGCACTAGTGCATATGGCTCTTGTGGACTTGGAACTGGTGTAGATAGCTCAAGTGAACTCGGCATCGGTGCAGATGGCTCTTGTGGACTTAGCACCAGTGCAGGAGCCTCCAGGAAGATGTCCCTCTTAGGGCTCTGGATGAATGTTCTAATGGCTTGCCTAGAGTAATGACCTCATCATTGGGGGGCATCCGTAGCGGGACGACCTTGAAATTGGTATGAACAATGTCCACATTCACGTTTGCAAAACCTGGCGGTAGAGATACACCGTGCACCAAGGCCCTAAGCTTATATGGATACGCCTGGCCCCAAGCAGTGCACAGGGCAACGGAGGCATATCTCACTTGGAGCTTGTACTTCGTAGCCACCTACATAACGATACAAAATTAGCTATTCCAACAGGCCTATCAATAGATCGAGCATTCCAGAGATAATAATTATTACAAGGATGTCATCGATAGGGAATTGATGATTGCTTTTTGAGGTAGAGTTAGACGCGCAGCTACTCCGACGGTTGGGGGCTGCCTAGCACAGAAGAGGCGGGGTTTCCTGTCGATTTTTCCTATACCATTGCATCTCATCTTTGACCAACCTTTGCATCTTATCTCTAATTTGTGCTGTAATGTTCTCTCGTAGCTGTGCGTCATGCTCGACTTTGGCTCTCTTCTTGCTCCGGTATACTTCGGAGTCCTCTGCGAAACCATATTTCCAAGGAACGTAAAGATCAAAGCCTCTTGTGTGACCTGGGTGTTCCTTGTTTCCTAGGGCTACCGAGAGTAAATCTCTCTCCCTAACTGCCTGGAATGAGGATTGGAAAGATTATACACTCAGCACTTCTAGGCGGTGGGACACTTTCTCGACTGCGGGGTTTCGAAAGGAGATGGCCCTCGACACGATAGATGATTCGCTCTTATCCAGTTTCAGACGTGCTCATCAGGGATCCCAACAAATGGTGGGGAGGTCTCCTGCAGGATTGCATGTTCATCCTCCTTCCTCTATTGTAAGATTTTACCCACATACCAAGTGGTGCCGAGTCTGTAGGGGTGTGTGCTTTTTGCCTAGAGGGCCTTGCAAGCCGCACTTTTACTCCTAAAATTATCTGTCATCTTTATCAGCACAAACTCTTACCATTGCGGTTTTAGGAATGCATACTTGTAGAAGGGCATCGGATCCTTCTCCACGTATTGCTTGACAAGTAAGCTCTTGAAGTTCTTCCATGCTTTAAACGCCACTAGCAACACATGTCATTTCATGGAGGCCTTGTGTTCATCCAAGATCTCGAACAAATGAAAAACTTCTGTCACTAGCTCATTTTTCCGATCTTCAGTCACGGTCTTCCACAAATCGAACGTGATCTCAATCTGTTCCCATGCAACTATTCCAACTATTCTCTTAAATGTAGACACCGCTCGGTGAGGATTGAGAGGTCTCCCAGATGCATCAACATCCGTGATGGTAAATTGACTCTCGGACCTTTTCGAAAGTCCTCTTCCTTTTTAGGATTTTCTAGAGGACGGTGTATCACACACATCCAGTGATGATGTCCAAGAATGAGTAGATGCCATCTTCAAAAAAACATAGAAGTGAGCAATTCTTGAGCCAATTCTTGGTGAAATTGGATGACCAAATCAACATATATGTATGTAAATCATCCATGTCACTTAAACAATATATGATGCTCAAAACATATAGAACATGTGGGCTACTAAATTCGGCATAAAGTTCAGACTTTCGGACAACAGGAAGTCAGTGCATATGTAATCATAGACAATACTCTAGTTTAGCCAACAAATTTGATAAATTTCCAGTATAACGAATCACAGAAACAAGTTCAGCAATAAACCTAATTGGCTAACAAAGAAAGTAATGAGTACAAGATTGAATGTTAAAACGACAAAAAACAATACATTAGAGCTCAAGTTTGAACAACTCAATTTCAGTATCTCTCAGCTATCAATTCGAGCCCACAGATCACTTTGCAATATCTCTCAGCGCTATAGCTTAAGCAATTTAATTGAAATTTCACCTTTATGAACTCTATCTTGATGCTATATGAATATACATATATAAGGCAATATGCTAAATAGTTCATAAAAGTAGGCATTGAAAATCTGTGTAATGCACAGATTAATAAAGTGTGTTTTTGCTTTTAGGTGAGGAGTTGCACAAGTTCTAAACATGGCCTTCTTCCATTATTGTCAATATTTCAATGATCACAGTGACAATTCCTCAAAAATTCTGCTAGATTTTCTAATTGAATATTATGTCAGTGTAGTATCAATGTTAAGAGCATGCAAAATCAACATATTTTGGTAGAAATTAGAAGCAAGTAATAGATATGAGCTACTACAGAACCAACATATATTTGGACAAGCCAAAGGATAGCAGTAAGCAATACTGAGCAAAAGACTAAGGACTAGTTATTGACAAAGCTACCAACTACACTGCACAGAAGTATACAACTAGCAAATGTGAATTTAAACTAGCAGAATAATCCTAGATTGTCACTGAGATTTCAATCTTGACAAATTTCCTCATTGAGCAATCAAAAACTCACAATCTATCATGCAATAGTTCTCCTAGTGCTAGCTGACAATCAGATTTCAAAGATAATGAACAGAGACTAGCATGGCTAACTAATGCACAATCAGATCTCACAGAGAAATGAAGAACATAAAGTAAAGCTCACCGTGCGGCTCGGGGGAGGTGGCGAGCTCGGGGGAGGCGGCGTGCTTGGGGGAGGCAAATTGCTCGGGGGAAGGCAGCGTGCTTGGTGGAGGAGGAGAGCGCTGGGCACAGGGGAGGAGGGCAGCTGGGCTCAGGGCAAGTGACGTGCTCGGTGGAGGAGGGCACCAGGCGTGGGGGAGGAGGGCTGCCGGAGTCGGGGGAGGTAGCGACGGGCTTGCGGAAGACCGGGGTGTCACATTAGTACAGTGGGGACAAACCCTAGAGCATAATATAGGGGAATCTGTGATATTTTCAATCACAGACAGTTCTCAATAAAAACTATCTGCAATAATAACATATCGCAGACAGTTTTAATTTAAAACCATCTGTGATGATCATCACACATTCTCATATACGTAAATTCAAATTCACATATAAATAAATACAAATTCACACACACACACACACACACACACACACACACACACACACACACACACACACACATATATATATATATCATACATTCTCATACACATAAATGCAAATTCACATATATCACACATTCTTATGTACATAATTGCAAATTCACGTATACATTACACATTCTCATACACATATATAAATGCAAGTACAGAACATATGACACATAAACATTTCATTCATCATTCTACTTACTTATTTCCTTCAAAAATGGGCTCTTTATGATGATCGACACGTATGTAGTTAGTTTCATCATGTTGTTCTTTCTCGACCCTTATGCCATTTCTGAAAGGAGGCAACTCGTCAAATTGATTGTATTCTTCCTTGTCCAATATATTCTCAACTCCGACAATTTTCTTTTTTCCATGAAGAACTACGTGGCGCTTCTTATTTGCCTAATCGGTTACATAGAAAATTTGAACAACATGGTTAGTGAGTACGAATGATTCGTCTTTGTATCTGACACATTTGAGATCAACGTTAGAGATATCGTACTTGTCAACCTTCACCTATGGGAGATGGACCCAACAACACCAAAACAAGGGGATCTTGAAAAGCACATGGTCGAGCTCCCAAATCTCCTCTATGAACCATGAACTAAGAGTAGGAGTTCCTCAACCCATCGGTACTGAATACATCTATGCAGACACTGCTGTTTTGGTTAGTGCTCTTTACATCCTGAGTCTGTGTATAGAATGTGTACCCATTTATGTCTTATCCTTACCATGTCACAACTGTAAATGTTGGCCCTTTTACCAACCATGTCAGCATATCACTTGACAAGCTCCTAGCGAGTCGCTCCTTTAATCATTGGTTGAACCAACTGTTGTGTTGTCTCGTGATCCAAACATCTAGCTACTTTGGATTCTGTTGCCGAAGCATGTTCTTATGCTGGTCGATATACGGGGATACTTCAGTTATGTGTTGCAAGACCATGATACGCATCCATATTTAGAGTGATTACTTTCCTTCCGATAGTCCTGATACCCTTGAGCCTCCCCTCATGGCGAGATCGAGGCACACCTATTGGTTCAACCTGAGCCATGTAATCAATACAGAACTCAATGACCTCTTTGGTTGCATAACCTTCGACGATGTTGCCCTCCTGCTGAGATCAATTTCATATATATGACTTGAGAATTCTCATGAACCTCCTGAACAGGTACATGCTACGTAGGAACACGGGCCAACATATTTTTATCTTCCACACAATGTGAACAATGAGATGGAGCATGATATCAAAAAATGATGGAGAAAAATACATCCCAAGATGACATAGAGTCATCACCACCGCATCCTGCAAAGTATCTAGTCCTTCGAGATCAATGATCTTCTAAAATATTGTGTTAAAGAAATAACACAACATCATGATTGTCTCTCAAACCTTGATTGGCAAAATAATTCTAATTGCAATAAGGAGCATCTGTGTCACAGCACATGACAATAATGAGATTTCATGCCAATTAACTTCAAGTTTTCCATTGAAACAAGTTTCTTCATATTAGCGGAGTAACCAAACGGAACATTCACACCATGCAAGCACTGGCACAGTTCAGTTCTCTCAGCTTTGGATAGAGTGTAACAAGCATGGGGAAGGTAAGTTCATCTTTTATCAGTCTTTATTGGTGCTAACTCAGGTCTGATATCTATATCAACCAAGTCAAGCCATGCATTGACACCATTCTTTGTTTTGTCATGAATATTCAGTAAGTGACCAATCAAGCTGTCACATGCATTCTTCTCTACGTGCATGACATTGATGTAGTGGCAAACTTCTAGGTACTCTCAATAAGGTAAGTCCCAAAATATTGATCTCTTCTTCCAGACGTTCTTCTTGTGGGTCATCGATGTACATTCCTTTTCAAGCACAATATCTAAATCCTTAACCATATCATATATCTCTTTTCCTCTTAAATGCCTTGGAGCTAAATTGTTCTACTTCTCTTTATCAAATTGTTTCTTCATCCTGCGGTATGGGTGAGCCCTCCAAAGGAACTTACAGTGACACATGTATACGGTTTTTCACGAGTGCTTCAGCCACAGATTCTCCGTATCATCTAATTAGTAAGTACATGCTTTAGCCCCTTTTGTACTCTAGCACGACAAATTTGCAAGAGCGGGATAATTATTTATTGTGAAGAACAACAAGGAGCGTAAAATGAAGTTCTCTCGTTTGTACGCATTCCATACCTGTACCCCTTCGATCCACAATATTTTTAGATCTTCCACCAATGGTGCTAGGTACACATCAATATCATTGCCAGGTTACTTCGGCCCTGGATAAGTATCGACAACAAAATATACTTCCGCTTCATACACAACCAATGAGGAAGCCTGTAGATGCAGACAGTCATGGGCCAAGTGCTATGTCGGTGCCTCATGTTACCAAAAGGATTCATTCCATCCGTACTTAATCCAAATCTTATATTTCTCGGTTCTACACCGAAGTCTGCAATCCTCCTGTCGATGTTTCTCCACTAGGTGGAATCAGTAAGGTGTCTTAACATTCCATCCTTCTTACGCTCCTCTGAGTGCCAATGCAGCACTTTTGCCTTCTTTGGGTTCACAAAAATCACTTCAAATGGGGAATTACAGGAAGATACCATGCCCCTTAGCAGGAGGTCATTTCTTCACCTCTATTCTCTCATTGTCATCTGATTGGTTCTTACGCTTGTATTGGGATGCGCTGCACACCGAATATACATGCATGTTTGCATATTCTTTATGGTAGAGGATACAGTCGTTTGGACATGCATGTATTCTTTCTACTTTCATTCCCAACAGATAAAGAGCCTTCTTGGCTTTGTAGGTGATGTTGGGCAATATGTTGCCTTCTACAAGTATGTCTGCTAAAAGACCTAATAGTGCTGTGAAACTCTTGTCAGACCAACCGTTGCGTGCCTTTAATTTCAGCAGTTCAAGTACGGCTAACAACCTCATGTACTTTGACTTGCAGCATGTGAACAAAAGTTTCTCTGAGTCCTCGATCAAGCCCCAGAATTTAACATACTCTCTCTCTCATCATAGTTTCCTTCTACATCGTGAAGCATTTGATCCAGATTGTCATCATGTAGCTTACCTGAATCAGAATCACAATCGACATCATCCAGCAGCATATTATTGACCTTGTCGACGATGCCATTATTATTATCTTCATGTGTAATCTGCTCTTCACCATAACTGGTTCAACATGTATACCCTTTTTTGAAACCCCTTCAAATCAAGTGCACTTCAACCTGCGCTTGGTTCTTAAACATCTTTAGATTCTCGCAAGTAATGTATGGATAGTACATATATTACACTCCCTTATTCAACATATCCTCACCAGTAGCTCTTGTAAAAGTAGAAACGCCATTAATGTACTCTTCACTCATACGGTTCCTAGCATACATCCAGCTTTGGTCTTACGTTACGCATATAACAATTTAGTATTACATATTGAATTAATTAATTAGAACACCATATATGTATGATCTAAATTAGGTAGCTATATGTAGCAAGAATAATTAATTACATTGAATTAAGTAGAAATGTACTATAAATTGGCTAAACCCTAAACCATGCTATATATAAATATTCTTCTCTCTACATCAAGCTAGCTAGATCTAAACCATCTTCAATTCTCCTATCATCAAAAGCTAGATCTAAATTATAATGCCATTAGGAACCAATTACTAACCATAGGTAGCCAATAACTTAGTAAGTCTATAATTACTCTTATCAAATAATCTCCTTTCATCGAATGGCCTCAAAGCACTGCTTCCAGCTCAAAGCAGCAGCGTAGATCTGGAATTTAAGACAGAGGTCGATGGGTCTGTGTGCAATTAATATAGTGAAATTACCACAGACGGTTTTTAATACATATCGTCTATGATAATCTAAATATCATAGATGGTTTTTAATATGAACCATATGTGAATTATCACAGATGGTTCAATGTAAGAACCATCTGTGATATTTATAATATCACGGATGATTCTTGTTAATAACCATCTGTGATACTTTACAGACGGTTTTAACCATGAACCGTCTGTGATATTTCACTGTCCAAGACGATTTTTAGCGCTGGTAGCAACATAGATGGTCTCTAAACTAAAACCGTCTATGATTATCACTACTACAGAAAGGCTAATAGTAGACGCCAAATCACAGACGGTTTTGTGAAACCGTCTGTAATATACACTATTACAGACGGTTTTAATTTGAAGGCCGTCTGTGGTATTTGTGGCGGGAAAAAGGAGTATCACAGACGGTTTTTATTAAAAACCGTCTGTGTTGTGTCGACTATCACAGCCGGTTGTTGTTAAGAACCGTCTGGGAATGTTCACAGACGGTTTTTCACAAGAACCGGCTGTGATGTTCCTTTGTCTGTCATATTCTAGATCAGAGGTTAATATATAAGTACACATTGCTTCTAATAAATTAACTACAGAACTACTGAGACAAGAGATCACAAATTAAAGGCAAATTTATTAATTTCAATTAGAGGCAAATTTATTACAAAAGTCGCACAGGTAAAGAGTTTCCCAGATTGTATTGTTTTGGGCTTCGTAAGCTTCTTCTTCAACTTGGGGACTTGGAGGATCAGCCGCTAAATTCTCGAACGCCGTTAAGATTGCCCTTGTCCTCAGCACTTCCTCCTGCAGCCTGGGCAAATGATCAGCAGCATCCGTAATGTCGTAGAGGATAGCATGAAAAGATTCCTCAGAATCTGCCGTTTCTGCTTGATCGGCAAGGCTATCCATCAGTCTCTGCAATGCGTGTAGAGCTTCTTCCGCATTGCGCACATTGTGGAGAAGAACCAGGGTGAGGGTTGTTTCCCTTTCTTGAGCGGCAGCGAGACGCCTTCGTCGACGGCGGAGGATCAGGTCAAGCTGACGGATGTAAGAAAGTCGGGGAAGGAGAGCAGGGCGGGTGCGGAGAAGCTGCTCCAGATGCAAATTGCTGGCCGCCTGTGTAAGGTTCCGGCCGAACAATTCGTGATGAACAGATGAGAGGAAGGAGATGATCACAAGAACAGTAGTAGAAGCATGTTGTATTGTATATTGTATTGTACGTACGTAGAAGAGACCTGGATTAGGAGCGCATATTTAACCTTTAGCACAAACGGTTCGTATACCCAAACATTAATGATATAGACGCTTCGTATAACGATCGAGAGACGTTAATTAGACGATCGAAACACGAAGCGTTCTGGCATCGAAACACGCGCGAAGCGTTCTGGTATGAAGCTTATCACATACGGTTTTTAATAAAAAACCGTCTGTGATAATTTTATCACAGACGGTTTTTTATTAAAAACCGTCTGTGATAACATTATCACAGACGGTTTTTAGTTAAAAACCGTCTGTGATAGTGACTAAGGCATTTATTGCACTGCTCAGACCGCATCTGTCTTCATTTCGATCCAGATCTAGCCACTGCTGCAGTTATTCGATTAGATCTAAATCCCGAGCCCGTCGCCGCCACCGCCTCCCTGAGCCCTCGACGGCTGCCTCCCCCAGCCCTCGCCGGCCGCCTCCCCGGACGAAGACGTCGCCGCAGCCTCCTCCTCCTCCGTCGCCGCCTCCCCGAGCCCGTCGCCTCCTCCTCCTCCTCCGTCGCCGCCGCCTCCCCGGACGAAGACGTCGCCGCAGCCTCCTCCTCCTCCGTCGCCGCCTCCCCGAGCCCGTCGTCTCCTCCTCCTCCGTCGTCGTCGCCTCCTCCTCCTCCGTCATCGTCGCCGCCTCCTCCTCCGTTGTCGTCGCCGCCTCCTCCTCCGTCGCCGCCGCCTCCTCCTCCTGCGTCCCTAAGGTCACCAAAACCCTAAGGTCATCAAATCCCTCCCCGAGCTTCATGCTTACTGTTAGTGTTTAGGGTTGATGCTTGATGCTTCATACTGTTATGGTTAGTTGCTTAGTACATATTTAGGGTTGATGCTTCATGCTTACTGTTAGTGTTTAGGGTTGATGCTTGATGCTTCATACTGTTATGGTTAGTTGCTTAGTACATATTTAGGGTTGATGCTTCATGCTTACTGTTAGTGTTTAGGGTTGATGCTTGATGTTTGGTACATATGTGCAACCCTACAATTTGAGAGCACAAAGATACATTGACCATTTGGGTGGAAAGAAATACATTGTGTCGTCAGGCTCATGACTGCCAATTTGAAGCATAGCATAGCATCCGAGGCACATCCGAGGCCTGCAGCTGTGTCTTGAAGAATGCCAAGAGCTGGTCTTCAGATGTGGCATTCCTCAAACTATAAATTATGAATCTTATTCTCATAACCCATCTGAATACCAGCTCTTGGCATTCCTCAAGACACAGCAGCAGGCCTCGGATGTGCCTCGGATGCTATGTTATGCTTCGAATTGGCAGTCATGTGCCTGACGAAACAGTTGATCTTTCCACCCAAATGCTCCATGTATCTAGACAAAAAACAGCAAATGAAGCAAGTGACATAGTATAGTGTTCCCGTTCAATGAACCGGATACACTAGTTTGTGTCATTTGCTTCATAGACCTTTGTTTAGGGACTTTGCTATTTGGTTTATAGTATTAGCAACTAAAGTAGGTGCTAGGATAGGCACTTTGTTTAGAGACCTTGTAGTAATAGTATTACAAAATTCAAGGAAATTTTAGTACAGAAGTTCAAAAAAAAGAAATTCCCAGATTCTTCGGTGAGCAGCCGATATAGCCGACTTATTCGGTGAGCGACTATCCATCTGCTTCTTCCCACTCCTTCTCTTCATCTCTGATCTCTAGATCATGTACGCCAGTAGCGATGATTTAGTTAGATGAATCATCGCTACTGGCGTACGTGATCCGGAGACCAGAGATGAAGAAAATGAGTGGGAAGAAGCAGATGGATAGTCGCTCACCGAAGAAGTCGGCTATGTCGGCTGCTCACCGAAGAATCTGGAATGTCTTTTTTTTGCACTTTTGTAATAAAATTGACTTGAATACATTGGTAAGATAGGCACATCACCCCCTCTCTATGTCCATATCACCCCCTCCCTTCTCCCCCTCCCCTCTACTCCTCTCTTGTCTTGCAATTCAATATGATTACTTTCTCATCTTATCTTAATAGACCCACAAAATGAGCAACATGTCACCCGCGCATTCTCCAACATCATCGCCGGAGGCGTCCGCTCCAACATCAAGACGCCAAGGAAGAGGGCTATCAAAGAAGCTTGAGGGCAGACAGATCATCACACTCGGAAACGTGAGCTATGGGCCGAAATTTACAATTGTCTATTTGTTAATGGATATTTTATTTCAATTCAATGAATTGATTTGCGAAATGGATGCTTTATGTTTGTGAAATGAAGTGCGTTGTCAATTGGATGTTTTATGTCTGTGAAATGAATTGAGATGTGAAATGTATCTGAAATGAAATGAGATGTGTGAATTGTATATGTTTTATGTCTGTGATTATCTGCTTGTTTCAGAGGGCATGGCTAGCATTTCCTGAGGCTAGCCAATAAACAGAAATATCACAGACGGTTTTGAGTTAAAAACCGTCTGTGATAGCTGATAATCACAGACGGTTGGAGTTAAAAACCGTCTGTGATAGCTGATAATCACAGACGGTTTTTAACTCAAAAACCGTCTGTGATTATCAGCTATCACAGACGGTTTTTAACTCCAAACCGTCTGCGATTATCAGCTATCACAGACGGTTTTTAACTCCAAACCGTCTGTGATTATCAGCTATCACAGACGGTTTTTAACTCCAAACCGTCTGTGATGACCTTCGATTATCACTGACCCATAAATACAGACGGTTCACAAAACTGTCTGTGATGACGATTTCGATCCGTCTGTGATGACCTTTTCTGTAGTAGTGTATATTTAATACTGAAGGTTTTGAGTAACCATCTGTAATATGGCGCCTAGTATTAGGCTTTTTATAGTAGTGAGCAACTGCTCCTAGCTAGGACCGGAGTCGAAGCATATTGTAGTTAGGCTCGTGTGCTATTGTCTATTGCTCAGGATATGGAGACCTCTTTTTGTGAAATCGATCCTACGAGCGCGTGCCCACCGAACAGTAAATAACCGAATAGCTTGCTAGCCCCACAAATGCAGGGATAAACAGTTTATAGTTTTTAGCTTATAGGGTGGGTTCTTTTGGGCTGATGGTTTATAGCTTAAATATTTGAATTTTGGCTGTTTACAAGAGGTAGTACGCATAGAAAATTAGTCGCATGTCATTCTGGTCAATACAGCTGAGCTCAGTGTACTTTTTACTACAATATTTCTGTTGACCCTGCTTTGAAAAAACACACCGTTTAAAAGCTAGTTACTGTAAATAGTAGAAGCATAATCCGGCTAAAAGTCAAAAAGAACTCAGCCTATAGCTGTATATCACGTACATCCACATGGAACATGCATTGGTGGTTTAGGCCCTGTTCGCTTTGGATTCTATAAGTCGCTTTTTTATAATAAATGGTTTTTCTACAGTACCTAACTTTCAAACAGAGTGTCCTTTTAAGACGAAGTCTATTAGTTAATTGTAGTGTACATTGTAGTGACTTCATTTATATCGACCAAAATCACACGCGAGTCTCTCTCTACAACCTTCTCTATAAGCTGTTACTATTCATAAGCCAAATCCAAAAGCCATCAGTAAAAACCAATATGAACACCCCTTAGTCTATACGTATATGTATATGTATGTATATGTGTATATATATGTATATATGTGTGTGTGCAGTGGCAGAGGACCCGATAGGGCAAGCTCTGGCTTGGGCCAGACCTTGGCCGGCGGCGGGCGGGCGGGACTCGGGAGGCGGGCGGGCGGGACTCGAGAGGCGGGCGGGCGGCGGGAGGCGGGCGGCCGTCGACCGGCGGGAGGCGGGCGGGCGACAGGCCGGCAGCCACCGGCGCGCTGCGCGCAGGCCGCAGCCACTCTCTGCTGCCGGTGGAGGGTGGGCGGGACTCGGGAGGAGGGCGGGCGGGCGGAACTCGAGAGGCGGGCGGCCGTCGGCCGGCGGGAGGCGGGCGGGCGACAGGCCGGCAGCCACCGGCGCGCTGCGCGCAGGCCGCAGCCACTCTCTGCTGCCGGCGGCGGGCGGGCAGGACTCGAGAGGTGGGCGGGCGGGTGGCGGGAGACGTGCGGGCGGCGGGCGGTGGCAGCTCTCTGTCCGCCCCACCTCATTTTTTTTCCGTTCTCCGCCACTGTGTGTGTATATATGTGTGTGTGTATATATAGCTGATGGCTACTATTGTTATACACGAAACACTCAACGATCGGTTTGTATATGCTCTAACACAGAAGCAAGAATAGCCATGCATGCATGATGCATCGTGTACTAGCAATTAAGCGGATGACACGACTGATGACGTTGTAAATATAGGCATTATCTGCATGCATACATACGTACATGACGAGATCGATCCATGCATGCATGTTGCAGCGGTAGCTAGCAAAGATATGCATTTCATGGTATGGCATAGATTGGGGATATACGGGGGTCATCATGGCCTTATGATTCAAGCGAGCCCTAAAAGGGAGGAGGCCCGGCAAGCTTCACTGTTTGCCTACCTTCTCTCACTGTCGTCCTGTCTCTCGCAAGTCCTGTAGGAATCACTCTAGCTTGCGGTGCATGCGTGGACCACGGCACGGACCAGCGCGCAGCTGGCACCTACCTAGCTGCTTACCATGTTATGTGCACACATCGTTCCTCTCCCTCCCTCTCTCTCTCTGATAGAGGGGGGAGAGACGCTACAATCCTTTGACCAGAGGTTTGTAGCCTTGAACCCTGAAACCCCTCTCAGTTGTCTGTCTATGGCCATGGGCGCGTAGGACGTACATGCATGTGTTGTCTGGAATTATTTGTGGACAAAACGGCCACCCACAAACACCCGATGTGCGGTAGCTGGGCCTTAATTTGTTTTTTTCGCGGTTAAGAATACCAAGAAAGTAAACTGAACATGGACGGATGTGTCGCCCCTCAAGTGTCATTTTTGCATTTTGGAGGATAACTAAGCGGCCCCACCAATGGAGCCGTACAAGTAAGGCTTTGTGTCTACACCCAATTGCAGGGTACATTTTGAAATGATGTACGTGAAGAGAGATCTGCCGAAATGTCTCCCTTTGAATCACTGAGGGTGTGTTTGGTTGAGCTGTGGCTTCTGAAAAAGCTGCTGTGAGCTGTGGGCTGTGGAAAAGCTGCTGTAGGTTGTAGGCTGTGGAAAAACTGTAAGCTGTTTGGTTCAAATAAGTATAAACTTACCTCCTATCTCTATTTTCCTTGAAACAACTGTGAAACAGCTCTCTATTTTCACCATTTCAAAAAGCAGAAAGCCAAAAGCCAAAAGCAGGGTCCAAGATGCTTTCAAAACTGTACTACCCAAAAGTAGCTGCTTCTGAAAAAGCAGCTTCTGGTTTCCACCCCTTTGGTTGGCTTTTGGCTTTTTAGAAGCAAAAGCAGCTCCCAAAAGCTCAACCAAAGGCACCCCTGGGAAGGTAGCTTCCTGCCGAGGATCTGATTGGAACACGGTATTTTCGTAAAAATCAGTTAGGAAGGAAACGGTCCTCCAAATTAAAGTCCTACCAAAACATTCCGTTCCAAACAGGGTCTAAAATTCTGAGAAGAGCTAGGATTTGTTGTTTGTTGTATATCGGTGGTGTTGCCGACGATCTAAGTTAAACGACCATGAGAAGGTCTAGCCTTTTTGTTATGATGAATCATTGTAAATTTGAAAAATATGAAACTTGGATTTTATAAATTTACGATTTTCAGAGCTTTTTACAGACTTGGCGGTCTGACAGGCCACCGGTCAGACCGGCTAGCGCCAGTGATATGACCGACAACCACCAACGGTTAGCTTGACTGAAGGTTTCACTGGCCAGGCAGTGTTGCTTGATTGAATTTTATTTTTTAGGAAACTGAGTCATGGTGTGTTTTAGTTTGATCTAGACCAATGGATATAAGTTGCATGAAGCATGTTTTGACTAATGTGAGTTAAGTTGTGAAGAACTTATGACCAGAAAAGATTTCTTGGTCTTTGGATGTGCCGGGGGGCTTAGAATCAACCATGGTTAACGGTGAGGATATATTGGAGCCATGCTTATAGAGGAGCTGAGGCCCAGAATGATCAAGGATGCCAAGTGAGATGGCTGAGTTCAAGCATGGCACAAGGAAGTCAGGAAATGTTGAAAGGGAATTCGAGCAATAGGTTGCATCATATGACGTAGTCGATACAAGTGAGGCATGGTCTGGTGTAACTGAAACAGGAGAGACTTGTCGGCATATGGCAAGCCAGTGGTGTACCTACACGTAGCAAGCATGACGATTACTTGCAAGAAAAGTGAAGACCGGGTCAAGAAAGGATATTTTGATAAGTTTTCCAAAATACTGAAAACTACTTTGGATCAAAATTGCAGTTCTTGAAAAAGCGGTTTAGATAAAGGAGAAACTGAGATGATCAAGTTGGATCAAAGGCTAAGGACCTAGTGGATCTGGGCTCATGTGCTTTATGAAAAAGTGTATGAGTGTAGTGTGTGAGTAAAAACCATATGGTGTAGGGTTAACGGGTTTTCCCTATATGGGCTATTGGATAGTATTCATTATGGTTAGATATAACCTGGTTGTCTAATCTATTTAGCAGGTTTGGATGTTGACTTGCTAGTTAGCCATCCAATATTTCGTCATTTTAGCTAAGAGTTTTAGGGTTAGGGTTTGAGAAGTGTGAGTGCTGTGGATGCTCTGTTGTCATATAGATAGAGTGACTATAAAACTTCATCCTCAAATAGCAATACATCAACTTTGTTTATCTGTCATGGAATCAACTTGTTTTGGTTTATTTGCTCTTGATCTTGTTGGTTTTGATCTTTTCTCTCCCCTTCTTAATCTTGCTGTATGCAAAGGACATGTTAGTGATGGAGATAACTCGTAGAGATAAATCCCCATCCATCTAGGAATTAGGTCTTGAAAGTTCTTGAAGTTATTCGGTTTTGTTGGATTTGACCTCAACGTGAGATTTCTTCTTCCAAGGTTTTTGCCTCAAACCACCGGGAGTTCTTGCTTGCCACAACAAGTAGTAATACATCTAAAGCCATCTTTTCCTTCCACAACCCACAAGCAAGTCGTATTCATCATTTTTGGTTTTTACCTGGTTTTAGTGTAATTTTTCTTGTTCTTGAGAAAGGTCTGAACTTTGATAAGGATTCATACGATCTTTAGATAGAATAGGTTCCTGAGACCCCAAGCAAGGTGTGTGCAAAATCTCATTTCATTTGAACTTAGATTTTTTTAGAGTTGCACTAAAAGTTGCATTGGCTTGGCTAATTTTTTAGTTCTAGAACAAGGGTGCCACCCTAGTGATCAGACCGCCAGGAGGCTGGTTAGACCGGCATGTGGCTAGTGGTCAAAGCACCAGGCACTCGTAGGGCTATAAATGAGCCAAGTTTGAGTGAGCCTGACGTCCCAAACTCGAGCTCAGTAGAAGCTCGAGCTGAGCTCGAGCGAGCCTGAGTTGGGGTCGAAGCCTAGACATAGGCTCAAGTTTGGCTCGGTCCAAGCTCGAGTAGGCTCGAGCTCAGCTTGAGTAAGCTTAATAACAGTTAAAATAATTTAACATGCACTAATTTCCAATAATAAGAAAAGCTCAAGTTTGAGCTCGGCTCGAGTAAGCTCAGTAATAGTCAAAACAATTCAGCATGCACTAATTTTCAATAATAAGAGAAGCACAAGCTCGACTCGAACAAGCTCGATAAGAGTTAACATGCATCAATATTCAAGCTCGAAATGAGCCTTAACAAGCTATCTGAGCTCGACTCGTTGAAGTTCGTGAGCTCAAGATCAAGCTTGAGCTCAGCTCATTTAGAGTTCGAGTTGAGCTCGAATCATGCTTAGAGCAATCCAAGCTTGACCAGCTCACGAGCCTTAAGCTTTTCTTTATAGCCTTAGGCACTAGTCATACTGTTGGCTGGTAGCTGTCTGACCACCAGTGACTTGGTTCACTGGCTCTCAGTTTTTTGAGTTGATTGCATTGATTTTGGCTTCTAATCTTGACCTTCATAACTCAACAGCTACTAGAGTGAAGAACTAGTGAATACTTAGAAAAACATTTCGAAGACACCATTCATTCACCTCTACTACTACATCGGTCCTACACACCATAGACCAGTCGAGTCTGGTAAGCCTCCAAAATAATAATGGTTCATCACAACAAAACCCTGGACCTTCTCACATGGTCCTTCGATCTCCTTGTTGATGAACCCATTGGCAATTTCTTAAAAATGCAAATAGGAGGTGGTTTTAGAATAAAAAGGGCATTTTGTAAACAGAATCTAAAAATGGTCACACAAGCATTGCAAAGACTGAAAATGACTATATGTGTTAGAAATGGAGTAAAGCTACTAAAAATAACAAGTGTTCTAGAAAAATTCAAATCCAGCAACATTTTGGGAAATATCACTCTAGGTTTATATGAAAGAATAATTGTTTTATTTGATCTTGGTCATGGTGAGAAGAGATCCAAAGATCAAGTGAATCATAGCAGCACATTAAAGCTCCAACTTAGCAAGAATTCGCACAAAAACTCCAAATCATGTTATAGATATATATTTTTACCAATCTTTTTCCAATTTGACAATAGAATTATCAAGATGTATGAAAGAAAATAGAGCATGAATGAAATGATGTAGCTGTATTTTATTCAATTTTAGCTTAAGAAACCATAAAATTATCCAAAGTGATTCTACAAGTATTATACCAAGCCATATTATGTGAAGTAGCTATTTAGATCATGCCAAAATACATATAGCAAAGCTAAACCATTTAAGCGAGAATCTGAATTAAATGGATTTTTAGAATGTTAAATTATTCAAGGTCATAGTTTAGCCAAAGATATCCAAAAATGAGTCAAGTCATGTAAATAAACTAAATAGAACCAAGAAACTACAATTGAATCAATTTAGAGTGCTAAAAGTTCATAATTGAATCATTTTATCTAAGCACTTGGAATTAAGCACAGTTAGCACTTGCTGAAATTTATTTTTGGTTTTATCTTTGCAAAGCTAGTCTTGGACTAGGAGCCTTCCACAACTGTCTCATAAGTTTCAATTTTCACACTTTTGTTTTTTCTTAGGCATAAGCTAGACTTCAAACCTCACTACAACTATCCTAGGAAAGAAGCATAAAAGAGTGCTTTGGGTCATCCAAAACTTTCCTTGAGTTCATGCTTAGTACAATAGCAAGTTGTCTCATGAGAAAGAATTGGTGAGATCAGTTTTTTGCACAAAAGGGATCATTTTTTTATTTTCTTTGCTTAGTTCAAAAACAAAGAGCTACTCTGTAGTCAGTAAGCTAAACCTGACTCATGTTTTAATAAAGAACTAGCATAGCTCAATCTAAAACTCAATTTATATTCTTGACTTAATAGCCTATTTGATATGGCATGAATCAAAAGAGGATCACTAGAGCAAAATTAGTCATAAGATCTAACAAGACATATTTAATTCATGTTTTTTACATTTAAGGAAGCTCCCATGGTAAAAGCTAAGCTACACATAAAAAGGCATGATTAATCTAGCAAACTAGCACAAGACATGGCAAGATGTAAATCAAGATATCATGTCACACGAGCATAATAGTCAAAGCTTCGTGTAATTATTTTGCAATGTAGGTTGCTGAAATTAAATATACATTATAATACAATGGATGCCAAAGAAGTCAAATTCCCCTTCAAAATAGGCTAAAAGGACTAGTAACCTCGAACTCTCCCTGCAAACTACCAAAATGAGAAGAATTAAGAGCCTTAGTAAAAATGTTTGCAGCCTAGTGCTCTGACTCTAAAAAGTGAAGCACAACACCCTTCTCTACATGGTCTCTATGGATATGGTATCTGTTGTAGGGGTGGCCCCCACCTAAGCCCAGCAGGCCTATTAAGAAGAATGTAAGGCCCAATGGGACATATGCAATGACATAAGTACCCTTGTAGGGTATATTCGGATGTAAGGGTATAATTGTAAAAGCGCTCCCCATGTGGATATATGTATACGGCACAGGCCATGGGGAGAAGGACCTGAGCCATTACTCACCTAACTTCCACTACCATACTCTCTCTCTGTTTGGTCTGTAACCACAACAGTTGGCGCCATACGTGGGGAGGACAAGAGCAAGCCTCCAGATCCGAAGGAGGATGGCACCAAAGAAAGCTTCACCATCGGCGACGAAGAAGAAGAAGGCGGAAGCGGCGAAATCTCGCGTCAATACCAGGGCCTCGGCTTTAGCAGCTGCAGGTATGGGTGGCAATGCAGATGTGACGACCGTAAGCACCGGCGTTCACGACGCGACGCCCAACCCCGCCACCGCCGCGACGAACAACCCCGCCACCAGCGACGCGACGCCCAACCCCGCCACCGCTGCGATGAACAGCCTCGTCACCAGCTCCAGGGTCCTCTAGGACAACGCGGCGGGCAGCCTGGGCGTGCAGGCCATGGTCACCGCCGTGCCGATCGCGCCGCTGGGCGCACCGACGGCCCCAGCCACGTCCGCGGTGGAGACTGCCCTGTTGGCGGCCCTCAGCGCGTTTCAGCGGGAGCTGACAGACCTCCGCGGAGCTGTGCGAGACATGCAAGAGGCCCGGAGCCAACACGCCCCCCTCGGCGGTGACATCGGAACCCGCTCCGGAGAGGGCGGATAGCCGCGACGCCCCTACATCTAGTCGTGTCCCTTTACGGCGCGTAGACCCGGAGTCCCCGCGCTCTGCGGGCCTGCAGCAGGCGGCATGACCTGAGGATTTCAAGTTCCCGAGTGTCATCGAGGCGTACAAGGGTGACTCCGACCCGCGAGAGTTCGTGCGCGTGTATGAGACCGCTATCGAAGCCGCTGGCGGAGACGACACCACGAAGGCCAAGGGGTTTCCCCTCGCGCTACAAGGGGTAGCGCTCTCGTGGTTCTGCACCCTCGAGCCGCAGTCCATCTACGCGTGGGAGCAGATCCGCGATCGACTCTATAATAACTTCCAAGGAAACTACGTCGAGCGTGTCGATGCGGACCAGCTCTTCGCAGTCAAGCAAAAACCCGAGGAGGGGCTCTGGACTTACTTCAAATGCTTCGCCAAGGTACGATGCCAAGTCAGGGACGTTAACGAGGCAACCATCATCAATGCAGCGATACAAGGTCTCCACCCAGGACCGCTCGTTGAGTATAACGCGCGGAAGCCACTCAAGTCGGTGGCAAAGCTCTTCGACAAAATAGAAGCGTACGCCCGGGCCGAGGAGGACGCGCGGAGGCGCAGCGGCGACAGCTCCGATGCCGGTCAAGCGGAGTTGTCGCCGCATAGGAGAAGCATAAGAGGCAACTCGAGGACAAAACACAAGCAAGCGTCCGCGGGTGACACTCGTGAGCGCGTTGACGACGGGGTGCACCAAAACTCGCCAAACGACAGGCGCAAGCCCCGGCGTAACCGGCGAAGACCCCAAAAGGCTCGGCACGTCCTCACTGCGCAAAGCGTTCCCCGGGAAACCGCTTTAACTCTGCGCGCCGGAGGGGGACGTGAAGGAAGCCGCGATGAGAAGCCGCGTGCGGAGCAGGAAATCCTAGAATACGGCAGGTGGTGCGAGGTGCATGGCTACGGGGGCCATTTCACGCGGACATGCACCAAAATCGCGGCGTTGCGGCAAGTGATGGCCCACGTACGGGCCTCAAAGACAATGACCCCCGCAGTAGCCCACGTACAGCGTACGCAAGGCAGTCCCTCGCGCGCCGGGCCCCTGAGGGAGACCCAGTGCCGTGGTGTCAATGTCATCACTGGAGGCTCTTCATCGGGCACTTCCTCAGCACAACTACCTCCGAGGATGTCGCATCGCAGCATCACCTTTACGTCAGCCGATGCCCAAGGCGTGGAATTCCCCCACCAAGATCCCTTGGTCATCCAGGCCGACATCGCAGGTTGCGATGTCAGGCGTATCCTCATCGATGGAGGGAGCTCCGCAAATATCTTGTTCGCGGAGGCCCTTGATCGCATGGGGATACCTCGGAGTCTATTGAAAGCATCAGAAGCCCCCCTCCAGGGCCTCGAAGGCCAGCCACTGAAGGCTTTGGGTCAGGTACGCCTCCAAGTCTCCTTGTGCCAGGCCACCAACACCAGGACTAAAGATATCATCTTCGACGTTGTGGACGTCCCGTATTCATATAATGCCATATTGGGCTGGCCTGCCATCAACTCCTTTGAGGCGGTCCCACACTACGCCTTCCTATGTATGAAGCTCCCAGGCCGGCGGGGCGTCATCACCGTTTTTGGCGATCAGGATATGGCTAGGAGCATCGAAACCAGAGCTAGACGCCTGCACCGTAAGGTGCACATCCTCGCTGACAAGTACCAAGCGGACACGCCATCCGCCCCAGGGTGGACACCTAAGCCCCACCCGTAGGGCGGAGTAAAGAGAATGCCCCTTCAGGCGGAGGGGCAGTTCATATCCATAGGCGAGGGCCTCCCTCCGGATGTAGAGCAAGACTTGCTCCGAGTTCTTCGGGCCAACATAGATGTCTTCGCATGGTCCCCGGAGGATATCAAAGGTGTGGACCGCGCCCTCATCAAACATAACCTGACGATCCGCCCTGACGCCTAGCCAGTCAAGCAGAAACTTTGCCGTATGTCCATGGACTGGCAGCAAGCGGCCAAGGTGGAGGTGGCGAAGCTCCTTCGGGCGGGGGTTATTCGTGAGGTCCAGCATCCGGACTGGCTGCCAATCCGGTGTTGGTCAAAAAGGCCAGTGGCGCTTGGCACATGTGCATCGACTTTACCGCCCTCAACAAGGCATGCCCGAAGGACGACTACCCTCTACCGCGCATAGATCAATTGGTCGACGCCACCGCAGGATGCGAGCTCATGAGCTTCTTGGACGCCTACTCCGGCTACCATTAGGTCTACATGGCCAAGGACAACGAGGATAAAACCAGCTTCATTACGTCGGTTGGGACTTTTTTGCTTCGTCAGGATGCCCTTCGGCTTGAAGAACGTGGGCGCAACCTTCACCCGCCTCGTCGCGCTGGCCCTAGCCGCTCAGCTAGGGAGGAACGTGGAGGCCTACGTGGATGACATGGTAGTAAAAACCAGGCAGCTCGCCTCCCACGGTCGGGATCTTCAGGAGACCTTCGATAACCTCAGGAAGGCGGGCATCAAGCTCAACCCGGACAAATGTGTTTTCGGCGTGCAGGCGGGCAAGCTCTTGGGCTTCCTCGTATCCGGGCGAGGCATTCAAGCGAACCCCGACAAGGTCGATGCTATCCTAGCATGGAACCGCCCAAGACGACGAGGGAAGTCCAGAGGCTGGTAGGCCGCATGGCGGCCCTGAGTCATTTCCTTTCCAGGGCAGCGGAGCGGGGCTTGCCATTTTTCAATTCTCTCTGCGGTTGCGACGGGTTTCATTGGGACGATGACTGCGCAAAGGCCTTCGACGACCTCAAGAAACACCTTGCAGCCCTTCCCACTCTAGTGGCCCCAGCGCCAGAGGCTCCCCTCCTACTCTACCTCGCCGCCTCAACAACGGCGGTCAGCGCCGTCCTCGTCCTCGAAGAGGGTGCTCTCCAGCGACCAGTGTACTTTGTCTCCGAAGCCCTTCAGGGCGCCAAGATGCGGTATACGGAGCTCGAGAAGCTTGCTTACGCGCTGGCATGGCCTCAAGAAAGCTTCGGCATTACTTCCTGGCATACCCGATAACGGTGCCATCCTCGTTCCCTCTGGCCGAGATGCTGCACAATAAGGAGTCCACGGGGCGAATTGGCAAATGGGCGGCCGAGCTTGCTCCATTCTCCCTCACATATGCCTCCCGAACGGCGATCAAGTCTTAGGTTCTGCGCGGACTTCCTTGCAGAATGGACCCCTCCAGCCCTGCCGGTCCCCCAGTCCGAAGACCCGGTGTGGATGCTCAACACCGACGGAGCTTACGGCGTCGCGGGCGCACAGGTTGGCGCAGTTATTACCACACTTGAGGGGCAGCGCCTGTCGTACTCGACGCGCCTAGCATTTCCTGCTACGAACAACACGGCCGAGTACGAGGCATTGCTCTTCGGCCTCGAAAAGCTCAAAGCGATGGGAGCGAGGTGAGTTCTCATCCGCACTGATTCACGGCTAGTGGCGGGCCATGTGGACAAGTCGTATCAGGCCAAGGACCCGGAGCTAGCTAAGTACCTAGCAGCCGTACGAGCAAGGGAACATCACTTTTTCGGTGTCACGGTGAAGGCCATCCCTCGGGTAGACAACGAGCAAGCCGATATCGTCGCCAAGGCTGCCAGTCAGCAGCTCCCAACTCCTGGGGGGGCATTTTACGAGGTCCTGCCAGCGGCAGCCATTGCGTAGGATAACCGTGATGCGGCCCTCGTCCACCAGATCACCCAGCAGAATGACTGGTGGGAACCCCTTTTTGCTTTTCTGCAGGGCATCGCGAACCAGACGACCCCACCGAGCTCCGGCGTTTACAGCACCGCGTTAGGTCCTTCCAGGTGCTCGACGGGGTGCTCTACAAAAAGGGAGTCTGCGCGCCGCTCCTGCGGTGCCTCTCGCGCGAAGAAGGAAAGCGCCTCCTCGTTGAAATTCATGCGGGGCTCTGCGGCTCGCATCTTCAACCAAGGTCTCTAGTGGGCAAGGCATTCAGGTAGGGTTTTTATTGGCCAACAGCTGTCACGGACGCCCAGGATCTCATGCATCGTTGTCAAGGTTGCCAGTGGATGGGAAGGGCCATCCGCAGGCCCCCGACAAGCCTCCATCCCATACCTCCGGTATGGCCGCTGGCGCGGTTGGGCATCGACGTCGTGGGACTGCTTCCCAGGGCTCCAGGTGACCTGCGGTTTGTAGCGGTCGCTCTGGAGTACTTCTCCAGGTGGCCGGAGGCGGTAGCCCTGGCCAAGATTACCTCGGCAGCTATGCAACGCTTCCTCTGGCAGAACATCATATGTCGGTTCGGCGTGCCCAAGGAGATCACCGTCGATAACGGTCTGTAATTCGACGCAGCCCCATTCAAAGAATTCTGCGACAACATGGGCATCACACTCCGGTTCGCCTCGGTTGGACACCCACAGTCCAACGGTGCGGGGGAGTGGGCGAACGGTGCTATCTCCGTCGCGATCAAGAAGCGCCTTGTCGGGCCACCAAAGGGGAAGTGGCCGGGCGAGCTCCACAACGTCCTCTGGTCCCTTCGTACAATGGTCACACGCCCAACGAGGTTCACGCCATTCAAGCTCCTCTTTGGTGACGAGGCGGTCACACCTGAAGAAATAAAGGCTGGCTCGCGAAGGGTCCTCGTCCAAGCACCAGACGAGGAGCGCCAATTGTACATGGACCTCCTCGATGGAGACCGGGCAAGCGCGACACAACATGTCATAAAGTACGCGCGACAGATGGTGCGCGGTCGGGATCGTTCACTGTACCCACACAAATTCAGACTAGGAGACCTCGTCCTTAAGATGACACTCCACGCGGAGAGGGTAGGCAAGCTCGAATCCAGGTGGGAAGGCCCGTACATCATCGCGGAAGCCCTACAGAAGGGAGCATACCGCTTAGCCACCTTGGATGGGCAGATGTTCCGCCACACGTGGAATGCAGATAGACTGCGGCGGTATTACACCTAAACCAAGTATGCGAGTGCAAGGACCTTCCACGGCTTCGGGCGGTGCCCCACCACGCTCCTACGCGAACCGCCCTGGCACTAGAGGCTCCAGACGCATGCAGCTTCACCACCAGGCAATGATGGTTGAGGTCGTCTCCACCCTTAAGCGGCCAGCGGTTAGTGCCTCACCTCTTGTAACCACTCACCTGCGCAAACGGGAATTTAATAAAGTGCACCGTTCACACAAAATTTTCTCGTTTCATACCAAAAGCGCGCAAAGGGTTACCTTCATGTGCACTATACATGAGCATGAATAAAGACGCCTGGGGGGACACCTCCGTGCGCAGTCTCTGGACTCTAAACAAGACGTAGCATCGAGGTCCGCCTCCGCACGCACTCTACAGAGTATAAATAAGACGTAGCGTCGAGGTTCGCCTCCGCACACAATTTCACCGCCCGCAACGGGCGGAGGCTCGCCTCCGCGCGCAGTCTTCGGACTCTAAATAAGACGTAGCGTCGAGGTCCACCTCCGCACGCACTCTACGGAGTATAAATAAGATGTAGTGTCGAGATCCGCCTCCGCACGCACCTTCACCGCCCGCAATGCGTGGAGGCTCGCCTTCACGCGCAGTCTACGGACTCTAAACAAGACGTAGCGTTGAGGTCCGCCTCCGCACGCACTCCACAGAGTATAAATAAGACGCAGCGGAGGGACGCCTCCGCGCTCACTCTACGGAGTATAAATAAGACGCGGATGTTATCCCTGCGCACTCTACAGAGTATAAACAAGACGCGGATATCCCCGCGCACGTGCAGGCACTGTCCTTGTGCATACTCCCCGGAGTATAAATAAGACGTGGTCGAAGTTCCCACGCATGTAACCCCCAGTAGCGCTTGCGCGTCCACTTCGACTAGGCGCCAGCTCCGCTGCCACCCCTTCGAAAGGTAGGGGACGGAGCGCTCGCGCGTCTACTTCGACTAGGCGCCGGCTCCGCTGCCACCCCTTTGAAAGGAAGGGGACGGAGCGCTCGCGCGTCTACTTCGACTAGGCGCCAGCTCCACTGCCACCCCTTCCAAAGGTAGGGGACGGAGCGCTCGCGCATCTACTTCGAATAGGCGCCAGCTCCGCGGTCACTCCTTCGGAAGGTAGGGGACGGAGCGCTCGCGCGTCTACTTGGACTAGGCGCCAGCTCCGCTGCCACCCCTTCGAAAGGTTGGGGACGGAGCGCTCGCACGTCTACTTCAACTAGGCGCCAGCTCCGCTGCCACCCTTCGAAAGGTAGGGGACGGAGCACTTGCGCGTCTACTGCGACCAGGTGCCAGCTCCGCTGCGACCCCTTCGAAAGGTAGGGGACGGAGCGCTCGCGCGTCTACTCTGACTAGGCGCCAGCTCCGCTGCCACCCCTTCGAAAGGTAGGGGACGGAGCACTCGCGCGTCTACTTTGAATAGGCGCCAGCTCCGCTGCCACCCCTTCGAAAGGTAGGGGACGGAGCGCTCGCGCATCTACTTCGGTTGGGCGCCAGCTCCGCTGCCACTCTTCCGGAAGCAGGAGGGTGGAGCGCTTGTAAATCTACTCCGACCAGGCACGGACGGATACCTAGCGTGAAAATCAACACTACGTATCAACCGCATCAAATAGGGGCATACAGCAACAACGTCAGGCAAGTGCTTCCTCATTCATGTAAAAGTGTAAGCCGCAAAGCAGCCATACAAAAAGGTATACATGACGCAACACACCCAGACTCGGCGTCACGCCCCGTCCGCATCATCTCCGCTGCGTCAAGGAAGTTCCTCGAGCCACTGGAGGAGGTCCCCCTCTTTGTGCAGAGTTCACCGCACTACGATCCTGGCTGCGTCCTCCCCTACGTGGCTCCAGATCCGATCATAGAAGTTCTGTGCAGCCGGTTCGGTGGAGCGAATGGCGTCGGACATCACCTTGGGCTCGGCTGGCAGATCCAGCTGGGAGTCTGCCAGCTCGCCGGCATGTTCGTATCCCCGGGCGCGAAGCAAGGCAAGGGTGAAGGAGGCACCTATGTAGCCGCAGTGATCGTTGAAGGCCTTGGCACCACAGTGAACAAGACTCGAGCCCTCCTCGATCCGCCCAAGTGTCTCCGCCAGGTCCTCACGACCATGCGTAACCTCCGGCACATCAACGACGAGCTCCCGGAGGGCCCCTTCCAGCGACTCCATCGCCCCCCACGCTGCTACGAATGCATGATCCAAGGCCACGGTCTTCTCCGTAAGGGACGCGGCGAGGCGGTCCTTCTCTTCCTTCAGCGCGGCAACTTGCTGCTGAAAGACGGTGCGCTCCTCTGTCGCAGCGCGCCGAGCATCCTCCGCAGCGCGCCGTGCGTCCCTTGCCTCAGAAGCTAACAGCGCCCTCTCCACCTCCAGCGCACAGATCTGCGCGTCCTTGACGGCGTGAGCGTCGTCCGCTTCACGAAGCTTGCTTTGTAACGCCCGCCACTCCTGAACGCCACTCCTCTCCAAAGCTTGGCTGAGGGCGAGCGTCTGGGAAAGAGAGCGAACATTAGAAGAACCTCACACAGCGGTGCAGGCTGTAAACCACTCACCCTTATCTCTGAGGCACCCAAGGCAAGCGCCAGAAGGTCCCCCTCGCAGGCCGCCAGCGCCTGCACATCCAAGCTGTCGCTGACCCGCTCCGCAGCTTGGTTGAAGACACGAAGCGTCTCTGTCCGCGGGAAGAAGTCGAAGATGACGGGCCTCGGCCCAGCGGGTTCCGCAGCACGGGATGCCCACGCCTCGTCCTGCGCAGCAAGATCGGTGACTTCGTGCGCACCTCCGTTGCTCGATCCTTGACCGTGTCCGAAAGACCTCGTCTCGCGTGAGGCCGACGACGGAATGAGCGAGCAAAGCGGAGAGAGTTTCGCGAAGTCACGAGAGGAAAAGGAATCGTGCCTACCTTCGGTACCCCCTATCAGAGTACGGGAGGGTGTCCGCGCTACCTCCGTGTAAGGTAAAGGGACTTCGTCGGCTTGAGGAGCGGTGCCCCCGCCCCCGGCCTCACCGACCTCCTCGCGGGGTGCCAGGATCCCGGTGATCACGTCGGCCACCCCGAACCGCCCCCTCGCAGGTGGAGGTGACTGTACCCGGGGGCGCTTCGCCCTCGGAGACGCGAGCGACGCCTCCACAGCTGCTCCAATCGTAGACGGCAGACCCTCACCAGCCGTCGTAGGTGGCAGACCCTTGGTGGCTATCGCGGGGCGGCACCACCTTGTCTCTAGGACCAACAACGTCGAGGCCCGCCACCTCGTCGCCATCCAAGCCTTCATCAGGGGCTGCGCCCTCCTCGAAACAACCGGTTCGGACCCAGCGCCGGCCTGCGGGCCGGGTGCGGTGGCCCCCGCCCGAGCCTTATGTCGGCGGGGCTGCGCCTCCACTTCGCTGTCGCCTTTGGTGCCATCCGAGGCCTCCGCCGGCACCGCGTGGTCCGGCACATTAATCCCCAGAACCTCGCACACTCGGTTCAACCGCCCCTGTTTTGCCGAGGCAGTCGCGGCCTCGTGCAATTTATGCTCCTTGGCCGAGTACGGCCCAAGAAGCGCAACAACTGCGCGCTCTACATCTTCCAGCCGGGGCACTACACACAACAATGCAGCGTCATCCGTAAGAAGGACCATGATCATGCAAACGTGCACACACCCAACGGTCGAACAACTTACAAGGAGCGGGGGGTCTCCGGAGGCAGGACACGGTCGGACTCACACCATCCTTCCGGATGTCGCCCTGTACCTCGTACTGCCACCGACCGGAGAGCGGCGATACCCCGTACATGGTAAATTCTTCGACAAGGTCGCGCATGCTGAACCGGCGGGCGATGCCGCCGTGCCTTTTGCGCATCGTTGGCCATCGGCTCCACGTCTGGTGAGATGGTGAAAGATATTGGCTGTCCTCAACACGTCAGGCCGCTCCTGCTCGTCACAAGGTAATAGAACCACCGTCGCGTCCAGCCAGACTCCCACTTCCCTCGCGCGGCCCATGCAGGGAAGAGCCCAGTGCACGACTTCCTCAGCACGAAGCTGACGCTGTCGAAGTTTGACTCTTCTCCCCCCCCCTCGAGTTTCTTCGGCTGGCAACACGCGTCGTGTAGAATGGCGAACAGGCTCGCACTGGGACGACGACCTTCCGTTCGCAAGGCCCAAGCAAACACGGCCAGGCGGACTATGGCACCGGGGGTCAGCTGCGCCAGCTCCAGCCCGTAAGCCCGTAGGACTTCGCCGACGAAGAGTGTCGAGGGCATCCGCAGACCGGCATCAAAGAATGCGACGAAGACAATAGCCTCCTCCTCCGTCGGATGCGGTTCCGTCTCGGAGGGATCGGGCAGGCGGGCCCCGCCCCGTTCCGCGATCTTCCCCTCCCGGACAAGTCTCTGGAGCATCTCTTTTGTAGCACGGCTTCGCCCCAGCACACGGGAGCAGCAGCCCCCCGAGTGTTCCATGGCGTCCCACCACTTGTTGGCATGCGCCCCTCCACGCACCACCAGTGAGTACTCCCCCGGGGGAGGCGACAGGTTGTGGCGATTAGAGGAGGCGCTACCGTTGGGCCAGCAAGCGGGATCGTCGCGGCAAGCCATCCCTCTCCGCGACGCAGTGCTAAAACAACGCGAGCAAGGGTGGGTTGTGCGGCTGGCAGAAGAGGGAAAATAGGCTGAAACAAGTAGCGCGAAAGAGCGCCCCATGCCGATGGCGATGCCTTATAAAGCCAACTCCAGCCCTCCACCAGCGCAGCATAACTGATGGGAGCCTGACTGTTTGGCTACCCAGCGTCGAGAAGCACAACCGCTAGCAACCGAGGGCGCACTGGTAGGTGGGCTGACAGCGCATGACGCACCTATAGCGCGTCGCCACGTGTCCCGCCCTTCTGGGGAAGGGGCACACGGCTACGGCTGTACGCCTACAGGCAGCCCACGGCGCGCGAATCAGGGCCCACCGCGTTTACAACTCGGTTGGAAAAGAACGCACGGTCGCAGCAGCCTGCTCCTGGCAACCCAGAGGTCGGCACGTTTCCAGGAGTCATTAAAGCGCACTACCGGCATGCGGAGCCTTGCGCAACTCCTGCCCAGGGGAACCTACCGGCGCGAGGTCCACCTTCGCTCTTGCTTTGACTTCGTTGCCACGACCAAGCAGGCATCACCTTCGACTTGGCCCTCGAGCCCGCTGCCGACCGCAAGCTCCATCTTCGGTTTCAACATCGGCCCTCCCCTCCGCAACGACTTCGGCCTCGGCTTCGGCAGCAAGGTTGGCGTCGTACCTCGCGCCGGGAAGAGTTCTACATCGACCCATACGGCTTCGCCGAAGTGTAGGGACGGAGGGGGCCAAAGGACTCGGCAGCATGGCTTCAACCCGTGAAGCCCTTCACCATGAGAGGCTCCTGTTGTAGGGGTGGCCCCCACCTAAGCGCAGCAGGCCTATTAAGAAGAATGTAAGGCCCAGAATGGGACATATGCAATGACATAAGTACCCTTGTAGGGTATATTCGGATGTAAGGGTATAATTGTAAAAGCGCTCCCCATGTGGATATATGTATACGGCACAGGCCATGGGGAGAAGGACCTGAGCCATTACTCACCTAACTCTCCACTACCATACTCTCTATCTGTTTGGTCTGTAACCACAACAGTATCTAATATCAATGTGCTTCATCCTAGAGTGTTGTACTGTGTTCTTGACAATATTTATGGCACTAGTGTTGTCACAAAAGAGATGAACATTATCTAAGCTCAATCCATAGTCCCACGGAGTAGGTAAGATCCAAAGAACCTAAGAACAACTACTAGTAATAGCTACATACTTCGCGCTCGGTAGTGAACTGTGCAATAGAGGAATAATACCTAGATGACTAAGAGATAAGAGATGTACCTAGAAAATAACAAGTATTAGAGGTACTCTTTCTATCTATACCACACCCTACAAAATTAGCATCAGAAAAAGCACGAAGAGAGAGAGAGAGTATAGAATCAAAAGAATACCGGAGTCCAAAGTCAAAAGTGTCTTGAAGTTACCTGAGGATGCGGCACACTAATTGACGATGTGAGGCGTGAGAGAAAGCTTGAAAATCGAGTGCACAGATACATAAGAAACTATATATCTATCCTCTATACCGTAAGGTAGAGGAGGGAGCTGTTCATGCTGCATCACTCCTTCTGGTCCACAGGCTCTCCATCCTCATCAGGATCTTGCATGGTAGAAGTGAAAATTGGAGTACATTGCCGTGCTGCTTCCCATGTTGAAGCGCCAAAGAAGGTTCTTTCTGTACTTGTTTTGATGAATGAAGGTCCATTCCTTCAGTTGCTTAACTTGAAGACCGAGAAAGAAAGTTAACTCACCCATTATAGTCATTTTGAATTCCCTGCTCATAGAATTTGAAAAATCTTGACACCAAAGTATGAGAAAAACCATAGAATATAATGTTGTTAACACCGATTTTGTCATCAAACATAAAAACATGAATAAATAATAATAATCATTATCATAATTAAATTAATAAATTATATTGATGACAAAAATCCATTATGACCGATTTAAAGAAACAATACATGGGGGATAAGGAAGGAAGAGACACGTAAAGATATGTGTGATCAGTGGCCATGACCAGGGGCGGAGCCAGGAATTAGATATAGGGGGGCAATATGGACAACAAGTAGAGTAGAATCAATGAACCATGCCGGATTTAATGATCCAATAGTCACATATCAGACTATCAAAGTAATATGTTTCGCAAATTACAATGCAAAGAAAATTACATCTCTATTAACTTAAACTTAGCTCTACGACTACCAGCAAGATCACAGGCCTTAATAATATCATCATTACTAATCTTCGCGGCAATTCCTTTTCAATATAAATTACCAAACAATCTCGTAGAAATCCATCTCCCATTGTACTTCGAAGTCGCGTCTTCGCAAGTTTCATAGCTGAAAAACATCTCTCGGTGGTTGCAGTTGAAACCGGAAGAGTTAAGACTAATCTTAACAACCTGTCCACCATAAGATAAGATGAATCTTTACGAGTCTTAACTAGTCCACTTGTTAGATCAGCAAGTGATGGTAATACACTTAGGTCTGGATGGTTATATACATCAATTGGCTTCTTGGAAAAAATAAAACATGGTAGACAATAAGCACGATTTGTATGAGGTGAATATTCTAGCCAAGTAAATTGCTTAAAAAACTATGAATTATCTTTCTCTTCTTCATATCATCTAAAATTGTATAGAGAAACTAATCAAACTAGCAGTAGCATCTCATAATCACTCAGCGATCGATGAAATGTTAGTAATCATTAACGTACATTGGGCTCGGCCGACATGCATCCATCCATCCAAATGAAATACCACCCATCTCACGTATATATGCATGTATCGTACATATGGATACGTATATTAATGTGTTACAGGCACTCATACGTACGTACGTCTGTGCCTGCATGCAGCTTCTACGTGGACGACGTGCCAATCCGATCCGGCGGCACCCTCGCCGGAGCGCGGCGACGTTCCCGCTGCGGCCGATGTGGGTGTACGTACGGCTCCATCTGGGACGCCTCCTCCTGGGCCACCGACGACGGCAGGTACAGGGCCAACTACCGCTTCCAGCCCTTCGTCGCCCGCTTCTCCGGCTTCATCGTCCGCGCCTACTCCCCGCACGCACCGCGCAGCTGCCGCTGCATGCATCGTTGGATGATCGTTGGGGGTGCCAGGCCCCCCCCCCCGGCCCCCCTCTCTCCGCCACTGGCCATGACCATGGCAGGACGACCCTATGACCGGTTCACTATATATACTACTGGTTCACTGTATCTTCAACCGGCCAATGGTCGTATGCAGATATCTAGCAAAAAGTATAAATCGACCAAAGCATACATGGGTTACGACTACGTTGGTTTTTGCCATGAGGTTTTCCGTCGACATCAGTGTTGGATTTGCTTCACGCGATCGTTAATGTTGTGTACTCAAAAAAACCCCTTCAAGTGTCTTGAGTACTTTGAAGACTTCAACTCTTGGAAGACTTCTTTGACTACCTTGTGCATCAAAGACTTTGACTGAAATGAACAATACTTGAAAGGTGAATAGTACTCAAAATAAACAATACTTTAAAGTGAACCGTACTCGAAATGAATAGTCCTCGAAAAGTGAACATTATTCAGAGCGAACAGTTGGCAACCATTATATTTCGACCATGCTGGTCAATCATGATATTTTCACCATGTCGGTCAATCAAGATATAATTAGCATAATTTTTAGGTAAATATATTAATTCTGAAAGTAATGGACCTAAAATACTTGATATCATTGTCTCATATTTTCAATAAAATTTAATCAAATTGTCTCTAATGACGCGGAGATGGGCTGCCACCCATTATTCCATCATCAGATTCTGGCACGCTCGATGGGAAATACTCCACCCTCATTAACAAAAAAGTTAAGATTTGGTTGACCAAGATATCTCAACCACGTCAGTCGACTACGCTGGTTTCGACCACGTTGGGTTCAACCACTTGGTCGACCATGCTGATTATGACCGTATTGGGTTTGACCACGTCGATAGGCCACGCTGCATTGGTCGACCACGTTATTTTGACCTCACTGAAATGTACGTGTATGCAAGAAAGCTAATATATGGTTTTCTATATTTGAAGGGATGGAGGGGCGAGTTCAACAATTTGTCACACTACGTTTTGGTTCATTATGGCTGGACGTGCCGGTAGGGCCTTTTGAGGCTACTACAAGCGCACGTTCACTGCAGACGACAGCACCATCCCTGGCTGTAGTAAATTACGAGCAGGAAGTCACTTTCACACATTAGGATGGGTTCATGTCCTGTCCAAGTCAGCTAAGAGAAGGATGAAAGCTGCAACGAAAGCTTCAAGAACCACCTCACATGATCAGCATCTGAAGATAGGCAAGGCTGGTTCCATTGACTCTATTCTTGTTGGCTTTCCCAAAGCAACACGAACCAAGTCGGTAGGCCACAAATCATCATCAAGGTTCCATCACGTGACGCTTGTTGAGTGGCCTATCCGTGTAAAGTGGGTAGGTCCAGTGAAGATAAAGCCATACAAGCAGACTACAACCTCTTCCCCAACGACTGCTAAACGAAGGGGGTGATCTCTCCATTGACACCGCCTGCAGTGCTGGGGGCAAATGTGAACCCAACATTGAAAGAAGGTGCTTCATCTACATCAAGAACAAGAGCATCCCAGATGGCTCATCAGCAGCTGGGAGTAAGCTCGTCGAAACTTGCCCCAACATATTAAGGGCAGCTCCTTCCAAGACTACAGCTATGGATGCATCATCGACTTTGAAGGAAAGGCGGTGGCATTTGACCAACACTGTTGTCCATAGCCAATCGACAAGGGAAAGGTTGTGGTGGCAGAGCATGTTATATCAGCAGAGTATGCTTTATCATCATCTCAATGGAAACTATGTCATGCACAACTCGACTCCAAGCTCATGCACTGGATTTCATCCCCACACCGGCCGACAAACCTAGCAGGTCAGTGCTTGAACCTGATCACAAGCGTACACTAATGTGGGAAGGAGTGTACCTCACTCCTGATGATGTCAAGAGGGGCCATGTAAATCCAACAGCTACATTCTCAGATCCTATGTCATCATCTACTCCAATTCCATGATCTTCTTTTGCAGGATCATTTTCTCTGTTGTGGCATCATCGTCATCAACGCAATGCTTGGCGTGCGTGATTTGATTTCCCTACAGCGATTGGCCCTATCAAGGCAAATCGTCAACATGAGCAAGTGGGCAATACCATTTGGTGCAAGCTAAGGAAGAACCCCTCAAGGATTCGAGGAAGAATGAATCCTGCCCTAAATGCATATATCACCTGGAGTATTTGCCAGACTCTAAGGGAGATATTTCTAGGCACGTCCATCATGTGGTGAGCAGAAGCCCTCACCAAGTAGCTGGAATACCAAGAGTTCATTGAGCAAGACCCCCGATGACAAAACTATGTCACCCAGGTTACCAGTGCTCATGCAAAATGAGTAGCCTACAAGCAAAGGGAGTTGGCAATACAAGCTAACTCTGAATCCAGCAAAATTCAGAGGGCAAAATCTCCTTCTTCAAGTCATAGTAGCAAAACCCAAGTAGAGAAGAAGCCAGCACATCCAAGAAGGCGTCAACAATGTTGGCTCCTTGGCCAACTTGGAAGAGGGCCTCAAAAAATGTAGTTCAGGTACTTCTTTTAATGCCAGTCAGAGTCATAGAGGTGGCGGACAACACCAGTGAAGCATCTTTAACATTAACACACTTCAAGAGGAAGAAGGCCTAAAAGAATGCTATAATGGGTCATCATCTTATAACTCATAGTCAAACAAATTCAGATAATGAAGAGCAAGATTCAAATTACTCAAAGTCTCATAATCTCCTACATAGTGATTCCTCTTTCTCTCCTGAAACTGATCCCCCACATGCTTATGAACTATGTTCTTGCAGCAAATGAAACACATTTAGTTGACGAGCAGCTAGCCCAACTCATAGCTACACTTGAAAAAAAAGGAAGATGAATTGGCTGCTCTACGCAATCAAATAGCTAAAAATACAAGCCGGGATAATGATATGCATGCTGCTGCAAAGCATCATAGTCATAAGGTCTTACCTGCAATCAGCCTTGAGGCGATTCAAAAAATGATCGCCGAAGGGGTTAAAGCCCAGTATATGCAAACACACTAGTCTGGGGTATGTTAAGCCGTACCCACTGGATGTTGACATGGTGCCTTTCCCGAGCAAGTACCGCTAGCCACAGTTTAGCAAATTCAATGGAACCGGGTCACCTCATGAGCATATAGCTCATTTTCTTATAGCCTTTCAAGATACAACCCATAACAGGGCACTTCTCTTACGATAATTTGTGCAAACATTGTCAGGTCTAGCCTTCATGTTGTACAACAAGTTGAAGCTAGGGTTGATCAAGACATGAGAGCAAATACAAGATGCTTTTCTTGAGCATTTCTATAACACTTAGAGAACGGTAGGCATCACGGAGCTGACACAAACAAAGCAAAGAGCGAATGAAAACGCCGCTGACTTCATTAATAGTTGGAGAAATTTAAGCCTCCACTGCCCACAGCCAATTACTGAGCCTGAAGCGGTGCAAATGTGCATGAACAATATGTACCCTAACATATCCATTTATTTGCAAGGTGTGTAGCTTATCACTTTTGAAGAGTTGGCCTCCAAGGCTATGGATATTGAAAATTATATGCAACATGTTGCATGGCGAAAAACGACATTCACCAATCCTACAGAGAAGGGTGGATAACGTGATAAGTTACCCACCAAACCAAAGCAAGTACAAGCTATGGAAGTGACAGCGGTGATTCCACAATCGCAATCTAGGGGAGCTACCACAAGAAATCAAGAACAAAAATGGAACGCAAGCTCATAGGAGGCCAACTTTTAGCGAACAACAAAATGGAGAGTACTCATTCCCAAATAAGAAGGTTGAAGACATATTTATGGGCTTACGAGAGCTAAATATCATAGAATTGCCTAAGCCAAAAAGACCAGAAGAAACTTCCAAGTTCAATGAGCCAAATTATTGCCACTATCATCACATCTTAGGGCACACACTTAAAGACTACTTTGTGGTAAAGAATATTATCCAGAAAATGATTGATGAAGGAACAGTCGATGCAAACCTCCTTAAAAGCTTCAAGAAAGGCAAGAAAATGGCTGCGGCAAACGTTGCCACATTTCAAGGTGACTTGGTGAGTTCCGCATCTTCGAATATGACACCAACTCTTAATATGACATCAGCTTATGATAAAAGAATGCTAATCTTAGAGTCTGAGTTTATTCCGATGATTTCCTCATGCCATGCACCATACCATAGTTGAAGTAAAGATGTAGCTATGAACTTAAAAGAGAGGCTTTCCATCGATGGATCCATGCCACAAAACCCAACCCATCAACTTTCCAAAGAATCTAGGATAGGGGCAATGGCGGCCAAGAGGCCGCATGTTGTGACAAGGGATGGTACAGGGCAAGGTTCCATGCTCCACGTCAAGAATAGCACAAAGATTGACGAAGCGTGCGAGTGGTCCTCATGAAGAATACAATGTCCTCACTATCGGTGTCTTCAATGATGATGATGATTCTCTTCATTTCTTTAAAGACGAATCCCCTGAAGTTAACCAAGTTCAACTAGATCAGGCCGCCAACTAGCTGATCCTCATCTTCCAGCTAGAAGGGAGCCTAAAGATAAAGATGTAACCCCAAATGAAATGACTGACTCTGCTGTTAAAATGTCAGTCAAGTATGATGTAATCACTCACTTAAACAAAATACTAGCTATGCTTTCTGTGTATGATGCTTTATGTCTTTCGTCTGATTTGCACAAGGCTTCTATTACGACACTTTCTTTCCCAGAAGATTATAGTGTAGAAGTATTGCAAATAGAGACAGGAGTAGCTAAGACCTTAAATATGATGTTCACTGAGGAGCACATGCTATTAGGTTCTAAAAAGCATAATAAAACACTTCTCATGTTCGGTTAGATTGATGAGATGCCCATAAATCACATAATGGTATATGGTGGATATGCCATAAATTTATTACCCCAGCGTACCCTAAAAAGAATAAGGTATTCCAAAAGGAATTTGAGCTGATCTAATGCAGTTATTCATGGTTTCAATTAGTCTGGTCTGGAAGGTATGGGTACCAATTCATTGGTTTTAAAGTTGGAAGCATTATGCACATATGTGAACTTTCACATGATCGATGCGGCTACCTCATATAATGCCCTACTCGGTCGCCCATGGTTGCATGAAAATCAAGTCATACCATCTACACTTTATCAATGCATCAAATACAAGGATCAATCAGGAGAGAGAGAGAGCACGGATATTTGCCGATAAAAAACCATTCATGATAGCTGAATCTTTCTATGCTGATGCAAAATTCTACTTTGAGCCTATTAATAAGGTGCGTAAGCCAAAGTTAGTATTTGTACTGAAGTCAAATTTCATAAAGAAAGATATGGAGGGAGCCTCATTATCAAGAACAAAGGTATATCAATATATACCAAGTAACCAAAGGAAGGAAGGGGATCCAATATTCCGTGTTGTGAATAAGTCATCCTCTAATAATGGTATTAAATTTTTGACACATTTACCTCCTTTGGAACAACATAAAATAAAGCAAGCTCAAGATCAATTGCACCACTTCAGCACAAGCAAAAATGAAAGTGGGGCAGTGGTTCAGATCACTTTGTCAAATAAGGATGATGAATCATTGCCTATTTCTTTATATGATAATAAAATTATTTATATGATGCAGAAAATGGGTTATGATATCTTCAAAGGTCCTTCCTTATGCAACGGTCGGGGGTAGCTTGCACCATTCGAAAAGGCGCTATCTCGGGAACAACTAGAAGCCCTGCATGAAAATCAAACATTAGAAGAAAAAGAGATATGGGTTGGGTTATGATGTCTGTATGACTTCAGTTGGGTTGTAGACACAACAGTAGCGGCTCCACAAATGGAGGATGGAAATCAACCCACCATTGATGAATTAGAAGAGATCAATATTGGGACACCCGATGATCCTCGTCCAATATATATCAGTAAACATTTATCCAAGGAAAGTAAAGAAGAATATCATAAATTTCTTTCCACAAATAGGGATGTGTTCGCTTGGACATATGAAGAAATGCCAGGGTTGGATCCAGTGGTGGCAGTACATCGTCTCACTGTACAAGAAGACATTTCACCGGTCAAGCAACCACAAAGAAGGTTTCGACCAGAAATACTCCCAAAAATAGAAGTTGAAGTCAATAAGCTTAAAGCAGCCATGTTTATTCGGGAAGTCAAATACCTTAAGTGGCTTTCCAATATTGTTCATGTTAAAAAGACGAATAGGTAAACCTATGTATGTGTAGATTTTAGAGATTTGAATAAGGCATGCCCTAAATAAAAACGGCTCGAGAAGATGAGGAGTTAACATCATTCCAAACACCCAAAGGTATATTCTATTATAGGGTTATGCCTTTTGGACTTAAAAATGCTGGTGCAACATAGCAGTGAGCCATGACAATTGTCCTTGATGGACTACTACACATCATAGTTGAGTGCTATATGGATGACATTATCGTAAAATCAAAACATGAAAGAGATCATTTAAAACATATCTCCGTGGTTTTTGAATGCCTTAGACAACATAATTTGAAAATGAACCCAATGAAATGTGCCTTTGGGGTCTCTTATAGAAAATTTCTTGGTTTTATAGTCGCAAAGCGTGGAACCAAAATTGACCCAACTAAAGTAGAGACGATTGTTAAAAATGTCGCCACCTAAAAACCTTCATGAATTGAAGAGCCTCCAAGGTCGGTTAGCATATATTAGGAGATTTATCTCAATTTTGTCTGGGAGATGCAAACCTTTTTCTCAGCTTATGAAAAAGGGTGTCCCTTTTCAATGGGATCAAGCATGCCAAAATGCATTTATAGATATAAAGAAATATTTAACAAATCCCCCTATCTTGAATGCACCAATTAAAGGGTGACCACTGATTCTATATACAGCAGCTATGCTGACATCATTAGGTGCTCTTTTGGCACAAAATAATGATGAAGGAAAAGAAATATCCTTAGTCGCACTCTTGTGGAGACAGAATGCAATTATCTAGATATGAAAAAATGTCTAGCCTTGGTATTTGTGGAACAAAGTTGTGCCACTATATGCTAGAGCACACCGTGCATATCATTTCGAGAGCTGATCCACTCCAATACATCTTAAATAAAATGGTCCTTTTGGGGAGACTAGCTAAATGGGCAATGTTCCTGTCACAATTTGACATTGTATTCGTGCCACGAAAAGCTACAAAAGGACAAGCCTGACAAACTTTCTAGCTGCACATCCTATCCCAAATGATTTTTCCATCAAGTATGATTTACCAAATGAAGAAGTATTTTTCACATCGGTTGCCAATTCAACATGGCAAGTATATTTTGATGGTGCTTGTTGAAAGTCAGAAGCGGGTGGAAGGAGTTAAGGCATCAAATGTCTTAGAGTCTGGGGTCAGATTGTGAACTAATGCTAGAATAGAAATTTATTGGTCCATGCCCGGTCCGGTTATATCAAAATCTTCAACTCTTATAGTGAAAAAATCGCTGAGATCGTGAGCGCTTTCACTCGTGAGCATGCAATCGAGCTCCCCGTTACTTACCAAATCATCAATACTAGGGAGGTCTAGTGAGGATATGGGTTCAGAAAATTTCTTCTCATTCTCAAAATTGAGTTTGTGTTTAGCTTTTGGTCCTTTCTCATCTTCAACGGGAATGATCGGAGGTGGTTTACACTTTCCTTTCCTCTTGGGAAGCACATCAATGTTACTTAATTTCAAATTTTCTAGCTCGATAGGCACTGGCAAACTCTCTGTTGGCAAAAACTCAGACAAAGAGCCCTTTGCTTTATCTTTGGACGCGTGGCCCTTTTGCTTCTACAAACAAAAAGGGGCAAAATAAATTTGATCGGGACCAGGAGATATTATTACAAACACAATATAAAGATATATGAAAACAAATGGCTGTATAAATTCATGCCACTACCTAGCCCATGCCACTGGAGAGCTGCCATCTTAGGAATTATTCGGGACGTGATATAATTCTGCTCGTCCTAGGCGCAATAAATGTACCCAATGAGCATTCACAATCCCGACATCATCCTTTGTATACAAACTCAGCAAGGGTGGGAAAGGCACGACTTGATCGAATCTAAAATGTTGAGCCACACGGTCGGCATGGTATGACTCAATGATACACAAATCAATAGATATAGTAGCATGTCTCCATGGAAGCATACCACGGCGTGCAGAAATCATGAAGACCTTTCATCGGAGACTCACACCTCGGGGTTTTTCTAAATCATGAGGATGCCATGAAATAGTGGTAAATTTTAAAAGAAAATCATGGGCATCTTCATGACAAAAGCGATTAGGGGTCATAAAAATAGTGTTTGCCATGGCTGGCTTCTGTACTGTGTGCTTATAAGTAGGGAAGTAGGGTGTTTTTACCTTATTGCCAAAGATCTTCTTTAAATGTACACTCATCCACCCAATAACAAAATGGACCAGCCAAGGTCACTTTGTATTGGAGGGGCCAATGGGGTGAGTGCTGATCAACCTCAAAGAGTAGTACAAAGAACATAAGGCAGGTGGAGCTAAGGAAATTTGGCACCCTAAGGATATCCATGATGCCATTACTAATACACCTTGGCGGATGTATGGTCCACCTCCAACAACTACGAAACGACAAAGCCAAAGAGCGAGAAAAGCCACTGTATAGATGCGCTTATCTCAAAGGGAATAGAAAGGTATTTGTGTAAGGGTTCCATTTTTCTAGCAAAGACCTCAACAAAGAAGAGGAGATAGAATATTCACCTAGAGAACAATAGATGGCACCATAAATGTAGTCAGCGTCATCCTTACTCCCCTTTTAAACCAAAGAATGGTTTCTTAGGACTTCTATTCCCAATTCAATATACCTAGCCAGAGATGAAATTATTCAATGTCGTGATTTTCCCAACCGAGACCTTCTTCAACCATCCTTGTTCCCAAGGTCACAGCTCTATCAAGTTTGGGCAAAGGTGATGGAGGATAATAACAAAGGAACCCGATTTCCACCCATGACAACTGAAATCGATAATCCCCTGGGTATCTCCTGTTCTTTTATTATAGGGTTAACAGCCTCACCATGATTGGGCTCAAAGAGTTGCCTTCTTGCCACCTTTGAAAGTGACATTGAGAGGGACCAAAAGGGTTGTTGTTCCCTCTCCATCTAAAAAAATAAATATACATGTAGTTCAGTTAAAAGAAACACTCTAAAATATGTGTGCACATGTAGCAGGATAGGTTATCTCCATACATGCGATCCGACTGGCGAGGTCGGCTGACGTGGCAGCTGTGGCATGCCACTGGGCTGCCATATGGCTACCACACGGCTCGGGAGGGAATGACGTGGCCGGGCCAGCATAGTGGCGAACTGAGCCTACGAGCTTGCCGGAGCTCCGGTGCTTGGCGGCAGTCGGCGAGGGGCGGAGGAGAGGAGGCAACGGGGATCTGATTCCCACCTGGCGCCGGGCTCGGGGAAAACCAGAGGGCGGTCAGTGGCGAAAGAGGAGCAGCGGCGGTGGCGCTCCAATGGTTTTAGGGCTTGGTCGGGTGGGGGGAAGGGAGAGCGGAGGGAGGAGGTGCGAGAGAAGGGTGCTGGGGGGTTTATAGGGGAGAAGGGCAGCGTGGCTCGCCGGACTTCCCGGGGAAAAACCGGTTCGATCGGTGCGAACGCGAGGGGGAAGAGGCCATTAATGGCCGGCGTGGGTGCGGCGACAATGGGAGAAGTCGAGGCGGCATCATGGGAGGCGAAACCAGCCAGAAGACGAAGCTTCGGCGGCAGCCATGGCGCACGGCCGAAGGTAGAAGAAGGTGAGGAGGAAGACAAATATGACATGTGAGGCCCCCGCGTCGGTGAGAGAGAAGGGGAGAGGAAGAGGCGGACAGGCGGATGGAGGGCACGTGGCAAAGAGACGATCTCGGCTGTTGAGGCGAAACGAAGGGGTAAGTGGAGGCAGACGGCCAAGATTAGATCAGGGGAGGGGTGGATTTAATCCAAGCATGACACATATCAGCCTGAGATGATTTTGGATTTAAATTTTGTTTTACATTTTCAAAAATACTAGAAAGCTTCAAAAATACTTAGAAAATAGTAAATAAAGTCTAAAAATTCCAGAAAAATTCTCAAAAATTTTGGGAATTTTTTAGACCTAATAAAAATATTTCGAAATTAAAATGGTCTTTAAATTTTTACAAAATACTTTTTACCTTTGAAATTAATTTTTAAAATCCAGAAAAGCACAGAAAAATCCAGACAAAAGCCAAATGCTTTAAAATAATTAATTTGAACTAGCATTTTATAGAAATTCGAAACATCCTTTATTTTATAATACTTTTATGTTTTTAATTAAATTATTTTATTTTTTAGAAAATCTTTTTTAAAAGCTAAAAATTGACCAATAAAATCTCCAAAAATTTTGGCATCCAGAGAACACTTATTTTTATTTTAAATTAAATAAAATTTTAATTTTTTCTTGAAAATTTTGAAATAAACAGCTGGGCTGTTACAGATTAGCACTTAAACAAAAATTCTAATGGATCGAAACCAAATAAAACACACGAAAATAGCAGATGCAAAAACTAAGGTTTGAACGTTTCTTGGCTTTTATGTATAGGATAAATTAATAAATCTAACTACCGGTAAATTGATCCTACCGTGGCAACCATGCTCTGATACCAAGATGATACGGGGTGCTCGATCTTCACGACGTAGAATAGATGATGATAACTTGGTTCCATGCAACCTGATGAACCAAGATGATACGGGGTGTCAACCATTGTTAGAATAACAACCTATGACAAAAGAATAGTAGTCGTTCGAGCGTTCAAAGTGATCGGACGGTCTGGATAGCTGAAGCTATTTAGATTGGCCCGAACATTGCTAAAGTCATTTAAGCATCCAATGTGGATCAGACATCCGAGGCTGTTCGGAGTGGTCCGAACGTTTCCGAAGCCATCCGAGCATCGAAGCTGATTGGGTGGCCCGGACATCAGCGAAGCGTTGGACTCCTGTTTTGATAGCCTCCCTTTTGGTTAGAGCCCACAATCAAGTTGTAGCTCTTCTTCTTCTACCTCTTGCACACTATATTGATCCAAATACCTAAGTAGAAGTAAATTACAAGATTTAGGTAGTATAAAATTCTCATTAAAATTAATGTCATGTACATTAAGAAGCAAATTCACCTGATCTCATAGTTTCTTTGCACGTGCGCTTGTAATTGGTCCTATGAGCAACTCAATGTGTATATTTGGATTATTAGGAATGTCCTCATCACAAGGCAATAGCATTCAAGCGATCATGATAATCACTATACTTGAGAGATTCTAGTTCATCTAGAGCATCTTTTAGTTGACTAACAAACAGAGGAATAGGCATTTTTAGATTAGCTATTTGATCATGCAAGCATAAGCATAATTCACAGTTTTCATCAACAAGATTCGTGGATTTGAGCGTAACAATTTCTAGGTTCAAGTTGCTAATCATGATTTCCTAATTCTTGATTAACTTGCTTGTTTCTTTATTTTTTTGTTCAGTAGCAACAAGAGCATGTTTCATCTCTTTAGAGGAGGGCATACATCATCGGGATTACTGTAGGGCTCATCAGAGGGCATACATCATCGGGATTACTGTAGGGCATACACCCTTGGCTATGAAACACATGTTGGTGAAGTCCTGTGTCTTCTTCTTACTGTGGGAGTCATACTCATCATCCTCCGTTCCCGAGTCCACATCGCTCATGTCAACATTTTCAAGAGTGGCAAGGACCTAGTTGATGAACTTATGATAGTTGAACTTATTGGACATCGCATCATGAGCTTGTGGATAGGAGGGCTAAGTCATCCTCAGGAAGCTTCTCTAATCGTTCATCACTCAACGAATGCAAAGCTAACAATGAAAATCCAGAAGAGCCAAAATCTAAAGAACTTGAAGAACTACCCTAAAAAGGGTCAAACAAAAGAGTAATCGACTCTGTCTTGTAGAGAAACGAGGTAAAGTCAATCTCATATGTCTTTAACATCGAGAAGAGCTTATCCTTGCTAAGCTCACACATGACAGTGTTGTCATTGATGGAAGTGATATTCATTCCCTAAACTTTCACATTAAGTCCACCCAATATCTAGGATGCATTCTCATAATAAGAAAATGTCAAATCAATAGCACGAAGATTATGAAGAATCTTGCTAAACCTTCCCCACAACTCATCCAAGGATTCTCCAAGATTTTGCTCAATCTTTTCATATTATTTCTTCAGTTGGTTCTGTCTCACTTCCTTGATCGCTGTAGAACCCTCATGGTAGTCAGCGAGAGTTTTCCAGATCTCATGAGCAGACCTTAAGTTAGCAACTCGCTCAAACTCAGATCAACTAAACCCTTCAATCAGAAAATTTGAGAGTCTTACTATTTGCCTCTACATCTGGTGTAACCTGATCATCAACTGGCACAACATAAGGATTCTTAACTTTGATCCAAACTGCATACCCTCAAGCCTTAATATAAGATTGCATACGAGACATCTAACAAAAGAAATCAACTCCATCAAAAACATGTGGTTTGTTTGAATACTTGTTTGATACTATGGCTCCTAAGACCGATTAAGATCTATGAGAAGAGCCAACCGAGTTCTGATACCACTTGTAGGACTGGTATGGCAACAGAAGGGGAAGAATGGTACCTTAAAATTTCCCTCACATATTCGCGGATTCTCCACTCTAATAGCTATAATAAGCTATAAAGGTCAAGAAACCAAAATTATGAAAATTACTATGCTACAGTAAAAATCATGTCACTGAATAGTAAAACCCACACTATTTCAAATTTAAAATCTACGTAACTTTTGATCCGTAGATCCAAAAGACATGAAATTTTAACCAAGACTAGATCATGACCTTCAAAACCTATCCCAACCAAAAATCATGAAAAAACTTAAGAGAATTGAGATACTTTAGTTTGTGAATCTCTGCTACACCAAAGTAGGACCAAAACCATAAATTGACCAAATTCTCAAATCAAGGCTCCAATCACTTGAAATTTGGTATGCATATTCTCTAGGATGTTGTAAACCTATTTCAATCAATGATCAAGAAAATTATTGACAAAGTTCTAACATTTTTCCTTTTGAAGGAAGGTTATACTAAAACCGGGCAAAAAGCAAAAACATTGAATACGATTTGCTCCTAGGTGAATGATGTCTAAGATGACTCTATTTGTATTTCCTTAAGTCACAGCAAGCTAGAACACTCAAAGAATCGAGACAAAAACAACTAGATCAAGAAATCACTCGGAGAGGCCAAATATGCAAAAACCAGGCAACTTCAATAACTTGCCAAACCTGATGCCTAGATGGATACAGATTGATTTCCAAGATATATCTGCATCACTTACTCATCCTTGGCATCTAATAAGATCATGAAAGGGGACAGGCAAGATCAAAACCAACCAAAACAAGAGAAAATCAACTAAAACAAAAGGGATCCATGAGAGATGAATAAAATTGATATATTGCTATTTGAGGATGAAGGTTTTACAGCCACTCCACCAGAAAGACAAGATAGCACACAACATCACTCACACTTTTCAAACCCTAACTCTAGAATACTTGGATTCAATGAGTAAAGCTCAAATGGTTGGATGGTTAACTTGCAAGTCTCCATCCCAACCCATTAAATACACAAGGCAACTAGTCCCATTTAACCCTGATAGATACTATCTACTTAGCACAAATCAAAAAAAACCCGTTAACTCCATACAATACGGGTTTTACTCACACACTATACTTATGCACGCTTTTTAAAGCACATAAGCCTGAATTCACTAAGTCCTTAGCGTTTGATCCACTTGATCATCTCAACTTCTTATTGACCTAAACCACCTCCCCAAGCACTGTGGTTTTGATCCAAAATAGTTTTCAGTATTTTGGTCAACTTACCAAAATACTCTCTCTTGATCTGGTCTTCATCTTCCTTCACAAGTAATCACTATACTTGCCACGTGTAGATGCACTACTGGCTTGTCATGCATCAACAAGTCTCTCCCGTTTTGGTTCCACCAGACCGTTCCTCATTTTGATCGACTAAGCCACATGTTGCAACCTATCACTCGAACTTTCCTTTAATATGAGCCGTCTTCCTTGTGCCATGCTTGAGCTCAGCCATCTCACATGGTATCCTTGATCATTCTGAGCCTTGGTTTCTCCATGAGCATAGCCCCTATCCTTGCTATTACCATGCCCCTACATATTCAAAGACCAAAAAATTATTTTCGGGTACAAATTCTTCACAACTAAACCCACGTTAGCTGAAACATGCATCACACCACACATATACACTGATCTAGGTCAAATCAAATCATCCCATGACTCAAATTTTCTAAAATCATCCATCCATCTCAGCCAAAGAAACACAAGCTGGCTGGTCAAACCACCGTCTTTGCAAGCTATTTAGAAAAATATACAAATTTATAAATTTTAATTTTTTATTCCTTCAAAATAACAGTAATTCATCCCTGCGGACAGCCAGAACCTAGCGACGTCAACACGTCTCAACTATGGTCATGTAGCTTTCACGGTACACATGTAATCAAGGAATAAATTCCATAAACCCTGTACTCTGTTCTTAATCGTCTAATATTATGAGTCTTGGAAAAACAAAGTGAGAATAGTCCAATATTAGATAAGAGAACACATCTAGTGCTGACTTAATTTTTAGCTAGCTAGATTTGGACGAAGGAAAGCTAGTCCTTAATTTGCAGCGGAGAGGGCCCTGGAATCTGGATTGTTGGCTATAATATCCAGAGCTCCATAGCTCGATGTATGCTGGGCAAGTTGGGCTTTCTTGTGGTCTTTTCTCAGTGATAGTTATGGGCTGCAGGCCATTCATGCAGCATGCAAGTGATGTGGCTCGCCTTTGCCAGAATTTTTATGACTGTAACTGGGCCGAAGCTCTTGATCCCTAGTTAATATATGTATGACACTGTTTATGTCATTATTCATCTAGAATCTTCCATTGAAAGTTTCATGGTCCATAGGGGTTAGGGCTTAACAGTCACACGTTATACATCTATAATCTTCGATTAAAAGTTGGGTATTGATATATATTACCTATAAGTTAGTACTAGTAATATAACTTGGAGGGTTTTTTTTTCGAAAAAAAATGCATGACAAGTGCATGGGCTCTCTCTTTTTTTCTCTAAATTAACTTCAGAGGAGTCTAGCTTACCTGGAGATACTCTTTTTTTATTTGGCGAGGAACTGGAGCTGCAAAACCATGTGATGGTTATTAGTGCAAAGTTTTATTAGTAGATTATTTATTTATTCCATTTTATTCTGTGAGACCATGTGATGGTCATACATATTGTTGATGATGAATAATTGATATTTTGTTTTATCAGAATTTGCATTCGTGAAAGTTCTGGACGATGCGCTTCTGTGCTTGAGTTTTCAGGATGACAAAACGACCACATATGGTTTCGATCATGGATGGTAGTCTGATCGGCCTTGTGATGGATGGTCCGATCGGCAGGTATGAATGACAAATTTTGACCACAGCAAACCTCAACCACATCAAGCTTCGATCACGACAGACTTCGACCACAGCAGACTTCGACCATGGCAACCTTCAACTATGGCACTTTGACATCAGCTATAGTACTTTTTGATGATCGTAGCTACAACACTTGGCCAACAGTCGATACTCGTAGACTTTACTAGTCGACACTCGATTCTCGTAGACTTTACTATTCGATACTCGGTAGTCGTAGACTTTACTGGTCCATGGTCTTAGACATTGTGATCGGTAGTCGTAAACTTTACTAGTCGGTGGTCTTAGACTTTATGATCGGTAGTCGTAGACTTTACTGGTTGGTGGTCTTAGACTTTGTGATCGGTAGTTGAAGACTTTGTGATCGGTGGCCGTATGCTTCACGATCTGTACTCGTAGACTTCATGATCGATATGAGCTTTAACTTGCTATCTTCGAGTACATCGATGTCAGACCCGGATTTTACAATCCAGAATCCTCTGTGATTCCACCGCATTATTTCTTGGATCAGTAGATAGTGCTCACAGATACAGTACTGAACATCAAAATACATATCATGCGGAAGCGCAAATATAATAGTAGACTTACTCATGGGCCGATTAGGCCGAAATCAATAAAATACAGCAGCGGAAATGAAGCACAGGTGGGACCCTCAGGACGTGCCCACAGGCAAACAACTGGGGGTTCGTGACCTAGTCCTTGACATCTTCATCTTCTTCGCCATCATAACTAAGAGTATTGCCGAAGTGTAGTGGTCTGACTTCTGATTCTGGATTAATTGTGAGAGCGAGGGTGAGCACAAACCACCGTGCTCCATGAGCCAATACACAGTATGCAAATAGATAATATGCAAGGTTTATCAAGGAAAGGCTCGGGTTATTTTATTTGTCATAAATTGGTTTTGAAATAAGATACATAGAAATTTCCTGTGACCCAACAGTTTGAACTAAATCATAATATGTGAAAGAATGCAATAATAATAGTGATCCAGATTCCATCCACCTTTACATGGTTTATGCACCATATGCTAACCTTTCAGCATTATAACTACTTACATTATCACTAGGACAACACTTAGGGCAACACAAATTAGGGCTTTCCACTGCCCTATACTTTTCCAATTCCACCCACAAAGTTTTGAAATAGAAATATATCTAGTTAAGTTTCCATGTCCGCCCTTGACCATGGGTATGACTATTTGAATAGTTTTGACTCTGCAGAGTTTGTACACATTCACCACAAGAGACAATCCGCTCGTTGTTTCACACGATTCCTTAGTCATGTGACTAAGTAGACCATCACAGTAACCTTTCAAAATATCTGGCCCCTTTTGTCATCTCACCCTATGGGCTACTCCCACTTGCGGTGGGTCCCATACGTTGCACGGGATGTAACCACGTCTACTAGCGCATTCGGGCTCTCTCCCCACAATGCTAGTACGGCTGGAAACTTCACCCTCCACTCGGTGTCCCTATAGACCTCCCCTTACCCTTGCATATCCACTCCTATCCACTACCGGTGAGATGAGGCCGGGGGTTTCGATGGATTTACTTAGCCAAGTTGCAATTTGCAGACTTGTGGTTGTATTGTTTTACACAGGAGGTCATGACAAGATTCAGTCCTTAGTGGTATCTGGGCGGTTCTACCACATTCCACTCACCGTGCTTCCACTGCACCACATACTAGCCCCCATACCATCCACCCAGATATTTAAGCAAGTTGGGGTTTTGGGAGCATAAAATAATCATGTCAAAATATACCAGTCCTTACCACCATGACTTCGTAAATCAGTTTCTCATGATTAAAAGTGATGTTTGGGGCATTTTGGTGCCCCTGAGTATCTAAGCAGTGCTAAGCGTAGCATATAGTTATAGACCTATTTTTGAAAATCTTACTATTATAATTTTGCTAGGGTGACAAGACTCAGATATTCAAATGTTCCAAAGGAGGTGTAGTACTCACAAGTCAAATAATAGGCATATACTTAGAATCTTAAAACAAACATATATTTGCATATGAAATAACAACATGCAACTTGATAATTTAAATAAAAGTAATTTGAAGAAAATGTAGGTTCAACATGATCAAAGTATTGACTCGCCTTGCGCGGTTTACCGTGGTCTTGAGCTCACTCAAAGCTTTCTTATTTGAAAGTCATGAGCTTCTGCTCTTTATCTTCACCTCGATCTTGGTCCCACTTGATCCCTTGATTCTTGAGGACTCCAATTTCTATCTATGCGATAAGCAGCTGAATCCAAATAAAGGCAAATAACTCAAAAGACCCAAATAAGTCCAAATAAATTCAATTTAGCTTTATTATGAGTTAATGGGGGATTTGGGTGATTCGCGGCAAGGTCGATGGGGTGCGGAGTATTGACGGAGTCAAAAGGGGTTGAAGCGAAGTGAGGAAATGACAACAGGGAAAATTCGTTGAGACGGATGCCAAGGAGGGTTCAGAATATAGGAATATTCATTGGGATATTCCACTTCAGACTCGAGGATGGCTAGGCATAGCCGATGGTAGAATACGATGACTTATTTTTTTATTAATAACTTCTTTTATTATTTTTGTATTTATCAAGGAAGTTCCATGAGTCAAGCTGGACATATGAGCAGGTGTATGAATTTAGTTGGGTATTAAGTATTGTATTGGTCGAATGTTGCCATTTTAAGGCAGGGGTTCCACAGATGATGTATACGACTTTTGGCTTATCGAATTAGTCCATATTTCTACTAATTTGATATGTAGCATTTTATGTGGCCCTAATTAATTGCTCTTATAATTTGGTTAATTGTTTACTTTGGAATATTTATATATTGGTGAGATTATTTCAATGTTTGATAACCTAGTGCTAGTATATTTTAGTACCTATATAATAATATGACCTTTTTAATTTGGAGGCGCTCTGGAAATTAACTGATATTGATATTTTATCCCTTAGCATTTGACATAATTTAATCTTAACTCATTTATGACTGATTGAGCCTGCTACATATGATTATATCTTGTCATCGTTACTAATTTAAAGCTGTCATTTAATATTTCTCGATCGGTATTATGTTAATGATGGTGTCTACATTTCTAATAGGGTCTACGGTGAATACAAAAATATTTACAAATATATTTACTAGTGAGCTGCATAAATGTCATCCACATTTTTCTATCAATTTATATATATTTGCTTAGAGAAGTCTCTAATTTAGATGGACATTCTATTTCAAATACTTTTTAATATTTTGTTTAATTCATGCCTCTTAATTGGATATTATTCACCTTGGGGACCTTTGAATATTATTTATATCTACAAGGGTACATATTTACCATCCTCACAAATTTTAAGTTTTGTATTTTAATTTTGAGTTACACAAATATGCTAGCTAGTTACCTTGACCTGAACTTAATGGTTATTTTAATTAAGGTTCTTGTGATGCTTGGACATTCCTACCTAAACCATCTTTTATTAATGCCCTCTTTTAATTACTAATTAGTTTTAAAATAAATAATCAAGGTACTTTATCTACTAATATATAATGATTAGTCCAAGATTAAATCTTTAATATTTTTATTTACAACCTAATAAAATTTATTAGTTCCCCTAAATTATTTTCTAATTTTCTTTAGTTTCCTCAATTGAAATGGGCTAATAGAAATATAAATAAAAATGAAAACGAAATGCACAGCGAGGGGATTTGAACCTGCAACCTACGGCGTGAACTCGACTCGGCTGACAAACTGAGCACACGCTCGCTTGCGAGTGAGAGGAGGTAGTTAATTAGATGAGGTGAAGGGTGTATGGGGACCAGAACAGAGGAAGCAATGGCCAAAACATGGGAGAGCGACGACGCTGGGCAGATGGCGGCATCGCCGACGAGGGGGCAGCTGGAGGGAGATGGCGACCTGTGAAATGGTCTCCTGGGAGCACAAGGGACCCGAGGGAGGCGCTGGCGTGAGCTGAGAAGCTTTGGGATGGGCCGGCGGCGAGGCTCGGCGGCCGGAGGCTGGGGTGAAATGGGACGGCGGTGCCGGCATGGAGGAGAGGGAAAACTGAGGTGCGCATAAGCATGAGGGAGGTGGGTGTATGCTTACCAAGCCCTTGGCCTAGCCGCGGCACGGGTGGTCTTGCGGCGCCAGCGAGTTGGGGCGAGAGGAAGTCGGCGCCGGGCTGTGGTTGGAGAAGCTTAGGGGTAATGAGGGGGAGCTCTAAACTGTAGGAATCGACGAGGTGCTCGCCGAGGAGGCAAGGACGGCGCAGACGATGATTTTTGGTTAAAACGGAAAACGGCGACGGCGGGACGGGCTATGGTGGTCTAGGGCTGAAATCAAGCGAGGGGTAATGCAGTTGGGTGCTTGGAACGTGATATGACACGTGAGCTTTGGCACTAAAAGCACCGGGTCGACCAGCACGGCGAGTGGGCACGGTGGCGGTCGCACGGGCTGACGCTTGGTTCTGCAGCTGGGGAAGCAAGGAGAGGATGGGGAGGCAAAGAAATTGTGCAGCTGCAAAATGGAAGGCCCGGGGTGACTTATAGCATGGAGGGGGAACCGTAGGAGCGTTGTGGTTGCTCTGTCTACAAGAAACATGGCCTTCTATGACGAATATGTGATGACAATGGAACAATCCGTCATTAAATGCTTCCGTTTATGACGTTTTTTATTAGCCGGTCCTACTTAATGACAGAAATATATTATTCGTCATAAAGTCCAATCCAAAATCGTCATTAACTAGTTAAGCATAATGTTTGTGACAAATTTACATGACAATATATTGCTTTGTCATAGTTATTTAGTGAATAAAAAAACAAATCTTATATATTCCACGATAGCCTCCACAGGCTACATCGTCAAACGTGGCAGTGTGGGGCCCTGTGATTTCCCTAAGCCCGGCATTTCTTGCCTCCCCCCTCAGTTCTCCTCCACATCCAGCCGCTGGCGAGGCCAGGCTGACTCACCAGCATGCCACCTGTGCGCCGCCACCTTGCATCTTCCCCTCCGCCGCATCATTTGTAGCTAATCTAATTATTTTCACCATTTTCTAAAACTAAATTTACCACAATGCATGCATATGAGGATCCTTAATTTTTAGTAACACTAGCATGGAATCCCTTAACTCCTAATCTATTTTCCCTTCTCTATTTTCCCTCTCTTCTTTTATTTTTTTCCTCCTTTTCTTTTCTTCCACCCGCCCCCTCATTTTCTTGCTCTCTCTCTGGCCGAAGCCTCCTTATCCCCCTGTGCCCCTTCGCCTGGCCCTCTCTCTCTCTCTCTCTCTCTCTCTCTCTCTCTCTCTTCCCAACTCCCGCACGCCGCCGCCGCTCTGCTCTTCCTCCCGCGGCTCCTCACGCTCGCGCCTTTTCCTCCTCGTGCCTCCCCTCCGGTGCCCCTTCCTTCACACGCCGCCTCTTCTCCGCACCGTCTCGGCTCTCTCTCGGCCGCGTCGCCGCACTCACCTAATCGGCTCCCCGGCCCCGAGTTCTTGGCTCCCTACCGCCGGTTCTTCCCTAGGCGTCTCACTCTCTCACGCCTCTGGCTCCTGCGGCTTCACCCCGTGCTGCATGGCTGGCGTCTCCTCGCCGCCCGCCCGTTGAACGGTAGGTACGGCCAGATCTGTGGCCTAGGGCCCGGATCCGGCGTCTCCTTCCCCGGGTCAACCCCGATCTACTCATTTTGGGTTGCTATGTTTTTGGTTTGCTTTCACGGGTTGCTTGAGGTGGTTTAGGTTGGGAGGCGAGTTGCCTCGGCCGACCACCGCTGTCGAGCCGTCTCCTGTATGCCTGGGGAGTATCCGGTGGCGGTTGGCGAGGTGGGTTGGCCGGCGGAAACCCGCAGCCGCCGACCTCATGGTAAGCCTCTTCTCCCCTCTGCTACTTCTGGTGACATGCTTGAATGGGTTCATGTGCTCTACCGTAGATGAAGGCTTATGGTTTCTAGTCTATGTTGGATGAATTGGATAAATGTATTACATGGATGGCGATGGTTGTGGGAATTTACCTGTACTGGTGCTTGCGAGAAATGTTAGGGTTTGGGGTTGGGGTGGTGGCTGGCTTGCGGTTCTCCTGCGGCTACCACGATCGCCTTGCTCCTTCGGCTTGCCGTGCCTTCGCCTCTCTGGCCTTCGAGCTCCACTCGGTGGCTGGCTTCTCTGGTGGTCCTGGGATTGGCTGGGGAGTTCGGGGAATGCTTACCTTGCCTCTCTGTCTCTCTGTGCCCTTTCCTCTCTGGCCTCATCATTTTGTATTCTTTTTTTAGTATACTGTTTGTATTACTCTTCTCTTATGCAATTATGTGATCTTCAGGACAAATGCATCAAACACCAACTGAACCGTGAGAAAGTCCAGTTCCAGCAGCGGACGGGTTCTCGTTGTTACCTTGCATATGCTTATGTCATGGTAAGAACACCAGCAATGCAACAAAATTGCTTAGTCTTGACGTATGCATATTGGTTGCTACTCAGCCTTGTAGCAACCTAATAATTTTTGTCCAGTAGTGCTAAACTGATCTATCATAGATTACATATAGTGTTTGTTGTTGTCTCCTCCGAATCACAATAATAAGCTGCTCTGCTCGATCTTTTTTCAGCATATAATGGAATTTATGTACTTGCTATAACCCATTGATCATGTGCCAATGAACAATACATGTTTAAAACTATTAAATGTGCTTGCATATATATGTCGAGGTTGTTCTGTTATTTGATACTACTTCATTGCCCATGCTTATGTTTTCCATTACAGACTACATTCCATTACTGGTAGCTCCATGATCTTATTTTAATCATTCTAGTCTATATGCACAATAACTGACATCTAACATGATTACTCATCATATATGTTTCAAGCTAACACTTTCAAACTGATTTCACATGTTTTAGAAGATAGAAAAATATAAGGATACAAAACCCACTGCAATTGATCTCTTCAAGGACACACATTGCAGCAAGAAAATTAGTTTTAGTGAACCTGTGAAGAATGCTATCGTAAGTATTTGATTTCTCTTTTTTTGCCTCTTAGACATGAATATATTGGAAACTGCCCCCATAGTACAATATGAAAGACTAATTTAATTGTATATGATGCTAGGCTGCTATGGAAGCTATTGTGGCTGAACCAGTTGAAGGACAGCAGCCAAAGTCTTCTACTAAAGTAGTTACCAAAGTTTTGCCAAAGTCAAGTTTCCTTCGAAATATGGGTCTGCAGTCTGCCACCAAGACAAGTGAAAGAGGTGCTGTTAGTGCCACTTTACTGTTTTATTTTTGTAATTGGAGTTTTGGTTGAACTTGTACAGTTTCTTACTTGTGCTATTTGGTGAACTTATACTATGGTTTGATGGGTCTAGTTTGGTCAAACTATGTTGCTGTTTCCAAATTTATGGTTGATGTATGAACTCTCATCTTTGTATGTATGCAATGAATCGATAAAATGTATTGTTGTTTATTGCAGCAATTTTAGTCTAAACTAAATTTAAATGGGCCAAGCCCAATAATCTATGACGACGAAATTTGTCACGATATTCTTTACACGTCACTTGCCACGTCATCTGCCATGTCAACTTCGCCACGTCAGCATCCATGCGGCAGATCCCTAGGCAACGGTCCGTGACGTTTTTCATGACAATCTGGAGCGTCATAGTTGATTATGACGAAAATGTACCGTCACTAAAACTATGACGTTTTTTGTTGTTTCGTCATGGAAGGTGTTTAGAGACGCACCTTCTGTGACAGTAGCCTTTTCGTCACCAATTGGGTACAGTGACAAAAAAACCACTGTTTGTGACGATATTTAATTGTCATAGAAGGCCATATTTCTTGGAGTGAATTGCCGGTGACCCGAGAGCAGTGTGTGGGATGGATCATGACATCGTTGTGATGCGGTCTTTGGTCAGGCAACGGAGAGGCTGTAGTAAGCAAGGTATGGTGAGGGGATGGGATGCGATGGAGTCAATACCTTGAGCGTGCGCGAGGGCGGTGATGTGGGTGCGAGCGCCGAGCCGCCGGTCATGGCGGGGACGCAACGAACGCAGAGTAGGGCGCTGACGTGTGAGGCACAGGGTGATGGCAACGCGACGGGGACGAGCGGCGACGGGGCAGGTGCGGCTGATGCGGAGGAGACGGAGGAACAGGAGGGAGCAAGCCGGCTGACGAGAGTGAGGCGAGCGCTAAGTAGAGAGAAGAAAGAGAGGAGAACGAGCGGAGTAGGAAGAGCCAGCGCATGGTTGCGAAGGAAAAAGGAGTAAGAGAAGAATAGGAGGAAGGCGGGGGTAGGCCGGGCCCGCTGGGTAGTGGGGAAAAAGAGAGGGAGGAAGAGAGAGACTAGGGATGGGGCCCACGTGCAGTGACAATAAATGTGAGAAAGAGAGGAGAAAAGAATGAGAAAAAATAGAAAAACTTTATCAACTCTTGAATTTTGGATTTTTAGTCCAAATATTGGTTCAAGTATTTAGATACAAATTTAATATTACTCTATTTTTGATTTTATTTAGTTTGCCCTTGGATTTTTTATTTTGAGTTTTGTATGATTTTTCAAGATTTTGAATTCTTAGTTTAATTATTTAGAGGTGAGCTATTAATATTGGTTTGGCCATTTCTTTTCTTTACTTAGTTAAACTGAAGTTCAAAATTTTATTTCCCTTAACTAATTCTTGAATTTCAATTTGCACTTTGATTATTTTTTAGACTTAAGTTTGTAATTGAGTTTTAAATTTTAAGTTTGGAAAACTTGAAGTTGAACCCGAGTTTGAGTTCTTGGGTCAATTTGATTTATGGTGGATTTTTATTTAATTTGATTTGTGGTATGTGATCGGCACTCGTGGATGGTAGTATGTGGGGTACTCGGTGGTCAATGGTGCAGCAAATGGTTGGAGTCGGTAGTCATAGACTTAGCGATCGGTACTGGGTAGTCGGTGCTCAATGGTTCTATGGTCGGTAACGATACTTGTTATTCCCAAGTGTTTCGAGCAGAGCGATGGTAATTCCTGAGTACTTGTTTTTCTAGTACTCATTGAGCTAGCAGTCGTATTGAGTGATCTAAGGCTGATTTCAAGATAGGGATGAGAATTATGGTTGTGGACGATCTGGTTTGTGTTTGTGGATGGTTAAAGGTGTGGTTTGAGTGTGTGCTGATGATGGTCAAGTTGTGGAAAACTTGTGCCGGGGAAACGCTCTTTGGTCTTTGATGTGTAGGTTGGCATGGAAACGGTCAAGGTCGATGACGAGGAGGACCGAGACTAGGATGGGCAAATCTGAGATCCAGGCGGTCGAGGATGTAACGTGAGGTGGTCAATCTCACGCTGGAGCACGTGGATATCAAAGGTAGTGATTCGTGGAGAAGCTACAGGCGATGTGGTCCAAGATGCTTCGACATAAGTGATGATGATGCGTGATGAAGATACAGGAGGTGTTGTCCAGGAGGCTTCATCACGTGGTGAGTTAGGTAATGTTGTAGGATCGGAATGGCAGAGGGGGGGGGGGGGGCGAATGGTGCCTCTTTTAGAAACAACCCCTCAAAGTATCCACCACAAGTTTCTCTCCAATAGCTATGAGAAGCTATGAAAAGAAATACTCATGCTTACTGCAAGCTCAAACCATACAGAGAGAAAGAACATGAAATAACAGAGCTAAAGCAGGAAAGTCACCAAAGCAAATAAGCACAACAAGAAGCTGATGGCAGAGAGGCACTCAAGGCAGGCCGGTCTGACCGCCCTAGCCCGGCTGGTCTGACCGCCGGCTCGGGAGCAGCAGCCTGAAGATTTCCAGCAAACACTGATTTCTACTCAAATCAAAGAATTTGAGATTTTTCTTCTTTTCTCCTCAAGCCAAAAGGACTAGAACATGATCCTAATAGCATTGAGACATCAAGAAACAAATGAAATCATTCCAAAAGCAAGGAATCAAGATTTATGCTCAAATCTGAAAATTGAGTAGATGGAGATGGAAATTTTCAGATTTCTCATGGCTTATTCATCCTTTGCTTATTCCAAAAGCAAGGAACTAGCTGACCAAATGGTCTAGAAATATCATCCCATCATAGAGCAATCCATTTGGTACTCCTTGCTCAATGAATCAGCTCAATCAACAAAATGATGAAAATAGGCAGAGAGCAACAGAAACTGAGAAACGAACTAAAACACTCAAGAACTCAAATGTATTCATTGGAATAGAGATGAATGATTACAAATAAGTGTTCTACATCCCCATACGTAGTTGATTACAAAGGAATCACACTACATGCTTGAACACATGAAGGCTCACTCAGAGAGCACTCTCTGTTCAAGCATACACAACCAACTCACTGCAGAACTCACTCTCTACTCTCTCCACGGGAATGAGCTGCTCTTAACTAAATGGATGACCTTCTTGCTGCACAACCCTCTCCTTTTGACATCAAGGGCACACCCTCAAGGAGAAATACAAGAAGTGTCATACTCCACCCACTCAAACCTCACACACACAAATGAGATAAGGGGTCAAACCAGATTTTTGCAGGGAAATCTGCCTCCACCTCCATTGCTTGAGTCAAATTATCAATTTGCCCCTCAAGCACCTTCTCGGAAGCTTCCCGCAACCGGCACCTTTGACCGACTGGACCTCAACTCCTCCCTGAGCCTAGGCCGGTCCGCTTCGCTGCACACGACCGCAACCGACCTTCAAACCGTCTGTACCACTGACTCCTCCCTGAGTCTAGTCCCGGTTCGCTCATCATTGCTCGTCGTGTCTGCCACCGGTAGCTCCAGCTCTGGTTCCTCGTCTCCCGACTCGCAACCACCTCACCAGCCTCGATCATCTTCGGCATCACCGACCGTCTGAACCTCAACACCTCCTGTGTCTAGTCCCAGTCCTCCTTGCCTCACCATGACCTAGCTTCGAAGTCCTTGCCTCACACAGACAAGCCAACCGTCACATAGCACCGCACGAAACAACATAATCAACATAAGCACAAGTAAAAATACTCAACCCTAGAATACTTGAAACAAACTCAAACTCACTAAACCAACCGTCAATTACTCATCACCAACATGGGGATACCTCCACATGGTCTCTCAATCTCCCCCTTGATGAATATATTGACAAACACCGAAAAAGCATAGAATTGAGTTTGTTGGAAGTCAAACATGGTACAAGAGAAAAAGAATGATGCTAAAGACCATGTTGACACAAGGAGCAAAAGAAAGAACAATTTTTTCCTCAAAGCTCCCAAAACTCCCAAAATATGGTTTTTTTCTCCAACTATTCTCCCACTTTTGGCAATAAAGTCATCAAGGTTCTTTGGAGGAAAATAATGCATGGTATGGCTAAATGTTATTCAATGCTAAGCAAATAGAGCCATGAAGATTATCCATGATGACCATTTAGTATTACACCAAGCCATAAAGCACTTGTATGGCTAAATGTTATTCAATGTTGTGTGGTTACACTTGCGTAAAGAACGATTTCCTGAATTGAGAAAGTCTAAACTCATGCCTCGTGCAGATGGTCCTTTTAGAGTGCTTGAACGTATTAATGATAATGCATATAAGTTAGACTTGCCTGCAGATTTTGGGGTTAGCCCCACCTTTAACATTGCAGATTTGCGACCTTGCTTGGGCGTGGAAGATGAGCTTGAGTCGAGGACGACTCCAATTCAAGAAGGGGAGGATGATGAGGACATCACTTCTATTGATATGAACACCCCTCTTACTGCTTCCATGAATGATGGGCAAGGTCCAATCACTCGGGCACGTGCTCGTCAACTCAACTATCAGGTAAACTCGTTTTTAGGAGTCAATAATATTTCCGCTGAGCATTCGATACTTCCTAAGACTTGTGATTTTCTTGTCCTTAGGAACCATGGAGAAGAACCACGCGAGCTCAAGTGTAGAAGTGGAACCGTCAAGCGCAAGCCAACTCATATTCGTGAGTTCGACTCAGATTCGGACTGCTGGACAGCGCCTACTTCAAATGACCATAACTTTTGATCTAGAAGGTTTCTTGTAATACCCTGATCATCGATTCGGCGTAAGTTTTAAAATAATCGCGGAGTCGTCGGTTTTTCGGTAAATCGCAGGAAGGAAAAAAATAAAAATTGTAGAACCGTATAAAATGAATAAAATAAATTAAATTAAAACGTCTGAGTGAGCTGCCTGGGGAGTGGGCCGACCGCCTTGGGCCGGATGGCCGCACCTCCCCTCCCCCTCCCCAAAAACCCTAGCCCTTTTTCTCCCCCCTCTCCCATCCCTTTGCAGCCGCCACCCCCCTTCCTCCACCCCCTGGGCGCAGCCCTCTTCCCCCCTCCATCACCCCCCACAAGTGCTGCTGCCATTGGAGCCAAGGAGAGGAAGGAGAAGGAGAAGAAGGAAGGAGAAGGAAGAAGAAGAGGAGGAGGAGGAAAAAAAGGGGTGATCCATCATCTAGGTAATTTTTCCTCATCCTAAACCCTCTGTTCTATGGAATAATTAGGGTTCTTGGCACGGATTTTGAAGGTAGTTAATAGATTAATTGCCCGATTAGAGATTAGCTGATGTCTGCCTGTAGATTGATTCGCGCAGCGTGTCTGTTCGTGAGGTTTTGACCTAGTAAACGAATTTTCCTGCGGACCTTCCCAAAAGGAAAGTTGTAGAGTACTTCCAGACGCATCTCCTGTATTTGTTTCGGAATTTTATGCCTTGTTATCTGGGAGTTACAGGGTCGGGAATACTGCTGTTCGTCAGGCGAGCAGATTGGTACAGACCGACGGTAATCTGGGAATTAGAGGTCGTAAATGATTTTTATGACCATGACCGTAATTGAGAAAGTTGTAAATAATTTAGAGATATAGCGTCTGTATAAAATTCAGAATTTTTACACCCTTTTACTGATGTTGGGACGCATTTGTTTATTGCTGTCCAATCTGCCAGAACAGAGTTCTTCCTCTGTTTTGGGCATTAAATTACACCTAGCTGTGATCAAAATAAAAATAGGTGTTCTACATGAAAAATGTAGGATTTTAAGTGATGAATCCAGAGAGATATCATTTTCTGTAAATGGATCAATATTTTTTAAAGTTACGAAAATGTTAAGCAGCGCTGCTGCAGAGGGTAATTTGCTGAATTGTTGAGCGGAGAGGAGTTTGTGCGGGTTCGGGGTTCTAGCGACGTTTTTAATTATTAATGTCATGTTTGTATGCTGTAGCTGTGTGCTGAGAGTTGCCTTTTGGACAGGTGGTCTTGTCCCTGAGCGCTCTTGATTTTACTTCGCTTCGTCGGTTTGAGGCAAGTAAACGTAGCGGTGGTTGCTACCGTTTAACTTGTTATTCCTTCTACTTGCAGTTTACATTATTATCGTAATTTGATACATTATGCCATGATTGCATGATAATTTAATTGTGGAGATGGTAGCAAGTACTTATCCATTGATATGTTGATAATCTGCTAGTAGCCATGTGGAAATCTTGCTTAATGTTATAATGTGGAACATGAAAATAACATGTGGTGGATGTGGATATGTCGTGAGCATGTTGATGCTCCTTTGATGATGGATTAATGTGACTTGTGATTATCATATCATATCATGTCATATGCATATGTGGATGTCGCCGCACATAGCCGCGACCGTACCGGTACAGCATCGTATATTGCCGTAATACGATGCACCTCTTATCCCGCGGGGAGCATCGTATATTGCCGTAATACGATGCACCTCAAATCCTGCCCTGGAAAGAGTGATGTGGAGCATAGCATTCATATGCATTGCATTGTGGAAAGATTCATTTGCATACATATGCAATATGTTGTGGTGAAGTTATTTTGTGGAATATTTAACTCATAGTTGTAATGTGGATTATACAACTTCATAGTTGTAATGTGGAATTGGCTCATGTGAGCTATTTGTGGTATGAGGATTATGGTTGTGGACGTGGAATGGGGTTCATCCCTTGTGTACGGTAAGGGTTGTGATTGTGGCATGAGATTCTTTTCTCTTGTATTAATTGTTGATAACAATTGTGGATGTGAGAAATAATAAAGTGTTGAAGTAAAACATACATATGTTTTATTGCTTTTGCTAGTGGTAGTGGTTGAGAATTTAAAGTAGTCAAACAAGATTTATTTGTTAATGCTTTAACGTCATTGATGGTGATTTGAGGTTGAGGATAATAACATTGTAATTGTGGAAGAATGTTGATGATTAACCTATTGTGGTTTGTGGAAGATTAAATGTTTCATTTGCATTTAATTGTGGAAGAATGTTGATGATTAACCTATTGTGGTTTGTGGAAGATTAAATGTTTCATTTGCATTTAATTGTGGATAAAATGACTGCATTCATATGCCAATTAAATCTGAAATTGAAGAGGTATGATTCAGGAAAATTTGTGGTGGCTTAATAATTGTGGACATGAATTATGGTTGTAGTTGTATGGAATTATAAATGATGATGTATAATTGTTTGTAGTTTGAATAGCCTGTTAAACAGTTTGCTTGCTGAGATTTTTATCTCACCCTTGTTTCCCCCTCCCTACAGGTGGACTTTGAGCATGCATGGGAAGGGTAGAACGGCACCACACTGATGCATGTGAATCATATTTTTATGCTGTAATAAAGTTAAAAGGATTCTAGACCTTGCATAGCTTTGTTTACATTATCTTAATAATGCTAAATTTGTGAACTATGTTTTAGATTAAAATGTTGGAGGATATTTTAAATAGTGAATTGCTATCACTATCCTGTTATTCCTTAGTTGTTTATGCTTCCGCTTATACTATCTTGTTTAGTAATTGTTGCCAGTTTATTTTATCTTGTAAATTGGCTCGTTGTAGAGCAGTTTTAGTAGCATCCCAAGGTAATGTGGGTCCTGGGGTGTTACATTTCTCGGGGCCCGTGAGTACTCGTTGGAAAGATCTTGGAGTCTACATTCAGATGAATCTGGTCTCACCTCAAAATTCCATCCGAGCCGATCAGAAACTGCAAAACAAGTGGCATCACTTTTCCAGTCCGAGTCAAAGTGGGCCTTGGGCCTTGTAATCACACTTAGACTATTTGGGCCTGCACTAATCATGGGTGTACTGTTCATGTGAACAGTACACATGAATAGTACCACACCCCCTTTTGTTAGATAAGTGCGGCCTCCCCCACTCCTATTTAAGGAGGTCGCACCCCTTTAGTTTTCCTCGGGTTTTTCTTAAGAGATTATTCTGCTTAGCAGTTTCGCCGCATGTTCGGTTGAGAAACCCCAACTTATGAACTTAAACATTATTCGCAATTTCAGATTGCATCTTAAACTCTCTTGCTTGTGTTCTCGATTCGCTTGCAGGAGATAGCCTTCTTGGCGAGGTCAACCGTGTTCGGCACGGTTGATAACCAATGGAGCAGTGGTGTAGTGATTGCAAGGGGTTCGATCTGTTTTGGTCGGAGCCTTTGGATCATCAACGTCGAGATCTCCACAATCGACTTATCAGTACCTCTCGGAAGATCGGGCCATCGTCACATCAGATGGCATCAAAGAAAGCTTCGTCGGCGACGGCGAAGGGAAAGAAGTCGGCTGGGTCAGAGCACCGCGTGGGTACCAGGGCTTCGGCATCGGCTGTTGCGGGCGCGGGTGACGACGCAGGCGCGGCGGTCAAGGACGTCGACGCTCCCGCTGCGACGAACAACCCCGTCATCGGCGCCGCGACGACCAACCCCGTCATCGGCGCCGCGACGACCAACCCCGTCATCGGCGCTGCGACGACCCACCCCGCCGACGCGACAGCAACCGACCTCGTCGCCCTCGCCGGTAGCGTGGACCGGGCGGTTGGACGTAGCCACAACGGAGCGACCGGCAGCTCGGGAGCTCGCGGAGCGACCCTGCCCGCGCCGGCGGTAGAAAGCGCCCTGCGGACGGCCTTCAAAGCATTCCGGAAGGAATTAGGGGATCTTCGCGGGACTGTTCGAGACATGCAAGAGGCTTGCAGCCAGTAGGCCGCGCCAGTGGTCGCGCCAAAGCCCACGCCGGAAGGGGCAGACAGCCGCGCGCCGCTGCAGCGCGTCGATCCAGAGTCCCCGCTCTCGGCAGGGCTACAGCGGGCGGCGTGGCCCGAAGACTTCAAATTCCCCGATGTCATCGGGCCATACAAAGGCGATACGGACCCCCGCGAGTTCGTGCGTGTCTACGAAACCGCAATCGAAGCCGCGGGGGGAGACGACACTACAAAGGCGAAGGGACTCCCCCTCGCGTTGCAAGGAGTGGCGCTTTCCTGATTTTTTACCATAAAGCCAAACTCCATCTACGCATGGGAGCAGATCCGCGACCGCCTTCACAACAACTTTCAAGGGAACTATGCTGAGCAAGTCGACGCGGGCCAGCTCTTCGCCGTGAAGCAGAAGCCTTCGGAGAGGCTCCGGGACTATTTCAAATGCTTCGCGAGCGTGCGATGCCAGGTCAAGGACGTTAATGAGACAACCGTCATCAACGCGGCCATACAGGGCCTCCGCCCGGGCCCCCTGGCCGAATACAACGCGCGCAAGCCTATCAGGACAGTCGCCAAGCTCTTCGACAAAATGGAGGGGTACGCGCGGGCCGAGGAAGATGTGCGGAGACGCAGCACCCCCGCCCCCGACCTCGCCCACGACGAGGTGGGCGATGATTCCCCGAAGAAGGGCCGCACTCGCCAACCCCGGGAGGACACTCCTGGAGGTGACGACCCCGGGGAGCAGGAAGGCTCGTTAGGAAGCAGGCGAAAGCCCCGGCGTCACCAGCGCAGACCACGCAAGGTCCGCCATGTCCTCGGTATCGGGAACGCCCTTCGAGGACCTGCCCCCATACCGTGGAAAGGAGGCCGGGGATGCGAAGGCGGACCAGGTCGTGACGAGCGACCCCCCGCGAAGTAAGAGCTTTGCGGCTATGGCAAGTGGTGCGAGGTACATGGTTACGGCGATCACTACACGAAGGCGTGCACCGCAATCATGGAACTGCGACGGATGATGGCCAAGTCTCGGGCCTCGTCTCCTCGGCCCCTTGCCGAAGTCCATGAGCGGCACCCAGGAGGTGGTCCCCCGCGAGCCTCCGACAGGGAAGACGCGCAGCACCGCGCTGTCAGCGTCATCACTGGAGGTTCCCTATCAGGGGCCCCCGTGGAGCGGTCGATACCGTGGGTGCCGCCCTGCAACATCACCTTCACCCTGAATGACGCCAGGGGCGTAGAGTTCCCTCACCAAGACCCTTTAGTCATTCAGGCTCACATCGCAGGCCATGATGTCAGACGCGTCCTCGTCGATGGGGGGAGCTCTACGAATATCCTGTTCGCAGGGGCCCTCGAGCGTGTGGGAATCCCCCGAAGCCGCCTAGAGCAGTCAGGAGCTCCACTTCAAGGCTTCAAAGGCCAACCGCTGGAGGCCATAGGACACGTGTCCCTCCCAGTTACATTCCGCCAGGGGCGTAACACCCGAAGCGCGCACGTCATCTTCGACGTCGTAGACATTCCGCATCCCTACAACGTCATATTGGGACAGCCCGCCATCAATTCCCTCGAAGCGGTCCCGCACCACGCCTTCTTATGCATGAAGCTCCCCGGCCCAGAGGGCGTGATCACGGTCTTCGGCGACCAAGACCTCGCCAGGCGCGTTGAAGTCAGCAGCCGGAACTTGCACCGCCCGGTGCACGCCCTCTCGGGCATGCACGGCGACACGCCCTCCGCTCCGGGATGGACACCTAAGCCTCGGCCCGAAGGTGGAGTCAAAAAGGTGCCGCTCCAGGCGGAGGGGCAGGTTGTGTCCATTGGCGAGGGGCTCCCTGCGGAGGTCGAGCGAGATCTACTCCAAGTGCTTCGGGACAACGCCGACATTTTTGCATGGTCGCCAGAGGACATCAAGGGCGTAGACCGCGCAGTAATCGAGCACCGCTTGGCGGTCCGCCCTGACGCCAAGCCGATCAAACAGAAGCTTCGCCGTATGTCCATGGATCGGCAGCAGGCGGCCAAGGTGGAGGTGGCGAAGCTTCTCCGCGCTGGGGTCATTCGCGAGGTCCATCACCCAGAGTGGCTCGCCAACCCCGTATTGGTCAAGAAGGCCAGCGGAGCCTGGCGTATGTGCATCGACTTCACGGCACTCAATAAGGCGTGTCCAAAGGACAATTACCCCTTGCCACGCATCGACCAATTGGTCGATGCTACCGCCGGGTGCGAACTAATGAGTTTCCTGGATGCTTACTCTGGTTATCATCAAGTGTACATGGCCGAAGACGACGAGGAAAAAACCAGTTTCATCACACCAATTGGGACCTTCTGCTTCGTCAGGATGCCCTTTGGCCTGAAGAACGCCGGCGCCACCTTTACCCGCCTCGTCGCACTTGCCCTCGCCGCCCAGCTTGGGAGGAACGTGGAAGCGTACATCGACGACGTGGTAGTCAAAACCCGGCAGCTTGCTTTGCACGGCCGGGGCCTCCAGGAGACCTTCGACAACCTCAGGAAGGCCGGCATCAAGCTTAACCCCGACAAGTGCGTCTTCGGCGTCCAGGCGGGCAAACTACTGGGCTTCCTCGTATCCAGACGGGGCATCCAGGCGAATCCCGACAAGGTTGAGGCCATCCTAGGCATGGAGCCGCCCAAGACGACGAGGGAGGTCTAGAGGCTGGCGGGCCGCATGGCAGCCCTGAGCCGCTTCCTATCCAGGGCGGCGGAGCGGGGGTTGCCATTCTTCAAGACACTTCGCGGGTGCGACGGATTTCGTTGGGATAGCGGTTGTGCGGAGGCCTTCAACGAGCTCAAGAAACACTTAGCAAGCCTCTCCACTCTGGTCGCCCCAGCACCAGAGGCTCCCCTCTTGCTCTATGTGGCCGCGTCGGTTACAGCGGTCAGTGCCGTCCTCGTCCTAGAGGAAGGCGCCATACAGCGGCCGTATACTTCGTCTCCAAAGCCCTCCAAGGCACCAAGATGAGATATACAGAGCTGGAAAAGCTAGCTTACGCATTGGTCATGGCCTCCAGGAAGCTTCGATATTACTTTCTAGCCCACCCGATCACAGTGCCTTCCTCATTTCCCCTAGCGGAGATGTTACACAACAAGGAGTCCACGGGGCGCATCGGCAAGTGGGCTGCCGAGCTCGCCCCGTTCTCCCTGACATACGCCTCGCGGATGGCAATCAAATCTCAAGTACTCGCCGACTTTCTCGCAGAATGGACTCCGCCGGCTCAGCCCGCCCAGAAGCACGACGACCCGGTCTGGACCCTCACCATCGACGGAGCCTACGGCGTCGCCGGCGCGGGCGTAGGTGCAGTAATTGTTACGCCCGAGGGGCAGGGCCACTAACAACACAGCCGAGTATGAAGCGCTGCTCTTCGGCCTGACAAAGCTCAAGGCAGTTGGTGCGCGGCGAGTGCTCGTCCGCACGGACTCACGTTTGGTGGCAGGCCACGTGGACAAGTCATACCAAGCCAAGGACCCTGAGCTAGCCAAATACCTCACGGCTGTAAGAGCGAGGGAAAGGCATTTCTTGGGCGTCACGGTCAAGGCCATCCCTCGCGCGGAAAATGAGCAGGCCGATGCTCTCGCAAAGGCGGCCAGCCAACAACTGCCACCCCCTGACGGGGTGTTTTACGAAGTATTGCTGCAGGCGGCCATCGCGCAGGATAACCGGGACGCGGCTCTCGTTCACCACGTCGTCTAGCAGGGCGACTGGCGAGAGCCTATCTTCAATTTCCTGCAGGGCATTGCGGAGCCGGAGGACCCCGCCGAGCTCCGGCGTCTCCAACACCGTGCCAGATCCTTCCAGGTGTTCGAAGGGACACTCTACAAGAAGGGAGTCTGCGCACCGCTCCTGCGCTGCCTCTCCCGCGAAGAGGGGAAAAAGCTCCTTGAAGAGATCCACGCGGGGGTGTGCGGGTCTCACCTCGCGTCGAGGTCATTGGTCGGCAAGACATTCTGGCAAGGCTTTTACTGGCCGACTGCCATCACCGACGCCCAGGACCTCGTGCGCCGGTGCCAGGGGTGCCAGTGGATGGGACGCATCATCCGCAGGCCCCCGACGAACCTCAACCCCATCCCCCCAGTGTGGCCCCTGGCACGTTGGGGTGTCGACATAGTAGGACCACTTCCCCGAGCTCCAGGGGACCTACGGTTTGTGGTAGTTGCGCTGGAATATTTTTCCAGATGGCCGGAGGCGGTAGCCCTGGCCAAGATAACCTCGGCGGCCATGCAGCGCTTCATCTGGCAGAACATCATATGTCGCTTCGGCGTGCTCAGAGAGCTCACCGTTGACAACGGTCTGCAGTTCGACGCCACCCTATTCAAAGAGTTCTATGACGGCATGGGCATCACGTTTCGGTTTGCCTCGGTTGGGCACCCCCAGTCCAACGGAGCAGTCGAGAGGGCGAACGGCGCCATCTCTGTCGCTGTTAAAAAGCGCCTCGTCGGGTTACCCAAGGGCAGGTGGCCGGGCGAGCTTCACAGCGTCCTCTGGTCCCTTCGCACAACCGTAACATGCCCGACAGGGTTCACGCCTTCCAAGCTCCTTTTTGGCGACGAGGCCGTGACACCCGAAGAGGATCACCCCCGCGCGCAGCTAAATGAAGTCGTAGCGTTGAGGTCCGCCTCCGCACCCGCTAGTCTACGGACTCTAAATGAAGTCGTAGCGTCGAGGTCCGCCTCCGCACGCGCCAGTCTACGGACTCTAAATGAAGTCGTAGCGTCGCGGTCCGCCTCCGCACGCGCCAGTCTACGGACTCTAAATGAAGTCGTAGCGTCGAGGTCCGCCTCCGCACGCGCCAGTCTACGGACTCTAAATGAAGTCGTAGCGTCGAGTTTCGCCTCCGCACGCGCCAGTCTACGGACTCTAAATGAAGTCGTAGCGTCGAGGTCCGCCTCGCACGCGCCAGTCTACGGACTCTAAATGAAGTCGTAGAGTCGAGGTCCGCCTCCGCACGCGCCAGTCTACGGACTCTAAATGAAGTCGTAGCGTCGAGGTCCGCCTCCCCACGCGCCAGTCTACGGACTCTAAATGAAGTCGTAGCGTCGAGGTCCGCCTCCGCACGCGCCAGTCTGCGGACTCTAAATGAAGTCGTAGCGTCGAGGTCCGCCTCCGCACGCGCCAGTCTGCGGACTCTAAATGAAGTCGTAGCGTCGAGGCCCGCCTCCGCACGCGCCAGTCTACGGACTCTAAATCAAGTCGTAGTGTTGAGGTCCGCCTCCGCACGCGCCAGTCTACGGACTCTAAATCAAGTCGTAGCGTCGAGGTCCGCCTCCGCACGCGCCAGTCTATGGACTCTAAATCAAGTCGTAGCGTCGAGGTCCGCCTCCGCACGCGCCAGTCTACGGACTCTAAATAAGACACGAATCCCGCGCACGCACAGGCGCTGCTCCTGCGCGTACTCAGAGTATAAAAACAGCATACAGCATTAAGAATAGGTGCTACTTCGATTCACCGCAAAAGATGTCGGGGTTACCTGGCCATAAACAGGAGTGCACATTACGCCACTCCCCTAACCAGCCGTTCATCCCTCGCGTGGTGGCTGTGCCGGTGGGCCTGCGCTGCCATCTGGGCGCCGGGGAACTCCTTCGAGCCAGCGGAGGAGGTCCCCGCCGCCGTGCAGCGTTTGTCACACTGCGACCCTGGCTGCGTCCTCCCCGACATAGCCCCAGATCCGTCGGTGGAAGTTTCGGAGGTCGGGTTCGGTAAAGCGAATGGCATCCGATATCGCCTCCGGCCGGGCAGGAAGGTCCAGGTGAGGGTTCGCCAGCTCATGGACATGTCTACACCCATGAGTGTGAAGCATGGCGAGGGAGAGGCAGGCGCCGAGGAAGCCGCAATGCTCGTCGAAGGTCATGGCACTGCGGAGAGCAACGCCGGCCCCTTCCTCGACCAGCCCGAGCGTCTCCGCCAAGTCCTCCGGCCCGTGGGTAGCGTCCGGCATGTCGACGCACAGGCCCTGGAGGGCCCGGTTCAGAGACTCCATCGCCCTCCACGACGACGTGGATGCATTGTCCAGGGTGTGGTCCTTCTCTGCAAGAGACTCCACCAGCTGGGCTTTCTCCTCCTCTAGCGTGGCGATCTGCTGCAAAAAGGAGGTACGTTCCTCCGTCGCGGCGCATCGGACCTCCTCGGTCTCCTATTGCGCGGCCGCCAGGGCACCCTCCAGCGCGTGAAGTTGTTCGTCCTTCGTGGCGTGGGCGTCATCCGCAGCACGAAGATCGACCTCCAGGGCTCCCGGTCCTGGATGCGGGCCTCATCTAGCGCGTGGCCGAGGACAAGTGTCTGGAAATAGCATATAAGAGTCAGCAGGTGCCTGACAGTACTCTAGCACCCGCGAGCGCACTTTCCTACCCTTATCTCCAAGGCCCGCAGCGCGAGCGCCAGGTGGTCTCCCTCGCACGACGACAACAGATGTTGGTCAAAGCCGCCGCGGGCGCGCTCCGTGGCTTCATTAAAAGCGCGAAGTGTCTCTAGGTGCGGGAGGAAGTCGGAGAGGACAAGCCCCGCCCCCGCCACGTCAGGGGCTGCAGTGACTTCAGCCACATCGACGGCGGCAGCCGCCTGCAGGACACCCTGTTCAGGGTCCGGCGCGTCGCGCACACCCCCGTTGCTCAATCCTTCACCACGTCCGGGAGACTTCGTCTCGCCTGATGTCGACGGAATGAGCGAGCAAATCAGGGAGAGTTTCGCGAAGTCGTGCGAGGAAAGCAAACTGCGCCTACCTTCTGCACCCCCTACCGCGGCAGGAGGGGGTGCTTGTTCAACCGCCAGTTGGGGGCGAGTACCTCGGTAGGCGATCGAGAAGACCCTTCGGCCGTGCCGGCCGCGTCGGGCACCGCAACTCCAAGCGCAGGGCCGGCAACGCCGTACAGACCCCTTGGAGGTGCAGGGGACCGGACTCGAGGGCGTTTCGCCTGTGGTTCCACGGGCGATTCTTCCACGACGTCGGTAGCCGTAGCTCCTGTCGTGCCTTCGGCCCCTACCACCCCGGGCGCGTCCTTGGCAGCCACCGGGGGTGGCAAAGCACTGCCAGGAGCGGCATCCTCCCCCGGGTTGGCAGGTTCTGACACCACGAGGGGCGTACTCATGGGCTCAACAGCGCCGGCGGAGGGTGCCGCCAATGGGCTCGAGGTGACGCGCCCTCCCGAGCTGGTCCGGCCGGACCTATCACCGGCCGCATGTCCCGTCCCACCTCGGCGTAGGCTCCTGCTTGGCTACCGCCACCACGATGACTCGAAGCCCTTGCGGGAGCCTCCGCCGGCACCGCGCGCTCGGGCACAGCAATGCGTAGAACCTCGCACGTGCGGTTTATCCGCCCCTGCTTCACCGTTTTGGTCGCAGCCTCACGTAGCTTGTGCTCCTTGAGTGTGTACGGGCCCTGGAACGTCGCAACCACACACTCTGCATCTTCCAGCCGAGCCACTGCACAAAAGGGAACAAGTCGGTCAGCCACGGGCTACGCAGACACAAAGGGATGCGCACCAACGCACCGCACGACTTACAAGGAGCGGAGGGCGGAGGCCGGCAAGACAACGACGGGCGCACCCCGTCCTCTCTGTCGTCGCCCCGTCGCCACCCCGTACATTGTAAACTCTTCAGCCAAGTCGCGCATACTTAGCCGACGTGCAACGCCAGCAAGCCTCCATAACCTCCGTGCGTCATCAGCTTCCGGGTTCACACTTGGCGAGCTATTGAACGAGATCGGCCCACCTCGGCACAGCAGGCCACTCCTACTAGTCACGATGTAATAAAACCACCGGCGCGTCCAGCCGGATTCCCACATCTCCAAGCAGGCCGGCGCAGGGAATAGCGTCGTGCAGCACTCTCGTAGCACGAAATCCACGCTGCCAAAATTGGATACATCCCCCTCAACCTTCCGGGGTCGGCAGCACGCGTCGTGCAGCGTGGCGAACAGGCTTGCGCTGGGACGCCAGCCCTCCGTCCGCATGGCCCATGTGAAGACGGCTAGGCGGACTATGGCGTTTGGCGTCAGCTGCGCTAGCTCCAACCCGTAGGTCCGCAGGACTTCACCCACAAACGTCGTTGAGGCATTCGAAGGCCGGCGTCGAAGAACGTGACAAAAACGATCGCCTCTGTTTCCTAGGGCTTCGGTTCCGTCTCGTCGCGGCGGGGTAGGCGAGCCCCATCGCGTTCCTCGATCTTCCCTTCCCGTACAAGCCACTGCAGCGTCTCCTCGGTCACGCGACTCTTCCCCAGCACACAGGAGCAGCGACCTCCCAAGTATTCCATGGCGTCCCACCGCTCGTCACCAGACAAGCGCCCCCGCAGCACCAGCTCGCAATCCTCAGAAGGGAAGGACAACTCGTCCCGGCTAGATATGGAGCCGCCGCCGGGATGGCGGGGGGCACCGTCCTGACCGGCCATTGTTCTGAGATTAGGGCAAAAGGGCTATCAACACGAAGTAAGCAGAAATAGGCGGCAGGCGGGATAGAGCGCCCCCAGCACAGCGAATGGCGCCTTATAAAGCCCGCTCGCCTCCTCCACGACTAGAAGCGTAGCCAGATTTAAACCCCTAGCGGTTCGACTACCCACGACTGGAAAGAAGAGCCGCCGGCATTTGGAGGGGCGTGCCTGGTAGGTGGCCAGGCAGCGCGCAACGCCAGACCGCGCCCGACACGCGTCCCGCTTGCCTAGGGAAGAGGCGAACGGCCGCGCTCACGCAACCGCTCACATCCCATGACGCACTAGGCATAAACCGCCGCATGCCCCACCCACGGAAGGCAGACTGCACGACGCGACAGCCTTCCACCTGACAGGCCAGGCGTCGGCACGATTCCAGCCGTCATTAAAAGCGCACTACCAGACCGCGCGGTCACAACGGTTCCGAGGCATAGCGACATCAGCGGCGCAAGGCCCGTTCTCACTATTTCGTCAGCCCCGACTCCGACTCGGTCTCCAACACCGACCCTGGAGCCAAGAGGTCTGACCTCGCCTCGGCAACTCTTCACCCGTTCGAAGGGTAGGGGACAGAGAGCGCACGCGTCTACCTCGGCTAGGCGCCAGCTCCGCTGCCACCCGTTCGAAGGGTAGGGGACGGAGCGCGCGCGCGTCTACGTCGGCTAGGCGCTAGCTCCGCTGCCACCCGTTCGAAGGGTAGGGGATGGAGCGTGCGCGCGTCTACCTCGACTAGGTGTCAGCTCCGCTGCCACCCGTTCGAAGGGTAGGGGACAGAGCGCGCGCGCGTCTACTTCGACTAAGAGTCAGCTCCGCTGCCACCCGTTCAAAGGGTAGGGGACGGAGCGCACGTGCGTCTACGTCGACTAGGAGTCAGCTCCGCTGCCAACCGTTCGAAGGGTAGGGGACGGAGCGCGCACGCGCCTACCTCGGCTAGGCGCCAGCTCCGCCGCCACCCGTTCGAAGGGTAGGGGACGGAGCGCGCGCGTCTACTTCGGCTAGGCGCCAGCTCCGCTGCCACCCGTTCGAAGGGTAGGGGACGGAGCGCGTGCGTGTGTACTTCGGCTAGGCCCCAGCTCCGCTGCCACCCGTTCGAAGGGTAGACGATGGAGCGCGCGCACGTCTACGTCGCCTAGGCGTCAGCTCCGCTGCCACCCGTTCGAAGGGTAGGGGACGGAGTGCACACGCGTCTACCTCAACTAGGCGTCAGCTGCGCTGCCACCCGTTCGAAGGGTAGGGGACGGAGCGCGCACGCGTCTACCTCGGCTAGGCGCCAGCTCCACTGCCACCCGTTCGAAGGGTAGGGGACGGAGCGCGCGCGTGTCTACTTCGATTAGGCGCCACCTCAGAACGGAGCGCTCGCGCGTCTACCTCAACCACCAATCAAGGCGTTGGGTTCAGCTACGGCCTCAGCCTTCGGTCAGGTTCGGAAAAGTTCACAGGCCGCAGGGACGGAGGGGGCCAAAGGACTCGGCAACATGGCTTCGGCCCTGTGAAGCCCTTTACCATGAGAGGCTCCTGTTGTAGGGGTGGCCCCCACCTAAACCCAGCAGGCCTGTTAGAAGGTTATAAAACCCAGAATGGGCCATGTGTAATGACATAAGTGCCCCTGAAGGGGATACTCAGATGTAAGGGTATAATTGTAAAAGCACTCCCCATGTATATATATATGGAATACAGGCCATGGGGGAGGACCCAAGCCATTACCGATCACACTCTCCCAACTCTCCACTACCACATTTCTCTCTGTTTGGTCTGTAACCACAACAGTCTCTAAGGAAGTGATAACGGATATCAATATGCTTGGTCCGAGAGTGCTGCACTAGGTTCTTAGCAATGTTAATAGCAGAAGTATTATCACAAAAGAGTGGAACACTGTCTATAACTAACCCAAAGTCCCGTAGGGTCGAAGCCATCCAAAGTACCTAGCTATGGCAACGTACTCGGCCTCTGCAGTGGACTGTGCAACACCGGACTGCTTCCTAGAAGACCAAGAGACAAGAGAGGTGCCAATGAATTGGCAGGTGCCTGAAGTGCTCTTCTGTTGGATCGAAATCGGCAACAGAGGGGGGTGAATGTTGTTCTTTTAAAATCGCCCCTGAAAAATATCCACAAGGATCTCTCCTCCGATAGCTATAAAAAGCTATGAAGTAAGGATAAATTTGTTCACTGGAAACCAAAAACGATTTGCCGTTTGACCGAAGATATTCTCACACTTGAGGCAAGGCCAAACTGGAAGCAAAGGAAGGCAAAATAGAAAACATGCAGACTATAAAGGAAGAATCAAAACTGAGCCAACCAGAGAAACATAGGAGAAAACTTGCTCAAAACAAAATAGACCAAAAGCTGCAATTACTCAATAAAAAAATACTGCTGTCCAACAACTAAAAATCAGCACAAAACTGAAATATCCCTTGGCTGAAATCTGCACTCGGATAGACTGAAAGTAATGTGCAGAAAATAGTGAAAAACAGTGAATAGATGCTGCTCAAAGTAACGTGCAGATTGCAGCTGCATGCACTCCAAAAACTGAAGTATTTGCTGCTATTGAACCATGGCTGCAAGGCTGAAAAGCAAAAGGAATGGACAGCAAAAATCAAGAGAAAGGCAAACAAAAAGGAAGAAAGTAACAAGGAATTGAACCAACTCTGCAGCCAGCCAAAAGATTTTGTTTGCTGTCCGATATATGCAGCAAGAGACAAACCGAAATCTCTGATTTTGGTCTGCAACAAAACTGCAGCAAGGAAGAAAAGCAAATGCTTCACACGTCTCTTCTCTGGCCAAAGCAAAACCGAAAACAGCAAAGAACTAGTGTAGAGGCTGCAGCTAAAGGATTATTCTCATGACTTTGCTAGCCAAAATACCTTGGAGAACAACTCCTAATTTTAGAGACAAGAGATAATTTGCTGCTTATCACCTCATGGCTAAACAAAATGAAGCAAGAAATAAGCAAAGGGCAGCAAGGACTTAAGCACAAAAAGAAAACACAGGGAACAGAGGCAATCACAAAACAGAGGAGAATCGCAAGAGAAAACAAATAATCATAGCAGCTCAAACTCAAAAGAACTCAAATGAGACAGAGACATCAATGATTAAAATGACAGTTTCTACAACCAGATCACACCATTTCTCTCATGGATTAACACACGCAAATGAAAACCTAAAGCTACTGCTGCCTACTCATATCTCATGCATACATGGAGAGAAACAAACATAAAACTCTCACACCCACTCTCTCAATTTCAGCACAACCTCTGCCTCTCCTTTTATAGCCTCCCACTAATGGGTTTGCACATGCTTTACCCATTAGGTCACCACCTACTCGATGCTTTATCCAAACCCGTTTCCTTTAGTGTAGCTTTGCATTTTTACCGAAACGCCCCTCGCGCACATTCCAGGAAGCTTCCTCCTTTCTTGCCTTGCAAGCCTCGCAGCCACCTCGAGCCCTCACCGTCTTCGACACCTCCCGACCGTTCTGACCTCAGCGCCACCTGCGCCTAGTCTGGTCCACCGTGTCTCGCCATGACTCCGCCTCGATGTCCTGCAGCCAACACAGACAAGAAACACATCAAATAGCACCGCTCGATACATGTAATCGAAATTAGCATGATAAAACCCAAACCTGTCGAATCAAAGGAATACCCATCCTAAACACGATTGACTAGGTTTGACCAGGTTCGACCAAAACCAAACCGCATCACGCGACAACTCGGCTCGAACCACTCACATCAAACTCAAGCTATCCAAACCACTTGTCAATTACTCATCACAAACATGGGATCACGACCGCATGGTCTCTCATCTTCCTATCTGTCCTACAGCCGGCAAAGTCTGCATCCGAGTAGGCTCTAAGGGAAAGACATGAAGAGGAAGAGTACCAGATACCATAGTCAATGGTAGCTCGAAGGTACCGAAGAATGCGCTTCACCGCCTGGCGGTGAGATATGCAAGGAGAAGCCTAAAACCGAGCAGAAAGACACACTGAGAAGTGTATGTCCGGTCTCGAGGCAGTGAGGTACAAGAGGGAGCCAATCATGCTTCTGTACTCTTTTTGGTCAACTGGCTCGCCATCCTAATCTGGGTCAAGTGAAGCTGTGGATGCCATGGGAGTCACACTGGCTTACTATCACTCATGTCAAAGCGTCTCAGGAGATCACGAGTGTACTTGCCTTGATGCAAGAAAGTACCCTCCCGAGTCTGCTTGATCTGGAAGGCAAGGAAGAAGGTCAACTCACCCATCATGCTCATGTCAAACTCGGTGCTCGTGACATCCGAGAACTGTGAAACAAGAGCATGAGAGAAGCCACCAAAGATGATGTCATCCATATAAATCTGGACGAGCAGAAGATCAGTGTCATGCCTACGAATAAACAAGGTCTTATCCACCTTACCCATCTCGAAACCATGACTCAACAGATAGGACTTAAGCCTCTCATACCAAGCTCTAGGGGCCTGCTTAAGTCCATACAAAGCTTTGGAAAGCTTGTAGACATGGTTTGGGTACTTGGGGTTCTCGAAACCTGGAGGCTGTCTCACATAGACTTCTTCCTCAATAAACCCATTGAGGAAGGCACTCTTGACATCCATCTGGTAGAGCTTGAAACCCTTAGAAGCTACAAACGCAAGCAGGATTCTAATGGCCACAAGTCTAGCTACAGGGGCAAAGGTCTTCTCAAAATCTAGACCCTCAACCTGGGAGAAGCCCTGAGCTACCAGTCCAACCTTGTTTCGAATAACCACCCCATCCTCACTCTGCTTGTTTTTAAACACCCACTTAGTCCCAATAACATTGTGACCTCGAGGGGGCTCAACAAGCGACCAGACCTTGCTTCTCTCGAAATTCTCTAACTCGTCATGCATGGCATTGACCCAAGACTCATCAGAAAGTGCATGACACACATCCTTGGGCTCAAATGAGGCAATGAAGGCAGAATGGAGACAGAATTGCGACAAGCCAGACTTTGAGCGAGTGACCCACTCAAAGAGGTCTCCAATAATCTACTCAGAAGGATGATCTTTTTGGATATTTCGGGGAGGTCCTGGATGAGATGAAGAAGTGGCCTCTACCTCATGAGCTGAAGAGGTTGGAACAGAGCCACTAGCTCCAGAGGAAGCAGAAGGCATGGCTGATCGCCTTGAGGTGCAGTAGAAGAAGGCACCTCAAGGAGAGGATGAGGAACTGGATCAGGTAGACAACCATCACCTTCATCGTCCTCATCATCCACAAAGATGGTCTCGGACTGCTCTAAAGAACCTGAGATATCAGGCCTAGTCCCCGGACTAGCCTCGTCGAAGGTCACCTCATAGGTTTCTACCATTTTACTAGTCTCGCAATTCTAGACCCTATTAGCCCACGAAGAAGGCGAGTAACCTAGAAAGATCCCATCACAAGAGCATGACTCGAACTTATCTAGGTTCCCGGACTTCAAGATAAAGCATTTGCAACCAAACGCACGAAAATGCGAGACGCTGGGCTTTCGCCCATATCTCAACTCATAAGAGGTGCGATGCAAGTGTGCCATGAGAAAAACTCGATTTGAAACATGGCACGCGGTGGCTATAGCCTCAGCCCAAAACTTTCTCAGTGTAGAGTACTCATCAAGCATCGTCCTGGCCATCTCGACCAAGGTACGGTTCTTCCTCTCCACAACGCCATTCTGCTAAGGGACGTATGGAGAAGAGAACTGGTGCTCTACACCGGTCTCATCGCAAAACCTCTCAAAGTAAGAATTCTTGAACTCCGTGCCATTGTCACTGCGGATAGCTCGTAAGGCACCCGGGAGCTCAATAGAAAGCTTACTAAACAAACCCCAAAAATGGGTAAACGTCTCATCCTTCGAGGCTAAGAAAAACACCCAAGAATACCTCGAGAAGTCATCGACCATAACAAGAATGTACCACTTCCCTCCTGCTAACTGCACTCAAGCTGGTCCAACTGTATCCATATGGAGCAGCTATCCTGGTGCATCGGTCATAGTCACTGTGACCGGAGGATGAGAAGCGGCAACCATCTTACCGTGCCGACATGGAGCACAAACTAGATCTTTGACCATCTTGAGTTTCGGCAGACCACGAATGAGATCATGGCCGCTAACTCGGGTCAAATGGTCAAATCCGATATGACCAAGTCTCCTATGCCAGAAAGTAAGGTCACGGGACTCAGAAGCAACTAAACACCGGAGAGGATCACTAGAAGACTCAACAAAATCCGCATGAAAGATCCTCCCATAACGAGAAATCGCACAAACCAAACTACCCGAAACATCAAGAATTTTGCAATTGTTTTTCTTAAAGCTCACCTCATAACCGTCATCGGTAAGCTAAGATACTGAAAGCAAATTATACTGCAGCTTACTCACTAAGGCAACATCTTTCAAAATAAATGAATCATTAACGCGCACAGTACCTTTAGCGATGACGCGCCCAGACGAAGCATCTCCAAAGGTGATCGTCTCATCACCTGGATCACAGGCTAGGGAAGAGAACCAACGGGAGTCTTCGGTCATATGACGAGAACAACCGGAGTCTACAAGCCAAACCTCTCCCTTCCCAGCCCGGTGAACCTTAGTCGAATAGAGAGTGAAGTCTCAGTACTGGGATAAATCAAAAGATATTTTGGCACCCAATACTGAGTAACACGTCGAGCAGAAGAAGTAGCCACACACGATTGACCTCTATCTACCCTACGCTCTCTGTCGCTCAAAGAAGCAGAAGGTCTATGTGCAGATCTGAAGCTGTTGCTGGGTCCGACTGCTACGGGAGAGCGAGTCGAAGCACCAACAACACGCTGATCTCGCCGGGGTAGCCATCTCGACGGGGGAAACAAGATCTACCCTCAAAATGGCAGAAGTCACGACCAGGGGCATATCGAGGACGAAAACCAGAAAACTCAGTAAAACCAAGTCCTCGATGCTGCCCAAACCCATTAAGCTGAACAGTCCTAGACCTCGTGTTGGTCTTAGGTGCACTCAAGGTCTGGGGCTGACCCTGAATACGCCTAAGAGCATCAACATTGTCTCTGCGCGCAATCTTGGTGCGCTTGAAGCATCTCTCTATCGAGTGTCCATCCTTCTGACAGAAGGTACAATGGTACTTCACCTTTTGAGAGGTAGAAGTAGCATGATGAGACTTCACCTTCTGAGAGGTCGAAACAACAGGTGGAACCACCCTGCTGTCAGAGATCCCTTGGACCAAGCCCGCAGACTTGAAAAGAACTTTCTCAGATCTGGGCTCAATCTCGATCACACCTGCTGCTATGGGTCTAAGAACAGCAGGTGGATGCTTCCTCATATCCTTAGAAAAATTGTATTCTAGACCTTGATTGAATTTGCAAATCTTTGACTGGTCTAGAATAAGATTTAGCTTCTACAAATATCTCGAGAGTGTTCATAAGATACTGACACTCCCGAAAGAGAGAGGTGCAAGAAGAGCAGGGGAAAGAAGAGACAGCAGAAGGTAAGATAGTAGAAGAAGAACCAACAGTAGAGGAACGAATGGCTTGTGCACGCACAACCGACTCAGAAGGGACAGTCCTACTGTTAGCCATTTGGTTCATGTCACTAGGCGTCTCTACCGAACCCTCATGCTTCTTCCCAACATCACACACATTACAAGGAGATGGTTGCTTCTTTAGAAGGTCCTTAGTTAGCTTCACACATTTTTCTTCCAATGCAATCAAGTCAGATTTTAGTTTGTTACAATTATTGCATGGTGAGCTAACAGGGTCCTTAGAAGCAAACTTAGCCAATCGTTATTGTCATCAACTAATTGTTGAAATTTCTTAGAGACAGATTCAAGTTCAGCAGTCAGCTTGGGACAATTCACACATGAAGCAATAGGCTCAAGTAGAAAAGCTTGTAACTCAGCAATTTTGTGATCTGCCCTTTTTAAGTTCATATTTAAATTATTGCAATTTTCACAAGTCTCGGGCAGATCAAGAAGCATGGTATAAAGACCTCTAAAAGCATTCTCCTTGTCCTCACATGAGGTGCAAGAAGTAGTCTCAACAGCAGTAGATGAAAAGGAAGCTACCCTACACATCTCTAGTTCAGCTAAAAGACAAACATTCTCCACCTTAATCATATCAAGCTCAGAAGATAAACTATCATGCGGGGTCCTTAATTTCTCCATGTCACCAAGCAAAGCAAAGCATGTATCACATTCCTCACGAGAGGGAGCAGATATAAGTGAAGTAAGCTCCCGTGACAACCTCTCTACTTCCTTCTCCAACTCGCTACACCTAGCTCTAGATCTAGCATGGAATTTACCTAACTTAACAAAAGCATCATTAAGCTGGTCATAAGAGGGGTATACCTCGTCGGAGTCGGAGTACAGCTCGTTGTTGCTCAGTTCGCCCTCAAGGGCCATGAAGCACATGCCGAAGAAGTCGTCGCTACCCTTGGGGTCTTGCTCGTCCTTCCCATCATCGTCGCTCCACCCCTCCACCTTGCTGAGGTCGAGGTCGTCGAAGACGGTGAGGACACGATGGAACAGCTTCTTGGCTTTGCAATGGTTGCGGAACTTCTTCTCTTTTCCTGGAGGCTTCTTGTTGCGGTTCTTGTCGGTGTAGACGTTCTTGCTCGAACCGTCGAAGTCGTTCTTGCCCTCCAGCTTGGAGCAGTTTGCCCGAATGTGGTTGGGGCCACCACACTTGAAGCAAATCACATGTGCTCCTCCTCTCTTTCTCTCTCTAACCCTCTTGCAAGTATGGGAAAATTTTCTAGCTAAGAGGGCTAGCTGGTTTTCTGGAAGCTGTTCTAGTAGGTCATCACTCATCTCACAAACAGCAGCAAGAGAAAAACCAGAAACACCATCGGAGGGAAACTCAGAAGTCGAACTGGGATCAGTGACCAACGCCATCGATTGTGACTTCGACTTGCGAGAGACAATGTCAATCTCGTGAGTCTTGAGGCGTGAGTACAACGCATCAAGAGTCAAACTTGAGAGGTCCGTGGTGTCCTTGATGGTGGTCACCTTCATCTCCCAAACGCGCAAGTCCAAAGCCGCAAGCATCTGACGAGCATTGTCTGAGTCGGGGTATGTGAGACCGACCGCTCGGAGGTTGCTCAAGATCTTGTGGAATCTCGCAAAGCATTCATCCAAGGACTCTTCAGCGAGCATTTCAAACTTGTTGTAATCTCGCTTGAATTGGTCCTGTCGCACCATCTTTATTTGGGTGGTGCCCTCATGGTAAGCATCGAGGGTCTCCCAAATATCGAAGGCCGACGAAAGATGAGAAATGCGATCAAACTCATTTCGACTCAAACCTTGGATGATAATGTTCCTTGCCTTCGCATGCACCTCAACATCAGCCATGTTTCTGGCATTAATGTTCTCATCGGTAGGAACAACAAAGCGAACTTTGACCTTGCGCCAAATAGCATGCCCTGAGCCTGTATGTAGGTCTCCATCCGACTCTTTCAAAAGGGATAGTCGATCCCATCGAAGATCGGGGGCTGGTGGAATACTTATCGGTTGCCATGGCTCACAGACTGGTTAAAGATCTATCAAGAAGAGCTAACCAACTCTGATACCAATTGTACGATCGGAATGGCAACAGAGGGGGTGAATGGTGCCTCTTTTAAAAACAACCCCTCAAAGTATCTGTAACACCCCAGGACCCACATTACCTTGGGATGCCACTAGAACCACTCTACAACTAGCTAATTTACAAGATAAATTAAACTGGCAATAATTACTAATCAAGATAGTATAAGCGGAAGCATAAACAACTAAGGAATAACAGGATAGTGATAACAATTCAATGTTTAAAACATCCTCCAACATTTTAATCTAAAACATAGTTCACAAATCTATCATTATTAAGTTAATGTAAATAAAGCTATGCAAATGTCTAGAATCCTTTCAACTTTATAACAGCATAAAAATATGATTCACGTGCATCAGTGTGGTGCCGCTCTACCCTTCTCATGCATGCTCAAAGTCCACCTATAGGGAGGGGGAAACAAGGGTGAGATAAAATCTCAGCAAGCAAACTGTTTAACAGGCTAATTAAACTACAATAGTTTAATCATCAACATTTAATCTTCCACAAATAACAATGTTTATATCCTCAACCTCAAATCACATCAACAACGGTAAAGCATTAGCAAATAAATCTTATTTGACTACTTTAAAACCTCAACCACTACCACTACCAAAGACAATAAAGCATATGTATGTTTTACTTCAATACTTTATTATTTCTCACATCCACAATTGCTATCAACAATTACTACAAGAGAAAAGAATCTCATGCCACAATTACAAGCCTTACCATACACAAGGGACGAACCCCATTCCACGACCACATCCACAATCCTCATACCAAAAATAGCTCACATGAGCCAATTCCACATCACAACTATAAAGTTGTATATTCCACATTACAACTATGAAGTTGAATATTCCACAAAGTAACTTCACCACAATATATTGCATATGTATGCAAATGATCTTTCCACAATGCAATGCATATGAATCCTTTCATGCTATGCTCCACATCACTCTTTCCTAGCGGGATAAGAGGTGCATCGTATTACGGCAATATACGATGCTGTACCGGTACGGTCGCGGCTAGGTGCGGCGACATCCACATATGCAAATGTCATGATATGATATGATAATCATAAACCACATGAATTTCAACCTCAAAGGAGCATCAACATGCTCACAACATATCCACAACCACATATCCACCACATATTTGTTTTCATATTCCGCAATAGCACACTAAACAAATTTCCACATGATTACTAGCAAATTATCCAAACATATCAATTGATCAAAAATTGCTACCATCACAACCACAAGTATTCACTAATAATACTACCACTTAGACCACAATATACTCGTAAAAGTTTCTACCCCACAACTATATAGATTCACCAAAAACAATCCCGCATATCCACAATTAATCCATCAAGATCATAAGCAATTGAATTCATAAAAATACTACCATCTGGACCACGTTAAGGAAACATGTAACAAAGACATAGCATCACCAATTAATAGAATAATTAACGAGTTAAATAGTAGCACATCCGCTACGTTTACTTGCCTCAACCGTTGAAGCGAAGCAGTCACGTGCGCTCAGGAGCAAAACCACCTGTCCACAAGGTATCTCTCAGCATCATGCTACAGCAAACAAAGCGTGACTAAAAGATTAAAGACGTCACTAGAACCCCGAATCCGCACATACTCCTCTCCGCTCAACGATTCAACAATCTACCCACTGCAGCAGCGCTGCTTAATATTTTCGTATCTTTAAAAAATATTAATCCAATTACAGCAAACAATATATATCTGGTTTCATCACTTGAATGTCTACATTTTTCATGTAGATCACACATTTTTATTTTGATCATAGCTAGGTGTAATTTAATGCACTAAACAGAAGAAATTCTCTGTTCTGTCAGACTGGACAGCAAGATTCAAATGCGTCCCAACAACAGTACAGGGGTCCAAAAAATATAATTTGTATACAGAAGATATAATTTTGAATTCCCTATAACTTTCTCAATTGCGTCCATGATCATAAAAATCATTTACTACCTCTAAATCACACTTGAACAGCAGTCTGTCCCAATCTGCTCCCCTGACAGACAGCGGTATTCCTGACTCTGCTACGCCCAGATCCCGTGGCCAAAAATTCTGAAACAAATCCAGAAGATGGGTTTCGAAGTCCTCTACAATTTTTCTTTTGGGAAGATCCACAGGAAAAATCTCTTCAAATTCTGAAACTGCGCAAACAGACGCGCTGCGCGAATCAATCTACAGGCAGACAGCAGGTAATCTCTAATCGGGCAATCAATCTATTAATTCTCTTCAAATTCCGTGCCAAGAATCCTAATTACTCCATAAAACAGACGGTTTGGGATGGAGAAAAATTACCTAGATGATCCCTTGGGATCACCCCTTTTCTTTCCTCCTCTTCCTCTCCTCCTTCTCTTCTTCTTCCTTCTCTTCCCTTTCTTCTCTTCCCTTTCTTTTTCTCCTTGGCACCAATGGTAGCAGCTGTGGGGGAAGATGGGGGTGCCAACCAGGGAGGGGAGGGGTGGCCAGGAGGGTGGGAAAGGGGGGAGGGTGGCGGCCAAAGGGGGAGGGGAAAAGAGGGGGTTGCTAGGGTTAAGGGGAAGGGGTGGTGCGGCCAAGGGGGGGTGCGGCCACCCCCTTGGGCCTTGGCCCAGGGCGGTCGGCCCGCTCCCCAGGCAGCCCACTCTGGGTTTTTATATTAATTTTTAATTTATTGTATTCATTTTACACTATTCTACAATTTTTATTTTCCCTTCCCGCGATTTACCGAAAAAACGGTGACTCCGCGATTATTTTAAAAACTTACGCCGAATCGACGATCATGCTTACTGCAAGCTCAAACCATACAGAGAGAAAGAACATGAAATAACAGAGCTAAAGCAGGAAAGTCACCAAAGCAAATAAGCACAACAAGAAGCTGATGGCAGAGAGGCACTCAGGGCAGGCCGGTCTAACCGCCCTAGCCCGGCCGGTCTGACCGCCGGCTAGAGGCCGGTCTGACCGCCCTAGCCTAGCCGGTCTGACCGCCGGCTCGGGAGCAGCAGCCTGAAGATTTCCAGCAAACACTGATTTCTGCTCAAATCAAAGAATTTGATATTTTACTTCTTTTCTCCTCAAGCCAAAAGGTCTAGAACATGATCCTAATAGCATTGAGACATCAAGAAACAAATGAAATCATTTCAAAAGCAAGGAATCAAGATTTATGCTCAAATCTGAAGATTGAGTAGATGGAGATGGAAATTTTCAGATTTCTCATGGCTTATTCATCCTTTGCTTAAGATCTTTTGCAAACATATTAGCAATGAACTTAGGACTTTAGAACTCAAATCTCATGCCATCTCTTGAAGGAAAATGAAAGATCCCAACATCCCCTGTCAAGGAAATCCTAGAAATGGAGAACAGAGCAAATGGGTAAAAAGGAATCTTTTGATTCAGAGATTTTGCTCTAGGGAACAAGCTGACGAAATGGTCTAGAAACATCATCCCATCACAGAGCAATCCATTATGCTACTCCTTGCTCAACGAATCAGCTCAATCAACAAAATGATGAAAATAGGCAGAGAGCAACAGAAACTGAGAAACGAACTGAAACACTCAAGAACTCAAATGTAATCATTGGAATGGAGATGAATGATTACAAATAAGCGTTCTACGTCCCCATACACAGTTGATTACAAGGGAATCACACTACATGCTTGAACACATGCAGGCTCACTCACAGAGCACTCACTGTTCAAGCATACACAACCAACTCACTCCAGAACTCACCCTCTACTCTCTCCATGGGAATGAGCTGCTCTTAACTGAATGGATGACCTTCTTGCTGCACAACCCTCTCCTTTTAACATCAAGGGCACACCCTCAAGGAGAAATACAAGAAGTGTCATACTCCACCCACTCAAACCTCACACACACAAACGAGGTAAGGGTTCAAACTAGATTTTTGGAGGAAAATCTGCCTCCACCCCCATTGCTTGAGTCAAATTACCAATTTGCCCCTCAAGCACCTTCCCAGAAGCTTCCCACAACTGGCACCTTTGACCGACTTGACCTTGACTCCTCCCTGAGCCTAGTCCGGTCCGCTTCACAGCACACGACCGCAACCGACCTTCAAACCGTCTGGACCTCTGACTCCTCCCTGAGTCTAGTCCCGGTTCGCTCGTCATTGCTCGTCGGGTCCGTCACCGGTAGCTCCAGCTCCGGTTCCTCGTCTTCCGACTCGCAACCACCTCACCAGCCTCGATCATCTTCGGCATCACCGACCGTTTGAACCTCAACACCTCCTGTGTCTAGTCCTAGTCCTCCTTGCCTCACCATGATCTAGCTCCGAAGTCCTGCAGTCACACAGACAAGCCAACCGTCACATAGCACCGCACGAAACAGCATAATCAACATAAGCACAAGTAAAAGTACTCAACCCTAGAATACCCGAAACAAACTCAAACTTACTAAACCAACCGTCAATTACTCATCACCAACATGGGGATACCTCCACATGGTCTCTCAATTGTGGATGGAGTCTATAACTAAGAAGATTGAGAGAGTTGCAGATAGAGTCCGCAACTTGGAAAAATATAGAGATTTGAATAAAACCCATGTTTGGAAGGGTTTCGGGTCCCTTGATTTGAGGAACAGATAGAGTTTTGTGTTCGTGTTTGAGGTGGATACAGTTTGGACGTTAGCCTATAAAAGCAGGGAGAGGCTAAGGGCTAATGTGTGGCTTTTGAGAAAGTTTTTAGTGCAGTTTTGAGAGGGCTTTCGTCGAGAAGGCTTTTAGTGTGTTTGTGAGGGCACTTTGTAAATCCACAAAATTCTAGTAATAAAGATAGTCTTGAATCAATGTGGGTCTTGATCTACTTGAAGTGCGCTGGTGATTGTTAGTGTTTTGGATCATACGACAATGAGCAAAGTGATCAAGCGAAGATCAAATAGACCAGTTGATCAAGCGGGCAGTTGAGCAGAACAGTTGATCAAGTGGTCGTACACTGGGCATTCGATCAAGTGATTGATCTCCAAGCGGTCGAAAGCATCACTAACCATTTGGAGACTTCAAAAAGAAAGTGACAATCACTCACCACCCCAGTAATCGATCCTACAAGTGGTATCAGAGCGGGTAGCGATGGAATCAAAGAGGTACATGAATCATCCCCCATGCAAGATGGTACTAATTTTGCCTTTTGGAAGTGTCGTATGCAAGCTTACATTGAGACTCAAGGTAGTGATGGCTGCAAACAAGTTTCTCAACCTTATGTCGTTCCTACTAATGTTACGACTAAAAATAGAACTGATGTTGATTTGAATGCTTGCGCTCATAACTTGCTTTTTCAAGGAATTTCTTACAAAGAATTTGATCGTGTAGTTCATATTGCTTCTTCTCACTTAATCTGAAAACCTCTTTGCGATTATCATGATGGAACGACTAAGATTAAGAAAGTGCATAAGAATCTTTATCAAAAAGAGTACTCGGATTTTGGTATGAAACATGGTGAATCTATTGATGATCTTTTTGCTCATTTTGAGAAGATTTTGAGTAATTTTTGTGGAGTTAGTGTTATATGGCTGATGGAGATAATGCAACTAAAATTTTGAGGTCTTTAGGTTCAGAGTGGTTGTGGTCGTCACGACTATTAATCAAATAGTCGATCTAGATACCCTTACCATGGATAATCTATACTCTAGATCGAAAACCTATGAGATGGAAGCTTTGCCATCTAAAGCTGATAAATATTTATCTTTAGCACTTGTGACTAACCCCATGTAGGCTGCTTCGTAGAATACAATGTATTGTGTTCCCTTGTTTCCTTTGACTTCCTTTTTAAAAGAACAGGTCAAGTTGCTACCTGAAGAAAACCTGGTGCTGATCTCCTCATGGGCATATAATACACTCAACAACATGAGGATGAGGAAGCGAGGTGGTGCTCTAGGTCCGATCAGATGCTTTGAGTGTGGAGAGCCAGATCAAATCAAGCTGGATTGCCTCAAGCTCAAAGGTAAAGTGATCAAGAAAGACAGGACTTATCATCGTCGACCAATCAAGAGTAACACCAAGGGTGGATATTTCCGTAGTAAGGTTTTAGTAGCTATCAAGCGCCTTGATTTGGGCGATGAGGATTTTAAGAGCTGCAATGACGATGAGCACGATAATGCCAAAGGCAAGAAGAAGAGCACCGATGACTTCATGGGCATGTGATTCATGGCAAACAACAACAACAACGATGACAAATACAGTGATCCTGATGAGGTAAGACCGTCATACAATCAGCTTGAAGATGGTCTTGTTAAACTTGCTTTTGAATTGAAAAAGACTAAAAAGAAACTAAAATAAAACAATTTTGTAGTCAAAAACTTAAATTCTGAGATTAATAGACTTAGAGTATCTATTCCTAAAGATGATTCTTGTAAAGCCTGTCAAGTTTTACACTCCGAGTTGGAAACTAATAGATCTGTTAATACAACAAACCTTGTTCAACTTAGAGATACAACTTATAAATTTGATCAACTAAGAATGCAATATAACTCTTGTGATGGAAAACTTAAACTTGCTAATGATGAAATTGAAAAGCTTAAGTCTAACTTATCTAAAGCATGCTCTAAATGTGATTTGCTCCAAGCTAGACTTAACTCTTCTCAGGAATCAATTCAATAGATGCTTTATTATGAGACTCTCTCTTGCTCTAACTATCCTAAACTCATGAAATAGAAGTTTTGACTAGATAACTTAATAATTTTGCTAAAAAAGAGAAGTCAGTTTAGTCTAGTGCTTCTAAGGGTCTTACTAATGAATCTGTTAAGTGCTGGTCATGTTCCTCCCTAGCTAAAGAAAACATGAACCTTAAGAACACTTTAGAAAGATTTTATTTTGGTAAAAATAATTTGAATATGATTCTAAATCAATCAAAAATATGCGTGAAGAAACATAGTCTAGGATTTAACTTTGTTGAGCATGCTAGGAAAAATCCTTGTAAGATTGTTAAACTTCTTGAACCTGGAAAGTTTGAACTAGAATCTGAACCAAAACAAATTATTTTTTCTACTAGTATAGCAAAAGATCTCTCTACTAAAGTGAGTGTTCTGAAGTCATTAGATATGACTTCTCATCATGTCTAGTATCAGTGCACTCATTGTGGTAAAACAGTCATTTGATTCAATTCTGCTTTAGAAAAGCAAAGAAAGAGAAGAAGGACAAGATAAGGAAATGTTTTAGACCAACTGCTTCCTGTGGTCGAACAAGCGAGGCTAGACCAGACGTTTCACCAGTTGTTTCTTAGGGTCGAACCCGCGAGGTCAAATAAGATTTTCATCCAGTTGTTTCCCATGGTCGGACTAGCTTCTCAAGAGATTTTCGACCACTGTTTTCTACTCAATTAGACCAGTCGAGAGGAAGACTAGCTTTACATAATGGGTTAGATTGATTTCACCAGCTTTTACCGCTAGATTAGATCAGTCAGCAATCAGACCAGCTTGACTAAGGAGGTCAGACCGCCTTGTGGTTATACTGATGACTCATCGACTGTCTGGTCGAAAATTTGTCAAACACTAATGCTTCACTTAAATATTTGTCAGTGCATGCTTTTTCTCCTGTTCGTCGAGTATCTCAGTACTAGATACCTAAATATTTATTGTCTAACCCAGTAATAAGGTATCGATGAATGTTTGTACTTTGTAGGTTCGTCACAAGAAGAAGGGGAACATATGCTTCATTGACCATGGTATTTCAACCACATCAAGCTTCGACCATATTAAGTCAAGCATTATAAATTTCAACCACATTGACTACGACCACGTCTGACTTCGACCATGGCATTCTTCAACTATGGTATTTTCAACAACAACAGAACAACCATGCCAGGTAATCGAAGAGCTTCGATCTTGACCAGTGAACTAGTCATAGCTACAATACTTTTCTATGTTTTTGGTAAATAGTAATGCTTGTTATGCTTGAGTGTTTTGAGTGGAGCGATGATAATTCCCGAATATTTGTCATTTTTGAGTAATTGTTGAGTTAGTGGTCATATTGATTGATTTGGAGCTAATTTCTGGATAGCGATGAGATTTGTGGTCATGGGTGACCTGGCTGGTGTTGAGTGATGGTTAATGGTGTGGTTCAAGTATGTGAACTAATTACGGTCAAGTTGGGAAGAACTTATGCTGGAAAAACATTTCTTTGGTCTTTTCATGTGTAAGTAAGTGTGGAGATGATCATGGTCTATCATGAGGAGGACCAGGCTAGGATGGGGAGATCCAAGGTCCGGACAGTTGAGTATGTCATGCGAGGTGGTCAGGCTAACGTTGGAGCATGTGGAGGTTAAAGGAGGTGATGCGCGGAGAAGCTATGAGCGGTGCGGTCCTAGAGCCTTCGACATAGAAGGTGCGGAGGCATTATGAAGATACAGGAGTTGTGATCCTGGAGGTTTCATCACGTGTTATGTTAGGAGTTGTGGATGGAATCCATAACTGAGAAGATTGAGAGTTTGAATAAAACCCATGTTCGGATTGGTTTCAGGTCTCTTGATTTGAGGAAGAGATAGATTTCATGTTTGTGTTTAAGTCAAACACGATTTAGGGCTCTAGTATATAAAAGTAGGTAGAGGCTAAGGGTTTTAGTTGCAAGTTTTGGAAGAGGCTTTTTTATGCTAGGGTTTCTACGGGTGCTTGTGAGGGCACTTTGTAAATCCATAGAAATCTAGCAATAAAGAACATCTTGAATCAATCTGGTTCGTGATGCGTTGAAGATTTCTGGTGATTGCTATTGGGGTGAAGCGTACAACTACGTGCGAAAGTGAATAAGGGCTAAGCAGTGAGTAATCAGTTGAGTAGTTGAATCCTTCATTGACTACGTGAAGATTTCAAAAAGTGGTGGAAATCATTCAACACTCCTCGGATTACACTATATGTCCTACACATGGTCTAGGATTTAACTTTGTTGAACATGCTAGGAAGAATCCTCCTAAAATTGCTAAACTTCTTAAACCTGGAAAGTTTGAAGTAGAATCTAAACCAAAAAAATATTTTTTCTACTGGTATAGCAGAAGATCTCTCTACCAAAGTGAGTGTTCCAAAGTCATTAGATATGACTTCTCGTGAAGTCAAGTATCAGTGCACTTATTGTGATAAAAATGATCATTTGGTTCAATTCTGCTTTAGAAAAGCAAAGAAAGAGAAGAAGGATAGGATGAGGAAGTGTTTTCGACCAGCTGCTTCTCATGCTCGAACAAGCAAGGCTGGACTAGATGTTCGACCGGTTGTTTCTCGGGGTCGAACCCACGTGGTCGAACAAGGTTTTCAACCAATTGTTTCCTATGATCGGACTACTCAAAAGATTTTCTACTAGTATTTTTTGCTCGATTAGACTAGTCGAGAGGTAGACTAGCTTTACATAATGGGCCAGATCACTTTTGACCAGCTTTTACCACTAGACTAGATCGGTCGGCAGTTAGACCAGTTCGGCTAAGGAGGTTTAACTGCCTCGTGGTTAAACCTGCATCTCATCAACTGTCTGGTTGAAATTTGTCAAATGCTAATGCTTCACTTAAATCTTTATTAGCGCATGCTTTTCTCATGTTCGTTGAGTATCTAAGTACTGGATACCCAAATCTTTATGGACCAACCCCAGTAGTAAGGTACCGATGATTTTTCATGCTCTGTAGGCTCATCGCAAGAAGAAGGGGAACATATGGTGCATTGACTCCGGTTGCGATCGCCACATGACCAAAAACTCACGATGGTTCTCCTCGCTCACTCGTGCCTCCGGTGATGAGATGATCACTTATAGGTACAACTCTCAAGGGTGAATTCTTGCTAAAGGCACCGTGCACATTAACGACAAGTTCATCTTGAAGGATGTTGCTCTCATTAGTAAGTTGAGCTATAACTTGCTTTCAGTTTCACAATTGGTAGATGATAATCTTGAGGTGAACTTTGGAAAACATTCATGCTATATTCTAGACTCATCTGGTGATCCTGTATGCAAAATTAGTCGAGTTGATCATATTTCTAAGGGTGGCTTTTTGTATTTAGCATATTCTAATCTTAGGTGTCTTATTTCATCATATTCTCAGGATTTATTCTTTTGGCATCATAGATTAGGTCATATTGACTTTGATCATCTTGCTAGCCTTAGTAATATGAATTTGGTTAGAGGAATTCCTAGTCTTAAGGTTGATAAGTCAATGGATTTAATTTGTTCACCCTGTCGACATGGTAAGATGGTTTCATCATCACATCCTCCACTCACTCTTGTCATGACCGAGTCCCCTAGTCAATTGTTGCATATGGACATAGTAGGTCCCTCTAGGGTTCAGTCGGTTGGAGGTAAATGGTATGTTCTTGTTATTGTGGATGACTACTCTAGATATTCTTGGGTTTATTTTGTGGAATCTAAGGATGATGCTTTCGATCATTTTAGACAGCTAGCTCTTAGACTTGCTAATGAACTTCTAGGAGCACTTAGAGCAATTAGAAGTGATAATGGTACTGAATTCAAGAACACATCATTTGCTTCTTTTTGTGTTGAAAAGGGTTTAGGCTATCAGTTCTCATCAGCTCGAGTGCCTCAACAGAATAGTGTAGTCGAACGCAAGAATAGAACTTTGGTTGAAATGGCTAGAACTACATTAGATGAACATTCTACTCCTAGGAAGTATTGGGCAGAAGCTATTTTGACTGCCTGTTACATTTCTAATAGAGTTTTCTTGTGAGTAAGACTGCATAAGACTTCCTATGAGCTTAGATTTAGTCATTCTCCCAGTGTTTCTCATTTAAGGGTGTTTGGATGTCGATGCTTCATACTTAAACATGGCAATCTTGATAAATTTGAATCTAGATCATCAGATGACATCTTGTTTGGTTATGCAGTTCACACTCGAGGCTATCGTGTACTCAACTTAGAGACTAACAAAATCGTTATGACCTACAAGGTTACTTTTAATGAGGCTAGTCCTGAAACTAGACCTGACAATGCAAGTATACAGGTCTTTGATGCACTCAAGGACATCTTCTATGACTCTGATGATGACAACAGGGAGTTCCTGAGTCACACTACGACTACTACAACCACAACAACTTCTTCGATGACTCCTACGACCACAACGACCTCTTCAACAACACCTACGACCACCTCTATGACCATTCCTACAACTGCTCATGAGGTAGAGGTTACTACAACTATAGTGACTACACCGACCACCTCTACGACCACTGCTACGACCACTTCATATGCTCCTCTACATATTTAACGAACATACCCCTCTGAATAAGCGGTCGATGAGTTAAATGAGAGAGATCTTCATAGCAGGTATAACTCTAATGCCTTACATGCTCATTCTACTTTTGTCTCCTCTTTTGAACCCCAAGACGTAAGTCACACTTTATTTGATGAGTCTTGGATTAATGCCATGCATGAGGAATTAGAAAACTTTGAACATAAAAAAGTTTAGACTTTGGTTTCCTCTCCTCCTGGTTATAATATAATTGGAACTAAATGGGTTTTTAAGAATAAATAAAGTGAGGTTGGTGTTGTTATTCGAAATAAGGCTAGACTTGTGGCTCAATGATTCACCTAGGTAGAAGGACTTGACTTTGATGAAACATTTACACCTGTTGCTTGATTAGAAGTCATCAGAATTCTGTTAGAATTTGCTGCATCAAAAGGTTTTAGACTTTATCAAATAGATGTGAAAAATGCTTTTCTTATTGGCTATTTGAGAAAGAAGTTTATGTCAGACAACCTCCTAGTTTCGAGAATCCTAAGTTTCCTGATCATGTCTAAAAATTGTCCAAAGCTTTATATGGTCTAAAACAAGCACCCCGAGCATGGTATGATAGGCTTAAATCATATTTGCTAAAAATGACTTCCATATGGGCAAGGTAGATAAGACTTTGTTTACTCTCAAGCATGGTAATGATCTTTTACTCGTTCAGATTTATGTGGATGATATCATCTTTGGTTGTTACTCTCATGCTCTTGTTTCCATGTTTTTAGATACTATAACAGAGAATTCGAGATGAGCATGATGGGAGAGCTCACTTTTTCCTAGGCTTTCAAATCAAGCAGTCAAAGTTGGGTACTTTTGTTCATCAAACTAAGTACACCAAAGATCTACTTCATCGCTTTGATATGGGGTTAGTCAAACCAATCTCTACACCCATGGGATCGATAGCTATTTTGGATCTTGACGAAGACGGAGAGTGTGTTGATCAAAAGAAATACATAAGCATAATTGGCTCTCTTTTGTATCTCACCGCTTCAAGGCCAGACATACACTTTGATGTATGTTTGTGTGCTCGCTTTCAAGCTTCCCCTCGTGCTTCACATCATCAAGCGGTAAAGTGCATTTTCAGGTATCTTCAATCAACTTTAGAATTTGGCTTATGATACTCTTCTTCCTCATGTCGTACCCTTAAAACTTTTTCGGATGTGGATTTTGGGGTTTGTCGAATTGATCGAAGGAGTACTTTTGGCACATGTCACTTTTTAAGCACATCTCTTGTTTCATGGACTTCTAGGAAATAGGTGTCTGTTGCACTTTCCACGGCTGAGGCTGAATATGTGGCGGTTGCTTCCTGTTGCTCTTAATTGCTTTGGATGATGGCTACTCTTAAGGATTTTGGCTTAGATTTGGATAGTGTTCTGCTTTTCTGTGATAACACTTGTGCTATTAGTATTGCTAAAAATCATGTGCAAAATTCAGGAACCAAACACATTGACATTTGCTATCATTTTATTAGAGACCATGTGGAAAAGGGAGATATTGTCTTGCATTTCATTGATTCCGATTCTCAAGATGCTGACATATTTACCAAACCACTTGATTCTTCTCATTTTGCTCGGTTGCGAAGTGAGTTGCATCCTATGGGATTGTTCTGTGGGGAACCTTGGAGTTTAAATTTTCCGAAAGCATTATTTATTATACTTGTTAAGTAATACATCAAGTCCAAGTCTCTAAAATCAAATAATGAGTAGTAGAGCTGTCTTTATCATATTCACTCATTTACTTTGTAGTCGTAGTTGTAATAGGTTGTAATTAACTTGGTATACTCGTACTAAAACATGACAAGGCAGAAGACTTTGACTAGAGTGATCATAGCTAGCACCTGTGATGTTCATCTAAAAGGATTAGCTAGATTGTGAGTCCTCTTTTAAATCTTGGCTATGAGGCTTGTATTTTTTATATTGCAATCTTTTATGAACACTCAGTTGGGATGTTATAAAAAAATGGTTGAAAAGATGTATGCTTCAAGCATGCCACGGTTAAACAAAAAAGGGCACAAAACATGCTCGAATGAAAAGAAGTGTGTTTCAAGCATACCACCATTTTAAAAAATAAAAAAATGCTTCAAAGTTTGCATTATGAAAAGAAGTATGGTACAAGCATACCTCATTCTTAAAATATTTGAGTGTGGAGCAATAGGTTGCTTTATGAGACTGCTAGTTTGCCTAGATTTAAATTTACTTCACTTTTAGGCTTACTCTTTTTCATGTTATATCCCTTTGTGTTCTCTTTTAGTTCAGTTTGGTCATAGTCATAATGCCTGCCATTAACCAAGCTACTTAGTCATCTAATGACCTATTTAGACTCGCTTCATAGTATATGATGTTATATGATCTAGGGAGCTCTGCTTTAAAAAAAAGGATGACTTGGACAAACTTTTAAATCAATGTAAAGTGACTTGGATAATCTACAAAACTTTTAGATATTTATTCTCTTTTGCTCCTTTTTAGAATTACTCTCTTCGGAACCCTTGATGATTTCATTGCCAAAGGGGGGAGAATTAGAGAATTTTCTGATTTGCTGAGAGTTTGGGGAGAAGGAAAAATATAAAAATAGCTCTCTGGAGTTGAGGGGGAGTTTTCTGAGCTTTTCTATGCTTACTGTTGTGGTCTGTGTTGTCTATGCTCTTTTGGCTGTGGTCGGTTCCTTTTGCAGATTCTCTCACAAATTTTCTTACTTAAGAGTTTTTGAGGAGTTGTCAATGTATTCATTAAGGGTGAGATTGTGAGACCATGTCATGGTCATATATGTTGTTGATGATGAATAATTGATATTTTGTTTTATCAAAATTTGCATTTGTGAAAGTTCTGGTCGATGCGCTTTTGTGCTTGAGTTTTCAGGATGGCAAAAATGACCACATATAGTTTCGACCACGGATGGTAGTTTGATCAGCCTTGTGATGGCTGTTCCAATTGGCCTTGTGATGGATGGTCCGATCGGTAGGTCTGAATTACAGATTTCGACCACAGTAGACTTCGGCCACGTCAAGCTTTGACCACGACAGACTTCAAGCACGTTCAACTTCGACCACATCAAGCTTCAACCATGGTATTTGACTGTGGTATTTTGACCATATCAGACTTCGACCATGGTAGACTTCAACCATAGCAGCTTTTGACTACGGTATTGTGACAACAACAGAATGACCACAGAAGGTAATTGTTGTGGTTACAGACCAAACAGAGAGAGATGTGGTAGTGGAGAGTTGGGAGAAAGTGATGACCTATGCCCTCCCCCCTAGCCTTCCCTTGTATATATATTCATATGGGCTGTGCTTTTACAATTGTGCCCTTACATCGGTACCCCCTGTCAGGGGTATTTAAGCCATTACATATGTCCCATTTTGGGCCCTATATCCTTCTAATAGGCCTGCTGGGTTTAGGTGGGGGCCACCCCTACAACAGGAGCCTCTCATGGTGAAGGGCTTCACAGGGCCGAAGCCATATTGCCGAGTCCTTTGGCCCCCTCCGTCGCTACGGCCTGTGAACTTCTCCGAACTTGCGGAGCCTTGGTGTGCAGCGGGTCCCGGGTTCTGAGGCCGTAGCCGAAGCCGATGCCTATATTGGCAGCTGAGGTAGACGCACGAGTGCTTCGTCAAAGTAGGCGCGCGTGCGCTCCGTCCCCTTCCCTTTGCACGGGTGGCAGCGGAGCTGGCACCTGGTCGAAATAGGCACGCGCGCGCTCCGTCCCCTACCCTTCGCACGGGTGGCAGCGGAGCTGGCGCCTGGTCGAGGTAGGTGCGCGCGCGCTCCGTCTCCTACCCTTCGCACGGGTGGCAGCGGAGCTGGCGCCTGGTCGAGGTAGGCGCGTGCGCGCTCTGTCCCCTACCCTTCGCACGGGTGGCAGCGGAGCTGGCGCCTGGTCGACGTAGGCGCGCGCGCTCCGTCCCCTTCCCTTCAAAGGGGTGGCTGTAGAGTTGGCGCCCGGTTGAGGTAGGCGCGCGCGCTCCGTCCCCTTCCCTTCGAACGGGTGGCAGCGGAGCTGGCGCCTGGTCGAGGTAGGCGCGCGCGCGCTCCGTCCCCTACCCTTCGCACGGGTGGCAGTGGAGCTGGCGCCTGGTCGAGGTAGGTGCGCGCGCGCTCCGTCCCCTACCCTTTGCACGGGTGGCAGCGGAGCTGACGCCTGGTCGACGTAGGCGCGCGCGCTCTGTCCCCTACCCTTCACACAGGTGGCAGCGGAGCTGGCGCCTGGTCGAGGTAGGCGCGCGCGCTCCATCCCCTACTCTTCGCACGGGTGGCAGCGGAGCTGGCGCCTGGTCAAGGTAGGCGCGCGCACGCTCTGTCCCCTTCCCTTCGACCGGGTGGTAGCGGAGCGGCGCCTGGTCGAGGTAGGTGCGCGCGCTCTGTCCCCTACCCTTCGCACGGGTGGCAGCGGAGCTGGCGCCTGGTCGAGATAGGCGCGCGCGATCATCGAAGCCGAAGCCGAGACTGGAGCCTGTCGCTGTAGAGGCTCTATGGTGTAGTCTGAGTTGAAACTTCGCACAGCGGACACTGCTGCGCCTGCGGTGATTACAACCTCACGATCCGGTAATGCGCTGTAATGGTTCCTGGAATCGCGTCGACCCCTGGCTTGCCAGGGCTAGGTTGTCATACCGTGCGACTCGCCCTGGCGTGTGTGGGGCACGCGACCGCTTGTAACTGGTGCGCGGTGGGATGTGAGCGGTTGTGTGATCGCGGCTGCTCGCCTCTTCCCTAGGGAAGGGGGACACGAGGCGGGCGAGGAATGGCGCGTCATGCGACTTTTAGCCATATTCCGCTGCGCCGCTACTGCCAGATGTCCTGCTATGCTTCGAAGCTGTTATGATCCCACGGTCTGGTAGCGCGCTTTTAATGGCGGCTGGAATTGTGCCGACGCCTGGCCTGTCAGAGGGCAGGCTGTCGCGTCATGCAGCCTGTCTTCCCGTGGGTGGGGCACGCAGCGGAACGTATTCCTGCCACGGGCTTCGACCCCTCGGCCAAGGCTGTGACCCGCTATCTGGCCCTTGCGTAAAGGGGCCATCTTCCGGGTGCGGTCCTGGCCTGAGCACCGGAAGCTACCCTACTACGTGCGTAGGTTAGGCCAAAGACCGGGGGTATTCCTGCTGGGGCGGAGGCTCCGTCTTAGAGACGCGCGTCGGGTCGTGTGCCCCAGCTATTTTGTGCGGGGGTTGCCATGCGGCGGGAGGCTAGTGGAGCGTCGTGCCCTGACGGTCCTCACTACTGTGGCCGCGCCTGGCACGTACCGTCACGACGCTTCGTCCTTGGTTATGGGGAATTGTGCGGGACGGGCCTCTGTGTAACTGCGGTCGCGTCCGGCACGCGGACCGTCGCGACGCTTCGGCTGCCGCCTTCGGGGCGAGGTGGCTTGAAATAGCCCCGTAACCGTGCCCCCGCAGTTCTACGCCCCTTTCTCACTTGCATCGCCTTCTACACTCCCGTGGTATTCTCACCGCTGTATTCTTCCTTCTGTGAGAAGCGATGGCATCCGGTGACAAGCGTGGCCAGGCGGCTGGTGCATGCGGCATTTGCTGGCGGTCTTCACCGCTAGAGGTGAAATACTCGCTCAGCGAACGCGACCGGGCGGCGGCGGACAAGTGGTGGCTGGCGGCGGAGAAGGGAGGCTCGTTTTCCGGCGAGTTGGGCCCCTTGCTCATGACCGAGAAGGCAATCCAAGCGCTGCTGTGCGCGGGGAAGTTGTCCGAGCGCCAGGCGATACGATTGCCCGCCGCCGACGAGACGGAACCTTTTTTGACGCAGGGCCCCGCATCCCGGCGGCGACGATTGTGGGCGACGTGTTGCGGACCTTCAGGCTGGAGCTGGCACAGCTGACCCCGAACGCCGTGGCCCGGCTCGCCGTGTACAGTTGGGCCTTGCGCTCGGGAGCGTGCTGGCCCAGTGCTTCGTTGTTTGCCTACCTGCACGAGGCACGGTGCCAGCCCAAGGAGCGGAAGGACGAGACGCTGTGGAACTTCGGCAGCGTCACCTTTATTCTTCGGTCATCTTGCGGCAAGCTCTTCCCCGCGAATTCCACTCGCGGGAAGTGGGAGTCTTACTGGATGAAACAGTGGTTCTACCACCGCGTGGCGAGCGGGAGCGGCCTCGAGTGCACGGGCCGGCCGATCGCATTCAAGACCTCGCCTGGCCGGACGCTCGATGATGAGAACAGGCGAAGGGCCCGACGGCTCGTAGGCATGGCCGCCCGCTTTAACATGCGCGACCTCGCCGAAGAGTACGCGATGTACGGCATGGCGCCGCTCGCCCGTGACTGGCGCCTCGCCGCCGAGAAGCGTCGAGACGATAATGTTCTACCGTGGGTCTGCTCACTGCCGGCACCCTTCGGTCCTCGTAAGCCTCGACCGTATCCCCCCTTTTTCACGCGGAGTGCGTTACATGTTAATCTTGTCTCCTGCTTTGCTGTAGAGATTCGCTTGGAAAATGCGGAGCGGGCCGCGCGCGTATTTCTCGGGCCGTATACCGGCAGGGAGCACGAGCAGCGCGCGTCCGCTACTGCTAAGGCGGGGCTGGGGCGGTAAACCGCGTGTGCGAGGCCTTGGGCCTTGCCGTGCTGGACCGTGCTGATCCGTCCTTGCAATATCAAGACGACGGCGCAACGAGGACGTAGGCGCCGTCTTGCAAGAGGGCCCGAGGCGGAGCGTCTGCCGTGCTTGGTATAGCAGCTGCCACTTCTGCTGCTAGTGCTCCCGATGGCGCGGCAGACGCGGAGTCAGATTCGGCAAGGTACGCCGACTCAGGCTTGGATGGCGCGGACGCCAGGGGCGAAGGGTCTTCGAGGGGTGCCCTGGACGGCGGGCTCGCCGCGAGCAGCCGGAGAGGGGAAGTCTCGTCATCCACGACGGTCGTCGGGACAGGATTCATACTGACCGGCGGTGCTGAGGTGGAGCCTTCGGCCGTGGCTGCTATGGTGCCGGAGACGCCCTCCGCGGGGGCGCACAGAGCTGGGTCTTCGCCGACAGCCGCGGCCGAAACCGAGGTGCCCTCCGCAAAGGTTGCCATGGTGGGGTCTTCGCCGACAAGTGCTGTAGCCGTGGGGGCCTCTCCGGCAGCGGCTACTGGGGCGATGTCGTCGCCACTTGCTCCGGCTAAGCGGCCGTGTCTACGGCCAGAGCTCCACCGGACGTCGAGGGGATTCACCGTGGCGACGGGCATCGGGAGCTTGTGGGACTCCGATGCATATGCCGAAGTCCCTGCGGTGCGCGCCCCCTCCGCCCCTCAGGCCACGCCGTCCGCCACGCAGGAACGGTCAGCGCTGACCCCGAACGCAGAGGCTTCTGTTCGTTGTGGGACCACGCCCTCCACGGGGACTTGCGCCACCGCTACCACGCCTGGGACTAGGGGCGGGCCCCCGAAGCCCTCCTTCCGCTACTGAAGGTAAGGTGGCTTAGTTTGCCCTGATGTATTCTTCGTTGTGCCTTGCGGTGCTCACCTGCATCCCTGCCTGCAGCGTCGCTTATTCCGGAGGAGGAGCCCTTGGCGGAACATGTGGGTCCTCGTACCGGCAAGGCGATCACCGTGCGCCCGAGCCCAGCGGACTTCGTGCGATGTCCTCGTGCCGGAGACGCTGAGGGCGTGGCGCGGGATCGTGGATGACGCGGCTGCCAGCGTCGGCCAGCAAGCGCTGCAGACCTACGGGGTGGGGCGTCTCGAGGATGCCTTAGAGGTGTCGGGGGTGAGGGTAAGCACTTATATGACAACGCCTGGCCATGCTGAGCTTGCTAAGCCTTTCTGTTTAGCAGACACTTGTGCTGGGGCAGGCCTTGCAAGCGGCCTATGTCCGTGCCCAAAGGGCGCTTGAGGATAGGCTGCGGGTCGTCGACGAGGAGCTACGCGAAGCTTCGGGGGCCCGCTCTGCCCAGGATGCCCGCATCCGCCAGCTGGAAGCGGAGTGCGCTGAGGTGAAGGCGCACGCCGAGGGACTTGCCGTGTCGGCGCGGGAGTCAGCCGCGGAGGCGGCGCCGCAGGGGTTTGCGGCGGAGCGGGACGGCCTTCTGCAACAGCTCGCCTCGCTGGAGAAGGAAAAAGGTGAGCTTGCCTTAACTCTAGCGGAGCGTGACCGGACGCTTGGCGAAGCTTCGGTCATTGCATGGGATGCCATGCAAGCGCTGGAAAGCCATCTCCAAGGGCGGCCAACATTGCGCGTGGTGCCGCGATGACCTTCGGCAACCACTGTGCTTACGCGGCGTCGTGCATGGTGTGCGCGCTCCTACGGCACCGCGGTTGCACGCACGTCGCCGGGCTGGAGGTCCCCCAGCTGGAGATGCCCGACGGAGCCGGAGTAATGTCTGGTGCCGTCCGTGCCGTTCGTCGCGCCGTACCTCTGGCTACGAAGAGTGCACACGCGCACGTGCGTTTTTGGTTTATACTCATACCCGTGTCTTTGACGGAGAGTGCACATGCGAACGTGCGTCTTTGGTTTATACTCATACCCGTACCCCTGGCTACGGAGAGTGCACACGCGCACGTGCGTCTTTGGTTTATACTCATACCCGTGTCTTTGACAGAGAGTGCACATGCGAACGTGCATCTTTGGTTTATACTCATACCCGTACCCCTGGCTACGGAGAGTGCACACGCGCACGTGCGTCTTTGGTTTATACTCATACCCGTGCCTTTGACGGAGAGTGCACACGCGAACGTGCGTCTTTGTTTATGCTCCAGGAGCACACGCGTAGGCGAAGCCTCCGCGCGTTCTCGCAGCGTATTTTTGCACAATGATAAGAGGCTGGCGACAAACGGAACTCTATTACATTTTCGTTTGCGCGGGTGAGCGATTACATAGGGCGGAGGTACTAACCACTTGCCTTTGGCGCGGCCGGAGCCTCTAGTAGTTGCACTATCTGTAGGGCTTGCCGAGCCGTCCCCGAATGACGCCGTGGGTCCCCGCGCTGCGATGCCGATTCTAAGCGTGCCATTGAGCGTCGCGACGGGGATATCTGGTGCCGTACTCGATGCGCCGGGCCATATCCTGGTCTCCACGGACGGTAATTATGGCCCACGGCCCCGGGAGCATCATGCATAAATAGCCGTGATGTGGCACCGCTCCGAAGGAGTTGAGGATTGGGCGCCCCAGTATGGCATTGTAGGGGTATAGGAGATCGACGACATCGAATGTGGCATCTTCGACCCTTTCATTGTCGTCCTGGCCGAAGGAGACCTGAAGGCATATTTGGCCGAGCGCCCGTAGAGGTTGTCCTCCGAAGCCTTGCAGCAGAATTCCCGATGGGCCGAGGCGGCTTCGGGGGATCCCCATCTGGTCGAAGGCCACCGCGAACAGGATGTGTCCCACGTCGCATCCCGCTATGACGACCCGGACGACCAGGGGGTCCTGGTGAGGAAGTTCCACGCCTTGGGCATCGGCGGGTATGAACGTGACCTCGTGATGTGCCTAGTCCGGCGGTGTCTGCGCTGGGTACGCCGCTTACGTGGTGTAGCCTCCGGACGTAGGCCTTCCGCTGCCTTGCCGAGGCGAACTCCAGCGAGGAGCCTCCGGAGATGACATTGATAACCCTGTAGTGGGCTGCCTCCGGAGCCTGCAGCTGCAGGAGACCCTCCCGAGGCTGCTGCACATGGGCCTAAATTAGTAGAGGGCCCTCATGGGGCTGCGTCCCTTGTGCCTGGATGTGCATGGGGGATTCGTATGGGTGCTGGACGTGGGCCACCATAGGCGGGCGTGCCTCCGGGTTCCTATCCCTGGCGACGCTTTGGCGGAGCGCCGCGATGGAGGTGCACGCGCGCGTGTCGTGGGTGCCGCGACCGTGGACTTTGCACCACAGCCCATGGTGCTGGTCCTCGTAATCTCCACGGCCTTTATCCTCGCGGCCCCGGCCACGGCTGCGTCCCCGGCCTCGGCGCCCCCGACCGCCACGACCAGCGGAAGCGTTTTCTTTGGAGCCGCCTTCGATGTTGAAGACATACCAGCCTCGCCGCGACTTCTGCTAGCCGCGCTTGGACCTATCGGACGACTCCTGCTTGCGTTTTCCCTTCAAAGAACCATCCTTCGGTGGATCTTCAGTTTTCGCCGAGCCACCGGCCTGGTTGGTGTCGGAGTCGTCACCTTGTCTTCTGCGTCCTCTTCCGCCCTGGCGTATTCCTCCATTTTGTGGAAGAGCTTCGTCACTGTCTTGATTGGCTTCCGTGCGTTGAACTCGGCCATCGGGCCCATGCGAAGGCCCTGTATAGCTGCATTGACAACGGTGGTTTCGTTAACGTCTTTGACTTGACAGCGTATCTTCGCAAAGCGTTTGAAGTAGTCCCGGAGCTTCTCCGAGGGTTTCTGCTTTACGGCGAAGAGCTGGTCCGCGTCGACCCGCTCAACATAGTTTCCTTGAACGTTGTTGTGAAGGCGGTCGCGGATCTGCTCCCACGCGTAGATGGAGTTTGGCTCTATGGTAAAAAAACAGGAAAGCGCCACTCCTTGCAACGCGAGGGGGAGTCCCTTCACCTTTGTGGTGTCGTCTCCACCCGCGGCCTCAATTGCGGTTTCGTACACGCGCACGAACTCGCGGGGGTCCGTATCGCCTTTGTATGGCTCGATGACACTGGGGAATTCGAAGACTTCGGGCCACGCCGCCTGCTGTAGTCCTGCCGAAAGCGGGGACTCTGGATCGACGCATCGCAGCGGCCCACGGCTGGATGTGGGGGCGTCGCGGCTGTCTGTCCTTTCCGGCGCGGGCTCTGGCGCGACCACTGGCGCGGCCTGTTGACTCCGAGCCTCTTGCATGTCTCGGACAGCTCCGCGAAGATCCCCTAGCTCCCGCTGGAACGCACTGAGGGCCGCCAGCAGGGCGCTTTCCACCGCTGGAACGCACTGAGGGCGCGCCCAGCGGACGGGTCGGCACGGGTACGATCGCCTCGCGAGCTCCCGAGCTGTCGGTCGCTCCGTTGTGGCTATCTCCAACCGCCCGGTCCACGCTACCAGCGAGCGTTGTGGCGAGGGTGGCGGGGTTAGTCGCGGCGGTGGCGGGGTCGGTCGTCGCAGCGCTAGTGGCGGGGTCGGTCGTCGCAGCGCCAGTGGCGGGGTCGGTCGTCGCAGCGCCAGAGACGGGGTTGGTCGTCGCAGTGCGAGCATCGACGTCTGCGACCACCACGCCTGCGCCGTCACCCGCGCCCGCGACAGCCGATGCCGAAGCCCTGGTACCCACGCGACGCTCCGACCCAGCCGCCTTCTTTCCCTTCGCCGCCATCGACGAAGCTTTTTTCGGTGCCATCCTTCTTCGGATTTCAGGCTTCTCCTGTCCTCCCCACGGACGGCGCCAACTATTGTGGTTACAGACCAAACAGAGAGAGATGTGGTAGTGGAGAGTTGGGAGAAAGTGATGACCTCTGCCCTCCCCCCTAGCCTTCCCTTGTATATATATTCATATGGGCTGTGCTTTTACAATTGTGCCCTTACATCGGTACCCCCCTGTCAAGGGTATTTAAGCCATTACATATGTCCCATTTTGGGCCCTATATCCTTCTAACAGGCCTGCTGGGTTTAGGTGGGGGCCACCCCTACAACAGTAATGATAGATTTCGACCTCGAACAATGAACTGGTCGTAAGCAACATTTAACTAGTCATAAACAATAGTGAACCGGTCGGTGGTCATAAGGTCATTGGCTATAGTACTTTTTTAAGGTTGTAGCTATAGTACCTAGTCGATACTTGATAGTTGTAGACTTTGCTGGTCGACACTCAGCACTCGTAGACTTTACCGGTCGATACTCGGTAGTCGTAGACTTTAATAGTCTGTGGTCTTAGACTTTGTGATCAGTAGTTGTAGAATTTATTGGTCAATGGTCTTAGACTTGTGATCGGTAGTCATAGACTTTACTGGTCGATGGTCATAGACTTTATGATCGGTAATCAAAGGCTTTGCGGTCAGAAGTCAAAGACTTTGTGATCAGTTGCCACATGCTTCACGGTCTGTACTCATAAACTTCATGGTCGGTACGAGTGTTTTAACTCTTGCTATCTTCAAGTACTGCAAGTACTCATGTTAGGCCAACAGTATGACTGGCTAGCAGTGATCAGTTGTCAGAGACTTGTGATATGTGACGGTACTCGTGGATGGTAGTCTGTAGGGTACTTAGTGATCAATGGTGCATGAATGGTTGGAGATCGATAGTCATAGACTTAGCGATCTAGACTTGGAAGAAATAGAGATTTGAATAAAATCTGTGTTTGGAAGGATTTCGGATGCCTTGATTTGAGGAAGAGATAGAGCTTTGTGTTCGTGCTTGAGGCGGGCACGGTTTGGACATTAGCCTATAAAAGCAGGGAGAGGCTAAGGGCTAATGTGTGGCTTTTGATAATGTTTTTTGTGTGGTTTTGAGAGGGCTTTTGTCTAGAAGGCTTTTAGGGGTGCTTGTGAGGGCACTTTGTAAATCTACAAAATTCCAATAATAAAGATAGCTGGTGTGGGGGTGGCCAACCCCCGTGACTGGGCCTTGCAACTAGCCCAATATGTAATAGGCCCAATAGTATAGTGGAATGTACTAGTATATCCTCACCTTTTATAATTATTGAGGGGTAGGATGGGAATTTCCCATCCTACCCAATTCATGTATATAAACCCCCAAGACGGGTATGAGAAAGGGGATCCATTCATTCCATATACGAGCACTCTCTCTCCTGTTGTTGGCTCTCCCTAGCTAGTCCCTCATATACTGTTTGGTTAGTAGCCACAATAGTTGGCGTCATCCGTAGGGAACGTGCACGTAGCTACAGAAGAGAAGGCACTAGAAAGCGACGGCAACCAAGCAAAAGAGATGTATAGTGGCAGCGACCATCGAGTCCAGCACATGGCAGCCGGTGGTACCCCATGGCAATGACCATGATGCCCACACCAGTACGACCATCGACCGTGACACTCGTGTTGGTATGACCGTCAATCGCGATGTCAAGGAGTCAGCCTCTGAATAACACCAGCAATGTCAAGCCTCTCCAGGGGGATTCTACATAGAGCATGAGCTCGAAAGCCTTCGCCCCACCACCGGCTGCATTGACACCCATGACAACGCCACGGTCATGACTTCGGTTACATCTCTAAAGACACCGTGGCCAAGTCTTTGCTGACAAACATGACTACCCTGGTGTTGACACTTGGGGATGAAGCACCCACCTTTGACTTCTTCGAGGAGATTTCACATGGTCTCCATCAAGGACTTCTCACGGTCTCCGCCAGGCTCTACGTGGAGACTTCGCACAGTTTCTACCGAGGTCTTCGCATGATCTCCACGCGAAGACTTCACATGACCTCTGCAGGGCTTTGCAAGGTCTTCACCGAGCTCCACGCAGATGTCACCTCTGGTGAACTTCACCTGGTCATCGCAAGGTCTTCGTTGAGCTCTTCACAGATGTTGCCTTTGATGAACTTCGCCCAGTCTACGCAAAGTCTTCACCGTGCTCCGCGCGGATGTCGTCTCCAATGAGCTTCACCCGATCTTCGCAGGACTTTGCACTCTACACGAATGTCATCTTTGACGAACTTCGCTCGGTCTTTGCAAGGTCTTCGCCGAGCTCCACGCAGATGTCGTCTCTGACGATCTTCATCCGGTCTTTGCAAGGTCTTAGCCGAGCTCTGTGCGGATGTCATCTCCGATGAACTTTGTTCGATCTTCATGGGACTTCATACCCCGCATAGATGTCATCTCCGATGAGCTTCGCCTGGTCTTCATAGGAATTCACACTCCACGTAGATGTCGTCTCCGATGAACTTTTCCTAGTCTTCGCAGGACTTCACACTGTCTCCGCCGATGTCATAGACACTTTGTCCAACCACCACGCGGTTGAGAATTCGCTTGACCACCCTGTGGTCGAGACTTCACCCGACCTCCTCGGGGTCATAATTTTGTGAAAATTGCACAGTGGCCTCACACCTTGGTGTACTTTGCAGAGTATAATGCACCAAGAACTTAGTTGTCCTGGGCAACTCTATGGAGTATAAAAAATGCATGGTGGCCTTGCGCCCTAGCGTACTCTGTGGAGTATAAAGCGCTAGGAACTTAGCCATCACGGGCAACTCTACGGAGTATAAAAAATCGCACAGTGGCCTCGCACCCCGGTGTACTCTATAGAGTAGAAAGCACTGGGAACTTAGCCATCCTGGTCAACTCTATGGAGTATAAAAAATCGCACGGTGGCCTCGCACTTCGACGTACTCTGTGAAGTACAAAGCACCGGGAACTTAGCTGTCTTAGGCATCTCTATAGAGTATAGATAGTACTGCGGGATAGCTTGCTCAACCACGCGTGCATTGCCTATCCCACCAGGTAGTCCCTTCCACAGACCGTAACCCTAGTGAGTCGCACATTTCACGTGTCTCACCAGGTAGTTTGCCACACTACTTTGTCTAACTACCTCGTGATTGAGACTTTGTATGACCACCTAGCGGTCATAGACACTTTGTCTGATCGCTTCGCGGTTGAGACTTTGTCCGATCACCTCGTGGTCATAGACGATTCATCCGACCGCCTTCCAATCGAGACTTCCTCCGACCGTCTCGTGGTCGTAGACACTTCATTCGACCGCCTCACGGTCGTATATGCCTTGTCTGACCACCTTGTGGTCATTGACATTTTGTTCGACTGCCCCATGGTTTTGACTTCATCCAACCACATTGTGGTCATTGACATTTTGTCCGACAGCCCCGCAATCGTGACCTTGTCTGACCGCCCCACGGTGGTGAGTTCGTCCAACAACATCATGGTCATTGACATTTTGTGCGACCGCCCCATGGTCGTGACCTTGTCTGATTGCCCTGCGATATTTGTCTGACTACATCGTGGTCATTGACGTTTTGTCCGAACACCCCGCGGTCGTGACATTGTCTGACCGCCCCACAGTCATGACCTTGTCCGACTGCCTCATGGTCATTATTTCATCTAACCACATCATGGTCATATATGTTTCATCCGACCATATCGTGGTCATAGACACTTCGTTCAACCACCTCATGGTCATAGACATTTCTGATGCGTGCAAGGATTCATCTCGCCGATGACTTCATCGATGACAAGCCTATAGGGTGGGGGACAGGCCGCGCATGCAAGAATTCATCTCGCTGCCAACTTCAACGACACCAAGTTAGAAGGGTGGGGGACGGGCCACAAGCTCAAGGATTCTTCTCGCCACTGACTTCATTGACGCTAAGTTCAAACGGTAGGGACGGACCGCATGTGTTGCAGCTTTGTCTCGTCGTCGCTTTGTTGACACCTAGTCCGAAGGGTGGGGATGGGGCATGTGTATCATAGCTTCATCTCACTGATGCCTTCGTAGATCGTTAGTCTAAAGGGGGGACAGATCGCACTCACATGAGCCATTGTCTCATCGTCGCCTTCATCGACGTCTGGTCCGAAGGGTGGGGACGGGCCGCATGCGCTGTAGCTTCATCATGCTACCGCCATGATCGACCGCGAGTCAGAGGGGAGGGACAGACCACACATGCATGAGTCATCATCTCATTGTTGACTTTATCGATGCCAAGTTTGAAGGGTGCATGGGAAGGAGCGTGTCTCTACTGCCAACTTCAAGACTTTGTCTGACCATCTCACGGTCATGACCTTGTCCGACTACCCTGTGGTCATGACCTTGTCCGACCTTCCCACGGTCATTATTTTGTCCGACCACATCATGGTCGTATACATTTTGTCCGACTACATCGTGGTCATAGATGTTTCTTGTGCAGGCAAGGATTCATCTCACCGCCGACTTCATCGACGCCAAGTCCAAAGGGTAGGGGACAGGCCACTTGTGCAAGGATTCGTCTCACTGCCGACTTCATCAATGCCAAGTCCGAAAGGTGGGGATGGACTACACGTGCCCTAGCTTCATCTCGCCACTGCCTTCGTTGATGCCTAGTCCGAAGGGTGGGGATAGGATCATGTGTGCACGAGTCATCATCTTGTCACTGCGTTCATCGACGCCTAGTCCAAAGGGTGGGGATGTGCTGTGCACGCTGTAGCTTCGTCTCACCGCCGCCTTCATCAATCATGAGTCCAAAGGGGGCATGGATCACACGCGCATGGATTGCATGCAATGCTAGCCAATCAACAAGCAGGGGCGGCCAGCAAAAGCTCAAAACTAGCCAACTTCCTGAGGACAAGGCCATTAACATTCTCCTCAGCCAATGAGCCTTTGAAAGCCGAAGATTGGCTGCGAGATACAGAAAAGAAACTTTGTCTAGCACATTGCTTAGAAGAGGACAAGGTGGATTTTGCTACTCACCAACTAAAAGGTGCAACAGTAGCATGGTGGGAAATTTTCTGGTTGTCCGCAAAGAAGAAAGTTCTCAAGGTGAACCGAAAAGGAAGAGGAAGAAAATGAAGGAGATGAAGAAGAAGGTGAAGTAGAAACTCTAGCAACTAGGGCCCAACGGGAAGGCCCTCAGCAAGAGCAACAAGGAGAAGAAGAGGAGGATGAAGCAGAGGAGGAGGAAGAGGCGGCACCTACCAAATCTGCCATTTCCTAGCCTGAGTTCAAGACTGCCTTTCGCCAAAATTTTGTGCCTACTGGAATAATAAGGATGAAAAAGAATGAGTTCTGAACCCTGAAGTAAAGGAATATGACAGTGAATGGGTACCTCACTAGATTCAATCAGTTGGCTCGCTACGCCCAGGAGATGTAGCAAAGGAAGAAGAGAAGATTGATCATTTCCTTGAAGGGATGCATGAGGAAATGAGGGCATAGTTGATTCCGCATGACAACCTAACCTTTCACCACTTGGTTAACAAGGCGCTTGTCTATGAGAATGAAAGAAAACTCCTAGAAGCTAGCCTCAAGAAGAAATGGGCATCAAAAAGGCCCCAAGGCAGCTTTCAATCAAGGCCAGTGTATGAAGGCAACACTTCCTTCCGTCAGGGGACAACCTCAGCACCTAAATCGCTGGCTCCAACTCAGTGTTCTAGTGGAGGTGAAATTTAGTAGACCTTTTGGTCCTACAATCTCAAACCTTGGACATTATCCTAGGGATGGACTGGTTAGCCAAATATCAAGGAATGATAGACTATGCTAATAGAAAAGTAGTACTCAACTAAGTACCCTGGGCTAACAATAAAGGTTAGTGTAAAGCGCCCCTCCTTAAAGCAAGCGATCCATTACCTTGAAGGAATATCCTTGGAAGAAATGCCTATAGTCTAGGATTACCCTGAAGTCTTCCCAGAGGAACTACCTAGTATGCCACCCGACAGAGATATTGAATTTGTTATCAACCTAAAGCCAGGATCTATCCCAATTGCTAAGAGACCTTACAGAATGGAGTAGATGAGCTGAAAGAGTTGAAGTCACAGATTGAAGATCTCCAAGAAAAAGGATTTATTAGGTCTAGCTCATCCCCCTAGGGTACGCCAGTACTCTTTGTTAGAAACAAAGATGGCACTGCTAGACTATGTGTAGATTACCGAACCCTCAATGATGTGACCATTAAAAATAAGTATCCTCTGCCTAGGATAGATGACCTATTCGATTAGTTGTCAGGGGCAACTGTCTTTTCCAAGATAGACTTAAGATCAGGATACCACCAACTCAAGATCAAGGCGGAAGATATTCCAAAAACAACTTTTACCACTCGATATGGCCTGTTTGAGTATACTGTCATATTATTTGGATTAACCAATGCTCTAGCATACTTCATGAACTCGATGAATAAAGTGTTCATGAAATACATGGATAAATTCATGGTCGTATACATAGATGATATCTTAATCTACTCAAAACCATGGGGGAGCATGCAGAGCACTTGCGAGCAGTCCTAGAGATGCTCCGAGAGCATCAGTTGTACGCCAAATACAGCAAGTGTGATTTTTGGATGCAAGAGATTAGTTTTTTGGGACATATTGTATCCTCTGGAGGAGTAGCAGTTGACCCCTCCAAAGTAGATGCCGTGCTTGAATGGAAACAGCCAAACTCAGTCACAAAAGTGTGTAGTTTCCTCAGTTAAGTAGGATACTATCGACCTTCATAGAAGGTTTTTTCCAAGATATCCAAGCCAATGACCCATCTCCTTAAGAAGGAAAAGAAATATGAATGGACTGATGCCTGCAAAAAGAGTTTCCAAGAATTGAAGAAAAAGTTGACCTAAGCCCCTGTGTTGGGTTTGCCACACATACGAAAGGACTTTGTAGTATACTGCGATACTTCACACCAAGGTCTTGGCTGTGTGCTTATGCAGGACAGAAAGGTTGTAGCATATGCATCAAGAGAGCTCTGTCCCCATGAGGACATATACCCAACTCATGATTTGGAGCTAGCGTCCGTAGTACACGCTCTAAAAATTTGGTGGAACTACCTCATTAGGAATCATTGTGACATATATACAAACCATCAGAGTCTCAAGTATATCTTCATGCAAACAGACCTCAACCTCAGACAGACAAGATGGTTGGAATTAATCAAGGACAGACCTCAACCCCATCTTGCTTTCAACACTGCCTTTCACCCTCACACAGATGGGCAGACTGAGTAGATAAACCGGATCCTAGAGGACATGCTTCGGGCTTGTGCTCTACAATCCACTGCAGATTGGGAAAGATGCTTACCATATGTAGAATTCTCCCATAACAATAGTTATCAATCCAGTCTTAAGATGTCCCCATTTGAGGCTCTCTATGGCAAGAGGTGTAGGACTACCCTGAATTGGTCAGAAGTAGGAGAAAGATATATATTTGGGCCAGATATCCTCAAGCAAGCAAAAGAGAAATGCCAACTGATCAGAGATCATCTCCAAGCTGCTCAATCCAACAAAAGAGCTACACTGACAATCGCCACAGAGAGCTGTCCTTCAAGGTGGGAGATCATGTCTATCTCAAAGTGTCACCCCTTCGTGGAGTCTGAAGGTTCAAAGTGAAAGGCAAGCTTGCGCCCAGATATATAGGACCCTTCTTAATCACTGCAAAGTGTGGGGAAGTTGCATACATATTAGAACTACCTGCAAGCCTATCAGATGTGCACAATGTGTTTCATGTCTCTCAACTCAAGAAGTGCCTTAGAGACCCTAGAGAGTAAGTGCCAGTTGAGACCATCAAGCTTTAGAAGGAGCTAACCTATCCAGAATGCCCAGTCAAGATTTTTGACATAATGGAGAAGCAAGCCAGGAGCAAAACTATTGAATCACTCAGAGCAAGAAGCCACCTGGGAGCACGAGGAGTAGCTTAGATCAGACTAACCATTCTTGTTCCCAGAGTAGCTCGAATCTAGGGCTCAAGATTCTGTTTAAGGGGGGTAGGATCTGTAACATCCCATTTTCGGGTTTGTTACTTTATGCTATAACTTGATGTTATTTGCTAAAGCTTGTGTTTAAAATTCAAAAGTTTGAGTTAAATTTCAATTCCTAGCTTTCTATTTTGTTTATTTTCCCTTCCTCCTGCCAAAATTTTGAATTTTTCCCTTGTGGACTGGCCCCCTTTCTTTTTTGGCCTGACCGGCCCTCCTCTTTTCTTCCTCTGGCCAAGCCAGCCATTTCTTTCCTTTGGCCCAACTGGCCCAGTCGGCCCAACGCTCTTCCTTCCCCTTTCTCCTTTTCTCCCCTTCCTTGTTCTCCTCCCGAGTAGCGCTGCATCGCCGTAGCTAGTTTCGCCTCTTCTCCCCTATACTGGCCTTCCCTGTGGCAGCTCCGGTGTTAACTGTACCTCCCCAAGCCAGGCCTAGATCCCCTCCTCGCCCGCCAGCTCTTTCGCGCATCACTCCATCGCTCGCCGCCACAGTTGCCATTGAAACTACCTCTATTTTACACATCACGTCAAGCTAGATGCGGGCATTGATGATGGCATTAAAGCCACCCTGCACCTGCTTTACCTGCGCTGACATTGCGTCACCCTCTCACAAGCCCAGCCCCGTGGCACCGCTGCCACACAGCCGTACATGGGCGACCGCGCACTTCGCCAGCTGACCCCTTGCTCGAGTGCATTCACACCTCAGAGAGCCGCTGCGTGCACCCTACACCCCTCCGCCCTAGCCTGCACCGGCCTTGCCCCTATCCCTCTCTCCACTCGAGTTTCGAACAGTGGCTCCACTACCGCGCTCCATGAATCGCCCAATGCTCTCCACTCCCTCTTCCCCGGCTATAAAAGCTTGCCCAACAGCCGGACGCTCCTCACCCATTTCCCGCTCTAGCTCCTGAACTAAAAAAATCACCGCTGCTGAAATCTCCTTCAGCCGTCGCCATCGCCAGCCCTCTTGGGAGCACCACTACAGCACTTGTTGCTATCGGAGAAGAACACTTTGTTTGGAGATTTTTGGGGGCAAGTTTTTAAAAGACGACATTCACCCCCCTCTGTCGCCATTTCGGTCCAACAATTGGTATCAAAGCCGGTTAGCTCTTCTCAATAGATCTTAACCGGTCTCTAGAGCCATGGCGATGGACAAGTACTCGACCAAGCCTCCCGTCCTTGATGGCATCGATTACCCCTTCTAGAAGAGCCGAATGGAGACATACATCCAGGCTCAGGGGTATGCCATCTGGTGTAAGGTCAAGGTCCGGTTTGTTGTTCCTGCCGATGAGAACATCAACGCCGGGAATATGGCTGATGTTGAGGCAAACGCTAAGGCAAGGAACATCATAATTCAGGGCTTGAGTCGTAGCGAGTTTGACCGCATATCTCATCTTTCGTCCGCCTTCGATATTTGGGAGACCCTCGATGCTTACCATGAGGGCACCACCCAAATAAAGATGGTGCGACAGGACCAGTTCAAGTGAGATTACAACAAGTTTGAAATGCTCGCTGGCGAGTCCCTCGATGAGTGTTTTGCGCGTTTTCACAAGATTCTGAGCAACCTCCAAGCGGTCGGTCTCACATACCCCGACTCAGATAACGCTCGACAGATGCTCGCTGCACTCGACCTTCGTGTTTGGGAGATGAAGGTGACTACCATCAAGGACACCACGGACCTTTCGACTTTGACTCTTGATGCGCTGTACTCGCGCCTCAAGACTCACGAGATTGACATTGTCTCTCACAAGTCGAAGTCACAGTCGATGGCTCTAGTCACCGATCCCAGTTCAGCTTCTGGTCTTTCTTCTGATTCGCTGTGTGGATTCTCCCTTGCTGCTCTCTGTGACATAACTGATGATCAGTTAGAGCAGCTTGCGGATGAGTAGTTAGCCCTCCTAGCTCGGAGATTCTCCCGTGCATACAAGAGGAGGAGAGATGGAAAGAGAGGAGGACCCGTGATTTGCTTCGAGTGTGGTGGCCCCAACCACATTCGAGCAAACTGCCCCAAGCTGGGGAAGGGCAAAGATGACTACGGCGGTTCGGGCAAGAACGATTACATCGACAAGAACCGCAACAAGAAGCCCTTAGCTCCCGCACAAGGCAAGAAGAAGTTCCGCGACCTTGGCAAAGCCAATAAGCTCTTCCACCGCGTCCTCACCGCCTTCGACGACCTCGATCTCAGCGAGGTGGAGGGGTGGAGCGACGACGATGGAATGGACGAGCAAGAACCCAAGGGCGGCGACGACTTCTCCGGCATGTGCTTCATGGCCCTTGTGGGCGAACTGAGCGACAGCGAGCTGTACTCTGACTCCGATGAGGTATCCCCCACCTATGACCAGCTTAATGATGCCTTTCTTAAGCTAGGTAGATTCCATGCTAGATCTAGAGCTAGGTGTAGCGAGTTGGAGAAGGAAGTAGATAGATTATCACGGGAGCTTACTTCACTTACATCTGCTTCCTCCCATGATGATTGTGATACATGCTGTGCTCTGTTGGGTGACATGGAGAAACTAAGGACCTCACATGATAGTCTGTCCTCTGAACTTGATATTGTTAAGATGGAGAATATTAGTCTCTTGGCTGAGCTTGAGATGAGTAGGGTAGTTCCTATTTCATCTACTACTGTTGAGACTAGTGCATGCACCTCATGTGAGGATAAGGACAACGCTTTTAGAGGTCTTTATACCATGTTGCTCGATCTGCCCGAGACTTGTGAAAACTGCAATAATTTGAAGATGAACCTAAAATGGGCAGATCATAAAATTGCTGAGTTACAAGCATTTCTTCTTGAGCCTATTGCTTCTTGTGTGAATTGTCCCAAGCTTACTGCTGAGCTTGAAGCTGTCTCCAAATAGTTTCAAGAAGTAGTTGATGACAACAATAGATTGGCTCAAAATGCTTCTAAGGACCCTGTTAGCTCACCATGCATTAATTGTAACAAACTAAAATATGACTTGATTGCATTGGATGAAAAATGTGTGAAGCTAACTAAGGACCTACTAGAGAAGCCACCTTCTACTTGTAATGTGTGTGCTGTTGAGGGGGAGAAGCCCAAGGGTAAGGTTGAGATGCTTAGCGACATGAACCAAACTGCTAGTAGTAGGACTGTCCCTTCCGAGTCGGTTGTGCGTGCACAAGCCATTCACTCTTCTGCTATTGGTTCTTCTTCTGCTCCCTTACCTTCTGCTACTCCTTCTTCCCCCTGCTCTTCTTGCACCTCTCTCTTTTGGGAGTGTCAGTATCTTATGAACACTCTCGAGAGGTTTGTAGGCGGCAAGAAGAAGTTTAATCTTATTCTAGACCAATCCAAGATTTGCAGATTTAATCAAGGTCTAGGATACGATTTCTATGAGGACATGAGAAAGCATCCACCTGCCGTGCTCAGACCCATAGCACCAGGTGTGATCGAGACTGAGCCCAAGACTGAGAAAGTCCAATTTAAGTCAGCGGGCTTTGTCCAAGAGATTTCTGACAGCAAGGTGAGTACATCTGCTGCTTTGGCCTCTCAGAAGGCGAAGCCTTACCGTGTTACTTCTACCTCTCAGAAGATGAAGTACCACTGCACCTTCTGTCAGAAGGATGGACATCTGATCGATCGATGCTTCAGGCGCGCCAAGATCGCGCGAAGAGACCGTGCTGAGGCTCTTAGGCGTATTCAGGGTCAACCCCAGACCTTGAGTGCCCCTAAGACCCACACGAGGTCTAGGTTTGTTTCAGCTGATGGGTTTGGGCAGCATCGAGGACTTGGTTTTTCCAAGTTTTCTGGTTTTCGTCCTCATGCTCCCCTTGGTCATGACTTCCGCCATTCTGAGGGTAGATCTTGTTTTCCCCGTCGAGATGACTACCTGCAGCGTGTTCAGCATGTTGCCGGTACTCCGACTTGCTCGCCCATAGCAGTCGGACCCAGCAACAGCTTCAGGTCTACACGTAGACCTTTTGCTCCTTTGAGCAACAGAGAGCATAGGGTAGATAGAGGTCAGTCATGTTTGACTACTTTATCTGCTCGACGTGTTACTCAGTATTGGGTGCCAAAATCACTCTTGATTTACCCCAGTATTGGGACTTTAATCTCTTGTTGACTCAGGTTCACCGGGCAGGGAAGGGAAAGGTTTGGCTCGTAGACTCCGGGTGTTCACGACACATGACCGGAGACTCCCGTTGGTTTTCTTCCCTTGCCCGTGCTCCAGGTGATGAGACGATCACCTTCTGAGATGCTTCATCTGGGTGCGCCATTGCCAAAGGTACAGTGCGCGTTAATGATTCTTTCATTCTGAAAGATGTTGCTTTGGTTAGTAAGCTGCAGTATAATTTGCTTTCTGTTTCTCAGCTTACCGATGACGGTTTCGAGGTGAGCTTTAAGAAAAATAATTGCAAAATTCTTGATTCTTCGGGTAGTCTGGTTTGCGGGATTTCTCGTTTTGGGAGGATCTTTCGTGCTGATTTTTCTGAGTCTTCTGGTGATCCTCTCAGGTGTTTAGTTGCTTCTGAGCCCCGCGACCTTTCTTTCTGGCATAGGAGACTTGGTCATACTGGATTTGACCATTTGACCCGAGTTAGCGGCCATGACCTCATTCGTGGTTTACGAAACTCAAGATAGTCAAAGATCTAGTTTGTGCTCCTTGCCGGCACGGCAAGATGGTTGCCGCTTCCCATCGTCCGGTCACAGTTACTGTGACCGATGCACCAGGACAGCTGCTCCATATGGATAAAGTTGGACCAGCTCGAGTGTAGTCAGCAGGAGGGAAGTGGTATGTCCAAGTCGTGGTCGATAACTTCTCGAGGTACTCTTGGGTGTTTTTCTTAGCCTCGAAGGATGAGATGTTTACACATTTCTGAGGTCTTTTCGGTAGGCTTTCTGTTGAGCTCCCAGATGCCTTATGAGCGATCTGCAGTGATAATGGCACGGAGTTCAAAAATTCCTACTTTGAAAGGTTCTATGATGAGAGAGGTGTAGAGCATCAGTTGTCTTCTCCGCACGTCCCACAGCAAAATAGCGTAGTGGAGAGGAAGAACCGTACCCTGGTCGAGATGGCCAGGACGATACTCGATGAGTACTCTACACTGCGGAAATTTTGGGCTGAGGCTATAGCTACCGCGTGCCATGTTTCAAATCGAGTTTTTCTTCGAGCACACTTGCACCACACTTCTTATGAGTTGAGATACGGGCGAAAGCCCAGCGTCTCTCATTTTCGTGTGTTTGGTTGCAAGTGCTTTATTCTGAAGTCCGGGAACCTAGACAAGTTCGAGTCACGTTCTTGTGATGGGATCTTTCTAGGTTACTCGACTTCTTCGTGGGCTTATCGGGTTTGGAACTGCGAGTCTAGTAAGATGGTAGAGACCTGTGAGGTGACCTTCGACGAGGCCAGTCCAGGGACTAGGCCCGATATCTCAGGTTCTTTAGAGCAGTCCGAGCCCATCTTTGTGGATGATGAGGACGATGGAGATGAGGGTTGTCTACCCGATCCAGTCCCTCATCCACCCCTTGAGGTGCCTTCTTTCACTGCACCTTGAGGCGATCAGCCCATGCCCTCTGCTTCTTCTGGAGCTAGTGGCTTTGTTACTACCTCGTCAGCTCACGAGGTAGAGGCCACTTCTTCTTCTCATCCAGGACCTCCTCGACATATCCAAAAAGATCATCCTTCTGAGCAGATTATTGGAGACCTCTTTGAGCGAGTCACTCGTTCGAAGTCTGGCATGTCACATTTCTATCTCCATTCTGCCTTCGTTGCCACCTTTGAGCCCAAGGATGTTTGTCATGCCCTTTCAGACGAGTCTTGGGTCAATGCCATGCATGAGGAGCTTGAGAATTTCGAGAGAAACAAGGTCTGGTCGCTTGTTGAGCCCCCTCGAGGTCACAATGTTATTGGGACTAAGTGGGTGTTCAAGAACAAGCAGAGTGAGGATGGGGTGGTTGTTCAGAACAAGGCTAGACTGGTAGCTCAGGGCTTCTCCCAGGTTGAGGGTCCAGATTTTGAGGAGACCTTTGCCCCTGTAGCTAGACTTGAGGCCATTACAATCCTGCTTGCCTTTGCAGCTTCTAAGGGTTTCAAGCTTTACCAGATGGATGTCAAGAGTGCCTTCCTCAATGGCTTCATTGAGGAAGAAGTCTATGTGAGACAGCCTCCAGGTTTCGAGAACCCCAAATACCCAAACCATGTCTACAAGCTTTCCAAAGCCTTGTATGGACTTAAGTAGGCCCCTAGAGCTTGGTATGAGAGGCTTATGTCCTATCTGTTGAGTCATGGGTTTGAGATGGGTAAAGTAGACAAGACTTTGTTCATTCTCCGGCATGGCACTGATCTTCTCCTCGTCCAAATTTATGTGGACGACATCATCTTTGGCGGCTCTTCACATGCTCTCGTTTCCCAGTTTTCCGATGTCATGAGCTCGAAGTTTGAGATGAGCATGATGGGCGAGTTGAGTTTCTTCCTTATCTTCCAAATTAAGCAGACTCAAAAGGGTACCTTCTTGCATCAGGGCAACTACACTCGAGACCTCCTGAAGCGCTTTGATATGAGTGATGGTAAGTCAATGTCCACTCCTATGGCTACCTCAGTTTCACTCGACCCAGATGAGGACGGTGAGCCAGTTGATCAGAAGGAGTATCGTAGCATGATAGGCTCTCTCTTGTACCTCACTGCCTCGAGACCGGACATACACTTTGCTGTGTGTCTATGTGCTCGCTTTTAGGCTTCTCCTCGCGTATCTCACCACTAGGCGGTGAAGCGCATTCTTCGGTACCTTCGAGCTACCATTGACTATGGTATCTGGTACTCTTCCTCGTCCTGTCTTTCCTTGAGAGCCTATTCGGATGCAGACTTTGGCGGTTGTAGGATAGATAGGAAGAGCACTTCTGGCACCTGCCAGTTCATTGGCACTTCTCTTGTTTCCTGGTCTTCGAGGAAGTAGTCCGGTGTTGCACAGTCCACCGCAGAGGTAGAGTACGTTGCTGCCGCCAGTTGCTGCAGTCAGGTACTTTGGATGGTCTCGACCCTGCGGGACTTTGGGTTGGTTATCGACAGTGTTCCACCCTTTTGTGATAACACTTCTGCGATTAACATTGCTAAGAACCCATTGCAGCATTCTCGGACCAAGCATATCGATATTCGTTATCACTTCCTTAGAGACCATGTAGAGAAGGATGACATCGTGCTCCAGTTTGTGGAGAGTGACCACTAGTTGGCTGATATCTTCACCAAGCCTTTGGATAGCTCTAGGTTTTCAGCTCTGCGGGGAGAGCTTGGGGTGGTTTGTCCTTATGGACTGTTGTGAGGGGGAGCTTTGTGATGTACTGCTTTACTATATTGATTATGCTCTTGCTCCTTTCTGTTGCATTGCATTCGGGGTGCATTGGGTTTAGTCCTTCTAGCATAGATTAGAGTGTTTCTCCTGTCTAGCCGTTTAGACTTCTTACTCTTATCTTATGATTCTAGGATGCTGCCTATTAGCTGTTTCTCTTCTCACTATGTTGAGCTCACTCACTGCTTATAGGTTCTAGCGAGGGTCGGGCCACCCTCGGGTAGACAGGGTACGTGTTTGCTCCTTAGTGTGTTAGGTGGGCAGTTGATAGTCTTAGAGTCATATGGGGTAGATGAGAGTCAGTCTAAGCCATAGTTTCCTCCATATCTTATCTATGCTTTAAGGACTGCCCTTTCGATTTTTTTTGCCAGCTTCTCGTATTTACTGTTTTGGTTCAGGGAGAGTTCATTTGGGAGCTTCTAGAGCTTAATATTGACATAACTCAAGCTGAACTAAAAGTTGCATCACATGTTGAGGGGGAGTAGATTCTCTTGCATTTCAGCATTTCGCATTGTAATATAACTGCATGGAGCCTTGATTATTATCCGTTTATGACATGTTTACAATGCTTTACACCTTGCCATGACTTGTGCTTATTTGCTAGATTTATCATGACTTCATATGTATAGACTAGCTTTTGCCATGATAAGTTAATTAAAATTGCTCAACCTGAATTAAAACTTGTCATGCTAGCATTTGAGTCTAGTCTGTCTTTAGTTATCCTTGTATGATTCTTGCCATGTCAAATAGGCTGAGTTGAGTCTTGAATCTTTGTTGAGGTTTAGATTGAGCTATTTTAAGTCTTTTGATGCAGCATGAGTTAGTACAACATGTTTAAAAAGCAAAAAAGATCTCTTGTGTGCGAAAAAACTGATCTCACCAATTCTTTCTCATGAGACGGCTTGCCATTGCACTAGGCATGAACTCAGGGGGAGTTTTGAATGACCAAGACTATCTTCTTAAGCTTCGTGCTTGGAGTGGTCGCATAATGCTTGAGATCTAGCACATGATAAAAAAATATTGGTTGGAAACGACCATAAGTTTCAAAAGAAAATATGTCATTTGTGCTCAATTTGCTTAAGCTACAAAAAGAATCAAGTACTTGAACCAATGTTTCATTCTTGAGCATATAGCACTCTTTTTGGACTCAATACTAGCTTCTTGGTTCCGCTTAGCTTCTTGACATGGCCTGCATCATCCTTGGATATCTCTAGCTAGACTTAGCTTATTGATGACTTGACATGCTCACAAAATGCACTACATTTCAGATCGTCATCTATGTGTTCTAGCTGAGTTATACATATCTTGTCATGATCTAGATAACCTTTTATTGAGTTAGGACTTGGTGTAATACATTATGGTCATTTTGGATAATTCTCATGGCTCCAAATGCTTAGAATAAATCAACTTCAGCCATTTCATCCAGTACCATGTCATATTCTCTCTTTTGCATCCTTGATGTGTTTATTGCCAAAAGGGGGAGAATAGTGGTAGAAAAAGCCATTTTTGGGAGCTTTGAGGATAACTTGCTCTTTCTTGTGCTCCTTGTGTCGACATGGTCATTAGCTTCATTTCCTTCCTTTGGACCATGTTTGACTTCTTTCTTGCATTTCAAACTCAACTTTGTGCTTTTTCGGGGTTTGTCAATATATTCATCAAGGGGGAGATTGAGATACTATGTGGAGGTCATCCCATGTGTGTGATGAGTAATTGACATCGGTTTAGGAAAGTCGAGTTTGATTTGGTTGGTTCGGTCCTTGACATTGCGTGGTGCAATTGGGCTCGGTCGGACTTGGTCAAACCTGGTCAAAATGGTGAGGATGCATATTATGTCGACTTGTCAGGTTTGGGCTATTTCATTAATGCATTTATGCTTTCATGTATTGAGCGGTGCTATTTGATGTGTTTCTTGTCTGTGATGGCTGCTGGACGTCGAGGCAGAGTCGTGGTGAGACACGAGCGGACCAGACTAGACACGGGCGGTGTCGAGGTCAGAACGGTCGAGATGTGTCGAAGACGGCGGAGAGGCTTGGATGACAAGGAGCGCGGAAGCTTCCTAGAAGGTGCAGGAGGGGCGAAATGGTAATTTCGCGAGGCTGCACAAGCGGGAGCGGGCTCTGTTCTGGTTTAGCGGCGTAACGGGGTGGAGACCCGTTAGCCAAGGGCTATATAAAGGAGGGAGTGGCTGCATGCCCCCTTATGGACTTGGGAGAGAATTAGGGTTTTGTGAGTCAAAAGAGGCTTTGGAAGGTGGTTTTACCTTTGAGCTTTAGTGGTTGAAGAGTTGGTGTATACAGCAGGGTATGTTCCCTTCGTAGCATCTTCTCCCTCTGTGTGTTCCTTCAAGAAAGGATGTAGTGTGTTTTCTTGAGATTGGAGAGGGTGAGGAGAGGGATTGAGTAGAGAATCCATGTAATCAACTCTTGTTCTAATGTCCATGCGTATGGGGGACTCCTCTATAATCCTCTTTAGTCTTCGAATGGAAATCTGGAGTTTATTTCTCCTGTTCGTGCTCTCTGTTCTTCATTGCTCCTTTTGGGTGATTTCTTGATTTTCTGATTTTTGAGTTGTTTCTTGCTGGGAAGGCCCAAAATGGGTTGCTCTATGATGGGATTACATTTCTAGACCCTTTGGTCAGCAGGTTCCAAGAGCAAATCAAGTTTATTTCAGTTTTAACATTTTGGGTTTTCTCCGCTCTTGAGGTCATTCTAGGGTTTTGATGCCTTTCTTGATTCCCCTCATGAGATGGCCTGATTCTTGACATGTGAAGTCCAGAGGTTATTAAATACCTATCCTCAAAGTCTCATGGCCAAAGGATCAAAGATTGATGAGTATTTTGGATTTTGGTGGTGCACTCTGTAGTTTTTCAGATTTTGGGCAAAATCTCAAATTCATGCTCAAATGATGAAATTCTGTGAACCAAGTGTGCTTGATGTTATTTAGGATAAGTTTGTGTCCTGTTGGCCAAGAGTTCACAGTAGGAATTCATCAACCTTGTTGAAATCATCAAGTTTGGGCATTTCAGGGTTTGTCAGTTTTCTCTCGGGTTCTTGCTGCACAGGTTCAGGTGTTATCGATCTGACCGGCTCCACCCTTGCGGTCTAACCGCTCGTACCAAGGAGGTCTGACCGGCCTTCACTAACCGGTCTGACCGGCGGCTAACAGGCGGTCTGACCGCCCAGCCCATTGCGGTCAGACCGCCCCTGGGGATTTTTGCTGCAGATTCTATTTGGCTTGATTTTTCCCTCTTGTTCTTCTCTGTGTTTTTATCCCTGGTCCAGTGAGTCTCTCTTTCTTCACAGCACTTGTTGCTATCGGAGAAGAACACTTTGTTTGGAGATTTTTGGGGGCAAGTTTTTAAAAGACGACATTCACCCCCCTCTGTCGCCATTTCGGTCCAACAATTGGTATCAGAGCCGGTTAGCTCTTCTCAATAGATCTTAACCGGTCTCTAGAGCCATGGCGATGGACAAGTACTCGACCAAGCCTCCCGTCCTTGATGGCATCGATTACCCCTTCTAGAAGAGCTGAATGGAGACATACATCCAGGCTCAGGGGTATGCCATCTGGCGTAAGGTCAAGGTCCGGTTTGTTGTTCCTGCCGATGAGAACATCAACACCGGGAATATGGCTAATGTTGAGGCAAACGCTAAGGCAAGGAACATCATAATCCAGGGCTTGAGTCGTAGCGAGTTTGACCGCATATCTCATCTTTCGTCCGCTTTCGATATTTGGGAGACCCTCGATGCTTACCATGAGGGCACCACCCAAATAAAGACGGTGCGATAGGACCAGTTCAAGTGAGATTACAACAAGTTTGAAATGCTCGCTGGCGAGTCCCTCAATGAGTGTTTTGCACGTTTTCACAAGATTCTGAGCAACCTCTGGGCGGTCGGTCTCACATACCCCGACTCGGATAACGCTCGACAGATGCTCGCTGCACTCGACCTTCGTGTTTGGGAGATGAAGGTGACTACCATCAAGGACACGACGGGCCTTTCGACTTTGACTCTTGATGCGCTGTACTCACGCCTCAAGACTCACGAGATTGACATTGTCTCTCGCAAGTCGAAGTCACAATCGATGGCTCTAGTCACCGATCCCAGTTCAGCTTCTGGTCTTTCTTCTGATTCGCTGTGTGGATTCTCCCTTGCTTCTCTCTGTGACATAATTGATGATCAGTTAGAGCAGCTTGCGGATGAGCAGTTAGCTCTCCTAGCTCGGAGATTCTCCCATGCTTACAAGAGGAGGAGAGACGGAAAAAGAGGAGGACCCGTGATTTGCTTCGAGTGTGGTGGCCCCAACCACATTCGGGCAAACTGCCCCAAGCTGGGGAAGGGCAAAGATGACTACGGCGGTTCGGGCAAGAACGATTACATCGACAAGAACCGCAACAAGAAGCCCTCAGCTCCCGCACAAGGCAAGAAGAAGTTCCGCGATCTTGGCAAAGCCAAGAAGCTCTTCCACCGCGTCCTCACCGCCTTCGACGACCTCGATCTCGGCGAGGTGGAGGGGTGGAGCGACGATGATGGAACGGACGAGCAAGAACCCAAGGGCGGCGACGACTTCTCCGGCATGTGCTTCATGGCCCTTGAGGGCGAACTGAGCGACAGCGAGCTGTACTCTAACTCCGATGAGGTATCCCCCACCTATGACCAGCTTAATGATGCCTTTCTTAAGCTAGGTAGATTCCATACTAGATCAAGAGCTAGGTGTAACAAGTTGGAGAAGGAAGTAGATAGATTATCACGGGAGCTTACTTCACTTACATCTGCTTCCTCCCATGATGATTGTGATACATGCTGTGCTCTGTTGGGTGACATGGAGAAACTAAGGACCTCACATGATAGTTTGTCCTCTGAACTTGATATTGTTAAGATGGAGAATATTAGTCTCTTGGCTGAGATTGAGATGAGTAGGGTAGTTCCTATTTCATCTACTACTGTTGAGACTAGTGCATGCACCTCATGTGAGGATAAGGACAACGCTTTTAGAGGTCTTTATACCATGTTGCTCGATCTGCCCGAGACTTGTGAAAACTGCAATAATTTGAAGATGAACCTAAAACGGGCAGATCATAAAATTGCTGAGTTACAAGCTTTTCTTCTTGAGCCTATTGCTTCTTGTGTGAATTGTCCCAAGCTTACTACTGAGCTTGAAGCTGTCTCCAAACAGTTTCAAGAAGTAGTTGATGACAACAATAGATTGGCTCAAAATGCTTCTAAAGTAAAACCGTTTGTGATGCTTAATTTTCACAGATAGTTCTAAAGTTAAACCGCCTATAATAGTACCTTATTACAGACAGTTGTAATTAAGAACCATCTGCGATGTTAAATATCACAGACAGTTCTAGATAAGAATTGTCTATGATTATTCCTCTATATATATTGTGCTCTAGGGTTTGCCCCCACTGTACTAACGCTACTCCCCTAGCCCCCACTCTAACACCGCCGCCTCCCCCGAGCCCGTCGCTGCTCCCCTGACTCCGGCGGCCCTTCTCCCCCGTGCCCAGAGCTCTCCTCCTCCCCTAAGCATGTTGCCTCCCCTGAGCCCGTCATTGCCTCCCTCGACTCTGGCGGCCCTTCTTCCCCACCCCTGGCTCGCTCCTCCTCTCCTGAGCACACCGCCTGCCCCAAACCCGAAGCCGTCTCCCCAAGCCCGTTGTTACCTCCCATGACTCCGACGGCCCTCCTCTCCCACATACGGCGCCCTCCTCCTCCCCTGAGCACACCGCATTCCCTAAGCCCGATGCCACCTCCTCCCCCAAGCCCAGCGCCCCTCCTCCCCAAATTCACCGCTGAGCATGCCTCCTCCTCACATTTGTGCCAGGTACCTTTCTTTATCTATTCAATTCATCTTTCAAGGGTATGGTCTGGTAGATAGATGTTCTATATATTCATGTGTAAATGCAGTGTATTGTTGGTGTGCATTGTATCAAACGACTCCCTATCCTACTAGGAATTACTGATGAAGTAGTGATTGGGAGAATGGCATGGATGCCACTAGGGTTTGGTTGATCATCTGCATTTGAGCTTCAATTTAGAACTTGTTATGCAACATGGATGACCTATTTTTCCTAATAATTCTGTTTAGTTGGCACATTCATTTTTGAAACAAATTTCAAATTCTCCAAATGATACAGTCAACTCAATTCTGCTTACATATTAATTAATTGTTGTTTCAAAATGCTGAAAATTGGCCCTACATAATCTTGATTTACCATTAAATTAGGCTTCATCACTTCTATTATCTTTTTAAGTTGCCATCTACTCATTCTTTGTCATCATCGCCGAATGCATGTGATGCACCATCCTCTAGAAAATCCAAGCGCCATGGAAGAGGACTATCGAAAAGGCCCGAGTGCTGATTTACCATCACGGATGTTGAGGACTATCCGAGGTTTTACAAAAGTGAATGTGGACAGTGTTCATGCCAATTTCGAGGTCGTCCCGCTGTAGATGCCCCCAACGATGAAAGCCATTGGAACATTCATCCAGTGGCCCAAGAGAGACATCTGCCTAGGGGATCCTACACCGATGCCAAGTCCACAGGAGCTATCTACAACAGTGCCAAGTCCATGGAAGCCGTCTACACTGGAGCTGCCTGAACCGACGTGACAAGGGTGTGATGCATCTACATCTCTCGCCTGGTCAACTACCATGAAGTTGACCTCTAACAACCGAGGCGGCAAGGGCAAACCAAAAAAGACTGATGATAACCCCTACTTGCCGTTGGTCCAAAAATTCAAGCTAGGCAAGCCATTGCTTGTCCCGATAGAGCACCTCCAAACCCTAGAACTGACTTGCCAGATATTGCATGTATGGTATATGGAACAGGCCAACAAGTTAGAGAGACAACGGTGCTCGGGTGTCAACATCAAGTTTAGGCCGCATCATCTTCAGCACGATATTCATGACTGTGTCTTCACGGTGATCTTCGATAACTTGTTCTTTCTCTTCAAACTCGACGTCTCACTTATTCGGTGCTGAACATTGTAAGTGTGTATAACAATCATGGTCTACGTTCGTATAATACCGAAATGTCATATATAACTCATTGCTTATATATATGGTGACTGAAACCAGATTAACAAAATCTCTTATAGGTTTCCTCGACTCACAGTTGGTCTCCATGGATACCATGAACAAGAATGCACCTTTCATCGAGAATTATATGGCGAAGGCATTCGTGGCTCAACACAGCAAGGAATTCATACTTATGTCCTATAACCAGGGGTAAGTGCTGCACTAATGGCTATACTTATTAATTTGTACTTTATAAGCAACACAAACTTAGATTTAGTGAACAAGACGACATACCTGTGTAGGTTCCACTAGATTCTAATTGTAGTTATACAAAAATAGAACAGGATAATATACCTTGATTCCCTACAGATGGTCAAAACCAACTTCATAGTTGTCCAACAATTAATCGACAGGTAAAACATATTTCCTCAATAAATAACTCTATTGAGGTCTTTTCTTCCTTCACAATGACTAAAGCTAACTTTTTTGAATTACGTAGGTCATTTGCCTCATACATTGCTACTGTACGGAAATCCAAGGGAGGGATCAACACCCTACGACACAATCTAGATTTTTGGGTATTTGCTAGTCCATATTAATCCTATATATAACACTTCATAGTAATGCCTCTCGAACTAACAAATTCTATTTTTGCAGTGCCACCAGCAGCCGCCGGGCAACATCTGTGGATTCTATGTTTGCCACAACATAGAACTACTCCTCGGTTCCTCGAAGACGTACCAATGATCCTCAGGTTTATCAATCTTGCAATAATTATTTCATACTTATCAATTTATATGTATGCACGACATTGATCTTCCTACCGACAGGTTGCGTCCATCGGTAGAACTGTGTTGGAACAGGCTGAGCTCCAACCAATTCGATGATAGTGTGTGTACTTCTTGATGTCTCAGGTCATAAATAAAGATGGGGAGTTTCATAGTGTAGAATAAATTTAATTGGGATAAGATTGAGCTTAATTGTACATTTGTGTATTTGTTCATAGATGGTTAATTTATTTTATTTCAGTTAATTGATTTGTGAAATAGATATTCTTGTGTTTCTACTTGTTTCAGAGGGCATGACTAATATTTCCTAAGGCTAGCCAACAAACAAAAATAGATTTAGGAATGCAAAAGAATATCACTGACGGTTATTAACTTATAACGATCTATAATAGTTGACTATCACAGACGATTTGTAGTAGAAACTGTTTGTGATATCTCATGAATCACAGACAGTTTCAACTACAAACCGTCTGTGATATTAAATGGTTTCTACTACAAGCTATCTACGATAGTCAACTATCATAGATGGTTATGAATTAATAACCATCTGTGATAGTATGTATCATAGACGGTTCGAAAACCGTCAGTGATGACTTCATATTATTACTGACCTATAAACTTAGACGGCTCACGAAACTGATTGTGATGATATTTTTAAACCGTTCGTGATGACTTTTTCTATAGTAATGTATGCGAAATAAACCAAATGGTCATAGTTGATCGAGCCGAGTAGCTAGCTCGATCGCCACTAGTATATATAAGCAGGCAGAACCGTACGCATGCACGTCGATCGATCGGCGCATGCATGCGCGTGTACAGACCCATGGCGAAATTTTTACCGGTGATCCATGCATGTAGGTATGTGTGTACGGTCCATATGTCGGAGCTATCGATTGATGCGCGGCCGGCTGGGCTGTCCATGCACGCATCCATCCATCTGCCCATCCGTTTTGACGGCGAGGTCGTCGCGCGGCGCGCACGTACCATCTGCCTCGTGCTTTTGGCACCGCGCGCATTGCAAACTGTTGCAAGATTACAAGATATGATCCGCCAACCATCGGCGTATATATCGATCCATATCTGTCTAGCTAGCGGATCAGATCGACCCTGTCTCGCTGAGACATCGACCGATCGATCGATCGACATGTTATGGTTCAGATGTCCTTGTTGCAACCACATATATACGCCAGCGCATGCCTGTACGAATTATTCCACGTTAACTAATTCCATTGATTAGGTAATATTATTTTATCAGCTTCAGCCGTAGCTCTCGATCGGGAGCTCGGTGGTCCGTGGGAATTGTTGACGGGTCGAGTTAATTAGGTTTGAGAAAACAAGCAAGGAAAGTAGAGGATTGCACCACACACACAGATGACATTTCATTCATGCATATAAGTAGTGAGTACAACAGAATACAACTGATTTGGTTAGGAGGAATTACATGCTAAATATGTGCACTATGGTTAAGGAGTCAATCACGTTGCATGCTCCTGTACACTATGGTTAAGGAAGGAATCAATCACATTGCGTGCACTTGTACACATATACATTGTACATACACGTATATAATCCCCCTCAATCGAAGCGTGGGGCTGAGCAACTCAGACTAGATCGAACACCAAGAGAGGCTTTCTCACGAACAAAGTAGATATCTATCTCAATATGTTTGGTTCGACGATGTTGGACCGGATTTGATGACATATATACTGCACTGACGTTGTCGCAGAAGACAGTTGTGGCCGCAGAAAGAGGTTGATGAAGTTCCTATAGGAGTTGGTGAACCCAACAACTCTCAGCAACAACATGAGGAACAGCTCTATATTCAGCCTCAGCACTGGAATGGAAGACAGTCGTCTGACGCTTGGAAGACCAAGAAATGAGATTATCGCCGAGGTAGATGCAATATCCAGATGTGGAGCGAGGAGAGTCAATGCAGCCAGCCCAATCAGCATCAGAATATGTAGTTAGAGTAGTTGCACTGTTGATATGGATGTGCAAACCATAGTCCAATGTGCCTTTCACGTACCAGAGGATTCACTTGACAAGAGCGAGATGAGGATCAGCGCGGGTCATGCATGTGAAAGCATACTTGTTGGATGGCATATGAGATATTTGGCTCTGTCAAGGTGAGGTACTGAAGTGCGATGGTAAGGCTTTGGTACTCCGTTGGATCATCCACTGGTGAGCCATCAGAGGTGAGCAGCTTGGTGAGAGTATCAACAGGGGTGGAAATGGGATGACACTCAGACACGCCTGCTCTTTTGAGAAGCTCCAAAGATATTGATGTTGAGAGAGGAACAAACCCGAGTCAGATTGAGTCACTGAGAAATCCATCATGGTGAACTTGGTATGGAGAGCCTTGATGATGTGCTAAAGAAGTAAGGTGGTTGAAGCCGTTAGAATGATATCATCCACGTACAAGAGCAAGTAGGCGATGCCAGAGCTGGTGTTGAGGATGAACAATAAACTATCCATATAGAAGCGATGAAGTTGATGGTTCAAATGTACATGGCAAAGTGTTGATACCATGCACGTGGCACCTGTTTGAGTTAATAGAGGGACTTTAATAGGTGGCATACCTGAGCAGGCCTGTGGAGTTGACGAAGCCAGCTGATTGTTGGCAATAGACGGTCTCCTCGAGGTGGCCATGCAGGAAAGCATTTTTAATATCGAGTTGATGTATGCGCTAGGACTTTGACGTAGCGATGTTGAGGATGATGCGGATGGTGGCCGGTTTGACGATGAGACTGAAAGTTTTATTGTAGTTGATCCTAGGTTGCTGAGAGTATCCATGGACAACCCAATAGGCTTTGTACCGAGCAAGGGTGCTGTTGGAGTGGAACTTATGGCAACAGACCCACTTGTCAGTGACAACGTCGACTCTGGTGGACGGGGAACAAGCTCCCACGTGTTGCCGCTGAATTTCCTTAGTCTCCTCCAGATTGGTACTATACGCCGCATGGTTTGGCAAAGTCGCTCCTGGAATTAAGTCAATTTGGTGTTCAATCCCTCTAATAGGCGGCAGTCCCGAGGGTATCTCAGCTGGAAACATATCCTTATATTCCTGCAAAAGGTTAGTGACAGCAGACAGCAAAGAGCTAGATATATCATCAAGTGAAAATAAAGCATCTTTGCATATCAAAGCATAGCATGGCATATCATTGTGACAAATTTCAGCAAGATCAGATTTGGTTGCAAGCATGACACAACCCTTTAATTTAATTCCCTCGGTCCTAGAACTAGGTGCCAACCTCTCTTTCTTATGTGGGAAAACATTCTTCACTACTTGCTGATTTTCATATTCATATTCAAGTTCTTTCTTCTCATTTTCAGCTAGCTCTTTATCACAATTAGCAATTTCAGTAGGTGTCAAAGGTAGCAAAGTTATTTTCTTTCCTTTGTGCATAAGAGAGTACTTATTACTTCTACCATGATGAGTTCACTACTACAGAAAACCCTATTACAGACGGTTCAAAAACATCATCACAGACGATTTTCTGAACCGTCTGAATTTATGGGTCAGTGATAATAGAAGGTTATCATAGACGGTTTTCAAACCGTCTGTGGTGTCAATATCACAGACGGTTTGTAACTAAAAACCATCTGTGATATCTGATAATCACAGACGGTTTTTACTCACAAACCATCTGTGATATTATTTTCTACCCCTAAATCTAATTCTGTTTATTGGCTAGCCTCAGGAAATGATAGCCATGCCCTCTGAAATAAGCAGATCAACATGTGCATGTATACATACAATTCACATCTCAATTCATTTCACAAACATAAAACATCCAATTCACATGTCAATTCATTTCACAAACATAAAACATCCAATTCACATCGTACTTCATTTCACAAACATAAAACATCCATTTCACAAATCAATTAATTGAATTGAAATAAAATATCCATTAACAAATATACAATTACAAAAGATGTACGTTGCATTTGCACTTAGATGGTAACATTGCATTTTTTATTGCTCTATCACTCCGGAACCGAGGTCTCGCGAAAGGAACAGATCCATAATCAATGAACTTTGTCAGGCTGCACAAGCAATACTTGGATGGCAATCCATCCAAGTGTTGCTTATGCAGCCTGACAAAGTTCATTGATTATGGACTGTTCCTTTCGCGAGACCTCGATTCCGGAGTGATAAGACCAATAAAAAATCATTGTGCGTTGTGGAACTCTCCAGCTGAGTTTATGACGTTAGCCACCAAAAAGTACGCCAACTCTGCTCGAATTTGTGAAAGGTCGGACTGTTTCAATGCAGTTGACGGGATGGACGCAGCCTGTCAATAGGAATATCAATGTGCGTATATATATAACCTGATAAGTATGAAGTAATTATAGGAAGATTGACAAACCTTAGAATTAGTGATCCTCGAGGAGTCGAGGAGTAGGTCCATATGGTAGCAAACGTAGAATCCACATGTGTTGCCTGGCGACTGCTGGTGGCACTGCAAAAAATAGAATGTATTAATTCAAGAGGCATTACTAGCAACTGTTGCATAGGATTAATTAATGTGTAATAGCGAATACCTTAAATTTTCGATCATGTGTGAGGCCTTTGGCCCCTTGCGTCGAGACAGCTGCCTTTGCAACGTACATCGCGAACGCCCTACGTGATTCGAAAAAGTTGACCTTAGTTATTCGGAAGGAAAGAAAGAGTACAATATAAGTATTTATGGAGAAAATGTACTTACCTATCGATTACTTGGCTGACAACTGTGTAGTCCTTTTTATTCTTACTTAGGGAATCAAGGTATATTGCCTTGTTCCATTTTGGTACAAATACTATTAAAATCCAATGATAGTCCTGATTGTAGGGCATAAGTACATATTCCTTATCGCGATAAGCCACCAGTGCTGATGCAATGTACCTCTCGACGAAGGCTGTATCCTCCTCGATGGTATGCATGGCGACCAAGTGTGGGTCCAAGAAATCAACCGATGTTTTGGTTCTTCTAGCTTTAGTCAGCATGTGTCTGTATATATATACACACAAAAGCAACAAATTATATGAAATTTATCGGTATGATATGAACAGAGACTGTGATTGTACACACTTACAGCGTCCAGCATCGAATGAGTGAGGCGTCGAGAGCGTTGAGCGTGAAAAGATCAAATAAATCCTCGAAGGTGACCACGAAGACACAATCTTGAATATTGTGATCTAATTGATCTGGCCTGAATTTGACAGTGATACCTGAGCGCCGTTGACCCTCTGGCTTATTGGATTGTTCCATATACCACGTGTGTAATTGCTGGAAACTAATTGCTAGGGTTTGGAGGCGCGTTACCGGTTCGAACAGCGGCTCGCCAAGCATGAATTTGCAGGCCAATGGCAGGTACGTGATATCATCATTGGTCTTCTTTGCTTTGCCTTTGCTGCCCTTGCTGCCTCGGCTGTAGGTCGACTTTAAAGGTAGCACCGGTGGTGGAAGTTGCACTGGTGGAAGTTGCTGCACCAGGAATAGCGCCCGTGAACATGACACCGGTGCAGGTAGCGGTGGTGGAGATGGCACCAGTGCATGTAGCTGATCTGGTTCAGGTTGCCCTTGTGGAGATGGCACCAGTGCACATAGCTGATCTACCACCGGTGAAGAAGCCTACTGGCAGATATCGCTTTTGGGCTACTGGATGAAGGTTCCAATGGCTTGCCCTAGAGTCACGAGCTCGTCGTTGGTGGGCTTCGATAGCGGGACGACCTCGAAATTAGCGTGTACACCATCTACTGACACTTTTGCGAAGCCTGGCGTTAAAGCATGACGGTGCAGCATGACCCCTTGAGCAGACGGATATGCCAGGCCCCAAGCAGCGCACAAGGCAACGGAGGCATATTTCACTTGGAGCTTGCACTTCGTAGGCTCCTACATAACGATACAAAATTAGCTACTCCAATTAATAGGCCTATCAACGGATCGAGCATTCCAGAGATAATAATTATTACTTGGATGTCATCGACAGGAAATCTGGCCTTGTTCTCCGTCGTAGGATTGGACACGCAACTACTCAGATGGTTGGGTAGGCTAGTTAGCACAGGAGCGGTGGCAGCGGCCTACTGATTTTCTGTAAATCTCCGCATCTCATCTCTGACATAATCAGCATGCTCCTCTCTAAGAGATGCCTTGATCTCTTCTCATAGCCATGCCTCACGCTCAACTATGGTTCTCTTCCTTCTCCGATACAATTCGGAGTCATCTTGGAAACCATGTTTCCAAGGAACGTAAAGCCCAAGACCTATCGTACGACCCGGGTGCTCCTTGTTTCCCAGGGCCGCGAAGAGTATATCTTTCTCCCTCGTTCCCTGGAATGATCCCTGAAAAGATTCAACACTCAGCGCTTCCTGCAAGAGCACGACATGTCATTTCACTTCCTACGAAGTTGTGGAGTAATTACAAGCTACGTAGTTCGATCAATATCTTACCAGGCGTTGGAACACTTGCTGGTATGCAGGGTTTCGAAAGGAGACGTCCCCCGATGTCGTTGTAGATGACCTTGCTCTAATCCAATTTCGAGCGCGGTCATCCGGGATATTGGCAAATGGCGGGGCGGTGTCCTGCAGGGCTGCCTGTTTGTCCTCGTTCCTCCACTGCGGGATTTTACCCGCATATCCAGCTGTGCCAAGTCTGTGGGGGCGTGTGTTTTTTGCCTGGAGGGCCTTGTGCGCCGCACTTGTACTTTTGAAATCTTCGGTCGTCTTCATCTCCTTGAACTCTTCCCATTGTGGTTCCAGGAATGGGTATTTATGAAAGGGTGTTTCGTCCTTCTCCACGTAGTCCTTGACAAGCGTGTTCTTGAAGTTCTTCCATGCTTTGCACGCCGCTAGCAAGGCTTATCGTTGCACGGTGTCTTGGTGTTCTTCTGGGATCTCGAACAATGCCAAAATTTCTGTCAGCAGCTCACATTTCCGAGTCCTAGGCACGCTCTTCCACGAATCAAATGTGATCTCAATTCGTTCTCGTGCAACTATTCCGATCATTCTTCAGAATGCGCTTACTTCTTTGCGAGGAAGGAGAGGGGTCCCAGATCCATCGACCTCTGTGATGGTAAATCGGCCCTCAGGCTTTTTCGATAGCCCTCTTCCTTGGCGTTTTGATTTTGGAGTGGACGCATCCGGCGATGATGTTGAAGATGACATGTTGGCCTTCTCATATATGAAAAGTAAGCACAATGTAGCATATACGTAAATAGTGCGGTATAAGCACATACTTAAATTTAATTCCAATATATGTATACATATACATTATATTCAACTAATACATTATATAGTCACATTTTGTAGGCAATGAGAAGAGTGATGCATTCTGCTAAGAAATTGAAGAAAAGAAGTCTAAAGCTGAGGGTGAAACTCATGATCATTGGTTCTAGAAAAATAGCAATTTATATAGCAAGCATATCTGTTATAGTCACACACTCACACTAGCAGATGAAATAAAGGCAACTCTTGCTTTAAATCCAACACTTGCTTTAGTTTCTGTTTGTGGTGACATAAGTCCCTCCGTACAACTCATGAATTAAGAATTTTCACAACGACAGGGTCTACTCGATATGGATTAGGCGTAAATGAAACCTTTGCAAAAATCTTTTAAAACAAAAAGGATATTCAATTAATATCAACTCATTAAAGAAAATGGAGGGCATGCTTAAGTTAATGAATATGTTTCATTCATATATAACATGGTAAGTTAACATGGTTCATTATTAAACCATGGATTTGATTCACCAAATCCATCATTATTGTATACTCTTTGATAGATATAGCGCAACCCAAATCAATCCCTAATCCTTATTTTACAAGTTCTGAATAGGCCCCTTTCTTATTTTGAATGTAAATACCTAAATACTAAGAAAATTCTCTATTCATAGCAATCTATGCTTCACAGTAGTATATATTTTGTATATCGAAGTCCTAGATAGGAAAGTAGAGTAGGGACAGATCCTCCACAAAAGCCGAAATGTATATGAAAATAGATTGATTAAACTTTCCAACATACTCATTCCATGCGTAAACGATTGAATGGGATTCGCTTGGGCAACGAAATCAAATCCTGGTCCCAATCCTACTACTTCTCGTCCCGGGGTTTCCACAATTGAGGAAAAAAGCACAGGGTGTCGGGACCCGGAGCAACAACTCCAGATCCCTATGAGTTATTCACACTATCCTAGGAAAAGCTAGTGCACACAGGATCACAGCGATGTATATCTCACATACAACCACAATTTATAATAGCAAAGGTTTAAGCCACATGGCCAAAGTTTACAATAATGACATAAGATTGAAAGATAGCAGCGGAAACATAAAGATAGTGGCAGCCCATTCAACCTTCCCACAAGGTGAATTGACTGTAAGACGTGGCCTAGTCGTAATCCTCACCGAAGTCGTCGAAGGCTTCCTATGAAAGAGTTAGATTAAGCAATGTGAGTACAAAAAGTACTCAACAAGTTACACCAGGAATTTAACAGAATTGATGCATGCATATGGAATATCAAAGGAAGGCTTAATATGGTTAGTTTGCATAAAAGGCAACATTGGAATAAATAACATAAAGTAAGTGCAAAAGCTGAATTTGATACCATATGTAAAATCAACATTGTAATCAAAATAAATAACGTTAGTGCAGGTCCATACCCTACACCAACCTATCCACAGGCATCCCACCCGGACCATCTTTTCCAAAAAGAACTCGTATGGATTCCATCCATCCATACGGTTTTCAAAATCTCTTATGGATTCCATCCATCCATAAGGTTTTCATAAACCAAATTTTTAACAAAACCAAAGTCTAATCTGTGAAAAACTTCACTCAGCTTGCCCTTGACCATGGGCACGGCTATCCAGGATAGGTTATACACTCTGCAGAGGTTGTACAGCTTTACCCACAAGACATGATCATCCCTTTTTGCCACGCGATTACACACTTCCTTAGGTGAGCGGCGAGGAGATCATGACAAGGCCTTTATAATGATCCGTTGTCAACATAATCACGCCGCCACTAAGGTTTCACCACAACATGAATCCACATGTTGGAGCCCCCTCTTGTGCCATGTGATACTTCTCACGGTCTACGCCGCACTCATATTCAGCATATAGCGAGATTAAGTTGAAACTTCACAAATTATTCGGCCAGGTCTGTCCCATACCAGACTTGTGGTAGTACGATAGGGCTTTGCAACAGTAGCTCACAGACCGGTCATTAACTTGACTTAGGCCTAACCGCTTATCCCTTGTGCTTGGCAATCGACACCGTGTCACCAAACAACGATGCAAGCCAGCAAGCACCCACCACCATACCAATGCCTAAGTCTAAACCAAGTTTTATATGTTGTTTGGAAACATTTTCATAAACATTCTTAACTCACCAAAATCAAGAATTCAGGATAAAAGTTTATCATTTTATGTGAAAGATCATCCCAAACCATAATTATTCTAAGCATGGCTAAGTATTTCTACAAAATTTCTAGTTAGTGCTAATGTACTAACTAGGTTTTATCTAGGGTTGACAAGGTATAATGGTAAGCAATATCAAATTTGGCTGTCCAAAGAATTTGGGTGTAACTAGAGTTCAAAACTAAATTCAAACTAACTTGAATAAAATTACGCATGCAATAATAATTTAAAAACAATATAATTAATTTAAAACATTAGATTCAACATGGTCAAAGGTGTAACTTGCCTTGCTTGAAGACCTGGTGCGAATCGTCGACGTCGTTCGCTCCGGAAACCTCGTACTCTACGCGTGAAGAGCCAAAACAAACAAAATTCAAACAAAATTCAAAAATTGAAAAAGAGTCTATATTTGGATAGTTTAGGGTTTAAAAGAATTTAGAAATTTGAACAGGTCAAATCGGAGTTGAAATGAGAAAGTTAGGGCTTCCGGAAGTTTAAAAAGAGGGGAAAATGGAAAAGGCCGGTTTTCAAAAATTATTTTTTGTACTGGAAAACACTATTTATGACGTCAGCAATATTTTGAATTTTTTCGACGGGAATTATTTTCAAACCGAAATGATGACGTGGCCCAAGGCTGACGTGGCCGGCCACGTGGCTGCAACTCGGCCGCCACGTCGGCACGACCGGCTGACGTGGCCGATGCGCACGGAGGCAGCGCGCTTGCCGGCATGCGGGCGCCCGGCGGCGGCCAGCGAGGGGCGGCCGGCGGAGGGGAGGCGGCGGGGGCTTGATCTTACCTGGCGTCGGGGCTCGAGGCAGCCGGAGTAGAGCGGCGACGGAGGAGAGAGAATGGCGGTGGGGTTGCTCGGGAACGGGGAGTCTCCGGCGGTGGGGAGTTCGGGTGAGGACGGAGAGAAGGGCGACGGGGTTGCTCGGGAACGGGGAGTCTCCAGCGGTGGGGAGTTCGGGTGAGGAGGGAGAGAGGGGCGGCGGTGAGGAGTGGTGCCGAAGGAGGTGCCCTGGGGGGATTTTATAGGGGGAAGGGGGTGCGCGGGCTCAGGCGGCTTTAATGGCGGCGCAGCACGGGATAAGCCCGAGGAGGCGGCTTCAGGAGGGGAATGGGCGGGGCGGCGGGTGATGGGAGCGGCGGCGAGGTGGGGAGGCCGAGGAGGCGACGTTTTTGGGGAGTGGAGCCGGCCGGGTTGAAGCTTGCGTGGTCATTAATGGAGGTGCTTGGAGGTTGAAGAAGATGGAGGTTGAAGAAGCTCATGACAGGTGGGGCCCGCTCGTCGGTGAGAGAAAGCGGTTGGTGAAGGGTTGAGCGGCCGGATTTGCGACAAGTGGCAAGAAGGAAGGATCTCGACCAATGGATTGAGGTGAAGGGTTAAGTGAGGATGAAAGGCTCAGATTAAATCGGGGAGAGAGATGGATTAAGTCCGCGCGCAACACGTGTCAGCCTAGGATTAATCCAAATTAATTTTCGGATTAAATTTTCAGAAAATACTAGAAACCTTTATAAATACTTAGAAAATAGAAAATAATATCTAAAAATTCCAGAAAATTCATAGAAAATTCCTGGAGCTATTTTAGACTTAGAAAAATATTTTTAATTCAAATTTTGAATTTTAAAATTTTATAAAATATATTTTTGACTTTTAAAATTGATTTTTAAAACCAGAAAATTCTCAAACATTCTATAAAATGTTTTAGGCTTTCTAAAAATATTTCCAACTTAAAGTTGGTCTTTTAATTTGTACAAAAATACCATTTTAGCATTGAAATTGATTTTAAAATTCTAGAAAATTCTCAGAAATTACTATAAATTTAGGAAAGCTTGGGGAAAAAATAAACTCTTTTTGGCTTTAATTAAATATTTAAAATACTTTTTCTTGCTTTTAGGCTTCGAAATAAAATCCACAAAACTGAGTTTATTTTTTGATATCACAGACGGTTCTAAGTTTAGAACCGTCTGTAATAAGCCCTCACCAACCAGCATTCAATAATATAAACCCCAACCAGCATTCAATAAGGCAACAACTGGGTGTATTTCTTTACAACAGCCCGATGAACATAGAGATACATTTGTATGACTTATTCTCAAAATTCACCTATATATCACACATTTTCACATATAAGTAAATGCAAATTCACAAATACATCACACACATGCATTACTGTATACATAAATGCCAATTCACATATACATCACATACATGCATTGTTATATACATAAATACAAATGCCCACATATATGTCACACATTCTCATTCCACTTGCTTATTTCCTTTAAAAATTAGCCCTTCATGATGATCAATGCGTACGTAACTAGTTTCGTCATGTTGTTCGTCATCGACCCTTATGCCATTTTCAAAAGGAGGTAACTCGTCAAATTGATTGTATTCTTCCTCGTCCACTACATTCTCTACTCCGACAATTCTCCTTTTTCCATGAAGAACTACATGGTGTTTCTTGTTTGCCGGGTCGGTCACATAGAAAACTTGAACAACTTGGTTGGCGAGTACGAATGGTTCGTCTTTGTACCCGACACGTTGGAGGTCCACGGTAGTGACACCGTACTTGTCAACCTTCACTTGTGGGAGATGCACCCAACGACAACGAAATAAGGGGATCTTGAAAACCACGTAGTCGAGCTTCCAAATCTCTTCTATGAACCGATAGTACGAGTTTCTCAACCCATCGGCACTGAACGCATCTATGCGGACACCGCTGTTCTAGTTAGTGCTCTTTACATCCTGAGACTGTGTATAGAATGTGTACCCATTTATATCATATCCTTGCCATGTCACAACTGTAAATGTTGGCCCTTTTGCCAATCATGTCAGCATCTCACTTGGCGAGCTCCTAGCGATTTGCTCCTTCAACCATTGGTTGAACCGACTGTTGTGTTGCCTCATGATCCAAACATCCGGCCGCTCCGGATTCTGTTGTGAAGCACATCCTTGTGCTGGTCCACATAAGGCGCCACTTCAGTCATGTGTTGCATGACCGTGAAATGGGCTTGAGTATGCGTGTCCATATCTGGAGTGATTGCTTTCCTTCCGATAGTCCCGATACCCTTCAGCCTCCCCTCATGACAAGATTGAGGCACACCTATCGGTTGAATCTGAGCCATATAATTGACACAAAACTCAATGACCTCTTCACTTGCATAACCTTCGACGATGCTGCCCTCCGGCCGAGATCGATTCTGTATGTAGGACTTGAGAATTCCCATGAACCTCTCAAATGGGTACATGCTACGTAGGAATATGGGCCCGCACATTTTTTATCTCCCACACACGTGAACAATGAGATGGACCATGATATCGAAAAACGAAGGAGGGAAATACATTTCAAGATGACATAGAGTCATCACCACCTCGTCCTGTAGAGCATCTAGTCCTTGGGATCGATGACCTTCTGAGCAATTGTGTTAAAGAAATAACATAGCCTCATGATTGTCTGTCGGACTTTGATCGGTAAAATATTTCTAATTGCAATAGGGAGCATCTGTGTCATCAGTACATGACAATCATGAGACTTCATGCCATTTAACTTCAAATCTTGCATCGAAACAAGTTTCTTCACGTTGCCGGAGTAACCAGACGGAACTTTGACACCATGCAAGCACTGTCACAGTTCTGTTTTCTTGGCCTTGGACAGAGTGTAACACGCAGGGGAAGGTACGTTCGTCCATTATCAGTGCATGTCGGTGCTAACTCAAGCCTGATGTCCATATCAGCCAAGTCAAGCCGTGCATTGATGCCGTCCTTTGTTTTATCACGAATGTTCAGTAAGAGACCAATCAAGCTGTCACATACATTCTTTTCAACGTGCATGACGTCAATGCAGTGTCGAACATCTAGGTACTCCCAATAAGGTAAGTCCCAAATATTGATCTCTTCTTCCAGGAGTTGTTCTCATGAGCCCTCAATTTACGTCCCTTTCTGAGGATAACATCTAAATCCTTCACCATATTATAAACCTCTTTTCCCCTTAAATGCCTTAGAGCTGAACCGTCTGCCTTCTCTCCGTCAAATTGTTTCTTCATCTTGTGGTATGGGTGAGACCTCCGAACGAACCGGCGGTGACGCATGTAGACGGTTTTGCGTGAGTGTTTCAGCCACACACTCTCGGTACCATCTAAACAGTGGGTACAAGCTTTGGCACCTTTTGTACTCTGGCTCGATAGGTTAGCAAGGGCAGGATAATCATTTATGGTGCAGAACAATAAGGAGCGCAAAGTGAAGTTCTCTCGTTTGTATGCATCCCATACCTGTACCCCTTCATTCCACAGTACTTTTAGATCTTCCACCAACGGTGCTAGGTACACATTGATATCATTTCCAGGTTGCTTTGGCCCTTGGATAAGTATCGACAGCAAAATACTTTCGCTTCATACACAACCACGGAGGAAGGTTATAGATGCAGAGAGTCACGAGCCATGTGCTATGTCGGCTGCTCATGCTACTAAAAGGATTCATTCCATCTGTACTCAGTCCAAACCTTATATTCCTTGGTTCTGCACCAAAGTCTGCAAAACTCTTATCGATGTTTCTCCACTGAGCGGAATCAGCAAGGTGTCTTAGCATTCCATCCTTCTTGCGCTCCTCCGAGTGCCAACGCAGCAGTTTTGCCTCCTTTGGATTTGCAAAAACCTTTTCAAACGGGGAATTATAGGAAAATACCATGCCACCTTAGCAGGAGGTCCTTTCTTCGCCTCTGTTCCCTCGCCGTCATCTGATTGATTGTTACGTTTGTATCGGGATGCGCTGCACACCGGACATACATGCATGTTTGCATCTCTTTACGGTAGAGGATACAGTCGTTCGGACATGCATGTATTCTTTCTACTTCCATTCCCAACGGACAAAGAACCTTCTTGGCTTTATACGTGGTTTTAGGCAACACATTTCCCTCCGGAAGCATGTCCGCTAAAAGACCAAGCAGCGCCGTGAAACTCTTGTCGAACCAACCGTTGCTTGCCTTCAATTTCAACAGTTCAAGCACGGCCGACAACCTCATGCACTTTAACCTGCGGCACGTGAACAAACGTTTCTCCGAGTCCTCTATCAAGCCTCGGAATTTAACATACTCTCTCTCATCATAGTTCTCTTCTACATCGCGAAGCATCTGATCCAGATTATCATCGTGCAACCTATCCGTATCCGCAATCGACATCATCCGGCGGCATGTCATTCACTTCACCGGCGATGTCATCTGGCGGCGTATCATTCACTTCACCAACGATGTCATCCGGCGGCATATGATCATTCACTTCACCATGACTGGTCCAACACGTATAACCCTTTTTGAAACCCCTCCAAATCAAGTGCGCTTCAATTTGCTCTCGGTTCTTAAACATCTTTAAATTCTCGCAATCAGTGCATGGACAATACATATATTCCACCCCCTTATTCAACATATCCTCCTCGGCAGCTCTTGTAAACGCAGACACGCCATTAATGTACTCTTCACTCACACGGCTCGCGGCATACATCTAGCTTCGGTCCTACGTTATGTATATATATAGCAACTTAGTATTAAAAATTAAATTAATTAATTATTACTACATATATACCGGCCACATGCATTGATGCTTAATTTGCTAGCTTAATTCATATTATAAACACAACAGCTATTATATAACCAACAATTTTGCAAACCATCTTCAGTAACACTCACCAATTACTTAGATCTAAATTGTAATGCAAAGAAAAATAAATTTCATTACTAACCATATCTAGAGCAACCAGGAAAGTATGAATCTTCAAAGCTCAATCTCTGCCTCCTCCCACCAAATTAATTGGCCTGAAATCGCCTAGCTTGCTTCCTGAGCGAAAGAGTGCAGCACCGGCTAGATTTGGATCGAAAGGAAGACAGATGCAGTTCTGAGCAGCGCAATAAATGCCTAGCGCCATTATCACAGATGGTTTTTTATTAAAAATCATCTGTGATACTCGTTTTCTCTGACGCCACCAACACAAACGGTGTCCAAATTAAAACCGTCTGTGTTAGTGTCGGTCACAGACGGTTTTGTCAAACCGTCTGTGATTGGCCATCTAGTATTAGGCTTTCTGTAGTAGTGGTTGCATCTATATCAAATTCCCATGGGCGACCTAATAAAAGTGAGCAGGCTTGCATAGGTACTACGTCGAAATCAACAACATCATGATAGGAACCAATAGAAAAATGCACTCTCGCAGATTGTGTTACCTTCACCTTACCGTTGTTGTTAAACCACTGAATGTGGTATGGGTGAGGATGCGCACGTGTGGTCAAGCCAAGCTTTTTGACCAATCCTGAATCCACCAAGTTATTGCAGCTCTCGCCATCAATTATAACACGAACACGGCAATCCTTGACGATGAGGAACATCTGAAACAAATTATGACATTGTAGCTTCTCCTCTTGCTCTCTTTGAGTGCTCAGTACTCGCTGCACAATTATTGTTCTATAATTCGCCGTAGCAGCGGCACCTAAAATTTCCTCACCATCGCTATCTGTCTCATGATCATCACCATTGCCTGCAAGGTTAGCTGCAAGAGCATATCATCCTCAACATCACAAGCACTTACATAACCACCAGCTTCTGTTGCAATGTACGCCTGCTGACTTGGGCAATCTCTCATGAAGTGGCCCATCCCTTTACAATGGTGGCACACAATGCCCGTCGTACGGCCCGTGAAAGCAACCGATGAAGAGCGCTGTGCTGGTGCTTGCACACTAGTAGATTTGCTCGTCTCGGGTGCACATGATGGTGGTGGCGGTGCTGCTGAACGCGCCCTACTCACAGAGGGGGCAGCAGCTCAAAAAACAGGAGGTGGGGCTATCTTGGATTGCCCCGGTGTCGATCTCGATGTAGACGTACTTCCAAAGTTGCTCCTAGTTCTTTGTTGCCTACCCTGCAATTCCTTTTCTGCCAAACAAGCAAGCTGGAAAAACCTATTGATATCGTTATACTCCTTGTAATTAATTATGTCCTGAATTTCACGCCTTAAGCCCCCATAAAAATGAGCCATCTTAACCTCCTCATTCTCTACAACATTACAACGTAGCATGCCTATTTGTAGTTCTTGATAATATTCTCTAAGTGCTACAATTTCTTACGCATATCACGTTTAAAAGCAGGAGGAACAAATCTAGCATGCATAGCTACCTTCAATCTATCCCATGTATCAGGTGTTAAACCAGAATTAACTACTTGAGTCCACCAAATGATAGCAAAATCTTTAAATTCACTAGTAGCTTGTCTGACTCTATGCACTTTAGGAACTAGATGGGCATTAAATTTTTGTTCAACTGTCATCTCCCAATCTAGATAAGTTTCAGCATCATAAATACCCACAAAAGATGGTATGGTAAATTTGATTTTAGCAAATGGATCATCATTAGCACGAGCATTGTGGTGCTGAAAATTATTACCTCCCATACCGTGACGGTTTTGATGTAGGCGGTGTCGTGGGCGTGCATCTTGGGCAGCAAATGCAGCACCGGTGTCACGGTTTTGTCTCTCATTATCATCTCCTTCCTCACGATCTTGGCCTGCATCGTGATCATACTCGAGTCCATTGTTTGGTGGCCGATTCACCATTCTTTCAAGGCGTGTAGTGAGTGTTGCAATACTCTCATTGATGGAGCGCTGTAATGTATCCGTCGTAGCTTGAAGCTTCCTATCGATGTCCGCATTAATGGTAGTGCATTGTTCATCCAAGAGCGTCATGAGCTCTCCCTTTAAAACACACTGTTGCGCATCAGACGACTCACCTGTCATGGTTAGTAGAAAACAAAAGACAACACAAAGGTATTATCCCTATCAACTACTAGGTGGTGGAAAGTGGAATCACACACTCTCAAGCGTCTTACCACACTCTTACAAGTGTTCTTACCAATGCAGCAGGTGGTACAGCCGGTGGCTGGTTCGTGATACCATGTCGAGCGTGGGTACGATTGCAAGAGGGGACATGTTCTGATCAAGAGTAGGTGGAGCTTAGAAGGCTTCAATATGGTAGCAAGGATCAGCAATAATCAGATCAGTTAATGTAAGTTGAAAAATTATTCAAAGTACTAGTCAAAGTTGCTGATTTCTAGCCTAGTCAAAGCTAGCTAATCGAAGCACGCACATGCAATGATTAATGTGACTTGATGTAAGCAATGGAAAACCTCAAAACAAGTGCTAGAAGAGACACTAACTGATCTACTCAAACTTCTTTGTAGGGCACAAGATTGTTTGCACGACATAGGGCACAAAAGACAACAAAATTGGTATCGGTGCAATGCAAACAACCCACTAGATTGAGCAGAAACAACAGTTAGTCTCAAATGATGAAAAAGCAAGGTTTTTATATGGCTTATATATACTCGTTTGAAAAGTTTCGACGAAATCCACAACTTTGCAGTTGAGACGAACCCCAAATTCCGAAGGTAAGATTGAACGAATCAGCGAAAACAAAAACCGAAAACTTGCGATGCGATTTCAAGGCCAAAGATGGCTGATTTTGGGGTCCTTAGAGGGTGACTAGCACAAACTGGTCATTTTTTTGGATCAGTCTCATCGTTAGCTTTCAACAAGTACAAGAACATCAAAAGCGGACACCGTATGCAAAAGTTATGCCCGTTTTGCTGAAGGTGTGTTGGAAACGGACTCAAATTCATTTCGACCTCAATTGAAACTACTATAACTTTTGATCCCGTGGCCAAAATTGCTCAAACTTTTTTCTGGAGGCTTTTGGATGTATGAAGAACAGTTCCGCACAATTTCACTATTTTTGGTGAAGGTTTGATGCACTTTCCAAATTTTAGAAAAGATGGACTCTTTCTTCTTTTTTTCTCTTTTTTCTTCTTCTTTTCTCTGTTTTTTCTAAACAACCGAAACCAATTCTTCTGGACAAAGCAAAACTGGCAGATAGGATGGCAGTGGAAAGTGTTGTTGAGGTGGAAGTTTTGACACGATGATGAAGCTACGCAAAGGAACACGAAGATCAAACTAGACAATAATGAAGTAGACTCTAACTAAAACTAGAAATCAGCAACTAGACACGACGATGCAATAAAAAATTCGACAAGCAAAACTGATAAGAAAAATTGCAATGGCTCAAAAGGGTGATCGGACAACGAAAGAACACTACGACAATTTTTTTGTGGGCTAATTTCTAGGGTTTTTAGGACGATGAACAAAAATTAATCTAAACGGGGAAATTGAGATTACCTAACGGGCAACCATTGCTCTGATACCACCTAATGTGATGATGGCCCGATCTTCTGAAAGATACTGATAAGTCAATTGTGGAGAACACGACGTTGATGATCCATAGGCTCTGACCGAAACAGATTGAACCCCTCGCAATCACTACACCACTGCTCTGTTGGTTATCAACCGTGCCGAACGCGGTTGACCTCGCCAAGAAGGTTATCTCCTGCAAGCAAATCGAGAACACAAGCAAGAGAGTACAAGATGCAATCTGAAATTGTATTGTGAGTAAAGATTAAGTTCACAAGTTGGGGTTCCTTAACCAAGCGTGCGGTGAAACTGCTAAGCATAATAATCTCTTAAGAAAAACCTGAGGAAAACTAAAGGGGTGCAACCTCCTTAAATAGGTGAGGGGAAAGCCGCACTTATCTAAGGAAAAGGGTGTGGTACTATTCATAATTACTGTTCATGTGAACAGTACCCATGAAGACGACGGCGGCCCAAATAGCCTAGGTGGTGATACAAGGCCCAAGGCCCACTTTGACTCGGACTAAAAAAGTGATGTGACTTGTTTGGCAGTTTTTGATCGGCTCAGATGGTGTTTGGAGTTGAGATCAGATCCATCTGAAAACAGACTCCAAGAGCTTTCCAACGAGTACTCACGAGCCCTGAGAAGCCTTCTAGATCAAAAGTTATGGCTGTTTGAAGTAACGCTGTTAAAAAGGCCGAATCTGAGTCGAACTCGCGAACAGGACTTGAATTGCACTTGACAGTTCCACTTCTACACTTGAGATTGTGTGGTTCTTCCTCATGGTTCCTAAGGACAATTAAATCATCACAATAATTAAGTAGTATACCATTCTTTGAAATATTTGTATGCAAACTTAGGAATGCATTCACCTGATGGTTAAGTTGACGTGCTCGTGCTCGAGTCATTGGTCCTTGTATCATAGTTTCAGTTTGTTGAGTTTGTTGTGGAGTTGGCACGGTTGTATCTATGGAAAGGATGTCCTCATCAGGTTGCAAGGTGACCGATCGGATAGAGCTCCCCATTGCTATTGCCACAAAAAATATCTTTCTTCGTTCAAAGATCCTTGATACAGAAACCAATAGGGTCAAAATCAATGGAACAAGAATTGTTGGAAGTAAATTTATAGACTGAATTGAGATTCTTTACCAAGATTGGGACAATGAGAACTTGATTAAAATGGAAGTTTCAGTTTGGGGTGGTTAGGAGAGCTCGCCCAATGCGAGCGATCGGCATGGAGGAGCCGCTGCTGACAACCACAACGGAGCTTGATATAGGAAGAGAAGAATGAGAAAGTATACCCACATTTGAAGACATGTGTGTCGAAGTACCTGTATCCATGACCTAGTCACCACAGCCCGACTCATGCATAGACATGTTGTGCATCACAGGAACATGCTTGATTCTAGGACAGAGCTTCAAAAGTAGTTGGTGAAACTACCAGTAATGAGCTCAACATGTGCGATAGTGCAAATGTCACCATGTATGCTTTATGGAAAGGATTTAGTAGACCAGCACCAGCAGGGCTATGCCATTGCGGAGGTGAGGCCCTGGCCCACCCTATCCGGTGTACAGGTTGAAGCAAAACCATGGGCCGATCAGCTCGGAAGGGTGACTATTCCCAGAACTGCCATAGCCACCACCTCCATGACTGCCTCCTTTGTTTTGTTCTTGTTCTTCCCCTTTCCATAGTAGTTGTTGCTGTTACGATCACCACCGCTGGTGTTGCGGCTACCCTGTTCACATGACATGAGCCGCTGCAATCGGCTAGCTGGAGGAGTATAGGAGAGCCATGACATTGCTAAACTTGGCCATGACCTATCGCATCTCCTCCTGGAGAAGATGGGAATGAGTTGAATGAAGGAGGGGAATGGCCTATGCATTGGGATGATGGCGACCATGTTGAAGAGACATTCATTGAGTCCACAAAGAGTGTTGAAGATGAGTGCATGATTTGAGACTACAGCACCAACATCCTTGAGCGCATCAGCGAGACCTTTTTGTTTCCTACAGTAGTTTGTCACAGAGAGCTTGCCTTAGATGAGGTTGTAGAATTCACCTTCGAGTTGCATCACGTGACTCTCCTTATTGTCGAGGAAGAATTCTTTTGTCACATCCCAGAGTTGTCGAGCAGTCTACTTTGGATCCATGATGATATCAAGGATCTCATCAGAGATGGTGCCATAGAGCCAAGTGAGGAGCATGAAGTCTCATTGGGTCCACTATGGATCAATGGGTTGGGGATCCAAAATGCCATCGATGTGGTGGAGAACGTCGTGCTTCCCCATCATGGCGGCGGGGAACGTTCGCTATTTAGTAAAGTTCAATGCCTGGAGGTCAAGGACAATGTGTATGTGGGCTTTGATGGCTATGTTATTGAGGGGAGTAGCTAGGCTGGAGGAGATAGTAGAGATTGCGAAAGCTATGGAAGATGATTACTCGGTGACCATGGCAACGCAAAGAGGAAGATCATAGGTCAGGCCCTAGAGCAAAAGATCTCATACCAAGAAAACAAGCAAGGAAAGTAGAGGATTGCACCACACAGATGGCTTTTCATTCATGCATATAAATAGTGAGTACAACAAAATACAACCAATTTGGTTAGGAGGAATTATATGCTAAATATGTGCACTATGGTTACGAAAGGAGTCAATCACATTGCATGCTCCTGTACACTTATACATACACATATACATTATCAGTTTGTGCTCGATGATGATTACTCCTATGGATGGCAACAGGCCCACCCCTCGATTCCCACTAGGGAATTCTCCACTCCCCATCCCTGTTACCCACATGGGGCTCTGACAAGACACTCACACATGGGCCATCATACGTGCATACATAGGAAACACAAGGACCAAACCCTTGGTTTGAGTCAATCTCCCCAATCCATATTCCTCAAATCCAAACATAGAGTTGCCACCTCATCCTCATGTTCTCTGATGCCTTCTCACCACGACGCCACCTCACCAGCAGAAGCAAGGTATGGTCACGCCCTCTGTCATCCTCCTCGGTAGCTACTGTCATCCCAACCTTCTTCTCATCAAGCATCATTTGCTCATCTCCACGGCCTCCCCCACATCGTACTCCTCATCAAGTATTGTTGCCCCTTGACCGCTTCCTCGTCAAGCATTGTCACCTTGTCATCCCTGGCCTCCCCTCTATCATCCTCCTCATCAAGCACCACCATGTTGGCCTCACCCTCCCTGACCTCCTCCTAGTCAAGCATCGCCACCCCTGCCCCTCCCTGACTTCCTTTTCTTGCACCATCAAGCATTCCCTCCTGCCCCTGGCCTCCTCAACAAGCATTGCGATGCTGGGGTGGGTCCACATGGGGACTAATACCCCAATCAGGGAGTGGAACGGGTGAAACCAACACCATGGGCTGAGGTCGAGGGGATTTATGTACTAGAGACGGGGACATTCCCCTACTCCCAACCTAGATATTGCACCTGTTGCCATCCCTAGTGACTCCAATGACTGTAGGAGGTTGGGAGGAAGGTGATGGCGAGGGCCAGTAAGAGGTTGCATTGGTGGGGACGATAGCGTCAACACTAATGGTGGTGCTACTATTTATTATGGGTTGTGAAGGTGTGACCATCACCATTGACATTAATGGGCTTCTTCAGGGAGGTAGAGGTGTGTTAAGTGTCTAAGGGAGGCGAGGGAGGGATAGGGGAGGTGCCTTAGCATACTAGAGGTGTGTTAAGGGTCTAAGGGAGGCAAGGGAGGAGTAGGGGAGGTGCCTTAGCACACTATGTCCATAAAGCTCTAATTATCAAATGATCAAAATTCTACTTAAATTCAGTCACTTCCCTCAACCCTTGAATGAAGATCTCACTGCTTTCATCACTTCCCTCACTTCCATATAAACCCACCCCTCACCCCCTATGACAAATTAAGAAGGAAACAAATAATTATTCTATAACATGGACAAAAAAAAGTTTGGAACCTCTACAAAATACAAAGAGCATAAACACATAAACAAAAAAAAAATAAAGAAACACATAAACAAAAAATAAAGTATACCTAGTGTAACGCCCCACGTTTCTAAACTAACCTTAGTCACTAACCTTATGTCATCAATCATAATTAACCACATAACTAACATCGTAATCACAACCATTTCAAATTATCAAAATTGTACAACAATTTAATGGATTAAAAGATGGCAAAGTAAAGTTACACAAATTACAACATACATCAAATTTAATATTATTGCAATCATATCCATATATACAGTGAATACAATAATTAAATTTACAACTAAGAGCATTTCTTACATAATTGCAATTCACCAGAATTACAAAACAACTATAGTATTAATTGCAAGAAAAGTAAATATTAAGATACCTAAAAAGACTGAACAAAAGAAGAAATTGAAAGCCAGCTTTCCACTAGAACCCTCGTTTAGTTATCGATGTGGGCATTTCGCTCATTGAAATATCAGACCGACTGGGCCAGTCAGCACCTCTCATAGCCATAGGGTTTCATCATCTGGCATTAAAAACCAACCTAAATCCATTCCAAATTTCAATTTCACTGCCATCCAACCAAATGACCAAATCCAGCCACTCCTTGCATAATGAAAATCTCCACTGCACAGAGAAGGCACAGAGAAAGCACAGGGGAGGAGATAAGGCCAAAAACACAGCCAGGGAAAGAGAGAGAACCATTTACACCCACCACCAGTAGCTGTAGTAGCCATTCCCCTCAGCCGAACAGCTGGATTTCCCTAATCCCTCAATCCATTCCATCCCCCCAAATGACATGCATCATTTTTGCACATATTTTCTATCACTTTGCCCCCATTTACTTTTTGCATTTTGCAACCATTTATCATCATTTACACGTTTTTCTATAATTACTTGCTCAATTTGGACCATTTTTTATTTTTATATATTTTTCATAGGCGGGCATGATCAAGGTGCATAAATGACAAATTTGGCATTCCGGGACTACTTCGTACAAATGTACACATCATCACGAACACGTAGGATCAAATCGCGAAGAAAACGGAGCTCTGGAGGTCTAATTCGGTAGAAATCAAATAGAGAAGGACTTGATTGCAATTCCTGAAAGTCTGGAGGGCTAAATCACAAAATTGCCAATTCCCCAATCTGCCTAAAAACCCTAGCCGCCGCTACAAAATTTCTGGAGCATGGCTTGTTTCTTCCCTTGCCCCTTGCTCTCTTCCCTTGTCCTCCAACTCTGGCGTCGACGAGGCCAGGCCTGCTCACCGGCGACCGCCACCTTCTTCCCCTCAAACTCCTCCCTTGCCACCTACTACCTGCTCTACCCACTAGTGCACCACCATGCCTCCTGCTCCATGTCCGTCCGCCGGTGAGCACCGGGCCATAGCTTGTCGGCGCGCCACCTCTCTCCGCCGCCTTCCACTTCCTCCCGGATGCCACCACTTCTCCTCCATGCCTCCTTCCTCTCTCTGACGCTCTCTTCCTTTCTTAACCTCCATTGCTTCTATTATCAGTGCACTACCTCCCTTCTTTGCTCCACCGGCCATCGCCTCTCTTCTTCCTTTGCCTCCCCTTTGCTCTTCGTCCTTTGTACTCCTCTTCGTCCAAATCCATAGCACCACATCATTCCTCTCCTCTACCATCTCACTGGCTACCTTAACCATGGCGCCATATCCCTCCTCTGCATTGCCACCGTGTCACCGCATCGGCTACCTCACCTTCTTCTACATCTCCAATGGCTTCATCAACTCCACCGCGCCACCAACCTATGGTTCCTCTTTTCCAACCCCGGCCCTTCTTCCTCTGTTACCATCTACCCCTCGGTTCATGCTCCAATCCTTCTTCCTTTCTCTACTTGCTATTCTCAATTACTGTTCTACTAAGTTACTATTAGTGCTTATAAATTTATATTGCACTATGAATGTTAACTTGTGACTTGTGATTGTGATATGTGATCTGTGCAATGTTTTGTGATGTTTATGTAAGTTGTTATTTTTGTTGGTAATTGTTTAGAAATTTCAGTATTGATCATTGTAATCTATGTGGGCATTGAATATAGTGTTAGCTGTGCATTGTTCCCAGTCCTTACTTTGTGGTTATATGTGTAAGATTTATTAGCATCAACATGCTGTTAGGTTAGTGTCTATGTGTTTCTGTGATTAGTTGTTAGTTTCAGTGTTTGTGTTGCACAAATTAGCTAGCCAATGACTGTCCCTCTCCCTTTGCTATCTCGACTCCCTCTTTGCTTCTAGTCCTCCCTTGTGCTTCTTGATCTCCATCTTTTCTTCTTTCAGCAATCATTCGATAGTTAAGTCGTGCATGTGTTCGTCGTAGTTATTTATTTGCCTTGCCGCCATCATCTAGATAGCCATCAACCATCTTTCCTCTCTCTCTCTCTCTCGACTCCCTCTGTGCTTCTCGACTCTCTTCTTCCTTCTTGCAGTATGTATCTAGTTGATCATCAGTTAGTAGTCGTATTCATTCCTTTAGTCATTGTTCTTGTAGTCATAGTTCATGCTTGTTCATTCGTGTATCTCTCATCGTGTTGTTCATTCAGTCGGGCGACATTAATTTGTATGGTCATTCATCCCGTTGTCCTTTATTCGTTCATTCATTTAGTTCGTTCATAGTTTCATCCGTGCGAATTAGAATTCATTCGATAGTTAGTTCATTAGGTCAATTTAGTAGTTGTTTTAGGTTTAGTTTTCTCCCATGTTTTGATTGATCTAGCTTTAGCTGAGCACCGGTAGCCTCAGTCTAATCCCTATGGAGAACACGACACTTGTCGCTATTTCAGTAGCAACCTGTGCACTTGCAGGTGTGCTATTTTTTGCATGATCAAATATTTTGGCGCCGTTGCCAGGGATTAGCTCAGGGCGACAGTGTTAGGCTATAGATTAGGTCGTTGTTTGTTTTCTTTTGCTTGTTTTGTATTTGTGCTGACTTGTCTTTCATATCGTCATTCTTCATATTTGTGATATATTTCTAATCCCTAACCCTTTCCTTAGTTATTTCTCTCTTTCACGATTTTTCGTATCCATTCTTGCAAGTTGATTGATATAGGTACTTATTGAGGCTTTGGATTACTATTATGATTCTCGTGGTTTTATGAGCACCCCTACTTATGATACTCTTCAAGAACAAGTAAATCTAATGTCTTGTCTGTTAGAACATTGTGCTTTAGAGTGAGGAATTGTGTTAGAGAGCGGGCATGATCAGTACAATTCTTTATCAGGCGCCCACTCTCCAGTTGTTCCTATATGCCAAACTTGTGGTTTTAGGGCCATTCACCCGCTGAGTGCTAGCGTGGTTATTTGTCCACTCCAGTGTGTTGTGGGATGAGCTTTGCTCAACCGAGTGGGCCATACCCTAACACTTATCACCCTAGATGGCCTGAGCACTCAAGTCTATCATATGGAAACAACAACCCTGATATCTCATCATTTTCTTCTAGTATACCATTGCAGGGTTTTAGGTATGGAGATCAGGATAATTCTCATTGGTCACACCAACACTATCCTATACCTTAGCATCAGACTCCTACTCCTGAGCTCAATCAGATGACCAGATTTGTGGAGAGGATTTCTAGGATGATAGGAGATTTCGAGAGAAGAATGAGTAGTGACTTCGCATTGGTTCCGACACCTCCTACCTGTAGCTTACTGTACCTTCACCGAGCCAGTTTACAATTCCTGTGTCTGAGTTCTTAGAGTAGTCTCATGAGCCACCTCCTTCACATGAAGATCAGGCTGCCAGACTTTATGCATTATGAAAGGAATGCATGACTGTGCCTCCTGGTGGTGATCGTGCGATAGTGATTCAAGATGAGATTGAGACGATTATGAGCACCATGTCTACTTGTGTGGATAGTTTTACCGCTTCACAGCCTTCCATTAGCACCACAGAGATAATTCTGGATAAAGATAAGTGTCAGCTTACCAGTCTTACACTTGATCGTGCTAGCGAGGGCTTGTTGTTGGAGACACTACAGATATACTTAGAGGCACCTCAGTCAGATCCTTCACCTATTGACTCTGAGAGAGAGATCATTGAGCTAGATGATGAGGACCTATCTCCTGATGATGATTGTTTCACTCTTGACTATGAGGATGAGTTTACGGTAGATGCACTCATGAGTTGTGATGAGTTAGATTTCCACTATGAGAGCTTTGTACTAGATGATGATGAGTTCATTATGGATATGCTTCTTTGTTCTGAGGTTCCACATCTTGATGAGGGGACTACATCTAATGTTGAGGAGGAGCATATTTCTATTGATCCACCACCAACTATTTCCTTTATCGACATCGCCCCTCTGGAGGTTTCTTTTACCGTACATTCTACTTCACCTACACTTCAAGTAGTATGGAAACTCGTCTTTGGTCACCTTAGATTTGATTTCATTGGCCCTGATGAGACATATTCTATTACCGATTGTGCTCATCTCACTTATAGTCCGCATGATGTACTTTATCGATATGCCTACGTGATTGGATATTCTATTGATGACTTAGAGGGTGTTGACTCTATCACACATACTTGACATGTCTTTGAGTTTATTTGCAGGCTTACACTTTTGTACTGTCGACTACGAGAGGACATGGTTCGAGTTGATATTCCTTGGGATCCAGGTGGATTTTCGAGGCATGCTGCTTCATGAGGAGGGCGGACATGTGCCTTTTCCATGTCCCATCCTTGGCCCTACTCCCGCTACACCCATATAAGCATCTCTTTTCCTTTTATTTTCATTCCTTTTATTAGTTTTTGTTGGTTTCTCCTCTTTTCTTTCTTTTTATTTCAGGTCCCATGCTATATTCTCATACTCATGCATGTGAGAAGCCGCGGAATTATTTGTCTACTTCCACTACATCATATATGCCTTGTGAGTTGTTTCTTACCCCCCTTAAAACACATTCTTGATTCATTACTCAATTTAAGTTTGGGGGGAGACTTGTATGTGTATGGATGACATTCTAGCATGTTTGTATTATATTTGTGAGCATTTGAGCTTATTGTTGTGTAGTTGATGATATTTGGTCATTCTTATGCTTCATATTATGCTTATGTGATGACATATCACCTTTACTATTTGCTCTCATGTTATGCTTGTTGTGTATCTTGGCCATGTGAGCCTATGCCTTGTTAATTTAGAAAGGTCATGCTGAAATTTTCATTGAGCTATATTGTTACTAGTTTATTGTATGTCCTAAATCACTTGGCATCATATTGTAGGACTTGAGCTTTGTTTATTATCCTTGATGTGCTTAGAAATTTTGTGACCCTATAGCATTTGATTCATTGCGAATTACGCATGTGTTTTAACCATTTGCGGATTGAATTGGTTCTAGCCATTGCCTCTTGCATTATTATATCTTAGATTCATGCTTTGGCATACTATGTTATTTTAGATATTGATACTTAACTTGAATGGAAAATTTGTGAAAGGGGTAATCCTAAGTTGAGCCAATAACTTGGTTGATTTATCTAGGTATCCATGTCTCGGGACATGTGTTACTTAGCATTAATGAAAACCGATTAAAGATGCTTAATCATAAAAAAAGAAGAAAAGATAGAAAAGAAAATTTGTGATGCAATGTGTGAGTGTGTGGAATAAGTGACTTTGTCACATTGGTTCGGAAATGTATTGAATAAGTGGTAAAGTTTGCCCAAGTGAAGTGTGAATGTGAATAAGTGGCAAAGTTTACCCAGGGGTGTGAATAAGTGGCACAAGTGTCCAAAGTGTGTTCCAAAATTTCTAAAAATCAACAAAAATTAGGTATCATGGCTCAAGTGTGGATTTTTTTTTCATAAGTATCATGCAAGTCTTAGTCTCTTTGTCTCAAATAATAAATGTCTTAGCATGACCCTTTGATATGCTCATTCTTGATGTTGTACCTAGTTCTGATGCCTTATAATTTTGGTTGGATTCATGTGATCACTTGAGCATAGTTTGACACTTTCGTGTGTAACTTGATTTGGTCAAAAGTTGTAGTTATCACTTGAGATCTTTACTTGAATATTGATTTTCATCTTGGATGGCTCTCTAAACTCAAGTTAGATAAACTCATTTCTATAGTTGTATGCCTTTAGACTTATTACATGCATTAACTAGTCTTTTAACATGTTAACGTGTTGTCTGGATTCGATAATATCATGCCATTTACATGAGGACAAGTAAAAGTTTAAAGCTTGGGGTATAACATGCGTCATTTTTCACATATTTTCTGTCACTTTACCCCTATTATTTTTTGCATTTTGGGACCATTTATCATCATTTACATGCTTTTTTATAATTAGTTGCTCAATTTGGACAATTTTAAATTTTATATATTTTTCATAGGCGGGCACGATCAAGGTACATAAATGACAAATTGCATTCCGGGACTGCTCCATGCAGATGTACGCGTTGTCACAAACACGTAGGATCGAACAGTGAAGAAAATAGAGAGCTCTGGAGGTCTAATTCGCAAGAAATCAAATTGGGGAAGGACTTGACTGCAATTCTTGAAAATCAGGAGGGCTAAATCACAAATTGCCAATTCCCCAATCTGCCTAAAAACCCTAACCGCCGCTGCAAAATTTCTAGAGCCTGGCTTGTGATGTGACGATGGCCCGATCTTCCGAGAGGTACTGATAAGTCGATTGTGGAGATCTCGACATTGATGATCTAAAGGCTCCGACCAAAACAGATCGAATCCCTCGCAATCACTACACCACTGCTCCGTTCATTATCATCTCCCTCCTCACGATCTTGGCCCGCATCGTGATCATACTCGTGTCCATTGTTTGGTGGCCGATTCACCATTCTTTCAAGGCGTGCAGTGAGTGTTGTAATACTCTCATTGATGGAACTGATGGAGTGCTGCCATGTGTCCGTCGAAGCTTGAAGCTTCCTATTGATGCGTTGTCCATCCCAGAGTGTCATGAGCTCTCCCTTTAAAACACACACTTGATCATCAGACGACCCACCTGTCATGGTTAGTAGAAAACAAAAGACAACACAAAGGTATTATCCCTATCCACTACTAGGTGGTGGAAGGTGGAATCACACATTCTCAAGTGTCTTACCACACTCTTACAAGTGTTCTTACCAATGCAGCAGGTGGTACAACCGGTGGCTGGTTCGTGACACCGTGTCGAGCGTGGGTACGATTGCAAGAGGGAACCTGTTCTGATCAAGAGTAGGTGTAGCTTGGAAGGCACAATATGGTAGCAATGGAGAACAATCAGTTAATTTCAGAATTGCATAGAATTGAATTATAGTCCGTATCTAGCACTTAGCCTATGTTGCTGATCAACCAAAAATGGAAGAAGGCTAAAAACAAGTGTATGGAAATGTGTATGAGTGGTAAATACAAGATAATTCAATCCAAAGCAATTTGGAATTGAAGAACACAAGGATTGACCTAAAACTAAAAACTGAAGATTTCTGTCCACTGGACAGTACGTCGGTATTTTGGCTGTAACTTTTTGTCAGATACCTCTTTTTCACTGATTATTTTTTTCTATGTTTTCTGACGGCTTTTTTCTACAGATTTTCTTTTGGCGACAACTTCCGAAACCCGACACAGAAATTCGCACAAAAATCACAACTGCTGACAGTTGCAGATTCAAAACAGATAATTGGGTCAACTTTCACCGCATATATCTCTTAACTGCCTTGCTGGAATGACGTGAAATTTTACAGATAGATGGATAAGGAATTTTTGAATCTAATGGCGGCGGTCTCACTCAAAAATAATCTCGGAATCAAAAGATATGGCATGTTTTGTGGCGGCTGCAGAGAAAGGAAAAATCAGCCGAATTTGGAAATTAGGGTTTGGGGTGGGGAATTTTTCTTTTGTTTGGATTTTTAATGTAACAAAGATATGACCAGCAACTAGACAATGCTAATATGGACACAAATTCAATTTAGCAAACCAAAACTAACAGATTGAAAGGCACAACGGGGTTTGAACAGCGGAATTAATTCTTTTTGTGGGGCAATTTTTTGTTCTGGACTATAGGAAATAAAAACCAATCTACTAACTAGGGATACAAGAATTACCTCATGGGCAACCGTTGCTCTGATACCAACTGATGTGACGATGGCCCGATCTTCCGAGAGGTACTGATAAGTCGATTGTGGAGATCTCGACGTTGATGATCTAAAGGCTCCGACCAAAACAGATCGAATCCCTCGCAATCACTACACCACTGCTCCGTTGGTTATCAACCGTGCCGAACACGATTGACCTCGCCAAGAAGGCTATCTCCTGCAAGCGAATCGAGAACACAAGCAAGAGAGTAAAAGATGCAATCTGAAATTGCGAATAAAGATTAAGTTCACAAGTTGGGGTTTCTCAACCGAACATGCGGCGAAACTGCTAAGCAGAATAATCTCTTAAGAAAAACCCAAGGAAAATTAAAGGGGTGCGGCCTCCTTAAATAGGGGAGGGGAAAGCCGCACTTATCTAATGACAAGGGATATGGTACTATTCATAGTTACTGTTCATGCATCCGTGGACTGTTCATGTGAACAGTACCGGCCCAAATAGCCCAAGTTACAAGGCCCTCGGCCCACTTTGACACGGACTGGAAAAATGATGTGACTTATTTCGTAGTTTCTGATCTGCTCAGATGGATTTTGGAGGTGAGACTAGATCCATCTGAATGTAGACTCCAAGAGCTTTCCAACGAGTACTCACGGGCCTTGAAAAGCCTTCTGGATCAATAGTTATGGCCATTTGAAATTGGCCTATCAAGCTGAATCCGAATTGATCTGGAGGCCGAATTGGATTCCAAAACCTGTCCAACTTGAACCCTTGCTTCAATTGGTTCCAAAGTGATGTGGTGCTACAAATATATATATTTTCATCATTAGGTAGCATCATATTCTCATTTAAAATGTGTTGAAGTTGAAGAAACGAATTCACCTTTAGTTCAATCTTGATATTGACCGCTATGGTCGTATGTGTTGGTGGCGTGGTCACATCAGGTTGCTTCTTCCCTTGCCCCCTTGCTCTCCTCCCTCATCCTCCAACTTTGGCACCGGCGAGGCCAGGCCTGCTCGTAGGCGACCGCCACCTTCTTCCACCCAAACTCCCCCCTTGCCACCTACTACATCTTTGCCACCACTTCTCTACTCTACCCACTGGCGCATCACCATTCCTCCTGCCCCACATCCGAGTGCCGACAAGCGCCAGGCTACAGCTTGTCAGCGCGCCACCTCTCCGCCCCTTCCACTTCCTCCCAGACGCCACCGCTCCTCCTCCATGCCTCCTTCCTCTTTCCGACGCTCTCTTCCTTCCTTAACCTCCATTGCTTCTATTCAGTGCACCGCCTCCCTTCTTTGCTCCACTGGCCATCGCCTCTCTTCTTCCTTTGCCTCCCCTTTGCTCATCCTCCTTTCTACTCCTCTTCCTCCAAATCCACAGCACCACATCCCTCCTCTCCTCCACCATCTCACCGACTACCTCAACCGCGGCGCCATCTCCCTCCTCTGCATTGCCACCGCGTCATCGCATCGGCTACCTCACCTTCCTCCACAACTCCGATGGCTTCATCAACTCTACCGCACCGTTGACCCGTGATTCCTCTTTTCCAACCCTAGCCCTACTTCCTCTGCTGCTACCATCTTACCCCTTGATTCATGCTCCAATCCTTCTTCCTTTCTCTACTTGATGTTCTCAATTACTGTTCTACTAAGTTATTATTAGTGCTTGTTAATTTCTATTGCACTATGAATGTTAACTTGTGATATGTGATCTGTGCAATGTGTTGTGACGTTTATGTAAGCTATTATTTCTGTTGGTATTGTTTAACAATTTCAATAACGATGATTGTAATCTATGTGGGCATTGAATATAGTGTTAGCTGTCTATTGTTCCCAATCCTTGCTTTGTGGTTATATGTGTTATATTGATTAGCATCAATATGTTGTTAGGTTAGTGTCTATGTGTTTCTATGATCAGTTGTTAGTTTCAATGTTTGTGTTGCACAAATTAGCTAGCCAATGACCCTCCCTCTCTGTTTGCTATCTCGACTCCCTCTTTGCTTCTAGTCCTCCTTTGTGCTTCTCGACCTCCATCTTTTCTTCTTCTAGTGATTGTTCAATAGTTAAGTCGTGCGTGTGTTAGTTGTAGTTATTTGTTTGCCCTGCCGCCATCATCTAGTTAGCCATTGACATATTTCCTCTTTCTCTCACTCGACTCCCTCCGTGCTTCTTGACTCCCTTCTTCTTTTTTGCGATCGGTAGCTAGTTGATCAATAGTCAATAGTCGTATTCGTTTCTTTAGTCATCGTTCTTGTAGTCGTAGATCGTGCGTGTTCATTTGTGTATATCTCACCGTGTTGTTCGTTCAATCATGCGACATCAATTCGTACGGTCGTTTGTCCCATCATCCTTTATTCGTTTGTTCATTTAGTTCGTTTGTAGTTTCGTCCAAGCAAATTAGAGTTCGTTCGATAGCTAGTTCATTCGGTCTATTTAGTAGTTGTTTTAGGTTTAGTTTTCTCCCCCATTTCTATTGACCTAGCTTTAGCTGAGCACCGGTAGCATCAATCTAGTCTCTGTGGAGAACACGACACTCACCGCTATTTCAGTGGCAACTTGTGCACTTGCAGGTGTGCTATTTTTGCACGATCACCAAAATCCACCAAGCCACCCGAAAGGAAGGAGGAGAGGTAAAGCACGGCAGCAAGGCTAATGGAGCCGAAGGTGCTAGGAGGAGGAGCAAGCTTCAGGAGGAAACAACCAAGCTAACCATGAACCAATCACAGCATAGCCGATCTAGGCAAGCAACCGAGAAGATCGAGATTTGGTTCTTTCCCAAATCAAGCCAACCATCACCTGACAAGGTAGCCCCACATCCCATTTTCAATCTTGCCATTGCTATCACAGGACCACACCACATGCATCATCATTCACAAGAATCACACCCAAACCGTAGCAATCCATAGTGATAGCCTAGAGGAAAAGGAAGAGAGTAGAGAAGGAGTAGTGTACCAGAGGTAAGACCACCATGGCAGCGGCGTGCCACCTCTGGCCACCATGTGCACCTGATGGCCACCACACTCTCTCGGCATGTGGGAATGATATGCTTTTGTTGTCCCGATCTTTTGTTGAGAAGGATAATTTCGATTAGCGATGATCAACTCTCACGATCCAGGCTACGAACGCATCACATACGAACCAAGCAATCGCTGAACTAATCACCAAGTCGTTATCAACCATGCCAAGAGTGCAGTTGACCTAACAACGAAGGTCTATTCCTACATGCAACCAAGAATTCGCAAGAACAAGATCACAAGCAATCTGAAATTGCAAATATATAAATTGAGCTCAAAAGGTTGGATTCCGTAGAGGTTCTTTACGGTTGGTCTAGTCGACACAAGCAAAGAACAAGAGTTTTCACAATGGAAAAACTAAGCAAACGAAATCCAAGAAAACAAGAAAGGTGTGACCTCCTTAAATAGGGGAGGGAAGGCCACACAAAACTAAGAAATAAGAGGTGGTATTTTTCACATGAATAGTGCGACCGTGAACAATACGGGCCTAGCGAGGAGGCGCCTTCTCCTGAGGCCCAAGCATTACAAGGTCCAATTTGGTCCAAACAGGTGACACATCAACTTCTTTGAGTGATTGCAACATGCACAAAAGGAATTTAGAGATGAGGCTAGATCCATTGGAAAGAGGATGAGAAAAGCTTTTCATCGTGTACTCATGGGCCTCAAATGTACTGTTGTGGGGGTGGCCCAATCCCCCGTGACTGGGCCTTGCAAACTGGTCTAATATGTAATAAGCCCCAATAGTGTAGAGGAATATACCAATGTACCCTCATCCATTGTAAGTACTAAGGGGTAGGATGGGGATTTCCCATCCTACCCCACTCATGTATATAAACCCCTAGGAGGGGCAGGAGGAGGGGGATCCTCTCATTCTTACTCACCAACTCTCCCTGTGTTGGCTCTCCTCTCCTTCCACTAGTCCCCTTCTTTACTGTTTGGCCCGTAGCCACAACAGGCGCATTTGTGAGCTTCTCTTTCAAAAGATTGAATGATTGTTCTTGTGCAGGGCCCCAATGGAAAAGCACACCCTTCTTGGTGAGCTCATTCAATGGTGCGGCAATGGTGCTAAAATCTTTGACAAAGTGTTGATAAAATCCAGCCAATCCAAGGAAACTTCGCACTCGTGTGACCATGTTAGGAGTCGGCCAACTCTGTATAGCATTAATCTTGGCTTGATCGACTGCAATGCCCTGTGGAGTAACAACATAGCAAAGAAATGATACTCGATCGGTGCAAAAGGTGCACTTCTCAAGATTACCAAATAAACGTGTAGCTCGTAAAGCTTTAAAAATAGCACATAAATGATCAAGATGTTCCTCAAGTGAGTTGCTATATATCAGTATGTCATCAAAGTATACCACCATAAATTTCCCAATGAAAGCGCGCAAAACTTCGTTCATCAATCTCATGAAAGTACTAGGTGCATTAGTTAAACCGAAAGGCATTACTAACCACTCATATAAACCGAACTTAGTTTTGAATGTTGTTTTCCATTCATCTCCTAATTTCATATGAATTTGGTGATATCCACTCCACAAATCAACTTTAGAAAACATGGTAGAGCTGCTTAATTCATCAAGTATGTCATCTAACCTAGGAATAGGATGACGATATCTAATGGTAATATTATTGATTGCTCTACAATCAACACACATACGCCATGATCCATCTTCTTTGGAACCAAAAGTACAGGAACAGCACATGGACTAAAGCTCTCACGTACATACCCTTTGTCAAGCAAGTCTCGCATTTGACGCTCAATCTCTTTAGTCTCCTCTGGGTTAGTTCGGTATGGCACGCGGTTGGGTAGGGAAGCTCTTGGGATCAAGTCAATTTGATGTTCAATACCCCTAATTAGTGGCAGCCCTGGGGTATCTCAGTAGGAAAACATCATCAAACTCATGCAAAAGGTTAGTGATAGCGGGAGGCAAAGAAATAGGAAGATCCTCAAGTGAAAACAAAGCATCCTTGCACAAAAGAGCATAGCAAAAAGAATTATTCACTTCTAACTCATTCAAATCAAATTTGGTAGCTAATAAAACAGTCCCTTTCAGTTTAATTTTATTATTCCTAGCATTTGTTCCTTTTATGTCTTTCTTTTTGGATGGAAAGCATTCTTTAGCTACAATCTGATTTTCACTCTTCTCTTTCTCCTTATTTACTCGTTCGGCACGTTCAAGTTCATCTTTTTTGAAATAGCTTCAGGAGACATTGAAAGTAAAACAATTTTCTTACCCTTATGCATGAGAGTATATTGGTTAGTCCTACCATGATGTATAGCATCTTTATCATATTGCCTGATCTACCTAACAATAGAGAACATGCTTGCATAGGTACAACATCACAATCAGCATAATCCAATCAGCATAATCTTGGTATGAACCAATAGAAAAATGAACTCTCACAATGCGAGTTACCTTCAGTTTACTGCATGAATTAAACCATTGAATATAGTAAGAATGAGGGTGCTATTGTGTGGTCAAGGAAAGCTTCTCAACCATATCAATGGTCGCTAAATTGTTGTAGCTTCCTCCATCAATAATCACTCGACAAGAATGCTCATTGATCACCAACTTTGCTTGAAACAGATTATGGCGTTGATTCTGTTCAGCACGCTCCACTTGAGTGCTAAGGACACGCTTCACGATGATGCTCAAAAACTTATCACTTGCTTCTGCTCCAAGTCATTCTTCATCAAGTTCAGATTCATCTTGCTCACCTGCAGGGTCAGTTTCAAGCAAGACATGCTCTTCATCAATATCACTAGCTGAAGTATACTCACCATTTTCTCTAACAAGAAGTGCTCACTGATTTGGGCAATCTCTCACCATGTGCCCAAAACCTTTACAGCGCTGGCATTGTATGTCTCGTATTCTCCCAATGGAAACAACCGAAGTGGAACTCTTAGCTTGCTGGCCTGAAGTTGATTTGCTTGCATCAGAGGCTCGGGACGTGGGAGTGTTGATCGCTGGTCGCCCACGGATGGAGGAGTGTGGGGTGGCACGGCTTGGATTGGCAGGGGCAGCATGGGGTGGCATCCTGCCCGAGGATTGCACCTGATTCTATTTACCTACAAAAGAAACTCCAAAAGAGCCTCGGGAGCAAGGTTGACTTCCCTGCATTTCACGTTTAGCTTTGCATTCAATATGGAACAAACGGTTAATAGAATTGTACTCCTTATAATCTAAAATATCCTGAATGTCCCTATTAAGCCCTCCAAAAAATCTAGCAATCTTAGCCTCCTCAGTTTCTTCTAACCTACAACGTAGACAACCGATTTGCTATTCTTGATAGTAATCTTCTACGGTGTTTCTACCTTGTTTTAAACATTGTAATTTATTCAGCAAATCACGAGAGTAGTAGGAAGGCACAAATCTATGTCTCATAGTTCTCTTCAAGGCATCCCATGTTCTAGATATGTGTTGTTCATTGCGGCACAATTCATTCCACCAAATAGATGCAAAATCAGTGAACTCACTAGTAGCAGCCCTAACCCTTTTATTTTCTAGAAATTCATGGCATGAAAATTTTTGGTCTAAAGCTAACTCCCATGTGAGATAAGCATCAGGATCATATTTACCAGCAAAAGGAGGTATGGTGAACTTAATTTTACCAAGTGCATCATCAAGATTTGGTACCTCACGTGGTGGCTCTCTTCTCATACCTTGGCGATTGAAGCGTCGTTGCAGATTTTCATGAACATTGTCGAAATTGACTCCACCCTCAGACTCCGTATCAGCAACATATGGGCTCTCTTCATCTCTTACCTCATCGGCCCATGAGCGAACAATAGAAGGCTCACGGCATGGTCATGTAACACCGACAGTAACGGGGGCGACAGCAGGAGGTGGTGCTCTCTTTAGCTGCTCCACTCGTGCAGCAATTGCCACAAGATCATTATTGGTGCGATCTAGGACCATCTCAAGATGCTCCGAATGTTGACTCAACAAGCTTGAAAATCTCTGCATGATGTCTCTGAGAAATGCATCTTCCTCAACGTTGGACCTGCTGTTCTCCCCTTGTGATTTTGAACCTGCCATCGTTAGTAGAAAAACAAAGAACAAAACACAGTGTATATGTCCCTATTAACTACTAGGTTCTGGAGGCTCAAAAGTCACTCAAACTCAAGCTTATACCAAGTTCTTACGAGCTCTTTACCTATGCAGCAAGGAAGTGGTACAACTGGTGGCTAGGTCGTGATACTCTCACTTGATGAATAGCCCAACGATTGCGAGGAAACGTGTAGGGACCCAGATATTTCAATCCGGATTCCTCTGTGATTCCACCGCACTATTCCCTGGATCAGTAGATAGTGCTCACAGATTACAGTTCTGATTATCAAAGTACATATCATGCGAAAGCGTAAATATATAATAGTAGACTTACTCATGGGCCGATTAGGCCGAAATCAATAAATTGCAGCAGCGGAAGAACGAAGCACACAGGTGGGACCTTCAGGACATGCCCACAGGCAGCCAACTGGAGGTTCGCGACCTAGTTCTTGACATCTTCATCTTCTTCGTCATCATGATCCAAATGTATTGCTGAAGCGTAGTGATTTGATTCCTGATTCTGGATTTGTGGGGAAAGCGAATATGAGCACAACCACCGTGCTCGCGAGCCAACACACAGGATGCAATTAAATAGTATGCATGGCTTATCAAAGGAGAGGCTCAGGTTATTTTATTTGCCAAACATCGCTTTTGGAAGCATTATTATTATTATTAAATCATAGTGTTATTAATTCTACCTAAACTCCACACGGCGATTGCCATAATTGACTTAATCCACCAAAGACACCCTTTTCCTTACTGATTGTTGTCTAAGACTCCAAACAGCGGGTGTCATCATTACTTAACCCACAGAATATACTCTTTCCAAATTGATTGCTGTCTAAGACTCCAAACAGCGAGTGACATCATTTATACAATCCACCAATCATACACTTTCTATATTGATTGTTGTCTAAAACTCCAAACAGCGAGTGACATCATTTAATTAATCCACCGATCATATACTTTATTTATTGACTGCTGTCTAAAACTCCAAACAGCGAATAACATCAACTATACAATTCACCAATCAATTGTTTCCTAAATCCCCAAACAGCGAGTATCATAATTTATATAATCCACCGATCAATTGCTGCCTAAAACTCCAAATAGCTAGTGACATCATCTATCTAATATCATTTGATTAATCCACCGAACACACACTTTCTTTATTGAGTGCTGTCTAAAACTCCAAACAGCGAATATCATCAATTATACAATCCACCAATATCTTTTGTATTCCAAAATTCCTATCAACCCATTCCTTTTGCTATTGATCCACAACCACAATTTGCTCTTACAATAATCAACCTTATTTTCCATTATCTATTTCTAGCTAATCCACTAGTATACCTTCACCAAGAATATCATTGATCAAATTTATACTCCAATTATCATATCTCCAAACTCCCAACAATTCAATTGACTCATCTAATAATCGATCAAATCCTATTAATCCCATTATCACCAATATCTCCCAAAAATTGATCCAGCAATTACCTTTGCACTCCTTAATTCTCCAAAAATCATTCAAATCATCTATCTAGCCTATCTATTCATTTAGACTCCACCAATTTGTTTTTCTCAGAATCCACACTATCGTTTCCTTTTTATGATCGACCTGAATCCACCAACAAGTTTATGTATTTACCACACACATCCATCTTCTTTTCTTACGACTCTATTTATTCTTCCTGACATTTTATTTTGTGAGAAGTATTATCACTATTTAAAAATATAACACATAGAAATTTCCTGAGACCTAGAAGTTTTGACCAAAAACATAATGTGTAAGAGAATGCAATAATAATAGCGATCCAGATTCCATCCACCGTTACATGGCATCCGCACCATATAGCATCTTTCAGCATTATAACCGCTTAACTTACCACTGGGACAACACCCAGGACAATTCAAATCAGGGCTTTCGACTGCCCTCTACTTTTCCATTCCCACCCACAAAGTTTTTGAAATAGAACTATATCTGGTTAAGTTCCCATGTCCGCCCCTTGACCGTGGGCACGGCTATTCAAATAGTTTTGACTCTGCAGAGTTTGTACACTTTCACCACAAGAGACAATCAACTCGTTGCCCCACACGATTCCTTAGTCATGTTGTTGAGCAGACCATCACAGTGACTTTTCAAAGTATCTAGCCCCTGTTGTCATCTCACCTTATGGGAAACTGCTTACTTGCGGCGGGTCCCATCTATGCACGGGATGTTCGCCACGTATACTAGCGCAGCCCAGGCTCCACTCCCCGCAGCGCTAGCACACCTGGAAAACTTCACCCTCCACTCGGTGTCCCTTTAGGCCTCCCCTTGCCTTTGCGTATCCACTTCCATCCACTACCAGTGAGATGAGTCTGGGGGTTTCAATAAATTTACTTAGCCAAGTTGTACTTTACAGACTTGTGGTTGTACTGCTTTACACAGGAAGTCATGACAAGATTCAGTCCTTAGTGGTATCTGGGCGATTCTACCACTGCCCACTTTGTGCTTCCACTGCACCACATACACACACCCTCGAACCATCCGCCCAGATAATTAAGCAAGTTGGGGTTTTTGGGAATATAAAATAATCATATCCAACATATACCAGTCATTACCACCATGACTGCCCAACCAAATTTTCTCATGATTAAAAGTGATGCTTGAGAGTTCTCGCGCACATGAGTATCTAAGCAACACTAAGCATGGCATATAATTACGGACTTATTTTCGAAACGTTACTATTATAATTTTTGCTAGGGCGACAAGGTTCACAATTTCAAATATTCCAAAGGAGGGGTAATATTAATCAAGGTACACAATGGGATATAACTAGAATCGTAAATTAAACATGTATTTGCATATAAAATAACAGCATGCAATTTGATAATTTAAACAAAAATAATTTGCAGAACATGTAGGTTCAACATGATCAAAGTATTGACTCGCCTTGCGCGGTTTACCACGGTCTTGAGCTCACTCAAAGCTGTCTCATCGTTGGTCTTTATCTTCACCTTGTTCTTGATCTCACTTGATCCATTGATTCTTCCGGACTCCAATTTCTAATTACGTGCTAAGCAACTGAATACAAATAAAGGCAAATAACTCAGAAGACCCACATAAGTCCAAATAAACTCAATTCAGTTTTTATTATGAGTTAATGGGTGATTTGAGGCAAGGTCGGTGGTAGAATATGATGACTCGATCTTTTTTTTAATGATCTCTTTTATTATTTCTGTATTTATTTTCAAGGATGTTCCATGAGTCAACCTGGACATATGAGCAGGTGTATAAATTTAAGTATTGTGTTGGTCGAATGTTGCCATTTTAAGGCATGGGTTCCATAAACGATGTATACGACTTTTAGCTTATCGAATTAATCCATATTTCTACTAATTTGATGTGTAGCATTTTATGTGGTCCTAGTTAATTGCTCTTGTAATTGGTTAAATGTTTACTTTGGAATATTTATATATATTAGTGAGATTATTCCAATGTCTGATGACCTAGTGCTATTATATTTTAGTACCTTTGTAATAATATGACCTTTTTAATTTGAAGGTGCTCTGGAAATTAACTAATATTGATATGTTATCCCTTAGCATCTGACATAATTTAATCCTAACTCATTTATGACGGATTGCCTGCTACGTATGATTATATTTCATCCTTGTTACTAATTGAAAGCTGTCATTTAAGATTTCATGATCAGTAGTATGTTAATGATGGTGTCTACATTTCTAATAGGGTCTACGGCGAATACAAAATTTGTACTAATATATTTACTAGGGGCTACATACATGTCATCTGCGCTTTTATAACTATTCATTTATATATGTATATATATTTGCTTAGATAAGTCTCTAATTTTATATGGACATTCTATTTCATTTACTTCTAATATTTTATCTAATTCATGCCTCTTTATTGATATTAGTCTCCTTAGGGGCCCTTGATTATTGTTTACAAATATGGAGTTATATTTTTGCCACTACCTCTAATTAAACTTGTGCTTAAACTTTCATTCCAACTAATTATTTAAACTTCACCTAATTATTTCCCTTAATCTCTTATTTTTTCATAATCTTATAATTCTATATTTTGATGCATATAAATTTTAGTTGAACCCAATTAATTATCTTAGCTTCCTTAATTTATTTCCTACATATTTCCTAATTTTCCTCAATTGATTTCCTCGGATTGGAATGACAAAAAGTAACAAAACAAATAAAAAAATGTGGCCGAAGGGGGGATTCAAACACGGGACCTAGCAATTAAGGAAAGGTGCTGATAACCATCCGAGCGGCGGGTGTTACCTGGCAAGAAGTGGAGGACAAGGTAGAAGAGGTGACACGTGAGCGGAGCAAACAGAGGAGGCATGCCGGAGCAACGGGGCTGCGGCAGCGCCGACGAGGGGTGGCCGGGGAATCAGTGGTGATGCCCAAAATGGATGCCCGGCGAGGAGGGGAAGTCTTCGGAGGTGGCGGCTCTGGCCGAGAGGCGCTGGAGTGGGCCGGCGGCGAGCGCAGGCAGTGGCGCGGGGGAGGCCACCATGGCTGGGGAGCTGGGGCGACGAAGAGCTTCGGCCGGGAGCGGGGGCAAGTCTGGTGTGCTGAGATGGTGCTCCTGGAGAATGGAATTGGGCCGGCGGTCGCCGAGGAGGAGGTGGCGCTAGCGGCGGTGATTTTGGCTGGCAATTGGGAAGAAGCGGCGGCGGCGAGCTCTGATGCTCAAGGGTTCAATTAATTCCCAGAGGAGGTAGATGGGGGGTTGAGGTCCAATGTGACGCGATTAATTTGACCGGAGCTTCGCCGGGGAGCTGGGAACGGCAAGGGGAAGGTGGGGTGGCTGTTGCTCGGCGAGGGAGAAGGGGTAGGGGGAGAAAGCGTGGAGCTCTGGCGCAAGGGGGACCAGGGAAACTTATAGCGCGGAGAGGGGGAGGTTGCTGGTCAGCCACGGAACGGTGACGCACGGAGCGTGGGCGCGAAGTGATGGGAACCGACGAAGATGAAGCGGCGGGGCGCAGGGCATGGGCGGGGGTGGGTGGTTCGGCAAGGCGACGTGGGGCGCAGAGATGTGACACACGCAGTTGGCGCCAGGGGGCGGGGCCGGCCGGGTGACGAGCGCAGAAGGCGGGAGCAGGTTGCGAGCAAGGTGGGGGTACGGGAGGAGGAAGAAGAGTCAGCTCAGGGGAGGGGAAAAAGAGAGGTGAGGAAAAGGGATGGGGGCTGGGCCCATTCGGCAGTGGGAGGGTGGGAGAAAGAGAGGGAGGTGTGGGGGCCGAGCCCACATGGAAGAGAGGGGAGATGGGAAAGGAAAGAAAAAGAGAGAGAAGGGCTCAACTAATTTTTGTAATCTGGATTTTTTTTAATTTATATTTTTATCTTACATTATTATTTATTGATTTTGAGTTTTGCAAGATTCTAAAATTTGAATCTTGAATTTAAATTCTATTTTAGGCTTAAGATTATTGATTGCAATTTTTGAACTTTTAATTTGTCGGGCCTCCGGATTATCAAACCCGGACCCTCTGTGTAATACAGCACTAGTCCCAGATCAAAGCTAGTGCACACAGTCAAACAGAATGGAAAACATCACCATCAACGATTTATTACAATAATTAAGAGTACTGACCACCGGGTCTCATTATTACAAAGGAGGTTTAAGACCTCGCACACAAGAAATAGAGCAGAAGCAATTAAAACTCGAGGATGACCCATCAATTCGCCACAGGCAATTGACTGGGGAAGCGCGACCTAGTCCTCCGGGAAGAATCCATCACAGCCACACGCGAAGCAGTAGTCGTAGTCACCTTCTTGAGCTTCAACTTCCTCTGAGATGTTATTTTTAAGTGTAGCATGTGAGTACATAAAGTACTCCGCAAGTCTTGGGAAAAAATGCATAGATGCAAGGCTTAACAAAGAAGGCCATATGGTTCTTTTGCACAAAGCAACATTTTAAAATTCAATTACTACTAATTATTTTCGAAGGCATTATTTTAATGAAGTAAATGCTTTAACAGAATTAACTTTCTAGCGAAGGTTCCAACTACCAACACTAGCTAACCAATTACCATTGGTCAAGTTTTAAACTGCGGGTTCCATCCACCCTCTCTGGCTCCATCCGCCAGGATTCCCTTCCGAGAGTTCCCTCCACCCTCGGAATACAAAACTTTTGATTTTAAATCCAAAACCAGAAATCTACCATGTGAATGCATTCCTTGCCCGCCCTTGACCGTGGGCACGGCTATTCGAATAGTTTTACACTCTGCAGAGGTTGTACAACTTTACCCACAAGAGATAAATTATCTTAATAGTCAACATGCTTCCTTTGGCATGAGACCCAGATAAAATATCACAAAGCCTTTCACCTACTCCAGTATAGCTAGAGACCACCCGCTGAGGTTTCACCGCAGAAGGGTTAAATCCGCCCAATCTGAAGCCCCCTCTTGCGCCATATGAGTACAGTAAACCCTGTCCCTCACTATGAGTAACCAGTACACCCTGGCACTCAATACACCACTGGTGATATCTAAACTACACCTTTATAGGTTAGTTAGCTAGGTCGTACCCATATAGACTTGTGGTTGTACGGTTAATGCTCAGTTTGGACAAACACAAGCGTCGGTCCTTAATTGACTAGGGTGGAACATACACTTAACAAGTTCTCGTGCTTACTGCACCAACCCAAACAGCCATCCACCCTAATCTAAACCAACTTTCACATTTTTATTTTATTTTAAAATCACAGTGACAACTCCAATTGCCACTTCACTTTCAAACACAAGGATTTAATAATAAATCATAATTTCCCATTTTCAAGATTTTCCAAAGTTATTAGATAGCAAGACTAAGCATTAAGCTACCCATCTACTATTCACAAGGTTAATAGTAATCTCATTATTGAGACAAAGGAAGTTCTAGGGTGACAAGGTACATGGCAATCAATGTCAAATGAGGGCATAACAAAGTTGGAATAACTAATTCCTAAAGACTTGAACTAGGGACTTTATGTAAATAGCAATGCACATAATTTGAAATAATTTAAAAACATTTCAAAAGCATAGGCTCAAAATGATCAAAGGAGACTTGCCTTCTTGCAGGGTTTCTGGGTCTTCTTGCTGCTGTGAAGAGGGATCGTCGACAACGTTGGAATCTACGCGAGGAAAGACGAAGCAACAAAACAAATAAATACAAAAGAAAATTCAAATAAAATCCAAAAATTCAACAGAGGCCATAGTTGGATAGATTATGATTTTAGATGAATTTAGAAATTTGAATGGCTGGAATTGGAGTTAAAATGAGAAAGTTATGCTCATTTGAAAATCTCAGATTTGAATAAATCGAGAAATTCGGAAATTTCTGACAGGTGGGACCCACTGGAGAATTAAATTTTAATTTCTATTTTTATTTTGAGAGACTGACAGGTGGGGCCCACTGAACAGTAACCACTGGCGGTCACTGACATGTGGGACCCACTGGACAGTGAGCCCACGGCTCAGCCTCTGACACATGGGACCCACTGGACTCCGGGCCCACTTGTCAGAGATAGCACAGAGAGGTGGGGCCCAGGCGGCAGTGGCCAGCGCAGACCGGCGGCCGCTGACAGGTGGGACCCACTTGTCAGCCCGGAAAATAAACGAAAAACTCAACCTCCGCGCGCGGAGCCGGAGGCTCGAACGCGCGCCGAGGGAGTTACGGGCGAGCGCTGCTAGCCAAGTGAGCGGGGAGGCGTTGCCTACCCAATAAGGGTAGGTAACCCTCTTGAGGGGTACCTTCGGGTGGTCCGGCAGCCGTGGACGGAGGCAAGGTCGTCGGCGGCGAGGGGAGGCCGGAGAGGTTCTGGCGGTGCGTGATATGTAATCCTGGTACTGAGGGGGTCCGGTTGGAGGGGTCAACGAAGTGCGGCGACGAGCGGAGAAGGCCGGCGACGAGGAGGTGGCGGAGCTGGCTCGGGTCTTCCGGCGCGACGGCGCTCCGGCGGCGGGGAGAGGCAGCCGAGGTGACGGGGAGGTTCGCCTGGGCGTGAGGAAGCTCGGGGTGGCGGCGGCGGGCTCTGGAAGGGTCCGAGGCGGCGGGGAAGGCTCGCCGGAGTTGGGCGGAGCTCTAAGGGGAAGGTGGCACGGTGGCAGGGCTCTACGGGGCTCGGGGAAGGAGGCGGAGAGCGCTGCGAGGTGGTGTGGGGAGAGATGAGGGCGATGGGGGTATTTATAGGGGCAGGGGAGGGAGCACGGGCACTTAATTCCTCGCCGGAGATCTCGGTGGCCGGTGGGGAAAGTTTGGGGGAAAAAGGAAATAGGGGGCCGGAGAGGGAAGGGAGGCGCGGGCGTTCGGGATTTGGTCGCGCGGGGAGCTCGGGGATTCCAAAACCGGAGAGAAACGGGGAAGGAAAGGCCGGGTCCGCCGAGGATTCGGTCGGCCGGCGAGAAAGGAAAGAGGGGGAAGGAAAAGGAAGGCGCCGGCTCCGCGGGGACGACGAATCCGACAGGCGGGCCCCGCGTGCAGTGAGAGAGAGAAGGGAGCGGGCGGGCGGCGCGGATGGCTGCCACGCGACCCAGAGGCGGATCGGGCGTCCGAGAGCGGGCGAAGCGGGGACGGCCGAGATGAGGCGGGCTGTACACGCGTCGCCCAAAGAGGAGGGGATGGCGGGATGCGAACGCGGGTGGCTGACAGCCGGGGCCCAGGGGCAGAGAGAGAATGAGGGGGAAGACGCGGGAGGCTGACAGGCCGGGCCCGCTTGGCGGAGGGAGAAGGGGGAAAAGCGGGCCGGATCGGCCGAGCGGCGACGTGGGCGGATCTGGGCCGTCCACGCGTCGGCTGGAGGAAAAAGGGAGAGATTTTTAATGATTTTTAATTTCAGAAAATGCTAGAAATTTATTTAGGCCTCAGAAAAATATGAAAATACCTCCAAAAATTCCAGAAAAATTCACAGAAGCTTCTGGACATATTTTGGACTAAATAAAATTATTTCCAACTACTGTTGATATTTAATTTTCATATTTTGAATTACTTTTTAAGCTCTAAAAATAGTTTTTAAATTCCAGAAAAATCCAGAAAGGCAAATAAAAGCCAAGTAAAATCCAATTACCTTAAAATAATTAATTTGAATTTAAATTTTTCAAAAAGCCAAATTTTGGGATGTGACAAACCTACCCCCCTTAGAAAGAATCTCGACCCCGAGATTCGGATGGACTGGGAAAAAGGTCGGGGAACTCTTCTTTTAGATCCTCTTCACGCTCCCAAGTTGCTTCCGATTCTGAATGGTTGCTCCACTGCACTTTACAGAACTTGATAACCTTGCTGCGCGTACGGCGCTCTGCTTCCTCCAATACCTTGACTGGATACTCTGGATAGGTGAGGTCCTCCTTCACGTTTATTTCATCTAGAGGCATCTGCTCTTCTGGAACTCTGAGACACTTTCTTAGCTGAGACACATGGAAGACGTCATGCACCTTTGACAGCTGAGGTGGAAGCTCCAACTGGTAAGCCACTTCTCCTCGTTTCGCCACAATAGGAAAAGGTCCGATGAATCTGGGAGCTAGCTTTCCACTGACTCCAAAACGTCTCATTCCTTTGAGAGGTGACACCTTCAAATAAACATGATCCCCAGGTACGAATTCTAAGCTTCTACGTCGATTGTCTGCATAACTTTTCTGTCTGGTTTGTGCTGTTTTTAATCTGTCCTGGATTAGACGAACTTGTTCTTCTGCTTGCTTCAGCACATCTGGTCCAAACACTTGTCCTTCTCCTGTTTCCTTCCAATACAATGGAGTCCTACACTTTCTGCCGTATAGGGCTTCGAAGGGAGACATTTGCAAACTGGATTGATAACTATTGTTGTAGGAGAACTCTGCATAGGGCAAACTCTGATCCCAATTACTCTTGTTTGCCAGTACACAAGCTCTCAACATGTCTTCCAGGATTTGATTTACTCTTTCTGTTTGACCATCTGTCTGTGGATGATAAGCTGTACTGAAGTTTAAGTTTGTGCCCAAAAGTTCATGTAGCTTTTGCCAAAATCTCGAAGTGAACTGGGTTCCTCGATCTGACACAATCTTCTTTGGGATCCCATGCAAGCACACAATTCTTGACATGTACAACTCGGCAAGTCTATCCCCGGAGTATGTGGTCTTTACTGGAATGAAATGGGCGACTTTTGTCAAACGATCCACTATAACCCAAATTGAATCGTGCCCTGTTTTGGTTCTTGGTAATCCAGTTATAAAATCCATACCAATTTCTTCCCATTTCCACTCAGGGATCTGCAATGGCTGCAGAAGTCCCGCAGGTCTCTGGTGTTCAGCTTTAATCCGTTGGCATACATCGCACAAGGCTACGTATTCTGCAATTTCTCGTTTCATACTTGACCACCAATACCTTTCCTTGAGATCTTGGTACATCTTGGTGCTCCCAGGGTGAATTGAATATCCAGATTCATGGGCTTCCTTTAATATTAACTCCTTTACCTCCTTCTTTTCAGGCACAATAATTCTTTTCCCAAACCAAAGGGTACCTTTTTCATCCTCTGAAAATTCCGAAGCTTTTCCTTTCTTCATATTATCCTTGATCTCCTGGACATACTTGTCCTCCTTTTGAGCTGCTCTGATTTGATCTTCTAAGGTTGGTTGAACTTCCAAAGTGGCTAGAAATCCTTCCTCCACTACTTCTAGGTTGAGCCGTTGGAACTCTTCTTGAAGGGCAGGCATACTGTCCTTAATCCACAGCTTGGCACAATAACTCTTTCTGCTCAAGGCATCTGCTACCACATTAGCCTTTCCTGGGTGATAATGTATTCCAATATCATAATCCTTTATTAACTCAAGCCATCTCCTTTGCCTCATGTTGAGATCGGGTTGAGTGAATATATATTTCAAACTCTTGTGATCCGTGTAAATTTCACAACGGTTACCAATCAAGTAATGCCTCCATATTTTCAGTGCATGTACTACGGCAGCGAGCTCTAAATCATGCGTTGGGTAATTTCCTTCATGGGGTCGCAGCTGCCTTGAGGCGTATGCTACTACCTTTCTTTCTTGCATCAGTACACAGCCTAGTCCCTGCCTTGACGCATCACAGAAGACTTCGAAATCCTTCCTAATGTCCGGAAGCGTCAACACTGGTGCAGAAGTTAACCTCTTCTTCAACTCTTGGAAACTATCCTCACATGGTTTACTCCATTCAAACTTCTTTTCCTTCTTCAGCAACTGGGTCAGAGGTCTTGCGAGCTTGGAGAATCCTTCAATAAATCGACGATAGTAACCAGCCAATCCAAGAAAACTCCTGATCTCGGATACTGACTTTGGTTGTGTCCAATTGAGCACATCATTAACTTTCTCCGGGTCTACGGATACTCCTCCCGCCGAAATCACATGGCCCAAGAAAGCTACTTTCTTCAACCAAAACTCACACTTACTGAACTTGGCATACAACTGATTTTCTCGGAGCTTTTCCAAAACTATCCTCAAATGTTCGGCATGTTCTTCCTCATTCTTGGAATATATCAAAATATCATCGATGAATACAACCACAAACTTATCCAAATATTCCATGAACACCTTATTCATCAGATTCATGAAGTATGCTGGGGCATTGGTTAGACCGAAAGACATCACTGTATACTCATACAATCCATAACGGGTGGCAAATGCGGTCTTGGGTATGTCCTCTGGTCTTAACTTCAATTGGTGATATCCTGATCGAAGGTCAATCTTAGAGAATACACATGATCCTTTCAACTGATCAAACAGATCATCTATTCTGGGTAAAGGGTACTTGTTCTTAATAGTCACATCATTCAATGATCGATAGTCCACACACATGCGAAGACTACCATCTTTCTTCTTTACTAGCAGTACTGGTGCTCCCCAAGGTGACGAGCTTGGCCTTACAAATCTTTTATCCTGCAGCTCTTCAATTTGTTTCTTAACTTCCGCCAAATCATTTGCAGACATCCGATAAGGTCTCTTGGAAATTGGAGCTGTTCCAGGTACTAGGTTGATGACAAATTCTACTTCCCTGTCTGGCGGCATTCCGGGCAAATCTTCAGGGAATACATCTGGGTACTCACTCACTATAGGTACTTTTTCCAGAGTCACTCCCTTTACACTGTTCAAACTACACCTGCTCTGGGTAAGGGAGTTTGACTTATACCTTACTTGAATCCCTTCAGAGTTAGTGATTGTAACAGCTCGGTCAGCACAATCTATCTGTCCTTTATACTTGGTTAACCAATCCATTCCAAGTATTACATCTAAACCCTTGGAGTCTATTATAATAAGATTTGCTAAGAACTTAACTCCATTTATATCCACAGTTGCGTCAAGGCAAACTGTGTTAGTCCTCATTTCCTTTCCAGGGGACTGGACTAGCATGGGGTTCTGTAGTTTACTCACATCCCAATTATACCTTTCAACCACATCTTTTGACACAAAAGAATGCGAAGCTCCAGAATCAAATAATGCTGATGCAATTACTGAGTTGACAAGAAACTTACCCAGAACTACGTCAGGTGCATCCTGGGCTGCTTCCGCGGTCACATGGTTGAGATGCCCTCTGCTCACCACTTGTGGAGTCCTTGGGGTTTGTGGTGCCCCACGGCCTTGACCTGCAGTCGGAGCTCTTGCTGGCGTAGTCCCCAGATTGAAACGAACTGGAGTCATTGCTGGGCGTTTCTGGGGACAGTTGCTGGCATAGTGCCCCATGTTCTTGCAGTTAAAGCACTGCACTCCTGCTGCTGAAGTCTTGTTCTGCGGGGGTTGGCCACCATTGTTTGCCCGGGGAGTTTGTGGATTTGGGCGGGGTCCTGAAAAGGGAGTCCTCGGCACGCTTGACTCTGAGAGCTTGTGATAGTGAGGTGCGTTGGGGCGGAATCGAGAGCTGCTTGCTCCTTGCTGGGCTTGAAACTTCCTCTTCCGATTTTCGTACAGCTGGCGCTGAGCATCTTCTTGGACAAAGGCCTTGTTCACTAGGTGCTGGAAGGTTGGGAAGTCATTGGATACCAGCTGCACCTTGAGATTGGGGTCAAGTCCCTGCGTGAACCTCCAAATCTTGGTCGCCTCTGAGGTAACCTCTTCAGATGCATACCTGGACAGTTGGGTGAACTTGTTCAGGTATTCGGAAACACTGAGGTTTCCCTGTTGTAGTTGGTAGAATTCTCTCTTCTTCATTTCCATTATTCCCGTAGGAATATGGGCAGTGCGGAAAGCTTCGACAAACTCCTCCCAAGTGATGGCTTGTGCATTTTGATGGGCGGCGCGGTAGTTTTCCCACCAGTTGGCAGCCATTCCCTTGAGCTGATGAGCAGCATACAACACCTTTTCATTATCGTTGCACTGAGCTAGGACCAATTTTCTTTCTACATCCTTGATCCAATCATCTGCCTCCAAGGGATCCACTGATCCAGTAAAAGTGGGAGGCCTTGTCCTCATGAATTCCCCCAATTTAGACTGGGGTGCCTGGTTGGGTGCCTGCTGGGCTGGCTGCACTTGGTTCTGGGCGAGAGCTTGAAGTAACTGCAGCTGCATAGCCATCATTTGCTCCAAGTTGGGGGCCTGAGCAGGAGGTGGTGGAATGTTGTCCTCCGGCTGGTTGTTGGCGTCACGGCTGCTGCCAGGGTTGCTCCTCGTGTTCACCATCTGAAGCGGTTTAGGTTAGCAGAAGGTAAGAGGGAAATAGCAAAGGTAAGAGATTAGGGGAACTAAACCACATCCCAAGCCAACACACAAGAAAGAACTAGCAACCACTTAGGGGAAACTTTTTATTAAAATCAAGATAACTCCAAGGATGGCTGTACCACAAGTGCGCATAGGCCTGGTACAGTCCATCTAGCACACCAAAACATAACAATAAGCGTTCTAAGGACGCGGACATTTTATTTGGGTACTACGGACTCAAAAGACTACTAATCCTCTCCAAAGACGCGCTCCTCAGGGTCTTCTTCCGGGTCCTCTTCTGGATCCTCCTCCGGGTCTTCCTGGCGCTCTCTCACGTGGTGACGTGAGCAGTCACACTCGGCCGAGGCACGGTTACGACTGGAGGCAGTCGACCGAGAACGAGAAGGAGAAGGCTTGCGCTTCTTGAGAGTAATGACAGGTGGCGGACTGGGGCGTCGCACTTTCTTGCGTGCTGTAAGTCTGATGTGGAGTCCTGAAAGTCGAGCTGGGGCCGGGTTGTTGGGGATGACGGCTGGTACTGGGGAAGACGGCGTGTAGTCAACTACGGGTGAAGATGGCGCGTAGTCGGCTGCGGCCCGGAGACGTCCCAACTCAAACTCAGCTGCCTGGCTCTGGAGAAGCTGTGTGCGAAGTGTGTCGGAATGCTGGTAGCTGGAAGTGAGAAGCATCCGAAGTTGTCCAATCTCCTCCTGAGCTCTAGCATAAGTGACGGCCATCGCCTGGGTGAGTTGCACCTGATGTCACAGTCGAGGATCGTCAGCTGGAATATCAAAGGGATCTGGATACCTCTGTCCTGGGCGGGGGTTGATGAAGAAGCAAAAGGGGGACTGATGTACAGCATCTTTGTGCAGGTGGCACAACTCGTCAATGGCGAGGCGTGCTGCGTCCTGGACAGCGTCGAAACAGCGGGACCGAGGGTGCTTGATGGGGTAGGTGTGGGACTTGAATTCCTCTTCCCGTGCATACAGGAATACCTCCATCGTCCAAGAGTCTCGATCCAGGATCCGCGTCTTCCGACCCCTGAAGATGGGCGGCTGACGGTACTCCAAACACTGCATCAGCTGCCGGAGAAGGCTAGCGAATGCTCCAGCATCCTCTCCATGTGAGTAGTAGTCCCACGGGGCAGCGGAGGATGAACCAGCCATCTACAAAGTTGAGTGAAAGAAAAGATTAGTAAAAGTTTTAACAAATGGAGTTGGAGACAAGAACGAGATTCTAAGTAGGAAGAGAGTAGAAGCAAAGAAGCTTACACATTTTTAATATACTCTTTTTATAAACATAAGTCCTTATGGTTTGCCATTCCTAATCTAGGTCACGTCCTACAGTCAAATTGGCTCTGATACCATCTCTGTCGGGCCTCCAGATTATCAAACCCGGACCCTCTGTGTAATACAGCACTAGTCCCAGATCAAAGCTAGTGCACACAGTCAAACAGAATGGAAAACATCACCATCAACGATTTATTACAATAATTAAGAGTACTGACCACCGGGTCTCATTATTACAAAGGAGGTTTAAGACCTCGCACACAAGAAATAGAGCGGAAGCAATTAAAACTCGAGGATGACCCATCAATTCGCCACAGGCAATTGACTGGGGAAGCGCGACCTAGTCCTCCGGGAAGAATCCATCACAGCCACACGCGAAGCAGTAGTCGTAGTCACCTTCTTGAGCTTCAACTTCCTCTGAGATGTTATTTTTAAGTGTAGCATGTGAGTACATAAAGTACTCCGCAAGTCTTGGGAAAAAATGCATAGATGCAAGGCTTAACAAAGAAGGCCATATGGTTCTTTTGCACAAAGCAACATTTTAAAATTCAATTACTAGTAATTATTTTCGAAGGCATTATTTTAATGAAGTAAATGCTTTAACAGAATTAACTTTCTAGCGAAGGTTCCAACTACCAACACTAGCTAACCAATTACCATTGGTCAAGTTTTAAACCGCGGGTTCCATCCACCCTCTCTGGCTCCATCCGCCAGGATTCCCTTCCGAGAGTTCCCTCCACCCTCGGAATACAAAACTTTTGATTTTAAATCCAAAACCAGAAATCTACCATGTGAATGCATTCCTTGCCCGCCCTTGACCGTGGGCACGGCTATTCGAATAGTTTTACACTCTGCAGAGGTTGTACAACTTTACCCACAAGAGATAAATTATCTTAATAGTCAACATGCTTCCTTTGGCATGAGACCCAGATAAAATATCACAAAGCCTTTCACCTACTCCAGTATAGCTAGAGACCACCCGCTGAGGTTTCACCGCAGAAGGGTTAAATCCGCCCAATCTGAAGCCCCCTCTTGCGCCATATGAGTACAGTAAACCCTGTCCCTCACTATGAGTAACCAGTACACCCTGGCACTCAATACACCACTGGTGATATCTAAACTACACCTTTATAGGTTAGTTAGCTATGTCGTACCCATATAGACTTGTGGTTGTACGGTTAATGCTCAGTTTGGACAAACACAAGCGTCGGTCCTTAATTGACTAGGGTGGAACATACACTTAACAAGTTCTCGTGCTTACTGCACCAACCCAAACAGCCATCCACCCTAATCTAAACCAACTTTCACATTTTTATTTTATTTTAAAATCACAGTGACAACTCCAATTGCCACTTCACTTTCAAACACAAGGATTTAATAATAAATCATAATTTCCCATTTTCAAGATTTTCCAAAGTTATTAGATAGCAAGACTAAGCATTAAGCTACCCATCTACTATTCACAAGGTTAATAGTAATCTCATTATTGAGACAAAGGAAGTTCTAGGGTGACAAGGTACATGGCAATCAATGTCAAATGAGGGCATAACAAAGTTGGAATAACTAATTCCTAAAGACTTGAACTAGGGACTTTATGTAAATAGCAATGCACATAATTTGAAATAATTTAAAAACATTTCAAAAGCATAGGCTCAAAATGATCAAAGGAGACTTGCCTTCTTGCAGGGTTTCTGGGTCTTCTTGCTGCTGTGAAGAGGGATCGTCGACAACGTTGGAATCTACGCGAGGAAAGACGAAGCAACAAAACAAATAAATACAAAAGAAAATTCAAATAAAATCCAAAAATTCAACAGAGGCCATAGTTGGATAGATTATGATTTTAGATGAATTTAGAAATTTGAATGGCTGGAATTGGAGTTAAAATGAGAAAGTTATGCTCATTTGAAAATCTCAGATTTGAATAAATCGAGAAATTCGGAAATTTCTGACAGGTGGGACCCACTGGAGAATTAAATTTTAATTTCTATTTTTATTTTGAGAGACTGACAGGTGGGGCCCACTGAACAGTAACCACTGGCGGTCACTGACATGTGGGACCCACTGGACAGTGAGCCCACGGCTCAGCCTCTGACACATGGGACCCACTGGACTCCGGGCCCACTTGTCAGAGATAGCACAGAGAGGTGGGGCCCAGGCGGCAGTGGCCAGCGCAGACCGACGGCCGCTGACAGGTGGGACCCACTTGTCAGCCCGGAAAATAAACGAAAAACTCAACCTCCGCGCGCGGAGCCGGAGGCTCGAACGCGCGCCGAGGGAGTTACGGGCGAGCGCTGCTAGCCAAGTGAACGGGGAGGCGTTGCCTACCCAATAAGGGTAGGTAACCCTCTTGAGGGGTACCTTCGGGTGGTCCGGCAGCCGTGGACGGAGGCAAGGTCGTCGGCGGCGAGGGGAGGCCGGAGAGGTTCTGGCGGTGCGTGATATGTAATCCTGGTACTGAGGGGGTCCGGTTGGAGGGGTCAACGAAGTGCGGCGACGAGCGGAGAAGGCCGGCGACGAGGAGGTGGCGGAGCTGGCTCGGGTCTTCCGGCGCGACGGCGCTCCGGCGGCGGGGAGAGGCAGCCGAGGTGACGGGGAGGTTCGCCTGGGCGTGAGGAAGCTCGGGGTGGCGGCGGCGGGCTCTGGAAGGGTCCGAGGCGGCGGGGAAGGCTCGCCGGAGTTGGGCGGAGCTCTAAGGGGAAGGTGGCACGGTGGCAGGGCTCTACGGGGCTCGGGGAAGGAGGCGGAGAGCGCTGCGAGGTGGTGTGGGGAGAGATGAGGGCGATGGGGGTATTTATAGGGGCAGGGGAGGGAGCACGGGCACTTAATTCCTCGCCGGAGATCTCGGTGGCCGGTGGGGAAAGTTTGGGGGAAAAAGGAAATAGGGGGCCGGAGAGGGAAGGGAGGCGCGGGCGTTCGGGATTTGGTCGCGCGGGGAGCTCGGGGATTCCAAAACCGGAGAGAAACGGGGAAGGAAAGGCCGGGTCCGCCGAGGATTCGGTCGGCCGGCGAGAAAGGAAAGAGGGGGAAGGAAAAGGAAGGCGCCGGCTCCGCGGGGACGACGAATCCGACAGGCGGGCCCCGCGTGCAGTGAGAGAGAGAAGGGAGCGGGCGGGCGGCGCGGATGGCTGCCACGCGACCCAGAGGCGGATCGGGCGTCCGAGAGCGGGCGAAGCGGGGACGGCCGAGATGAGGCGGGCTGTACACGCGTCGCCCAAAGAGGAGGGGATGGCGGGATGCGAACGCGGGTGGCTGACAGCCGGGGCCCAGGGGCAGAGAGAGAATGAGGGGGAAGACGCGGGAGGCTGACAGGCCGGGCCCGCTTGGTGGAGAGAGAAGGGGGAAAAGCGGGCCGGATCGGCCGAGCGGTGACGTGGGCGGATCTGGGCCGTCCACGCGTCGGCTGGAGGAAAAAGGGAGAGATTTTTAATGATTTTTAATTTCAGAAAATGCTAGAAATTTATTTAGGCCTCAGAAAAATATGAAAATACCTCCAAAAATTCCAGAAAATTTCACAGAAGCTTTTGGACATATTTTGGACTAAATAAAATTATTTCCAACTACTGTTGATATTTAATTTTCATATTTTGAATTACTTTTTAAGCTCTAAAAATAGTTTTTAAATTCCAGAAAAATCCAGAAAGGCAAATAAAAGCCAAGTAAAATCCAATTACCTTAAAATAATTAATTTGAATTTAAATTTTTCAAAAAGCCAAATTTTGGGATGTGACATAATTCCAATCTTGGTTCCATTATCTGTACACAAAATATTGGTACTTTGATTCTTAGAGTTTTAAACTCCCACAAAAATTATTTATTCTTGTTATTATTATTATTCATGATTCTTATTTGTATTTGGGGATATATTTCCAGTTATTATTTTGCTTAGCACGAAATTTAGGAAAACCCAAATAAAATTTTGAATCAAAAATTCAAATGTCAGTAAGACGTAAACAAAAGTTTTTAAATTCCTTAAAACTTCAAACACCTAAAATTTAGGATGTTACAAAACAATACCTGCTGAGTTAGTAGGTGGAGCTTGGAAGGCTTCAATATGGTAGCAAGGATTAACAACAATCAAATCAATAATTGCAAGTTTAATAGTTGTTCAACGTACTAGTCGATGTTGTTGATCCAAGCCTAGTTGAGCAGAAACAACAGCTAGTCTCAAAGATGGACATAGCAAAGTTTCATATGGCTTATATATACTCATTTGAAAGGTTTTAACGAGATCTACAACTTTTCAGCTGAGGAGAAACCCAAATTTTGAAGGGAAGACCACGAAAAGGGGCAAAAACAGAAACTAAAAACTTGTGACACAGGTTTAGGTCCAAAGATGGCCAATTTTGGGGGTCTTGGAGGGAAGCTAGCACAAGCTAGTCATTTTTTTAGATGTGCTTTGTTGTTAGTTTTCCAACGAGTACAAGAACGTTGAAAACGGACACCGTATGCAAAAGTTATGCCCGTTTTACTGAAGGTGTCTCGGAATCAAATTCCTACTCGGACTAGAAACCGACTAGGGTTCAACTTGAAACTGCTATATCTTTTAAACTCGTGGGCCAAACTTAATGAATTTTTTTGTGGAAGCTTGTGGCTATATGTAGAAGGTCTCCACCAATTTTCTCCTTTTTCTCTCTCTCTCTCTTTTTCTGAACAACCAACACCGGCTGATTAGGGTTTCCCATTTTGATTCATGCTCCTTCCCAAATGTCAAAATGGCGGTGGAAAATGGTTGCCACGGCAGAAAATGGCAGCGGTGGCAGTTCGGGGCGCTGGTGGCTACCGCGGCTGGAGTTTTGGCTGTCGCGGCAGTGATTGGTAGTGGATGTGTGTGCCACGGCAGAGGAAGGAAGGCAGCAGCAGGATATCAAGATGCAAACCAGGCAATGGTAAACTAGACAATGGTAATCTAGACAAAAACTAGAACTAGAAATCAGCAACTAGACACGACGATGCAACCAAAAAGTCAACAAGCGAATTTGTTGGACCGAAATGGCGACAGAGGGGGGGTGAATGTCGATCTCTAAAAATCGCCCCCAAAGAGTATCTTCTCCTCCAATAGCTATGGAAGCTATGAAGGTAGAAAATAAGCCCTCACTAGAAATCATAGAGACAAGGAAGAACTAAACCCAGAAGGAAGCAATCAAGAAAAACAAATTCAGCGCAAGTCTGGCTGCAAGCGGTAGTACGCTGGGACGAGCGGCAGTACCGCTGGGTCGAGCGGTAGTACCTCTGAGCGGTAGTACCTTTCCAGGAGCGGTAGTACCTCTCGAGAAAAATAGCAAACAGGATTTTCAGGCTGGAACTTTGAGACTTCGGATTTTTGGCTAAAAAGTAGGTTTGCTCTCAATCTTTTTGATCCAAGGCCTTACTACAACATACTAAATAGTAAGGGGACCTTGGGAAACAAGAGAATCAAACCAAGAAGCAAGAATTTCAGATTATGGGTAAAAATCTGAATTTTTGCACAACCGGAGCCAAAAATCAAATTGCTTCCAAACCTTTGATCCTATGGCTAAAAGACTTTGCAGATATGTTAGCAATAGCCATAGGACTCACCATGCCAAATCTCAGCCCATCTTGCAAAGGGAAACAAGAAATGCTCAAAAACCCTAGAAGGGCTAAAGAAGAACAGAGCAACCCAAAAAGCCAAATCTGAGATTAAAAGAGGTTTGCTCTTGGGAAACTTGATCAAATGATCTTGAGGCACTGTCCCATCAAATAGCAACCCATTTTGGGCCTTCCCAGCAATCAAGAACTCAAAACACCGAAAATCAAGAAATCACCCAAAAGAGGAACGAAGAACATAACAGGAGCACGGGAGAAACTTCAGATTTCATTCCAACTATTCAGGGATTACAACTGAGCTACGTCCCCATACCCCGATTGATACAAGAGGAATGATTACAAGACTCTCAACTCATCCTCTCCCTCTCCCTAAGCCAAGAACACACTCATACATGCTTCCTGGGAGAGAACTCAAGAACACAACACTCAGACAACCATCGTAGGGGACAAGCAGGGAGCACACCTCTGCCTCCTCCACCCACTCTCACCAACTAAAGCCTAAAGCCAAAACAACCACTAAAGCCTATTTTTACTAAAGGAAACCCTAAAAACCCTTGAAGTGCTCAAATGGGCATGCAGCCCCTCCACTCCTTTATATAGCCTTGGCTAACGGGTCTCCGCCCCGTTACGCCCGCTAAACCCGAACGGAGCCCGCTCCCGCTTGTGCAGCCTTGCGAATTTCCCGATTCGCCCCTCCTGCACCTTCCGGGAAGCTTCCGCGCTCCTTGCCTCGCACGCCTCGCAACCACCTCGAGTCCACATCGTCTTCGACACCTCCTGGCTGTTCTAACCTCAGCGCCACCTGCGCCTAGTCCAGTCCTCCGTGTCTCACCACGACTCCGTCTCGACGTCCTGCAGTCACACAGACAAGAACCACGTCAAATAGCATCGCTCGATACATGAAAGCGTAAATACCATCATACTTACCATAACGAAGTCCAAACCTGTCGAATCATCAGAATATACAACCTAATCCCATACGACCAAGTTTGACCAAAAGTCCGACCGAGCCCGTTGCACCACGCAACGTCAAGGTCCAAACCACCAAAACCAAACTCGACTTCACTAAACCTATGTCAATTACTCATCATACACATGGGATGACCTCCACATGGTCTCTCAATCTCCCCCTTGATGAGTATATTGACAAACTCCAAAAAAAGCACAAAGTTGAGTTTGAAGAAGTCAAACATGGTCCAAAGAGGGGAATGAAGCTAATGACCATGTCGACAGAAGGAACCACTAGAGCAACAACTGAAAGAGCAAATTGATCTCCAAAGCTCTAAAAAGATCCCAAATGACTTTTTCTACTCTATTCTCCCCCTTTTGGCAATAAACACATCAAGAATGCAAAAGAGAGAATATGATCACAAGGATGGATGAAATGGCTGAAGTTTGATTATTTCTAAGCATTGTGAGCCATGAGAATTATCCATAATGACCATAATGAGATACACCAAGCCATAACTCAATAAAAGGCTATCTAGATCATGACAACATATATATAAGCCAGCTAGAGCACATAGATGACAATCTGAAATGTAATGCATTTTATGAGCATGTCAAGTCATCAATAAGCAAAGGCTAACTAGAGATATCCAAGGATGATGCAGGCCATGTCAATTAAACTGAGCGGAACCGAGAAGCTAATATTGAGTCAATTAGAGTGCCATATGCTCAAGATTGAAGCATTGGTTAAAGTACTTGGTTCTTTTTGTAGTTTAAGAAAATTGAGCACAAATGACATATTTTCTTTTGAAATTTATGGTCGTTGCCAACCAGATTTTTATCATGTGCTAGATCTCAAGCCTTATGCGACTACTCCAAGCAATGAGCTTAAGAAGCTAGTCTAGGTCATCCAAAACTCCCCCTGAGTTCATGCCTAGTGCAATGGCAAGCCGTCTCATGAGAAAGAATTGGTGAAATCAATTTTTTCGCACATAAAAGAGATCATTTTGCCTTTTAACATGTTGTACTAACTCATGCATCATCAAGAGACTAAAACAGCTCAATCTAAGGCTCAAATTAGATTCAACGCTCTACTCAGCCTATTTGACATGGCATGAATCATAAAGGGATAGCTCAAGAAAGACTAATCTCAAGTGCTAACATGACAAGTTTTAGTTCAAGTTGAACAATTTTACTTAACTAATCATGGCAAACGCTAGTCTACACATATGAAGTCATGATAAATCTAGCACGCGAAGTACAAGTCATGGCAAGGTGTAAAGCATTGAAGCATGTCATAATAGGATAATAATCAAGGCTCAATGCAGTTAATTTACAATGCTAGATGCTAAAATGCATAAAATCCAGCTCCCCCTCAACATTAGATGCAACTTTTAGTTCAAGTTGAGTTATGTCAAAATTAAGCTCCAGAAGCTCCCAATTGAACTCCCCCTGAACCGAAGCAATAAAATCGAGAAGCTGGGAAAGAAAACAGCAAACAGGCAGTCCTTAAAGCATAGATAAGATATAGAGGCAACTATGGCTTAGACAAACTCTCATCTACCCCATATGACTCCAGGACTATCAGCTGACCATAAATCACACACTAGAGAGCAAACACGTACCCTGTCTACCCGAGGGTGGCCCAACCCTCGCTAGAACCTACAAAAAGTGAGTGAGCTCGACCTAGTGAGATAAGAAGCAACTAATCCTGGAAACACAAGATAAGAGTAAGAAGTCTAAGCAATCTCGGCAAGAAAACCACTCTAACCTATGCTGGAAAGACTAAACCCAAATGCACCCTAAGTGCAAAGCAACAGAAATGAGACAGAAGCATAATTAGTAAAGCAGTAAAGCCCAAAGCTCCTCCTCACTACAGTCCATAAGGACAAACCACCCCAAGCTCTCCCCGTAGAGCTGAAAATCTCGAACTATCCAAAGGCTTGGTGAAAATGTCAGCCAACTGGTGGTCACTCTCCACAAACTGGAGCACTATAGCACCCTTCTCTACATGGTCTCTAAGGAAGTGGAATCTAATGTCAATGTGCTTGGTCCGAGAGTGCTGCACTGGGTTCTTAGCAATATTAATCGCAGACGTGTTATCACAGAAGAGTGGAACACTGTCTAGAGCTAACCCAAAGTCCCGTAGGGTCGAGACCATCTAGAGCACCTGGCTACAGCAACTGGCTGTAGCAACGTACTCGGCCTCTGCGGTGGACTGTGCAACACCGGACTGCTTCCTCGAAGACCAAGAAACGAGAGAAGTGCCAATAAATTAGCAAGTGCCAGAAGTGCTCTTCCTATCTATCCTACAGCCAGCAAAGTCTGCATCCGAGAAGGCTCTCAAGGAAAGACAAGAAGAGGAAGAGTACCAGACACCATAGTCAATGGTAGCTCGAAGGTACCAAAAGATGCGCTTCACCGCCTGGCGGTGAGATACGCGAGGAGAAGCCTGAAAGCGAGCACACAGACACACTGAGAAGTGTATGTCTGGTCTCGAAGCAGTGAGGTAAAGAAGGGAGCCGATCATACTTCTATACTCTTTCTGATCAACTGGCTCGCCATCCTCATCTGGGTCAAGATAGGCTGTAGAAGCCATCGGAGTTGACACCGGCTTACCATCACTCATGTCGAAGCATCTCAGGAGGTCATGAGTGTACTTGCCTTGATGCAAGAAGGTACCCTCCCGAGTCTGCTTGATTTGGAAGCCAAGGAAGAAGGTCAACTCACCCATCATGCTCATCTCAAACTCGGTGCTCATGACATCCGAGAACTGTGAAACCAGAGCATGAGAAGAGCCGCCAAAGATGATGTCATCGACATAGATCTGGACAAGCAGAAGGTCATTTCCAAGTCTACGAATAAACAAGGTCTTATCTACTTTACCCATTTCAAACCCATGACTCAACAAGTAGGACTTAAGCCTCTCATACCAAGCTCTGGGGGCCTGCTTAAGTCCATACAGCGCTTTGGAAAGCTTGAAGACATGGTGTGGGTATTTGGGGTTCTCGAAACCTGGAGGCTGTCTGACATAAACTTCTTCCTCAATGACTCCATTAAGGAAGGCACTCTTGACGTCCATCTGGTAGAGCTTGAAACCTTTAGAAGCTGCAAAGGCAAGCAGGATTCTAATGGCCTCAAGTCGAGCTACAGGGGCAAAGGTCTCCTCAAAGTCTAGACCCTCAACCTGGGAAAACCCCTGAGCTACCAGTCTAGCCTTGTTTCGAATGACTAACTCATCCTCACTATGCTTGTTCTTGAACACCCACTTGGTTCCAATGATATTGTGACCTCGCGGGGGCTCAACAAGCAACCAGACCTTGTTTCTCTCAAAGTTCTCCAATTCCTCATGCATTGCATTGACCCAAGACTCGTCGGAAAGAGCATGAGAAACATCTTTGGGCTCAAAGGAGGCAATGAAGGCAGAATGGAGACAGAATTGAGATAAGTCAGATTTTGAGCGGGTAACACGCTCGAAAAGGTCTCCAATGATCTGCTCTGAAGGATGAGCTTTCTGGATATGTCTAGGAGGTCCAGGATGAGATGAAGAAGTGGCCTCTACCTCATGAGCTGACGGGGTAGGAACAGAGCCACTAGCTCCAGAAGAAGCAGAAGGCATGGGCTGATCTCCTTGAGGTGCGGTGGAAGAAGGCACCTCAAGGGATGGATGAGGGACTGGATCAGGTAGACAACCATCGTCTCCATCGTCCTCGTCATCCACGAAGATGGTCTCGGACTGCTCTAACAAACCTGAGATATCGGGCCTAGTCCCCGGACTGGCCTCATCAAAGGTCACTTCACAGGTTTCTACCATTTTGCTAAACTCGCAGTTCCAGACCCTATAAGCCCGTGAAGAAGGCGAGTAACCTAGAAAGATTCCATCACAAGAGCGTGACTCGAACTTGTCTAGGTTCCCGAACTTCAAAATGAAGCACTTGCAACCAAACACACGAAAATGAGAGACGCTAGTCTTTCGCCCATATCTCAGCTCATAAGAAGTAAGGTGCAAGTGTGCCCGAAGAAAAACTCGAATTGAGACATGGCACGCGGTGGCTATAGCCTCAGCCCAGAACTTTCGCGGTGTAGAGTACTCATCAAGCATCGTCCTGGCCATCTCGACCAAGGTACGGTTCTTCCTCTCCACGACGCCATTCTGCTGTGGGACGTGCGGAGAAGAGAACTGGTGCTCTACACCTGTCTCACCACAGAAACTCTCAAAGTAGGAATTCTTGAACTCCGTGCCATTGTCACTGCGGATCGCTCGTAAGGCACCTGGAAGCTCAACAGAAAGCCTACTAAAAAGACCTCAGAAATGTGAAAACGTCTCATCCTTCGAGGCTAAGAAAAACACCCAAGAATACCTCGAGAAGTCATCGACCACAACAAGAATATATCACTTCCCTCCTGCTGACTGCACTCGAGCTGGTCCAACTGTGTCCATGTGGAGCAGCTGTCCCGGTGCATCGGTCATAGTAACTGTGACCGGAGGATGAGAAGCGGCAATCATCTTGCCGTGCCGGCATGGAGCGCAAACAAGATCTTTGACCATCTTGAGTTTCGGCAGACCACGAATGAGATCGTGGCCGCTAACTCGGGTCAAATGATCAAATCCAATATGACCCAGTCTCCTATGCCAGAAAGAGAGATCGCGGGACTCAGAAGCAACTAAACACCTGAGAGGATCACCAGAAGACTCAGAAAAATCAGCACGAAAGACCCTCCCAAAACGAGAAATCCCGCAAACCAGACTACCTGAAGAATCAAGAATTTTACAATTATTTTTCTTAAAGCTAACCTCAAAGTCGTCATCAGTAAGCTGAGAGACTGAAAGCAAATTATACTGCAGCTTACTAACCAAGGCAACATCTTTCAAAATGAAAGAATCATTAATGCGCACTGTACCTTTGGCGATGACACGCCCAGATGAAGCGTCTCCGAAGGTGATCGTCTCATCACCTGGAGCACGGGCAAGGGAAGAAAACCAACGGGAATCTCCGGTCATGTGTCGTAAACACCCGGAGTCTACGAGCCAAACTTTTCCCTTCCCTGCCCGACGAACCTGAGTCAACGAGAGAGTAAGGTCTCAGTACTGGGATAAATCAAGAGTGATTTTGGCACACAATACTGAGTAACACGTGGAGCAGACGAAGTAGTCAAGCACGACTGACCTCTATCTACCCTATGCTCTCTGTGACTCAAAGGAGCAGAAGGTCTGTGAGCAGACCTGAAGCTGTTGCGGGGTCCAACTGCTATGGGATAGCGAGTCGGAACACCGGCAACACGCTGATCACGCCGCGGGTAGCTATCTCGACGGGGAAACCGAGATCTACCCTCAGGACGGCGGAAGACACGACCAGAGGCAGCATGAGGACGAAAAACGGAAAACTCAGAAAAACCAAGTCCTCTATGCTGCCCAAACTCCGCAACAGGAGCAAACCTAGACCTCGTGTTGGTCTTAGGTGCACTCAAGGTCTGGGGCTGACCCTGAATACGCCTAGGAGACTCAACACGGTCTCTACGCGCGATCTTGGCGCGCCTGAAGCATCGATCGATCAGATGCCCATCCTTCTGACAGAAGGTGCAGCGATACTTCTTCTTTTGAGAGGTAGAAGTAGCACGCTCAAGCTTCGCCTTCTGAGAGGCCGAAGCGGCAGGTGAAATCACCTTGCTGTCAGAGATCCCGTGGACAAAGCCCGCTGATTTGAATTTAACTTCATCAGATCTGGGCTCGACTTCGATCACACCTCCTACTATAGGTCTAAGAATAGCAGGTGGATGCTTCCTCATATCCTCATAGAAATCATATCCTAGACCTTGATTGAACTTGCAAATCTTGGATTGGTCTAGAATAAGATTAAGCTTCTTCTTGCCGCCTACAAATCTCTCGAGAGTGTTCATAAGGTACTGACACTCCCGAAAGAGAGAGGTGCAAGAAGAGCAGGGGGAAGAGGGAACAGCAGGAGGTAAGGGAGCAGATGAAGAACCAACAGCAGAGGAAAGAATGGCTTGTGCACGCACAACTGACTCTGAATGGACAGTCCTACTGCTAGCCGGTTGGTTCACGTCGCTAGGCGTCTCTACCTTACCCTGGGGCTTCTTCCCCTCCTCAGCAATCACATCACAACAAGATTGTGGCTTCTCTAATAAGTCCTTAGTTAGCTTCACACATTTTTCTTCTAATGCAATCAGGTCAATTTTTAGTTTAACACAATTTTTGCATGGTGAGCTAACAGGGTCCTTAGAAGCATAATTAGCCAATTTCTTATTGTGGTCAATCATTTCTTGAAACTGCTTGGAAATAGATTCAAGTTCAGCAGTTAATCTAGGACAGTTCGAGCATGACGCAACTGGTTCACACAACCAAGCATACAACTCAGATATTTTATGATCTGCCCGTTTTAGGTTCATCTTCAAGTTATTGCAGTTTTCACAAGATTCGGGCAGATCAAGCAGCATGGTATAATGACCTCTAAAAGCATTGTCCTTATCCTCACATGAGGTGCAAGAAGTAGTCTCAACAACAGTACATGAAATAGGCGCTACTCTACTCATCTCAAGCTCAGCAAGCAGACTAACATTCTCCACCTTAACAATATCGAGCTCAGAGGACAAACTATCATGCGAGGTCCTTAATTTCTCCATATCAACCAGCAAAGCAGAGCATGTATCGCAATCATCACAAGAGGGAGCAGATGTAAGAGCAATAATCTCTAGTGACAGTCTATCAACTTCCTTCTCTAACTCAGTACACCTAGTGTCGTAGCTACGGGCTAAACAGGGAAAGAGGGGACTGGTAGGAGAGGAAGAGGAGAGCCAGATCTGTGGAGAGGTGGTGAGAATGAGAGGAGGATGTCCCCCTTTGCCCCTCCTGGGGGTTTATATATATGAGTGGGGTAGAATGGGAAATCCCCATTCTACCCCTTAGTATTTACAAAGGATGAGGGTACATTGGTATATTTACACTGGTATATTCCTCTACATTATTGGGCCTATTACATGTTGGACTAGTTGCACGGCTCAGTCACGGGGGGTTGGGCCACCCCAACAACAGTACTCCCTCGACAGCAAGCGCTGAGGTCCCGATGGGCGAGCTGACGCGATCAACCACCACAGCCCCCCGTTCCCTGACAGCAAGCGCAAGGGTGCCGATGCAACTGGTAGCTCGCAGACCCTAGAGGCAAGGCCTACGAAGAAATCAGTGAAGCGCCGAAGACGTCGTCGAGCGCCGAAGACGTGCCGTCCCGCCGAGGCGATGCCTACGAGGCGGACGGCGGAGTCGAGCGCCGAAGACGTGCCGTCCCGCCGAGGCGATGCCTACGAGGCGGACGGCGGAGTCGAGCACCGAAGACGTGTCGTCGAGCGCCGAAGATGTGCCGTCCCGCCGAGGCGATGCCTACAAGGCGGACGGTGGAGTCGAGCGCCGAAGACGTGTCGTCCCGCCGAGGCGATGCCTACGGGGCGGACGGCGGAGTCGTGGCGGCGAAGACGTGTCGTCGAGCGCAGAAGACGTGCCGTCCCGCCGAGGCGATGCCTACGAGGCGAACGGCGGAGTCGAGCGTCGAAGACGTGCCGTCCCGCCGAGGCGATGCCTACGAGGCGGACGGCGTAGTCGAGCGCCAAAGACGAGTCATCGAGCGCCGAAGACGTGCCGCCTCGCCGAGGCGATGCCTACAAGGCGGACGGCGGAGTCGAGCGCCGAAGACGTGCCGTCCCGCCGAGGCGATGCCTACGAGGCGGACGGCGGAGTCGTGGCAGCGAAGGACGTGTCGTCGAGCGCCGAAGACGTGTCATCTCGCTGAGGCGATGCCTACAAGGTGGACGGCGGAGTCGAGCGCCGAAGACGTGCCGTCCCGCCGAGGCGATGCCTACGAGGTGGACGGCGGAGTCGTGGCGGCGAAGGACGTGTCGTCGAGCGCCGAAGACATGCCGTCCCGCCGAGGCGATGCCTACGAGGCGAACGGCGGAGTCGAGCGCCGAAGACGTGCCGTCCCGCCGAGGCGATGCCTACGAGGTGGACGGCGGAGTCGAGCGCCGAAGACGTGTCGTCGAGCGTCGAAGACGTGCCGTCCCGCCGAGGCGATGCCTACAAGGCGGACGGCGGAGTCGAGCACCGAAGACGTGCCGTCCCGCCGAGGCGATGCCTACGAGGCGGACGGCGGAGTCGTGGCGGCGAAGGACGTGTCGTCGAGCGCCGAAGACGTGCCGTCCCGCCGAGGCGATGCCTACGAGGCGAACGGCGGAGTCAAGCACCGAAGACGTGCCGTCCCGCCGAGGCGATGCCTACGAGGCGGACGGCGGAGTCGAGCGCCGAAGACGTTCTGATGGGAACGGGGTCCCGATCTTCCAACAGGTTCTGGATAAATTCGATTTGGTGGAGGCGCGACACAAATCGATCCGGCTTCCGAACAACACGTTCCGAACCCCGCAATCGCAGCACCACGTCTCCTCAGGTTATCAACCGTGCGCAGCCCGGTTGACCTCGCCAAGAAGGCTAATCCTCGCCTGCGAATCGAAGAACACAAGCAAGAACAAGGAAGAACACAACTGAATTGCAGATGTATTGATTTAGCACTCGAAAATTGGGGTCTCACAAACCGATGAACGGCGAATCTGTTCAAAGACAAATTGATCTAAGCAAAACCCAAACCCTAATGGTGGGGGTGGCGGCTGGATATAAAGGATTGAGGGACGTGCAAAACCCCTGGACGCGCCCCTAATGGGCTCCAACACGATACAAAGCCGAAAGGCCCAAAAGACGGTGGCGCAGCACCCTGACAGATTCTGAACGTCCACTTGTTTCGACGATTCCCGTTGACTCAGAAGGAATTTTGACATGGGACCAGAGCCATTGGAAAGGTAGTCTTCTCAGCTTTCCATACATATGTAGAACGTCCAAAACGGAGTCCGGATGCGATCTGGGCGTCCATTTTAGTGCGGCCTGGTCCTGGACTCCGTGTTCGATTCGAAGTCGGTTTGAGTTGGACCTCCAACATGATTCGACCGCCCTTGCTGGACTTGTGCGCCTTGTAGCCCTTCTCCATGTACTTCCAAGTCCTCTCCATGGTTCCTAATCATAATTAAATCATTAGGTAGCAATCTATTCTCAAATGAACAAAAGGAAGTACTTAGGAACGAGCTCACCTGTAAATTCAATTGTCGGCCGCGAGCTCTAGTGATTGGTCCTTGAATGTCAAGTGGAGGAGTGTTGTATGTATCCGAAGAAGTGATGTCCTCATCATCCTCCCCTTCTTGACAGAAAACCGTCCTCGGTTTTAACATAGGTGTAGCATCACGTATTGCATGATCTTGATCATAAATCTTGGTATATGATAACAAACGCAACAAACTCTCATTATGTAATATCATAAGTTCTTTATCAAATAAAGTAAAATCTCTTTGAAACGAGCTCACCTCATAATTTAAGTGATGCGTAGGAGCTCTTTTAATTGTAACAACAAGTAGAGCAAATATGGTTGTATCCATAGGGTTCATGTTCTTATCATCCTCCCCTTCTTGCAAACAAAGCCGTCCTCGGCTTTTGATAAGCTGAAAATATGGTAACAAAGAAGCCAAAGTGTATGCATGGTATATGTATATGTCATCCGTTTTAACAGTTCTTCGTTGTTGCACAATTAATGTTATAAAACAGCAATGATCATAAAAGCTCATTGTATTATTAACCCAAGAGTAATCATATATGTTAATGAGCAATTCAAAATTTCTCACAACGTAATTATTGCAACTTGTTTTGCAAATGTAAGTGAAGCATTTATGCAATTCAAATCTTTGATTTTGTAAACTTGTAGTGGTTGCATATATGGACAAAACTACAACCTTTGGAATCAAGCAAAGTTCATCCATATAATCGTATCTCAATCGAACAATAGTAAATTCATCTAGCCAGGGTGAAGAGATTTGTATGTTCTGCCATAATTCATCATCTTTATTCAGATTGTCCATACTAGATGGTGCAAAAAGAGATGAACACATAGGCATTGGATGAGTACTAAATTTTACTTCCCTCTCACATTGAACATGATTCAGCATACAAGAGTTGTTGTTCCAAATAGCAAGTTTCAATTCATCCATGTGATCACAAGTTATGCATATTCGATATACAAGAAATTGATTTTCCACACCATAATCTCCAATCAAATTAAACTTATATCCAAGGGTGTAGGCACTAAACAAGAATTTCGAACATGTATGTTCAGAAACCTTTTCCATAGCATGTGACAATTTCATAGGTAGATCCAACATGATGTAACACAATGAATTAGCAGGAGAAATTCTAGTCAAAACTTCTTTATGTGTTATTAATTCGACATGTGCAAAATTATGAGAATTTAGATCAGCACATGGTTCATTTAAGTCAACACAAAGAACATCAAAAGATTGTACTACAGTAGGTATATACTCACAAGGTTGCGCTATGTCTTGTTGTAGTACGAAATCAATACCGTGAGCGATGATAGCACCATGTTCTTTACCTTTTTGGCTCTCCTCAGATGATGTAAGTGCATCCATCTCCTTATCTTCATTCTCAACCAATGGGGTCAGTGATTCAATCAGCTCATGCTCCTCTTTGGCATGGTTCTCAACTACCTGCAAGTTGTTAGTCACAGAAAATGGCACAAACACAGGTTTGTTCTCATGATCATCACCATTACCTGCAAGGTTAGCTGCAAGAGCATATTCATCCTCAACATCACTAGCACTTACATAACCACCATCTTCTGTCGTAATGTACGCCCGCTGACTTGTGCAATCTCTCATGACGTGGCCCATCCCTTTACAACGGTGGCACACGATGCCCGTCGTACGGCCCGTGGAAGCAACCGATGAAGAGCTCTGTACTGGTGCTTTAACACTAGTAGATTTGCTCGTCTCGGGTGCGCGTGATGGTGGCGACGGTGCTGCTGAATGCGCCCTACTCACAGAGGGGGCAGCAGCTCGACAAATAGGAGGTGAGGCTATCTTGGCTTGCCCAGGCGTTGATCTCGATGTAGACGTACCTCCAAAGTTGTTCCTCGTCCTTTGTTGCCTACCCTGCAATTCTTTTTCTGCCAAACAAGCAAGCTGGAACAACTGGTTGACAGTAGTAAAATCTTTATAATAAACAATGTCCTGAATTTCACGCCGTAACCCCCCATAGAAACGACAAATCTTATCCTCCGTGTCCTCAACAACATTACAACGCAACATGCCTATTTGTAGTTCTTGATAATATTCCTCGACAGATTTATTACCTTGGTCTAAGCACTGCAATTTCTTATGCATTTCATGTTTAAAAGTAGGAGGAACAAATCTAGCACGCATAGCTTCTTTTAACCGCTTCCATGTATCAGGTTGTAAGCGCATGGTACCCATATCATTCCACCAGATAATAGCAAAGTCCTTAAACTCACTAGTAGCTTGTCTAACTCTATGTTGCTCAGGAACCAAGTGAGAATTAAACTTCTGCTCTACCGTCATCTCCCAATCAAGATATATTTCAGCATCATAAAAACCATAAAAAGATGGAATGATAAATTTGACTTTAGCAAAAGGGTCATGATTAGAACGATCATTATGGTGCTGAAAATTATTACCTCCCATACCGTGACGGTTTTGATGTAGGCGGTGTCGTGGGCGTGCATCTTGGGCAACAAATGAAGCACTTGCGTCGCGGTTTTGTCTCTCATTATCATCAGACAACCCACCTGTCATGGTTAGTAGAAAACAAAAGACAACACAAAGGTATTATCCCTATGCACTACTAGGTGGTGGAAGGTGGAATCACATATTCTCAAGCGTCTTACTACACTCTTACAAGTGTTCTTACCGATGCAGCAGGTGGTACAACCGGTGGCTGGTTCGTGATACCGTGTCGAGCGTGGGTACGATTGCAAGAGGGAACCTGTTTTGATCAAGAGTAGGTGTAGCTTGGAAGGCACAATATGGTAGCAATGGAGAACAATCAGTTAATTTCAGAATTGCATAGAATTGAATTATAGTCTGTATCTACCACTTAGCCTATGTTGCTGATCAACCAAGAATGGAAGAAGGCTAAAAACAAGTGTATGGCAATGTGTATGAGTGGTAAATACAAGATAATTCAATCCAATGCAATCTGGAATTGAAGAACACAAGGATTGACCCAAAACTGAAAACTGAAGATTTCTGTCCACTGGAAAGTACGTCGGTATTTTGGCCGTAACTTTTTGTCAGATGCCTTTTTTTCACTGATTCTTTTTTTCTCTGTTTTATGACGGCTTTTTCTACATATTTGCTTTTGGGGTCAACTTCCAAAACCCGACGCAGAAATTCTCACAAAAATCACAATTGCAGACTGTTGCAGATTCAGAACAGATAATTGGGCCAACTTTCACCGCATATATCTCTTAACTGGCTTGCTGGAATGACGTGAAATTTTACAGATAGATGGATAAGGGATTTTTGAATCTAATGGCGGTGGTCCTACTCAAAAATAATCTCGGAATCAAAAGATATGACGTTTTTGGTGGCGGCTGCAGAGAAAGGAGAAATCAGCCGAAATTGGAAATTAGGGTTTGGGGTGGGGAATTTTTCTTTTGTTTGGATTTTTAATGGAACAAGGATGTGACCAGCAACTAGACAACGCTAATATGAACACAAATTCAATTTAGCAAACCAAAACTAACAGATTGAAAGGCACAACGGGGTTTGGACAGCGGAATTAATTCTTTTTGTGGGGCTTTTTCGTGGACTCTAGGATGAAAATGAAACAACAAAGGTAGGGTAAACTCGAACCTGAAGGAGCACCTGAAGCTCTGATTACCACTTGATGGGAACGGGGTCCCGATCTTCCAACAGGTTCTGGATAAATTCGATTTGGTGGAGGCGCGACACAAATCGATCCGGCTTCCGAACAACACGTTCCGAACCCCGCAATCGCAGCACCACGTCTCCTCAGGTTATCAACCGTGCGCAGCCCTGTTGACCTCGCCAAGAAGGCTAATCCTCGCCTGCGAATCGAAGAACACAAGCAAGAACAAGGAAGAACACAACTGAATTGCAGATGTATTGATTTAGCACTCGAAAATTGGGGTCTCACAAACCGATGAACGGCGAATCTGTTCAAAGACAAATTGATCTAAGCAAAACCCAAACCCTAATGGTGGGGGTGGCGGCTGGATATAAAGGATTGAGGGACGTGCAAAACCCCTGGACGCGCCCCTAATGGGCTCCAACACGATACAAAGCCGAAAGGCCCAAAAGACGGTGGCGCAGCACCCTGACAGATTCTGAACGTCCACTTGTTTCGACTATTCCCGTTGACTCAGAAGGAATTTTGACATGGGACCAGAGCCATTGGAAAGGTAGTCTTCTCAGCTTTCCATACATATGTAGAACGTCCAAAACGGAGTCCGGATGCGATCTGGGCGTCCATTTTAGTGCGGCCTGGTCCTGGACTCCGTATTCGATTCGAAGTCGGTTTGAGTTGGACCTCCAACATGATTCGACCGCCCTTGCTGGACTTGTGCGCCTTGTAGCCCTTCTCCATGTACTTCCAAGTCCTCTCCATGGTTCCTAATCATAATTAAATCATTAGGTAGCAATCTATTCTCAAATGAACAAAAGGAAGTACTTAGGAACGAGCTCACCTGTAAATTCAATTGTCGGCCGCGAGCTCTAGTGATTGGTCCTTGAATGTCAAGTGGAGGAGTGTTGTATGTATCCGAAGAAGTGATGTCCTCATCACGTTCCTACCTTCAAAAAGAGTACCCGCGAAGAGCGGGCGCTTACGGCGTAGGCCGAGGGCACTACGCACGCGGAGGCAAGGAGGCAAGACCGCCGTTCCCCTACCTTCAAAAAAGAGTGCCCGCGAAGAGCGGGCGCTTACGGCGTAGGCCGAGGGCACTACGCACGCGGAGGCAAGGAGGCGAGACCGCCGTTCCCCTACCTTCAAAAAAGAGTGCTCGCGAAGAGCGGGCGCTTGCGGCGTAGGCCGAGGGCACTACGCACGCGGAGGTAGAGAGGCGAGACCGCCGTTCCCCTACCCTCAAAAAAAAGTGCCCGCGAAGAGCGGGCGCTTGCGGCGTAGGCCGAGGGCACTACGCACGCAGAGGAAGAGAGGTGAGACCGCCCTTCCCCTACCCTCAAAAAAGAGTGCCTGCGAAGAGCGGGCGCTTGCGGCGTAGGCCGAGGGCACTACACACACGGAGGTAGAGAGGCGAGACCGTCGCTCCCCTACCCTCAAAAAAGAGTGCCCGCGAAGAGCGAGCGCTTGCGGCGTAGGCCGAGGGCACTACGCATGCGGAGGTAGAGAGGCGAGACCGCCGTTCCCCTACCTTCAAAAAATAATGCCCGCGAAGAGCGGGCGCTTGCGGCGTAGGCCGAGGGCACTACGCACGCGGAGGCAAGGAGGCGAGACCGCCGTTCCCCTACCTTCAAAAAAGAGTGCGCGCGAAGAGCGGGCGCTTGCGGCGCAGGCCGAGGGCATTACGCACACGGAGGTAGAGAGGCAAGACCGCCGTTCCCCTACCTTCAAAAAGAGTGCCCGCGAAGAGCGGGCGCTTACAGCATAGGCCGAGGGCACTACGCACGCGGTGGCAAGGAGGCGAGATCGCCGTTCCCCTACCTTCAAAAAAGAGTGCCCGCGAAGAGCGGGCGCTTGCGGCGTAGGCCGAGGGCACTATGCACGCGGAGGTAGAGAGGCGAGACCGCCGTTCCCCTACCCTCAAAAAAGAGTGCCCGCGAAGAGCGGGCGCTTGCGGCGTAGGCCGAGGGCACTACACACACGGAGGTAGAGAGGCGAGACCGCCGTTCCCCTACCTTCAAAAAGAGTGCCCGCGAAGAGCGGGCGCTTGCGGCGTAGGCCGAGGGCACTACGCACGCGGAGGTAAGGAGGCGAGACCGTCGTTCCCCTACCTTCAAAAAAGAGTGCCCGCGAAGAGCGGGCGCTTGCGGCGTAGGCCGAGGGCACTACGCACGCGGAGGTAGAGAGGTGAGACCGCCGTTCCCCTACCCTCAAAAAAGAGTGCCCGCGAAGAGCGGGCGCTTGCGGCGTAGGCCGAGGGCACTACGCACGCGGAGGTAGAGAGGCGAGACCGTCGTTCCCCTACCCTCAAAAAAGAGTGCCCGCGAAGAGCGGGCGCTTGCGGCGTAGGCCGAGGGCACTACGCACACGGAGGTAGAGAGGCGAGACCGCCGTTCCCCTACCTTCAAAAAGAGTGCCCGCGAAGTGTGGGCGCTTACGGCGTAGGCCGAGGGCACTACGCACACGGAGGCAAGGAGGCGAGACCGTCGTTCCCCTACCTTCAAAAAAGAGTGCCCGCGAAGAGCGGGCGCTTGCGGCGTAGGCCGAGGGCACTACGCACGCGGAGGTAGAGAGGCGAAGGCGCCGTTCCCCTACCTTCAAAAACCCGTGGTGCACTCCCTAGTGCAACGCGCGCGCGGGCGCGATATCAAAGCGGTGCGCCGCTTAAAGCGAGGCACTCCCTAGTGTCTCGGCCATGTAGTAATTTTTATACTCCGTAGAGTGCGTGGGAACTTCAACCACGTGCATTTATACTCCGGAGAGTACGTGCGGGAGCAACGCCGACACGTGCGCGGGACATCCGCGTCTTGTTTATACTCGGTAGAGTGCGCAGGGAGAACATCCGCGTCTTATTTATACTCCGTAGACTGGTGCGTGCGGAGCTAGGCTCGACGCTACGTCTTATTTATTGTCCGTAGACTGTCGCGTGCGGAGCTAGGCTCGACGCTACGTCTTATTTAAAGTCCGTAGACTGCTGCGGAGGCTGTTGCGTGGTCGCTTGCTGCCGCCGGCGAGGTCGGTGAAGTGTACCCAGATTCCGGCGAAGCGAAGTTCTGGGGCACCATCGAAGGAGCAGAGCTTCCCTGCGGCTGGAGCAGACCTCACAGGCGTGGAGGTTTTGCTCGACTCGACTCGGAGGAGACTTCGTAGGCGCGGAGGCTTCGCTCGACTCGACTCGAAGGAGACTTCGCAGGCGCGGAGGCTTCGCTCGACTCGACTCGAAGGAGACTTCGCAGGCGCGGAGTGCGGCGCGGAGTAGAGACTGCAGCGCGGAGTGGGAGCTGTGGCCAGCTCGGAGAAGACTTCGCAGGCGCGGAGTGCGACGCGGAGGCTCCGCGAAGCTCAGGCATACGTCGCGAAGGCCGGGACTTGCACGGAGCTGAGCACGCGGAGGCGAGGTCCGAGACGAGTACGGAAACGTCGCTCGGAACGTGGCCGCGCCATGGTAGCGTGCGTGCGTAGTTACGCCCGCCCATGGCGCACCACTCGGGGTGCGCGGTGACCAGGTCCAGCATCGATCCTGAGCACCCGGCATCCCGTGCAGAGACGTATTCCCGGTGTCGCTGGATGCCGGTGAAGTTGTCGCGGAGCCGGGGAAAGGGCTTCGACCGCGCGGAGGCCGGAGGCCCATCCTGGCGTGGAGGCTTCGCTGTGGCGGGCTGCGACGTGGAGCTTGGCGCGAAGGCCTTAATGCTGAACACCGCTAGGATGGATGGTCCTGGGCTCACCGCCACCGACGAGCCCCTACACCTCCTCCCAGAGCCAGTCCTTGCCGACGCTGGCCAGAGGTGGTCCGCGAACCGGTCGAGGTCGACGGACGGTGCGACATATGCAGAGAACCGAGCCTGGCGGAGTGACGCGAAGCTTTGGCTGGTACAGGAATCGACGCCATGAGTCCACGCTTGCCACCGCCGGCGCAGCCCGTAAGATGCATGCACCCAAAAGTTTCCATGCAGGACGCCTTCTCCAAGTCGCACGCGTTTGAATGGATAGATTTTTGGGGCACGTACGCAAACTTGACGGATGGATAACTTTTGCACGGAAGGATACACAGAGCTCGCTGATGTGCGGAGACTCGGGGGGGCTTCGCTCGACTCGACTCGGAGGAGACTTCGCAGCCGCGGAGTGGGCTGGCGCGAAGGCATGCTTGGTGAGGTAGACTCCGCGGGGAGTCTGACGCGAAGGAGTCAAAGGCGCACGAGCTAACTTCGCGGATGCATCCTCTACTTTTCCTGCATGAGCACCCCCAACAGGGCGGAGGTAGCAGCAATATCAAAAAATGGAAGATTCGATTAGACCCGCTCGGTACACCATCTACAGCACACAGCGAAGCATACAGGCAAAGCCCATACGACTAGATCTATTCGATGCACCTCCATAATCAGGACGGTTAGCTTTTTAGCGAGCAAGCTACTTATCTGTTGTTGTATGCTTCCAAGAACAGAGAAGATTCACATAGCCGTCGCCTATGCTGAACACTGGAGAAATCTCTCCCGTACGTGACTCCTAGTCGTCCCCACGGACGGCGCCAACTGTCGTAGCTACGGGCTAAACAGGGAAAGAGGGGACTGGTAGGAGAGGAAGAGGAGAGCCAGATCTGTGGAGAGGTGGTGAGAATGAGAGGAGGATGTCCCCCTTTGCCCCTCCTGGGGGTTTATATATATGAGTGGGGTAGAATGGGAAATCCCCATTCTACCCCTTAGTATTTACAAAGGATGAGGGTACATTGGTATATTTACACTGGTATATTCCTCTACATTATTGGGCCTATTACATGTTGGACTAGTTGCACGGCCCAGTCACGGGGGGTTGGGCCACCCCTACAACACCTAGCCTTAGCTCTAGCATGAAAACCACCTAGCTTAAGAAAAGCATGACTGAGCTGGTCGTAGGTGGGACATACCTCTTCCGAGTCGGAGTACAGCTCGATGTCGCTGAGTTCGCCCTCGAGGGCCATGAAGCACATGCCAGAGAAGTTATCGCCGCTCTTGGGGTCTTGGTCACCCGTCCCGTCGTCGTCGCTCCATCCCTCCACCTCGCTGAGGTCGAGGTCGTCGAAGGCGGTGAGGACGCGGCGGAAGAGCTTCTTGGCCTTCCCGAAGTCGCGGAACTTCTTCTTTCCTGGCGTCTGAGCTGGAGGCTTCTTGTTGCGGTTCTTGCCGGTGTAGTCGTTCTTGCCCGAACCGCCGTAGTCGTTCTTGCCCTTCTCCAGCTTGGGGCAGTTTGCTCGGATGTGGTTGGGGCCACCACACTCGAAGCAAATCACAGGTCCTCCCCTCTTTCTGTCTCTCCTACCCTTGTAGGCATGGGAAAACCTTCGGGCTAGGAGGGCCAGCTGATCATCCGCAAGCTGCTCTAACTGATCATCAGTTATGTCACAGAGAGCAGCAAGGGAGAAACCGCAAGAAGAATCAGAAGAAAGCCTGGAAGAAGAAACGGGATTGGTGACCAAAGCCATCGACTGTGACTTCGACCGGCGAGAGACAACGTCAATCTCGTGAGTCTTGAGGCGCGAGTACAGCGCGTCAAGAGTCAGGGTCAAGAGGTCTGTCGTGTCTTTGATGGTGGTCACTTTCATCTCCCAAACACGCAGATCGAGTGCCGCGAGCATCTGACGAGCGTTGTCCGAGTCGGGGTATGTGAGACCGGCCGCTCGGAGGTTGCTCAAGATTTTGTGAAATCGCGAAAAGCACTCGTCCAGGGACTCACCAGCAAGCATCTCGAATTTGTTGTATTCGCGCTTGAACTGGTCCTATCGAACCGTCTTGATCTGGGTGGTGCCCTCATGGTATGCGTCGAGGGTCACCCAGATATCGTAGGCGGACGACAGGTGAGATATGCGGTCAAACTCGCTACGACTCAAACCCTGGATGATGATGTTCATTGCCTTTGCATTTGCCTCAACATCAGCCATGTTCCCGGCATTGATGTTCTCATCGGTAGGAACAACAAACTGGATCTTGACCTTGCGCCAGATGGCATACCCCTGAGCCTAGATGTATGTTTCCATTCGGCTCTTCCAGAAGGGGTAATCGATGCCATCGAAAACGGGCGGCTTGGTCGAGTACTTGTCCGTCGCCATAGCTCTTGAGACCGGTTAGGATCTATTGAAAAGAGCTAACTGGCTCTGATACCAATTGTTGGACCGAAATGGCAACAGAGGGGGGGTGAATGTCGATCTCTAAAAATCGCCCCCAAAGAGTATCTTCTCCTCCAATAGCTATGGAATCTATGAAGGTAGAAAATAAGCCCTCACTGGGAATCACAGAGACAAGGAAGAACTAAACCAAGAAGGAAGCAATCAAGAAAAACAAATTCAGTGCAAGTCTGGCTGCAAGCGGTAGTACCGCTGGGACGAGCGGTAGTACCGCTGAGCGGTAGTACCGCTGGGTCAAGCGGTAGTACCTCTGAGCGGTAGCACCTTTCCAGGAGCGGTAGTACCTCTCGAGAAAAACAGCAAACAGGATTTTCAGGCTGGAACTTTGAGACTTCGGATTTTTGGCTAAAAGTAGGTTTGCTCTCAATCTTTTTGATCCAAGGCCTTACTACAACATACTAAATAGTAAGGGGACCTTGGGAAACAAGAGAATCAAACCAAGAAGCAAGAATTTCAGATTATGGGTAAAAATCTGAATTTTTGCACAACCGAAGCCAAAAATCAAATTGCTTCCAAACCTTTGATCCTATGGCTAAAAGACTTTGCAGATATGTTAGCAATAGCCATAGGACTCTCCATGCCAAATCTCAGCCCATCTTGCAAAGGGAAACAAGAAATTCTCAAAAACCCTAGAAAAGCTAAAGAAGAACAGAGCAACCCAAAAAGTCAAATCTGAGATTAAAAGAGGTTTGCTCTTGGGAAACTTGATCAAATGATCTTGAGGCACTGTCCCATCAAAGAGCAACCCATTTTGGGCCTTCCCAGCAATCAAGAACTCAAAACACCGAAAATCAAGAAATCACCCAAAAGAGGAACGAAGAACATAACAGGAGCACGGGAGAAACTTCAGATTTCATTCCAACTATTCAGGGATTACAACTGAGCTACGTCCCCATACCCCGATTGATACAAGAGGAATGGTTACAAGACTCTCAACTCATCCTCTCCCTCTCCCTAAGCCAAGAACACACTCATACATGCTTCCTGGGAGAGAACTCAAGAACACAACACTCAGACAACCATCGTAGGGGACAAGCAGGGAGCACACCTCTGCCTCCTCCACCCACTCTCACCAACTAAAGCCAAAACAACCACTAAAGCCTATTTTTACTAAAGGAAACCCTAAAAACCCTTGAAGTGCTCAAATGGGCATGCAGCCCCTCCACTCCTTTATATAGCCTTGGCTAACGGGTCCTCCGCCCCGTTACGCCCGCTAAACCCGAACGGAGCTCGCTCCCGCTTGTGCAGCCTTGCGAATTTCCCGATTCGCCCCTCCTGCACCTTCCGGGAAGCTTCCCGCGCTCCTTGCCTCGCACGCCTCGCAACCACCTCGAGTCCACGTCGTCTTCGACACCTCCTGACTGTTCTGACCTCAGCGCCACCTGCGTCTAGTCCAGTCCTCCGTGTCTCACCACGACTCCGTCTCGACGTCCTGCAGTCACACAGACAAGAACCACGTCAAATAGCACCGCTCGATATATGAAAGCGTAAATACCATCATACTTACCATAACGAAGTCTAACCTGTCGAATCATCAGAATATGCAACCTAATCCCATACGACCAAGTTTGACCAAAAGTCCGACCGAGCCCTGTTGCACCACGCAACGTCAAGGTCCAAACCACCCAAACCAAACTCGACTTCACTAAACCTATGTCAATTACTCATCATACACATGGGATGACCTCCACATGGTCTCTCAGAATTACTGAAAAGAAAATTGCAAGGCCAGATTGGTTTGCGACAGAATGAACAAACCCTATTTTTTTAATTTTTCGTGGCTTTTTGTGGACTGTAGGAAAGAAAATTCTCACCGATCAACCTTGAGCTCTGATACCAATTGATATGCTTTTGTTGTCCAATCTTTCGATGAGAAGGATAATTTCGATTGGCGATGAATCAACTCTCACGATCCAGGCTGCGAACACATCATGTACGAACCAAGCGATCGCTGAACTAATCACCAAGTCGTTATCAATCATGCCAAGAGCGCGGTTGACCTGACCACGAAGGTCTATTCCTGCATGCAACCGAAGAACTCGCAAGAACAGGATGCAAGAACAAGATCGCAAGCAATCTGAAATTGCAAATATAGAAATTGAGTTCAAAAGGTGGGATTCCACAGAGGTTCTTTACAGTTGGTCTAGTCGACACAAGCAAAGAACAAGAGTTTTCACAATGGGAAAACCTAAGCAAACGAAATCCAAGAAAACTAGAAGGGTGCGGCCTCCTTAAATAGGGGAGTGAAGGCCGCACAAAACTAAGAAATAAGATGTGGTACTATTCATGATACTGTTTACATGAGTAGTGCAGCCGTGAACAGTACGGGCCTAGCGAGGGGGCGCCTTCTCTTGGAGCCCAATTATTACGAGGCCTAATTTGGCCTAAACAGGTGATACAGCACCTTATTTGAGTGATTGTGATATGCATAGGAGGAATTTGGAGATGAGGCTAGATCCATTGGAAAGAGGACGAGAAAAAGCTTTCCATCGAGTACTCATGGGCCTCAAACGGACTCCGTATGTGAAAGTTATATATATTTAAAGTTGGTACTGTCTTCAGAGGACGAATTGAATCGCACATGTGTGTCTTCATGATCAGCTCCTAAGTTCCTAAGTGAAAGAACATCACATACATTAGGTAGTAGCATATTCTCATGAGAAACAAAATGCGCTCCTAGAAACGAAGTTACCTGATAGTTCAATTGTTGTGCGCGAACTCGTGTGATTGGGACCTTGCAAGTGTATAGGTTCGGATCCATTGGTTGTATGCATGGAAGTGACATCATCAGGGAAGCCTTGAGCCTAGCCATGGCAAGCCAAGGTTGCATAACTATCACCCTCTTCACCCCATCCATGCCCAAAAACCATTCAAATCACAATATAAATGAAGCAAAACCCGTGAACTAGAAATAATGGAGGAGAGGAAATATTAGTAGAGGGGGAGGCTCGAATCCCGATGACTAATGACAGATCTAGGGTGCTAAGGTCCAATCAATTCCTAAGGGAAGCCTAGGGAGGAGCTGAACAGTCAATGGCGGCCAAACAGGCAGGGAGGCGCCAACCGATAAGAGGTGGAAAGGAGTAGCCAAGAGCTCGTGTGAGGGATAGGGCCGGCAGGGAGGAGGCTGAGGTGTGGCACCGGTGGCTAAGCGAACCAGAAGGCGGTGCCAAGAGGGGAAGCGGTGTTGGCCGTGGAGGCGTTGCAAGAGGAGTCGGTCGAATAGGGAGCAAAGAGCCAGGGAAAAGCGAGAACCAAGTGAACTAAGTGAGGAGAGAGAGATAGAGATGTCAGCAGGGAGTTGGGCCAAGCCCAGTGGCCAGTCGGCTGACTAAGAAGAGAGAGAGGGAGTAGAGGATACTGATTCACGTATTGTTGTACAAAGCACTCTATTACACGTTTAGCTGCATATTTAATTTTGTAAGTAGTATTTAAATTACAAAAGTCCATTAATAATTGTTCGTGATTATTAAATGGAAATTGCCTTCAGTGGACTATGCCTTCAGTGGACTAAATTTGCACGGTAGTTTAAATAGCATTTAATTATAAAAAAATTTGCAATTAGCTAAATTGACTTAGGGGATCGCACAAGAACATATCAGTATAGTTTATCTTCTATAGCCCATAAATTGAACCGTAATGTACGTGTTAAATATACGAAAAGAATCAGGTCTAAAGGAGAAATTCACCCAAGAGAACCTAAGACTGAGTCTTTCGATCAGTACTCAGGCAAGCATACCTTTAAACATGTGATCAGATTATCTTTAGGTAAATAAGTATTTACCTACTAAATTATTATCACCCTGCATAAAAACAAAATCATGTTTAATCTGGACCAATGCTGAGTAAAAGAAATGAAAGCAATATAGCAGTCTCACTAAGAGAACGGTTGACCTGCAGTATAAGTAAATGGTGGGTAAAGGGTGCCTTGGGAAGGTGATAAAGGGCAAGGTTAGGACCCTCTACATAGGGGTAAAATCTAAGGACATACAAACTTCACTCATGTAATAGACCGTATCGATCATATCAACCACTGTTCCGTCTAAAGGCAGGAAGAATCAGTAACGCTATCAAGGTTATTATGCACTCCACAACTAGGTATATAGATTTATCTAGGGAGGAACTAGACAAGGTCTCAACTTTGGGCCATAAAGGATAAGCCCGGCACATATATTTAGCAATGCAGAGTGTCATGTGAAAGTGCGTCTGGCCCGACCAATGACTAGCTCATAATTGGGTGGGTGCCGAGTGAGGGTAAGAAACCACCTCGGGACAACAATTATGAGTAGTCAGGTGGAGGTATAATATACTGAGATGGAGGTAAAAGTCATGTGCTCTAATTTGGGCATTGCATCTAAGGAAATATGAAAATCCATTCATTACAAAAATCATGGTGATTATGGATAAATTGATACAAGCCTATGTAGTGTTATATAAATCATGAATTTATACCTATCTCCTAGACTAGAGGCTACAGGAACCAATGGAGTTTTTATTTATTTATACGAGTGTTCAATAAATTTCTAAATTAAAATCTAAAATTCTTTCTCAACCTAAAACCATTTATTTGTGAGATGTTATGAGATGAAAAGGAATTCAAAGAGATAATGGTTTATGATCACACAAGTGCATTGTTGTTATTTATGCTTGTTGAGTACTCTATACTCACCCTTACTATTATTTTTCTTTGTTTAGAGGTTAACCAGCCTGGGATCCTATTTGGTGTGGAGGATGTCTACTCAGAGGAGTTTGATACCAAGTGGAAGGGAGATGGTTGTGAGTACGACCCATATGAGGCAGGCGCCTTATACGAGAGCTAGGATAACTAGGTTATTACTAGTGGATCAAGCACGACCCTCAGGTATATGTAAATTAATGCGATGTTTTATATTTCCTAATACTTGATAATTACTTTCTGGACTAGAACTACTTCCGTGTTTATTGTAGTATTCAAGCCCTGGTGCCTTTGTAAAAGACTTTAGCCCTATGTGGCTATGTTTATGTAATATTATGTCATATATCTAATTATTGTTCTACTGCAACACTCTGATAGGTTTATTATTTGTTGAAACACCGTTTCAATCGATAATAATCCGTTGACTAGTGTTATTACCCATTGATAATTACACGGGTGCCCACACCTAGCTGAACCCCTTCAAAAACATAGACAAATAAAACTAAATTGCAGGAAAGATTTGCTAAAATTGTGTATAATGGTTGGTGTTTATTAAGTCATAAGTAAGGACCACTAAACTAAAGCTCAATGTCTTTGTTTCCCAATAATTTCTAGCATATTTCTCATTTTTGTGAGAGATATCTAATGGTTGTTGTTGATTAGTCGTAATTAGTGACATCAAATTAAGATTGGGATGCTTTTACCTCTTTTAAGAATTTCTAACATATTTTTTCTCATGGCTTCAAGCCGGCATCAATACAATACGTAGATTTGCACATATATATATATATATATATATATATATATATATATATATATATATATATATATACATACAAACACACACGCTGAAATGGAGCACCATGGTGTCTAGACACCAATCCTCTCTGTCTTTGGATTGATTTTAGATGCGTGCAAGTGCAATGATATATAGTATGGTACCCAGACTCCATAATTAAGACTTTCCATTCATGATTGATTCAGCATGCTAAATCAATGACTTTCTTTCCAAATCGATATTTTTTCGAATTAATGAATGTTAATGGGTTTGCCTAATATATTATATATCATTGCACTTGTACGCATCTAAAAGCAATCTAAAGATAAAGAGACTTAGTGCTCAGATACCATAATATTCTATTCCTGCATCCTATATATATGTCCAATGCCCTAGACTGGACAGACCACTACCGCTCTACTGCATTCCTTGACGTACACCTCCCCACATTGCTACAAGCGCAAGCAACATGCAGGATACAGCTCCCTCTATGCCCGCACGGCTGCCGGGCCGGCCTGTGCCGTATATGTATTGCCATGGCATGATCTCAGTGGCCTAGATGGTCCAGGTACGTCACCTGCTCCGGCCACAGCACCGCAACACCTATGGCCCTGGCGGCGGCGTCGTGTTCACGGCGTGCTCCTCGCTGACGCGGGCCGGGCCAACCCGAATGGCTCAAGATCCTCCTGTCAACCGACACAGCCAAGAAGAAGAAGAAGAAGAAGAAGCACCACACCAACATGGTCTCGTCAGTACTAGCAACGGCAGCCACAAGGATTGGCTCAAGCTGGGCCTCGCCGGCCACTCCTGCCCAGCGCACGGTGGAGACCATTCGCCGCCGCCACCGGTACTGCCGCTTATGCCTGGGGTGCCACCGGCAGCCTGTATACGTCCGGCCATAGCTGCCGCCATTCCGACCGTGGCGGCGTCCAAGCCGATGGGTGACCTTGACCCACCGTGGCCGGCGATGTCGCCTCGCACGGCTCACTGCGGGTGCGGAGGAGGCGCGCAGTTGGACGGCTCCATCAGGGTTATCTGGCCGCCGCCGATGCCGGCCGCGGCTGCTGGCGTTTGGTTCGTGCTCCAGGCCGCCCGGGACCAGTGAGTACACACAACTTAATTTGCACTGCATGTTTCTTGAACCTCGCACAATTGCAGATATATGCAGCTTAATCTATTAGATTTTTTTTGTTATAGAAGACAATGTACTTAATACTGTGCTACCTACTCTTGCTGTGCTATAATGTTATCTTCTTTAAAACACGGTACAAATTATCAAGAAAAATTAAAAAAAGAATTGTAGTATTGACACAAAATCAATCTATCATACCACCAAATTTCAAAACTAAATTCAATCTACACATAGATAAATTAAAAAGACAAATTCAGCTCAAAATGTAATCAGAAAAGAAAAAATTACTGCTCACTGAAATTTGTCTTTTTTTCCCTCCTAATGTAAGCCATGTTTTCAGTTGAATTTTTGTAGAAAACTTCCTCACATCATGACCTATCTAACCAATTTTTAGAAATTTTTTATAACTATTTGTGTCATTTTGATGAGAGTAACATTATAGTACCGTAAGGGTAGGTAGCACGGGATATGTTTTCTTAGTTGTTACACTGGCTATATAATCTGTTCATAAACGTTTCTTTTCTTTTCTTTCTTTAATTTATTTATTTCTTTTTGTGAAGACGGACGGAGCCATTCTTGCCACAGATTTCAAGGAGCTACTTACGGATCAGGTACTTTAATTTATTGTCAACTCATCTTTGTTAATTTCGCCTATTAATTTAACTGTTTTTGTTTCTTTCCGGCACCTAAATTAAATTTGAAATATAGACATAGATCATATAATTTGTTATATTTTTCTTTTTGGCGATTTTTAGGCCGATATTTGCTAACAACAACACACACAAATGTGTGTGTATACATATATGCACACACACGGATGTGCTATTCTGCACCTGTGCACACCATGTGTGTTGAAAAGTTACTATCGTGCATGAGTAAAGTTACTGTCAAATACATATAGAATTACTGTCAGTTGTAACACTACACAACTGACAGTAACTACACTCACACACGACAGTAAGTTTCCGATGCGCATTCTACACCTGTGCGCAGAATAGTGTGTGTGTATACATACATACATACATACATACATACATACATACATACATACATACATACATACATATGGAACATATGCTATGCACCTATCCTTATGGTGTACTCAAACTAAAAAAATCGTAAAATTTTTTGAAAAATTTATTGGATGTACTTCATGGTTTACTTTACCTATATATAAAATTTCAAGTTTAAATTCATTCTATATTAAGAGTACCAAAAAAGAGTATGTATGTATGTATGTATGTATGTATGTATGTATGTATGTATGTATGTATGTATGTATGTATGTATGTATGTATGTATGTATGTATGTATGTATGTATGTATGTATGTATGTATGTATGTATGTATGTATGGTGTTCAACATTTCTAGTTTTATCAAATTTCAGGGATGGGAGGGTGAAAGTAAGGGTGTTGATCAAGTATTTGGTTAACAAGCTTGAATTGGAAGATGAATCAGAGGTGTGTACTTTAACATCTATTTACACATAATGTTATTTCTTTAGTGGTTTTCATATTTTTAGGGTGGAATCATTTGCATTTTCTAGAACAGATCTGGTTTTTGTTTCTCTTGTTATGTTATATACATTAGCTCCTAATATATATACCCTCCATTTCACAAAAATGTATACTTTTAGATATTGATTGCATGGTCTCCATAATTCAACTTATAAGGGTAGATAGGAACAGAAGAGAAGAAAGTGAAAGCCCGAAGTTAGAACTTACTCTCTCCAGTTCCAAATATAAGTCATTTAATTTTTAATATTGAGCCAATGAATTAAAGAGAAAGAGAAATGACCTTGACACCCTTCCTTTATTCATGTACTTTATTGGTTCCACCCTTGGAAGAAGAGAGAGGTTGAGAGAGATCTCATTTATTCATGAGAACACATAAATTCATTCAATAAGGGTATAGGAAATGTAGCTCGAAGTTGTAGAATGACTTAACATTTAGGGAAGAGTTAAGAACTTTGAAATGACTTGTATTGGAATAAGAGGAGTAGAAAGTTAGTTGTCACCAGTTATTTAATGCTCGACAATCTTTGAAAACATGAATCCCAAAACATAGAAATTGAAAGAGAAAAACTAACGCACTCTATACCGTAGAAAATTAAATGAACAGGATAGCATCCCTCACTCTCGTTCTCTCTCCCTTGCACTCCTCTCTCTTGCTCTCAACTAAAATCCCCAAATCGACGCTCCCTCTCGTTCTCCCTCACTCTCGTGCTCCCCGCTCACTCTCGTTCTCCCCGCTGCCTCTTGTTCTCCCTCCCACCTTGCCATCATCCTCCCCTCACTCTCCTTCGCTGCTGGATCCAGGGGCCTAGAAGGGCACTGTCACTGGAT